>CM054933.1:6098663-6162157 GCA_029168755.2 Tillandsia fasciculata
ACACGAGTAAAGTATCTCTGTATCAAGCATCTCTGTAACCACACGGTCTCACAATAGCAGGACTGGACAAGACTATGATCAAAGTGGGAAACTCTGTCCACTAATAATCAGGACTGGATGCAATAATACACATAAGTGGAAAACTCCGTCCACTAATGAAACCCCGATCTGATGCAATAGTACTCAAAAGTGGGAAATACCATCCACTAGAGGAATCTGATACCCAATCTGATGCAATAGTAAACATCCGGTCAACCGCCCAAAGTCCGCGGTCACCGCAACACCCCACAACCCACAATTGGGTAAATAATCAAGATCCGGTCAACCGCCTACTGTCCGCGGTTGCCGCAATAACCCACAATCCAACATCAAGTACACCCTGTCACTGACCCTAGGTCCCGGCTACACTATCCCAAACCTCTGCTCGAATCCGAGCAACATGACTCAAAAGTCTAAATAAAAGGAGAAAGAAAGCAATCATGGTTTCTCCTAAGTCAAATCCCAATATGATAGTGTAGCAATAAAATAGTGGCCTATCTAGATGTCCAAATAAGCATGCAAAAGTCCTCATGCAATGTGAAAGAGAAAAATATCAAATAACAGTTTTACATGTGTAACAAATAATAAATCCACATAAATATAACCATCATGCTAAAATCATCAGTCAACTACACATGTAAATAATCCCTGATCCATAATAAATCCCAAAGTGGCACCCGCACATAGATATGTCATTATGTCCCAACAATTAATCCATTTAATCCACTTTCATAAAATCTAGGTGCTAATGTAGCATGTTAAATATCACTATTAAATTATTCCCGCAATCATGTTCCACAATAATATTATCCCAATAATATCCCCAACATGCTATATCCACAAAATTAATCTCAAATGATAGGCTCACATTTATATCAGTCAATCATGCATGATAATCAATCAATATGCTCAATAGTGGGCTTCTCTAATAAACTTAGTGAGCAAGTCAGAAGTAGAGGCATGCAACAACCACCCACCTCGAAAAGCACGCACAACACCAAAAGAAACCTCTCGCTGCCCGCTGTCCTCTAGAACCAGCAATCCACCGAAAACTGTGCCCCACTGCACAAAACAATGCGCACAATTAATCCCAAAACTGCACAAACACCTACTGTCCAAAATCAGCCCCAAAAAGGCTAAATTTCACCTCTGTCCAGTCCTCAGAAAAATCCAGAAAAAATACCATTGCGATCCTCGCGTCGAGAGCTTCAAAACGAGTCCTTGCACGCCCGATCCGATACCTGTAGTCAAGTTACAAATAAAACACCGCGGTAAGCCGTAACGCCACATAACCAAAATTTGCGGCACGCAGTCTAAGAAAAGCTTAATTATCACCTTCGAATCAATTTCCAAAAATCCCAGAAAAATCACCACTGTGTTCCTCGCGACGAGTAGATCAAAATCGAGTCCTTAAACGCCTTGATCCGATGCTCCTAGGCTGAGATATAAAATCGACAAGCCTCCGCTGTCCAGAATCCATCACAGAAAAATGGGGGTCAAAATGCCTCGGGAACCGTGCCAAAAGTGCGAAACGGAGCAAGCGATCAACACGAAAATCGAAGCCTTACCTCTTAGGAACACGCTGTCGAAGAAATCGCCCAAAAATTCCTCCTGGTTTGCTCACAGCGAATTTACGACTGAACTGTGACGGTAATGGGCCGAAATGGGGAAAAACCGAGGCGAACTGTAAAATCGATATCGCCGTTGCCGAGCTTCCAAAAATTCCGGGGATCCACCACGAGATCAAGAACATCAAGGGGAACAAATTTCATGTAGAGCTCTCCCTCCCATTCTCTCTCTAAAGCTCGGAAAAGGGGAAGAAAGAGGGAGAGGAGGAGGTATTTATAGGCCCAATCCAACAATTGCCAAAATACCCGATGTGTCCCCGGTTTCGGGCGCCCGAAACTTTCGGGCCCCGAAACCGGGCCCAAACAGTAGCCCAAAGCCTCGGCCCACTTCGCGGCCCGCCTCCATCCGCACAGTGCCCGGCCAACCCGGGCGCGACACCTGTCCCCGAACACGGGACAGCGGATCCAGCCGCTCCCGTGCTGCCGCGTGGCCCACCCTGGTCAACGGAGCAGTTGGCGCCCGCCAATGGCCGGCCGCCACGTGGCGCACGCGTGCGCCACGTCGGCGCCGTGGCCGCCACGCCAATCGCCATCGCTGCCACGCCGCCTGCCTGCCACGCCACCTGCCGCGCCACCTGCCGCCTGCACGCGCACAGTAGCTCGCCCAATCCCCGCGCGCCACGTGTCCAGGCCACGCGCTCGCTGCACCCGGTGCACACACTCCGTGCACCCGACGAACCAGAATTTGCCACGTGTCCCACTCTGATCCAATAGAAAATCGCCACGTGGCACACCACAATCCTGCACCCCTGCGCCTGCTCGCGCAACTGCCCGGCCTGCCGCGCACCCCCGCGTGCGCCCCGTCCACTGCACCGAACCAATAGGTGCTGCCACGTGTCCCCGCTCCGGTCCACCGTACACCCGCGCGCTCTCCCGTGAACCGAGTGCCCTGCGCCCGCGAATCCGGAGCCGCCACGTGGCTTCTCGCCCGGTCCACTGCACCAGCACTCCATTTCGTGGACCGGGAAGCGTGCGCCGGCCAATCCGAAGCTGCCACGTGTCCCGGCCGGCGGTCCACGACTCCCCCATGCACCAAAATACACCAGAAACTTCGGGGTCTTCGTTTTTGGCGTCCGGACTCAGAAGAATACCAATAAATAGCCGTTTTCAAGCGTTTTTCCGTGCTGAATCCAAATACGGCCTCCGTTTTGCCCAAAACTCCTCCCAAAATTCGATGGGGGTATCCGAATACACTCGGGGTCCATTTCTTCAGTCCGATTATGCCCCCAAACACCTCCACACATGTAGGCCTCCAAAGCCACCCCAACGCCATAAGCAGCTCTGCGGAGATCCGGGTCATCACATCCTCCCCCACTAAAAGAAAGTTTCGTCCTCGAAACTAAAGTCGTTCCTCAACACGGAATCTCAACCAAATAAAGGGTAGGTATCCATCAACACCGTCTCCAGCTCCCAAGGCTGACAACACCTCCCCGTGATTACTCCTCAACAACAGCAATCACCAGTACGGCATGGCCCGATTGCACAATCCTCTCATCACACGAGCTAGAACTTGCAATGGGCGTCCCTTGTACTCCAAACATTTACCGATCTCAATGGAGCGAGTCAATCACGGGCGAATGATCCAAAAGCACATCACTCCCGTGGTGAGACGTGGAAAAACCTCAGGGACTCCAACAAAAGGCTGGGGGAAAAAGGGGGGAAGAACAGTACAACACACACATCAACAACACACCCTGGTGCCAACTCGACTAGTGTAATCCAAAACACCCCCACGCGATCATCCAAGAAGGGAGAAGTCTTAACAAGCGGGGTCCTCACTCGGTCATTCTTAATCCTGACCATCAGAGTGGACTGCTCCACCGCAGTCTACCATCAAAAGGAACCCCAGGGACACAACCTCGAGCCCTGGTCACCTCGACGGTCCCACACAGCGCCAGCTACGAAATCATCAAACTCAACCCCAAATAGCTCTCCTGCTCCGGGTATCCGCCACCACAGTGGCCCTATCGGGGTGATACTGGATGCTTGCCAATAATCCAACTGTAACTTCATAGCTACTATGGGAGGCATCACTGTATATCACAAATCCATCTCCCAACACTGGCGATGCTAAAATCAGGGCTGGTATCAATCTCATCACCCATTCGTCAAGCTCTGCTGGCACTATCCGGCTCACAAGCTCCTCACCTCAACAAATAACTGCCGGTCTCAGCCATTCTCGCATAGCATCCATTTTGGCCGGATTTCCACCACCGCCCCTTATGGCTAGACTAAGTAATCCAAGAAGATATGCTCTCGAAGCTAAAACTTGTACCACAACAACTTGGCATACAGCTTCTTCCTCACAGACCTTGTCACACCACACAGGGAGGGGGGTAAAATCAAAATATCCCGGGAGAATATCTCCAATAATCCTTCCAAGTGCAGCTGGAACACACAATTCCTCAAATCTTAAAGGCGACAGGGCATTAGTCATTCCATTTGCCTCACTGTACTCATAATGCCCCTACCATGTCCTGAACACCATCTTGGCGAAATACTCAGCTGTATGATTCCAAAAGATACATGCACCATAGGTAGACAACTGCCGGAGTATAATTCCATCAAAAGGTCCTAAATAATATCCAGACCTGCCTGCGGTCACCCCACACAAGGACCCTCACTGTCGTGTGTCAACGACGTGGCATCACCACCGTGTATCAACGGTGTGGCACTAGGTCGAACAGACCCTCGATCCATCAGATCCTGCAACTGCGCTATCAGCTCTCTCAGCTCTACAGGTGATAATCCAATGAGGTGCTATCGGGGTTGGCGTGGTTCCCAGAACCACGTCAACCGCAATCTCAATCTCCCTAACCGGCGGCATCATCATCAGCTCAGGTGGGATCACACCGGGGATCTCACGATAATAGAAATATCCTTGCATCCCGGTGCCGCCGTAGGCACCTCTCGCATTGTCGCTGCAACCTGTGTGCTCTCACTGTCTCAACAAGCAAGCTTCTAATGTCTGCCTCGCAGAAGATCATAACCTTCTCTCTCCGTAGTCAAACACCATGTGGCACTGTGCCAACCAATCCCACGCACTGGGTCAAACACTGACCAGGTACAAATACCAATAAATCTGCCGATACCACTCGAGGTCTCAACTGCACTGGACATGATCCACAAGCCTCCTCCACATGCACCATCCCAACAGGAACCTGTACCTCTAGTGCATGTGGTAACAAATCTGCCTCTAGTCCATGCAGGAATGCAACATGCTCTAACTCCGACTGCTGTGATGAAATCACACCTGCGACGACCCGATCCACTGCCTTGGTGCCCTCCAACCAGGCAGCACAGTCTCATCCGCACAATACAGGTGGTCGTCACTTAATCTGCCAAAATATACCTTGACCAATCACAAAGGGAGCACAATTCTGTCCTTTGCTCACACTGAGGCGACGAATATGGTCTTTCGCAGACAACAAATCCACGCTACCGCTGCGCCACTCTGATAATGATGCTGATGCTGCCACCGGGGTCCACCTGACCTCTGACATCTCAGAAAATCCATTAGTGCAATCGTCATATGACAAAACACAATTAATTCATGCAATTCCTTACACAATTATCCTTACTAAGCTCACCCCTCAAGCACATAAATTGTACCCCAAACATGCATGTTATCAATCACAAAGGGTAACCTTCCCTTGGGTAAGCTTTACATAATCCGTCCACAAGGATATCCACCATCTGGAGAGGAAAACGAAAATGCCTCTGCCGGCTGATCTGTCCTCCGACACCTAGCGCCAAGCGCCTCTATCCAGAACTCGCCTCTGGCGGCAGATCCCTATCCAAAGGAACTGCAACAGTACGCTCCATACACAATGCCTACTCCATCGAGGCATCCAAAATCCAAAATCCAAAACAGAGGGATCAGATAAACTGAAAGGTATCCTGGCGCAATCCACTCCCAGTCACACACATCCTACGCGCTTCGTCCCTCGAAACCTGGAGCGTACAGTTCAACAACTGCATCAACTCTCTAGCACAGGGAGACTCTCAATTGATCACTCCATCACCACCAACCACGATTCTGCCTCCAAAGGCTCCAACTCAAATCCATAAATCAGGGTGGTTCATCTGCCAAAACTGGCTCCATCGATCGATGATGTCCCACAACTCATCAACTGTCAGCTATCCACCCCACCTCGGTGCCTCGGCATTAAACATTGGCACGGAGGGGGCTACTCGCTCAATCGGCGCCACAGAAATCACTGCCGCTGAGGATACTGTAACCAGGTGGTCTCAGGAGAAAAGCACTGTCGGGCTGCCCACTGCTCCGACAACTGTGTCACCCAGACCAGCGGCTCACTCTGCCGCTGATATACCTCAAACAATCCTGCCATCGGGGCCCGAAGCTCTCTAACCTCAATCCGGATATCCGGCCCCAAAACAATCTGCTCAAGCTCCACTGCTGCGACGAGTGCACACCAATCCGCACAACGCGTCGGGGAGACACCGCTCACCACGACCAACTGCACCACAGCACAAAACAAAACTCGACCCAATCCGGCGAGAGTCTAGAGCATGTCAACCGTTCCGCCGCATTATGTTGTCTGCAGCCAACATAATTGCTTAGGAGAATAAACATGCCAATCACCATCAGGAGAGGTATAAAACTCAATCAGGACTCTCGCTAAAATCACGACTCTCACGAAGTCATCCTAGGGTCCAACCATAAGCCTAGGGTTTCTACAGTCCCAACTGACCTATCCCTAAGCTCTGATACCAACCTAATCTGTCACGCCCCGGGGTCGAAACTGCGACCCGGGCTCGCCAACAGATCCGCCACCTATGCAAAACCCGCATAGGCGAAGCGTCTAACCTGCAAAAGATAGTACTATAGCTACACAAATATCAGAGCTGAAATAAAATGCTGTAAAATAAAATCCAATCACTATACAACATGAAATAAAGTACAATATCCATTCCTCAAATACAGATAATCATCATACAATGTCCTCAGTACAGCATCTCTCACTATAAAAGGAGATAAACTAAAACTATAGTACATCAGTACATCAGTCTCTCCAAATACAAAAGATCTCTCTCCAAAGTAAACAGTAAAACCAGCCAACAGCTACGAGGAATCTCCAACCAGGGGATACAGCTACACTCCTCGGGTGGTAACGATCTAGCTCGTGACTCCCTCGCCTCGAACAACGACCGAAGATCAGCAACTCCCGCAGAGGACTCTGCAAAACAGGGGGAAGAAAAGAGGGAAACAACAATGGGGGTGAGAACCACTAGTAAACCAGTAGCCTCCCCCTGTGGGTAAAGCCTCAAGCTCCGGCGTACCCACTAAGTCTACTAGAGGCAAGAAAAGAAACAAGTGGTAAAGCTGTAAACAGAACTACTGAATAAAAGGGGAAACCACAACAAGTATGCCTCTAAATGCAATACCGAAGGAAATGACGGTATGAATGCATCAGGAAACAATATCTGACCAAATAGACCCAATCTAGACACCAGTAAAACTGGTACTGCCTGCTCTGTCATCAATCTCATGAACTCAGTATCTCCACTGTCTAAATGTCCGGAACCCAACACGGTCTAAAGCCTACTCCGGAGTGGCACTCGAGGGGAGCGACCCACACGAGTAAAGTATCACTGTATCAAGCATCTCTGTAACCAATGTCTCACAATAGCAGGACTGGATCATGACTATGATCAAAGTGGGAAACTCCGTCCACTAATGAAATCCCGACCGGATGCAATAATACTCAAAAGTGGAAAACACCATCCACTAGAGAAATCTGATACCCAATCTGATGCAATAGTACTCAATAAGTGGGAAACTCCATCCACTAGAGGAATCTGATATCCAATCTGATGCAATAGTAAACATCCGGTCAACCGCCCAATGTCCGCGGTCGCCGCAACACCCCACAACCCAAATTGGATAAAGTAATCAAGATCTGGTCAACCGCCTACTGTCCGCGGTTGCCGCAATAACCCACAATCCAACATCAAGTACACCCTGTCCCTGACCCTAAGGTCCCGGCTACACTATCCCAAATCTCTGCTCGAATCCGAGCAACATGACTCAAAAGTCTAAATAAGAAGGAGAAAGAAAGCAATCATGGTTTCTCCTAAGTCAATTCCCAATATGATAGTGTAGCAATAAATAGTGGCCTATCTAGATGTCCAATGAGAGCCAGACCTTCTATACCGGTCAGTGAGTACCGATTTGCGAGTAGTTACTTGAGACTGTTTGAGCAGGCAGTACCAGTGGTTTCTGGTCTTTCGATTGGGTCTTCTTAGACAGATAGTTTTATTGATACCTGCATTCAGTTACCCTTTTGATATTGCATTTAGAGGCATAGTTGTGGTAGCTTTCTTTTATCGACAGTTTATAGCTTACTACCTTTCTTCCTTTCTTTTGCCTCTGGTAGACCTAGTGGGTGTGTCAGAGTTTGAGGCTTTACCCACTAGGGGAGGCTACTGTTTTTATAGTAGTTCTTACCCCCATCGTCTTTTCTTTATTTTTCCCCCTTTGTTTTGCAGAGTCCTCTGCGGGAGTTGCTGGACCGTCAGCATGTGATCGAGGTAAGAGGATTGCGGACTAGATAGAGAGTCCACCCTACAATTGCTAGCTGGAGTTTTGGTGTACCTTATTTTCTCAGACAGCTTTCAGTGTTTTCTTTTTGGGCCTGGCTTTAGCCAGTTAGTTGTATATTTGTGGTGAGCTGGGAGAGATATTTGTATTTATTTTACAGTTGTTCTTTATTTACTTCCAGCTTTGTCTGAGATGTAGTAGTTTAGTTCAGCTCTGATTTTATGCTCTTTTATTATTATTTCTTATATCTGAGCAGGTTACCGACGCTTCGTGTACACGGAAAATACCGTGTGCACGGCGGATCTGTGGACGGGCCCGGGTTCTGGTTTACACCCGGGGCGTGACAGATTAAGTTGGTATCAGAGCTTAGGGATAGGTCAGTTGGGACTTAGGAAACCCTAGGCTTTTGGGCAGACCCTAGGATGATAGGGCGTGAGTGGCGTGATATTTTGCGAAAGTCGGTGATTTATTTAGTTGACTCTTCCTGTGAGTGAAGAGGTATCGACATAGTCTATTTCTGTTGAACAATTATGTTGGCTGCAGACAACATAAGTTACAGAAATAGGGGGATGTCTTTTGACTTTCGCTAGATTGGGTCGTGTGGGGTTTTGTTGCTGATGTTTGGTTTCTTGTGGCAGGATGCCTCCCCGACGTCGGTCCCTACCCGGGGTACTCCTATACCCCCTGATGAGCCAGAGCATCCAGACCCTCTGAGCTTAGCTGAGTTGAGGGCCTTGGTGGCCCAGTTGGCGGAGGGTCAGCGCCGACAGGAGCAGAGGATTGACCAGCTGCTTGCCTAGAGAGAGGCACCACCCCCAGCTGTTCCTGAGGCCCCTGTGCCTCCAGTTGTACCTTCTGTGCCGTCGGCGCCATCTTCGAGTAGCGGGGCTCCAGGAGCTATTCAGCCTTTGACTGCGGAGGAGGAGCAGGACATTGCTGACAAACTCACCAAGTTCTGTCAGCGAGGACCGCCTAGATTTTCAGGGCGGGATGCACAGCCCTGGGACATTGGGAGATGGCTTTCTGCGATGGAGAAGCTTTTCGGGACTTCTTCATCGATCCGAGGTACCGAGTGCACATGGCGGTGCACTGTTTGGATGGAGATGCAGATGCTTGGTGGCAGCGGGTAGAGCCACTGGAGTTCCAGATTACCCGACAGCTACCTTGGGAGGAGTTTCGACGGATGATGTTGGACACCTACTTCTCGACCAGTGTGAAGAGAAAATTGGAGGATGATTTGAAGAACCTTCAGCAGGGCGACCGATCGGTTCAGGCTTATTTTCAGGAGTTCATGGAGTTGCTCAACTGTGTGCCTTTCGTCGCTCGTGACGGTCCCCACCAGGTGGAGTTGTTCGAGGCAGGCCTCCGTCCCGAGATTTACACCTTAGTGCATGCCCAGAGGCTTCAGACCCTCGAGGAGGCCGCAGAGCATGCACAGTGGGTGGAGAGAGGAGATCAGGTGGTGGCCAGACGGAGGGGTATGGTCGCGCAGAGCTCCGACAGGAAGCGACCAGCCCCAGATGACGGGGGACAGGCCAGTTCATGGAGACCGCCACGACCGCCGCGTCCCAGTTTCTGGCCGTGGGCGTTCTGAGAGGAGAGGGCCTGGTGGATCCCAGAGGCCACCGCAGCATCAGCAGCAGCATCAGCAGCAGAGATCGCAGCCGAGGCAGCAGAGGTCTCAGCAGCAGTCCTCGAGACAGCAGCAGCAGCCGAGGCAGCCCCGGTCTTCCGACAGATGTATCTTTTGTGGAGGTCAGCATCCGCCGGCACTTGTGATCAGAGGTGGGGTCGATGTTTTCGATGTGGACAGCCGGGGCATGTGCGAGCTACCTGCCCCCTTACTACTTCCTCGGCACCTTCTTCGGCGTCGGCTCCTTATTCATCTCAGCAGCGGCCACCAGCTCAGCGGCCTTATGCTCCAGCGAGCAGGCCATCTACTTCCCATCCCACCGATTACCGACCTCCAGCACAGAGCGGGCGAGTGTATGCCGCCCAGTTAGCGGACTCCTCAGCGGCAGACCAGGTGGTGGCAGGTATTATCTTACTTTCTGGCATTAGGACTCGCACTTTATTCGACACTGGAGCATCTCATTCTTTCATTAGTCGAGCATTTGCATCCCTTCATGGTATAGAGATAGAGTCCTTGTCACATGCATTAGAGGTTCGGATTCCTGATCATGTTTTGCATGTCGAGGAGTATTGTGTGGCTTGCCCGGTACAGTTGGGACCTTGGATTTTGCCTGCAGACTTGCTTGTCTTGCAGCAGCTCCAGGATTTTGACTTGGTGTTAGGGATGGATTGGTTGTCGCGGTATTCCGCCACTATTGACTGCAGAGAGAGGACGGTGACTCTCCGCGAGCCAGGACAGGAGGAGTTTATCTTCAGAGGCTGCCAGAGCACGCTGTTCGCAGCGACTATTTCTTCGGCGAGGGCTAGGCGGATGTTGAGCAGAGGTTGCACTGCCTTTCTTGGCCACTATTGTGGAGGTGCCTACGGCGGCACTGGGACTCGAGGATATCCCTATTGTCCGCGAGTTCCCAGATGTGTTTCCCCCTGAGTTGACGACTATGCCGCCGGAGAGGGAGATTGAGTTTGTGATTGATGTGGTCCCGGGAACTGCACCAATCTCAAAGGCACCTTATAGGATGGCGCCTGCTGAGTTGAGAGAGTTGAAGGCCCAGCTTCAGGATCTTGATGGACAGGGGCTTTGTTAGACCCAGTGTTTCTCCGTGGGGAGCGCCTGTTTATTTGTGAAGAAGAAGGATGGGTCACTTCGTTGTGTGTGGATTATAGGGAATTGAACAAAGTGACCATCCGGAACAAGTATCCCCTCCCGCGGATTGATGATTTGTTTGATCAGCTACAGGGAGCTCGGTGTTCTCGAAGATTGATCTGCAGTCCGGTTACCACCAGCTGAGGGTGAGGGCCGAGGACATCTCCAAAACGGCTTTCAGATCTCGGTACGGGCATTATGAGTTTACGGTGATGCCATTTGGATTGACTAATGCCCCTGCCGCATTTATGGACTTGATGAACAGGATATTTCAGCCGTTTTTGGACCGGTTTGTGGTGGTGTTTATTGATGATATACTGATTTACTCCCGGAGTGATGTGGAGCACGAGGAGCACTTGAGGACAGTGCTACAGCTTCTGCGAGAGAAGAAGCTGTATGCCAAGTTAAAAAGTGCGAGTTTTGGCTCCGGGAGGTCGCCTTTTTGGGCCATGTAGTTTCAGCTGCTGGAGTGGCGGTGGATCCGGCCAAGGTGGATGCTATTCGAGATTGGCCGAGGCCGACGACTATCACCGAGGTGCGGAGTTTTCTTGGTTTGGCGGGCTACTATCGGCGATTTGTGGAAGGCTTTGCGAAGCTTTCCACTCCCCTCACACGTCTGACCAGGAAAGGGGTTAAGTTTATTTGGAGCGAGACTTGCCAGAGCAGTTTTGAGGAGCTGAAGCAGAGATTGATGACCGCTCCGATCCTTGCCCTCCCGGTTATGGGAGAAGGATTTGTGATCTACAGTGATGCCTCTCACAGTGGTCTGGGGTGTGTACTGATGCAGCATGGTAGGGTAATTGCCTATGCTTCACGGCAATTGAAGGACTATGAGAAAAATTACCCTACTCATGATCTTGAGTTGGCAGCGGTGGTGTTTGCTCTGAAGCTGTGGCGGCATTATTTGTATGGAGAGCACTGCGAGATTTACACTGATCACAAAAGCTTGAAGTATCTGTTCACCCAGAAGGAGCTGAATTTGAGGCAACGCCGGTGGTTGGAGTTGTTAAAGGATTATGATCTGAGTATCCTTTATCATCCCGGCAAGGCCAATGTTGTGGCAGATGCTTTGAGTAGGAGGACGAGTCTGAGTTTGATGATCTCGCAGCAGGCGCCGTTGGTCGAGCAGATGAGGCGGTTACAGATTGAGGTTGTATCCCCTGGGGTCTCTGCTAGACTTATGTCTTTGGTCTTGCAGCCCACTCTGTTGGACAGGATTCGAGAGAAACAGAGTGAGGACCCCCACTTGACGAGGATCAGAGAGCAGATTCAGGCGGATCAGACAGGGGATTTTTCAGTGGATGCTCGGGAGTACTGCGGTACAGGGACCGAGCTTGTGTGCCTATGGATTCAGAGATTCGAGATCAGATCTTGAGGGAGGCCCATTATACACCTTATACCATCCATCCTGGAGGGACTAAGATGTATAAGGACCTCAAGGCACAGTTTTGGTGGAGTGGAATGAAGAGAGACATTGGGAGATTCGTGGCTCACTGTTTAACTTGTCAGCAAGTGAAGGCTGAGCATCGTGTTCCTGCTGGCAAGTTGCAGAGTCTCCCAATCCCGAATGGAAATGGGACCATATCACTATGGATTTTGTCACTGGATTGCCGAGGGCACAGACGGGAGCAGATGCGATCTGGGTAGTCGTGGATAGACTCACCAAGTCGGCTCACTTCCTACCGGTTCAGATGACTTGGCCTTTGGAGCGACTGGCACAGTTATATGGATGAGGTGGTGAGGTTGCACGGTGTACCTATTCCATTGTATCAGATAGAGACCCGAGGTTTGTCTCGCATTTTGGAGGAGTTTACAGACAGCCTTGGGGACTCAGCTCCGTTTAGCACAGCATTCCACCCACAGACCGATGGACAGTCAGAGCGCACCATACAGACCCTCGAGGATATGTTGAGAGCGTGCGTTATGGATTTTGGAGGAGGGTGGTACCGACACTTGGGATTGGTTGAGTTTGCGTACAACAACAGCTATCAAGCGAGCATTCAGATGGCTCCGTTTGAAGCGTTGTATGGACGCAAGTGTCGGTCACCCCTATATTGGAGTGACGTGGGTGAGAAGAAGGACTTTGGGTCCTGATTTACTGTTGGAGGCAGAGGAAAAGGTCAGATTGATTCGACGACATCTTGAGACCGCCCAGAGTCGACAGAGGAGTTATGCTGATACTCGACGGCGAGACTTAGAGTTTCAGGTTGGTGATCATGTCTTCTTGAAAGTCTCGCCTTCGAAGGGGGTCCGGAGATTTGGAGTTCGGGGAAGCTCAGTCCCCGTTTATTGGACCCTTTGAGGTACTGGAGAGGGTTGGCCCTGTTGTTATCGAGTTGCTCTTCCTCCACGCCTGGCAGGAGTTCATGATGTGTTTCACGTCTCAGCTCTGAGGAGTATGTTTTTGACCCGTCGCACGTGATTGACTTCACCCCACTGGAGATTGGCGAGGACTTGGGTACGAGGAGCGCCCGTTGCGGATTCTGGCTCGTGAGGTGAGAGAATTGCGCAATCGGGCCATTCCTTATGTGAAGATATTATGGAGCAATCATGAGGAGCGAGAGGCTACTTGGGAGCTGGAGAGGTGATGAGGGATACCTACCCTTTCTTGTTCGAGGCTTCGGGCTGAGGTACGTCTATCTTGGTTCCTAGTTTCGTGGACGAAACTTTTTTTTAGTGGGGGAGGATGTAGGACCCCTGAACCCCATGCAGCTTTTTCACGTGAATCCACTGTACAAAACACCTGTTGATGGTGTGTCTGGCCCATAGTGCACCAAAGGGAGGCCACAGATGGACCCTGTGAGTTTGGTTAGCTGGGTTGGCCTTCGGCTGCTTTTGCCGAATTTTAGAAAAGGTTTTAGGCCAAACAAAGGTTAGATTTGGATTCATCGCGGAAAAACGCTTAAAAACGGCTATTTGCTTGTTAAATTCTGAGTCCGGATGCCCAAAAACGGACTCCCGGAAGTTTTAGTGGTTTTTCGGTGCATGGGGGAGCCGTGGACCGACGAGGGTGCCACGTGGTGGCCTCTGGTTGGTCGGCGC
Source organism: Tillandsia fasciculata (assembly GCA_029168755.2). Classification (NCBI taxonomy): domain Eukaryota; kingdom Viridiplantae; phylum Streptophyta; class Magnoliopsida; order Poales; family Bromeliaceae; genus Tillandsia; species Tillandsia fasciculata. The sequence goes on from CM054933.1 coordinate 6,112,714, forward strand.
ACGCGGCCTGGTCCACGGAGCATCAGGGGTGAGGCCGGGGTGCACCGCGGGAGGCGTGGACCGGCGGGGATCTACGTGGCAGCGTCGGATTGGGCGGCCCAAGCGCGCTCAGTCCACGGGGGCGCGCGGGGGAGCGATGGACCGGGTGTGCCACGTGGTGGCCCCGGGTTGGCTGGCCTACAGGCGCGTGGTCCACGCAGCGCGCGGGAGCAGGCGCGGGGGCAGGTGCCGTACAGGCGGGCAAGTGGCGCAGGTAGGCAGCGCCACGTGGCGCCCGCTGATTCGCGGGCGCAACCCACCGCGTTGACCCGAGCGGGGGACACGTGGCGTCCACCCGCTGGGCTTGCACCATTGTTGCCTGTTCCTTGGACGCGTGGCGGACTCCGGACCGGGTCGGGCGGCAGCGGGATTCGGCGGGATGCGGTATGCGGGGCGGGCCGGCCTGCGGGCCGCACTGTGTGCGCCCGAATCGGGCGGGCCGGGCCTTCGGGCCGCACTGTGCGTGCCCGAAAGTTCGGGCCGGGCGCCCGAAATCGGGGATATATCCGGTATTTCCAGATTTGTTTTGGTGGGCCTATAAATAGGGCCCGAATCCACTTCTTGAGCCCTTTTCTCCCATTTTCAGGCTTTAACTCTCCGAGCTCCCCTTGAAAAGTTTCTCCTCTCTCTGTTCTGCATTCACCTGTGGAGTTTTGGGATTTTTGGGGGCACGCATCCCAAGGTTTCTGATTTTACGGCGCGGCGCGACATTTTATCTCCGGTGATCTTCTTCGTCGCAGTGCAGTGTGAGGACTCCCCTGGCCCACCCCGACCTTCGATTTCGACGATTCTTGCGCCGACATACTCCTGAGAGGTAGGGCTTCATCTTTCGTGTTGATTGCGCACTCTCGTTTTGAGTTTTTGGCACAGTTCCCGAGGTACCTTTGTGACCCCTTTTTCTGTGCGGTTTTTGGGACAGCATTGGAGTATTTTGGCGATATCTTCGCGCACGAGCATCAAATTGAAGCGTGCCTGTACAAGTTTTTCATCTACACATCACAAGGAACATGTTCATATTTTTCTTGGATTTTTTTGAGTTTTTATTGGAGGTGAAAAATCCCTTTTCCTTGTACTCAGTACTACAGTTTTTGGTACAGAATTCTTTTGAGTGGGTCACCTTGCCGAATTTGTAACTTGACCTACAGAACCCAAATTTGGGCGGGCAGGTACTCGTTTCGACCGGCTCGACGCGAGGATCACAGCGGTGATTTTTCGGGAATTTTTGGTCTCCATCTCGTAGGTGAAAACAGAGCATCTTTGGGACTATTTTGGGACAGCGGTTAATTTAGAGTATTGTATGTAATTTGGGCACCTTGTGATCACTTTTGCAGTTATCGCGACTTGTGGGCTTCAGATTGGGCGAAAGGACATTTTGGACTTGGATTTAGCAATCGAGGTGGGTAGTTGTTATGGACCTCAATTTTGATCTACTCACTAGGAATACTAGAATAATCCCCTTGGATGTATGTTGATTGAAATATCATGATTATTGTGCATGCTTAAATAGGCGAGCTTGTGATATGTTAGCATGTGGTATACTTTCGATATCCTTATTATGTGGGAATAGCATGCCTGAAATAATGTATGATCAACAATAATTACCTTTCTTTTATCAACATGAGGACACTTGCATGTTTGTTTGGACATCTAGATAGGCCCCCTATTTACTGCTACACTATCATTGGGATTTGACTTAGGAGAAACATTGTCATTACTTCTTTTCCTTTCATTGTGATACTTGGGGTATTGCTCTAGTTGAGTAGGGTTGTAGGATAGTGTAGTCGGGTTTGTTGAGAGGGTTCGTTATACTAGATTGAGGTTTTGGGTGATTGCGGCAACCATGGACATTGGGCGGTTGACCAGATGTTTACTTATGCATCAGATTGGGGATAGGATTCCTCTAGTGGATGGAGTTTTCCACTTATTGATTATTATCGCATTGATTGGGGGTTCGGGTTGTCTTTAGTAGAGAGCTTTTCCCCACTTTGATCATTGTCATGATCCAGTCCTGCTATACAGTGATACCTGATACAGTGATACTCGATACAGAGATACTTGCAGTACTGATGACAGAGTTACTTTACTCGTGTGGGTCGCTCCCCTCGAGTGCCACTCCGGAGTAGGCGATTGTCACATCAGCCAGTGAGTGCCAGATATTGTTTATTGGCCAGTGAGAGCGAGACCTTCTATACCGGTCAGTGAGTACCGATTTGCGAGTAGTTACTTGAGACAGTTTGAGCAGGCAGTACCAGTGGTTTCTGGTCCTTCGATTGGGTCTTCTTAGACAGATAGTTTTGTTGATATCTGCATTCAGTTACCCTTTTGATATTGCATTTAGAGGCATAGTAGCGGTAGTTTTCTTTTATCGACAGTTTTATAGCTTACCACCTTTCTTCCTTTCTTTTGCCTCTGGTAGACCTAGTGGGTGTGTCAGGGTTTGAGTCTTTACCCACTAGGAGAGGCTACTGTTTTTATAGTAGTTCTTACCCCCATCGTCCTTTCTTTGTTTTTCCCCCTTTGTTTTGCAGAGTCCTCTGCGGGAGTTGCTAGAGCGTCAGCATCTGATCGAGGTAAGAGGATTGCGGACTAGATAGAGAGTCCACCCTACAGTGCTAGCTGGAGTTTTGGTGTACCTTATTTTCTCAGACAGCTTTCAGTGTTTTTCTTTTTGGGCCTGGCTTTAGCCAATTAGTTGTATATTTGTGGTGAGCTGGGAGAGATATTTGTATTTAATTTACAGTTGTTCTTTAGTTACTTCCAGCTGTTGTCTGAGATGTAGTAGTTTAGTTCAGCTCTGATTTTATGCTCTATTATTATTATTTCTTATATCTGAGCAGGTTATCAGCGCTTCGTGTACACGAAAAATTTCGTGTACACAGCGGATCTGTGGACGAGCCCGGGTTCTGGTTTACACCCGGGGCGTGACATGTTCGGCGTCCGGTTCTTCCGGGCGCCCCAAAACGTACCCCAAGTCCGAATTGGGTTTCTATTTTGGATTTTCACCTATAAATAGGCCTTGGTTTCCTCTCTTTTCGGGTTTTTTGGAAACCTCTTGGAGCCCCCTTCGACTGAGGCACTCTTCCACTTGTCCACCATCTTTCGAAGGAGTTTTGATATTTTTGGAGACCGCGACATCGATGTTTTCCCCGACTCGGCGCACTTCAACGCTTCTCTGATTTTGGTCTTTCCTGTCGGCGTTTTGTCCGCGGGCTCCCATGAGCTGATCTGAAGGAGTTTTTAGCCGATTTCTGCGGCCTCGTTTGTCATGCCCCAGGTGTAAACCAGAACCCGCGTCCGTCAACTGATCCGCCGTGCACACGGAATTTCCCATGTACACGAAGCGCTGGTAACCTGCTCAGATATAAGATATATACAATAAAAGAGCATAGTACAGAGCTGAACTAAAAAGAACTACATAATATCTCAGACTGAAAATATGATACAAGCGTAAATATACAATAAGCTCTTAGCTCAACAAAATGATACATCCAGCTGGCCAAAACCAGACCTCAAAATAAAAGTAAACTACTACAGTCTGAGTAAAGGGGGTACAACATTTGTCTAACTGCAGCTCACAGTTTCTCAGGAGATCTATCTACTCAGCGATTCCCTTACCTCGATCTGCCGTCGATGGTCCAGCGCTCTCGCAGAAGACTCTACAAAATAGGGGACAGAGAGAGAGGAAAACAACTATGGGAGTGAAAACCACTGATAAAACCAATAATTCCCAGTAGGTAAATCCTCTAGATCCGACGTACCCACTAAAGACTACAAGAGGCAAAAGGAAGATAAGGTAGTAAACTAAATGAACTGCAAGAAGAGAACTACCACTACTATGCCTCAAATGCTGTACTGGCCAAAATGACTATGAGTATGCATCAAATAACCAACAATTGTCCAAAACAACCCAATCCAGGGACTAACACAAGTCCAATAGTGCCTGCTCTGCTGTCCGCATCGGGTATGCCAGCCACGCATCACACCGATGTGACATCATCCAATAATCGACCGATGGCTACCCGGCCCTGCCACACACTCCGGAGTGGCACTCGAGGGGAGCGACCCATACGAGTAGTATAACCATATCACAAGTATCTCGAAATAGCAGGACTAGATCACGACTATGCCCAAGTGGGAAAAACCCATCCACTAAAGAAACCCCAATCTAATGCAAAGGCAAATATCCGGTCAACCGCCCAAAGTCCGCGGTTGCCGCAACACCCAGAAATCCCACAAGTAGTACAAACTCGACTACACTATCTCATCCCCCTGCTCGAACCTGAGCAACCTGAGTCACACCTCTGAGTAAGAGAAGAAATAGAACAACATGGTATATCCTAAGTCAAGTCCCAATATGATACTGTAGCAGTAAATAGTGGCCTATCTAGATGTCCATATAAGCATACAACTGTCCTCATAAAGAATGAAAGTGAAGTATCACATATGTCCCAACATGATCTGTTGGGTTATACTAATATGGATCTAAATAGGGAAAAAAACACCTAGAGGGGGGTGAATAGGTGTAAACAATAAACACTCAAAAAATCATTGCGCAATAAAACCCAATGCGGAAATAAAAAAAAATAACACGCAAGATTTTTACGTGGAAAAACTCCAAACCGGAGTAAAAAACCACGGGACCGATAACACGGTGAAATCCACTAGAATTAACACACGTACAAGGTGATATAACGTACTCACAGACGACTCAACCTTTTACCATACGCTCCTAGTAGATCTTCTCCGCTCGCTCCACGACGCTTCTCGAATCCACGATCTGCGCCCAACGCCGAATCCTCAGCGTCCAACGTCGAGTCCACGACGTCCGACCGAATCCACGGTCTTCACCCAGTAGTACGCTTTGAATCCACGAATGTACCTCGCTCCGAATCCACGAGAGCGGTTGCACCTTGAATCCATAAGGCCACGCGAGTCCACGCGCCGATTTAGGGTAAATCGTTGTTTTTTGGGTGGTGATGATCCGCCGAATACTTAGATTAGAAATAGATCGGAAATACCATCTAAGTATTCATTGATTTGATTCTACTCAAAATCTGAGTTTGGAAAACCTAGAATCAAATCAATCAATATAGATGAAGAAACATAGAATTAATCTAGTTATTTCCTTTCTTCTCTATATGTGGATTTTTCTCTTTTTCGGTCGTATTTTCTATTATTTTCGGATGCCCTAGAAAATGAATAAAGGGTCTATTTATAGGTTAGAGACCATTGGAAGAAGATAAGGATCAAAAACTTGCCTTTTCTGGAAATTTTACGGACGGCGATCCGGATCGGATTTGGCGATCCGGATTGCAGTAGCAAGAAAGACGGTTTCCAGAAAAACAATAGTTCGGGATCCGGATCGAAGTTCCTGATCCGGATCGTTCATACAGTTTCACCAAACACCAACGTTCGGGATCCGGATTGCAAAGCCTGATCCGGATCGTTCAAATACAAAGGTAAAACTAGTGTTCGGGATCCGGATCAAAGGATGCTGCGATCCGGATTGAACCAGTGTATGAACGAACACCCTTCGGGATCCGGATTGGAAAGTCTGATCCGGATCCTGAACATGTCCCATGTCCAGTTTTTGATTTTTATGCAATAAAAATTCTTCCAAGTGTTTCTACACTACAAGAAGTATTCGGATCACCAAAAATCTTTAGTTAAACATACCTGATCCTTTTGAATTCTTCTTTCTTGAGATTGAGGTATATGATCCAAACTTCTTTCATCTTCAATCTTCAAGACTTAATACTTTCACGAAATACGCCAACTCAAATTCCGTAACAATCTCCCCCTTTGGCGGTTTCGTGACAAAACACAAATCCACAAAAGAAAATTCAAAAAGGATATTTTTGTTGCTATCACCATACAACAAAAATTTACAATGGAGATCCAAAAATTAAAAACATGAGATAAACTCCTAAAACATACTCTAGACTTAGACATCTGTACTCTCTGCAAAAGAAATCATTCTTGACAAAAAGATCGTTAGATACCTCAAGAATATCTAGCATACAAAACCAAGCAGAGATGAGTTTATACTCATCATGACATTTAGTAATTCAGATATGTAATAAGATCATAATCAAAAATTGACATATCTTCTAAGCAATAAGATTCCAAATGTCATAACTTTGCTTTGTTAGTAATCAAACAACTTGTTAGTAATAATACATGTCCAAATAGTTAGGCAAATAGTTAGTAGGGACATGCAACAAATCACCAAATAAAAATCAAAAGTTGTAATACTTACCTTTCACCAAAGTCAAAGTTTGTTCAAAGTTCTCTTTGTTCAAAGTTCTCACATCTCGTCTCCAAACTCTCTAAACTCTCTCCCCCTTTTTGTCACAAACTATGCCAAATTTACAAAAATTTAAGGAGAGTTAAAAAGGTTTAAATACAAATCAAGAAACTTGAGAGCTGAATAAAACAAACCAAGAACATAAACCTGCAAAAGAAAAGATTAGAAAAAAACTTTATGCAGAATCGTCAGAGCTGATACAACCAAGCTTCTGAAACATTTTCTTGATCCGTTTGTTCATAGAAGCTTGTTCCTTCTTAACTTCTCTGACTTCTTTCTTGACTTCTTTAAGATCCTCTTTCATTTCAGCGAACTCAATAGACATGCGTTCTTGCTCGTTCGAGAGTCGCTGTTGTTCCTTAAAATTTGAGCTTACTGAAGCATCATCATCAGAAGTTGATGGAGGTGCTTGCTGTGTAGGTGGAACAGGAGGTGTAGAAGTTGTTGCTTGTGGTCGAGCTCTTTGTCGGGTAGGAGGAGATGGAGGATCATCTTGTTTCGTCGAAAGAGACTTCACAATTGTTGTCTCATTGATTGTGCCCAAACTGTACATATATGAGCTCGCACTTGTGTCAACTTTAAACTTTCTAAGGATGCGCATAATTATCATTGGATAGGGTAGTCTCTCTGTGGGGTGAGAATGTTCCACATAACGCGCCATCCTTGACCAAATGAGATAAGGAATATTCAAGTTTGCTCCCATCGATGCGGCGGGTTTCCAAGAAGATAAAGGAATAACATCCTGTCCCATCGAAAAACCTTCGTATTCATGTTGGGAAGAATGTTGTAGCAGATAATGAAGTTTATATACCGATACTCCGGTCGAAGCTCTTTTGAGAAAACAGAATTTTCGGTCGACAAAGTATCCGGAAGACAAATTCCATTTACAACCACTCTCCAGGAGTTGTCGTTGAAGCTTTGAGTTTTCAGGTAATGGAGTCCATCACTTCTGGCTTTCATTCCTAGCACTTCTCCAATCAATTGGGGTGTGACTTTGATCTTGATGTTTTTGACCAAAGTGTGAAATTCTCGACGTCCTTGATCTTGATCAACTAGACTTGAACCGTTTTGATAAAACATACGTACTGAGTGAGGACAATACCCAGTAGTCTCAGGGAAGTTGCATATGGGAGCAAGACCGGCCTGGTCAAACAAAGTCCCAAAGAATGTAGATCGTTCCTTCATCGGTTGGACATTGACATGTCTTTCGCCAATACATTCCCTTTTCTCAAAATCTTTGATCCGTGCTGAGCTAATGAATTCCTGTTGGGGAGGCTGGCTAGCAATAGGTTCGTTAATCGAAATGCCCCGAGCACTGCCTCTTTTTCTTGCACCAGTTTTTATTCTTGTTCCAATTGGACTTGGGTCCATGGGAGCTTTTCCTTTTTCTGCAGCAGTAGGAGGAGGCTTTGCCTTTGAAGCTTCAGCAGTAGCTTTCCCTTTTGAGACAATAGGGACGTCTTCCTCGATCTCGAGGTTATCCCAGTCAATAGAAGCCGTCTCTGATTCTGTCTCAGAATCACTCCGAGCTTTCTTCGATCTCTTTGCCTTCTTAGGTTTGGCAGCATCTTTGACATGAACCATGGTAGCAAGCAGAAAAATGATCTAGGTGATCACCATTTTGATTGCCTGTGAAGAACAACTCAAGAACATGAAAGTTTTCAGTTTTCAAAAATTTGGAAAAATTGTACCCAAACAATCATAATCATGTAGAGAAGCCAAGAATCAAATTAGTTTTGCAAAAAGAATTTTAAAAATAGATCAATTGCATGATTTTCAAAAATTCCTCTTATATGCCCTAAAACCGAATTTTTAGAAATCGAAGCCCAAAAATTCGTTAATCTTGAGAAAACCCAGCATATAATCAAAACTAATCTACCCAGAGTTCTTATTTCAAAAGAAATTTGATCAAAAACCATTCACAAACGAAAAAAATCCAAAATTTCATCACGTTTTGGTGAAAATATAGAAAACCTGTGAAAAACCGAGATTTTGATCAATAAAACTTACTTGGAATCGAAGAACTTGAGTTTGGAAAGCTCCAAGATGCAAGAAATCTAGAGAGAGAAACTCTAGAGGCTTAAGAACAAAAGATTGTAGTAAAAGAAATCAAAACCCTCTTGTTCTTATAAAACCCTAGCCGTGATCCGGATCGGATCGAGATGTGATCCGGATCGGCCACCCGCAGGAAAAAGCCTGCGTTCGGGATCCGGATCACTTAGTCCGATCCGGATCGGCTCCAACTTTTTCTCCAGAAAAATTTAGAAAAATTCCATAAAATCCAGAAAAAGTATGTAAGCACTTTAGCATATCAACTTTAAACAAAAATCATCGTTTCATACAACAAGAAATAGATTATACCAAATCTATCAAAAATACTCAAAAATGAAACGAAAATTTATGGAAATTAAAACCCTTAAAGTTGAACAACTTCAATCACATCTATCCTGATCTTATGCGTAATGCCTTTATCAAATCATCAATTTTGGTAAAGAAAATGAAATACCAAGATCAATAGATGTTTGAAATCCCAGATAAGTTAGATAATATATCTAGACAATCTGTTGAAGGAGTGGCTCTTTGAGCATCTTTTATCAAATCCCACCTTATACCAACCATGAAATTTGACTGAGTCAAGTATTTCAATATGCATTTCATCAACAATTTTTTAAAACAAAAATTTGCTTTGCATACATGGAGTATTTTTTTTTTTATTTTCTCCATGTGGTGGTAGTTTTCACACTCCTCATTGGGATGTAACTCTTTCCACATCTTTTGAGCATATTTGCACTTCTTTGACTCCCCCTCAATTGGCTATCAATTATTTAATATATAAGGTATTCAACCAAAAATTGATCTCGCATTCATACTCGACTAAGCAATCAAATAAGATAATGACTATACCAAGAGATCATTGAGAGAGAAATTGACTTTGATCACTTAAAAGATGACTTAATTAACATAAATGATCATTGCAACATTGAAATATTATGACATCAAAAGCATAATAAATTTCTAAATGTATGAAAAGATGCAATTAAAGTCAATTATGATTTATGCTCAATTAATGTCCTATGTACAAAACATAGATAAGAAAAAACAAAAAACAAAACCTAACCTAAGCAAAGGTTTCAAAAGAGGTTATTTCAAGGAAAGCATGCCAATTGCTTTACGCAAGTGAATAAAACGTTTTTGATCCAAAGGTTTTGTTAAGATATCAGCTAATTGATCCTCAGTTGAAATATATGACAGTTGAAGAATATTTGATTCAACTAGCTCTCTAAGAAAATGATATCTAAGTTCAATATGTTTTGTTCTAGAGTGCAACACAGGGTTTTTAGAAATGTTAATAGCACTAGTGTTGTCACAAAGAATGGTTACCGAAGATGCTGAAATCCGGAAGTCGCTCAACACGCTTTTCATCCAAATCAATTGGGTTGAACAACTTCCCGCTGAAATATACTCCGCTTCGGCAGTCGAGAGTGCTATGCAGTTTTGCTTTTTACTGTGCCATGCAACAAGGCAATGGCCAAGATAGAAGCATGCACCACTCGTGCTTTTCCGATCATCCACTGATCCTGCCCAATCGGCATCTGAGTATCCAACAATATCCAAATAGTCCAAACTTTGTCACGCCCCGGGGGTTTAAATGCGCGGAAGAAGAGCCACCGATGCTCCCAAATCTGTATATAATTTTTTTTTTTGAACATCATTACTCCCCGACGCGTGCCCAGACCCGCCGCATATACAAGTTCACTCTACGCGCGGGCAGAGTCTCCTTTGTATATGCACGGCGTCCTGATTACATCATACGTTCATCTCAAGCATTAACCACACTAATCGAGGTACAAACTCATACAACTTGCATTCCAAACAATCCAACAACTTTTATACAAGGAAAAGGGCCGACTGATTTGAAAGGATAAATAATCGCAAGGTTTTGGAAGCGGCGCCCACACGACGCCATTATTTTTGAAAACTATTTCGAAACCACATAAATCCCACAAGGTTTTTAAATTCGGTGCCCACACGACACCCACAGTTTTTAAAACGGTTTTCGCAAACGGTTTTCTTTTCATGGTTTTAAACGGCCAAGCAAGGAAAGGAGTGACAGTATATTCGCATGAGTGAAAAAGAATACATCCACTTCGACCCCACGGGGGTGTCGCAATCCACAACTAACTAACCGAAACAATAAAGAGAGAAGGGAAAAGGAGTCACTGTGTCTGAAGCCTCTAACTGTCAGTACAGCGTCCTCACGACCTCACCGGTGCCCTAGCACTCGCCCCTGGACGAACCTGTCACGAAGTGGGAAGTCAGTGACTAGAAATAGTATAATAAGCAAAAAGGCTAAAACATAGCAAACCACTGCAACCGGAGCAACCGTCTCTCTCAAACACCGCCTACAATAGTCATACCCTGTATCATAGCAAAAACCGGGCACCCTCCCCGACCACCGCACCGGGCCCCTACCCCGGTGCCCCCTGCCGAGCACCTGCCTCGGCCGCCGAGCACCTACCTCGACATCACCGCTCACACCCCCCACCTATGAGGGCCCCCATTCCTAACGCCACCATTGCGTGGGGTACACGGGTCAACGTACCACTTTTCCGGAAAAGCACACCCTGGCGGAGGCCAATCCGCCGGTGTGCGTGTAGCAAAACACGAGCCTCAGGTCGATAATAAGCAGAATGATAATAAGACAGGGTTAGTACAAAATACGAGAGAAAAGATCTACTATTCACCTTGCCCCGAACATACTATTTCTATTGATAAAATCCTATCCCCACCGTTCCCGGGAATGTACCCACCTTGTGTATGTCGTCCGGAGCTCGGCTCGTCCGTGTCCGCGCGCCTACAACGTCCCGCACTCCTGAAGGAACAAGTGTATGTCAAAGCTAAGAGATCTGAAACCCACCCTGACTCCAGACTGAAACCAAACGACGGACGCAACCCCGGACTCCGTGTGGCGGAGTTCCCCGCACGGCACCGACCCGTGCGGCGCACACCCCGCCTGCGCACGGCCCCGCGCGGCACCCGCCCGCGCGGGCGCCCCACCTGCGGGCGGCCCCGCGCGGCCAAGTGCCGCGCGGCGCGTTGTCCGCGCGCGCGGGCGACCCCGCGCGGCACCAGCCCGCGCGGGCGCCCCACCCGCGGGCCGCCCCGCGCGGCCAAGTGCCGCGCGGGCGCGCTGCCTGCACGTGCTGGGCGACCCGGCGCGGCACCAGCCCGCGCGGGCGCCCCACCCGCGGGCGGCCCCGCGCGGCCAAGTGCCGCGCGGCGCGCTGCCCGCGCGTGCGGGCGACCCCGCGCGGCACCGGTCCGCGCGGGCGCCCCGCCTGCGGGCGGCCCCGCGCGGCCAAGTGCCGCGCGGGCGCGCTGCCCGCGCGTGCGGGGCGACCCCGCGCGGCACCGGTCCGCGCGGGCGCCCCTCCGCGGGCGGCCCCGCGCGGCCAAGTGCCGCGCGGCGCGCTGCCCGCGCGTGCGGGGCGACCCCGCGCGGCACCAGCCCGCGCGGGCGCCCCACCCGCGGGCGGCCCCGCGCGGCCAAGTGCCGCGCGGCGCGCTGCCCGCGCGTGCGGGGCGACCCCGCGCGGCACCGGTCCGCGCGGGCGCCCTCCTGCGGGCAGCCCCGCGCGGCCATGTGCCGCGCGCGGCGCGCTGCCCGCGCGTGCGGGGCGACCCCGCGCGGCACCGGTCCCCGCGGGCGCCCCGCCTGCGGGCGGCCCCGCGCGGCCATGTGCCGCGCGGGCGCGCTGCCCGCGCGTGCGGGGCGACCCCGCGCGGTATCACGCCGCGCGGGCGCCCCGCCTGCGGGCGGCCCCGCGCGGCCATGAGCCGCGCGGGCGCGCTGCCCGCGGCGCGGGTGGCCCCGCGCGGCATTGCGCCGTGCGGGCGCGCCGCTCGCGGCCGCGGCGTCTCGTCGCCGTCGGCGCCCGCCTCCGATTTGGTGGCGGCGGCGCGGAGGTCTACAAAACGAAAACTACAACCCTAGAAAAGCAAGAACACCACAAAGCTCACCTTGATTTGCGAAGGAAGAAGGAGGAAGAAGGAGGAAGAAGGATCGTCCGCTTTTGCCGGCCAGTCCACCCACGTCCGAGTCCTCGGTTATCCCCCGATCTCTCCTTACTTGACCGTCCCAAATCACTACCGTTCCCCCCCTTCTTTTTTTTTTTTTTTTTTTTCGTCACCGCCTTGCCGTCGGCTACGAGAGGGAGAGCAAGAGAAAGGAGGAGAAATAATAAAACCCTAGGTCCCTTCCTATCTCTCATATATATATAAATATATATACCTCAAAAGCCGTGCGGATCGCCAGCACGTATCCCGGAGCACTTACGGAGGGTCCAGACTTCAAAAATTTATTCTGGATGAACCGGGAGTCGGAAATCGTATCCGATCGCGCCTGCGCGCTCCGCTCCGCGAGCTCTACCGCCTAAAATTATCCGCGGGCCCCGACGGCCTGTTCGTAAAAACACCAAAAATAAGGCCCTCGGTCGGACATTACAAGAAGAGGGGTTAGGGATGAGTCAAAGAAAGGCCGGGTCTTACACCACTCACCGCTAAAAACAAGTTTCGTCCTCGAAACTTAACCCTCACCTGCGGCGAAGAGGTCCGGGTTGCACTCCCTCATCTTTGACTCTGGTTCCCAAGTTGCCTCACGTTCTCCTTGATTGCTCCAAAGCACCTTCACGTAGGGAATTGTCCGACTTCGTAGCTTTTTGTCCTCTCGTGCTAGGATCCGCACCGGCACTTCCTCGAAGTTTAGGTCTTTCTTAAGCTCAATTGCAGGGACGTCGAGCACTCGCGATGGGTCGGGGAGATACTTCCGAAGCATGGGCACGTGGAACACATCGTGAACTCGATCAAGGTTCGGCTGTAGGGCGAGGCGGTAGGCCACCGGGCCGATGTGCTCCAGAATCTCGAACGGCCCCACATACCGTGGGCTCAACTTGCCCCTTAACCCGAACCGCTTCACCCCTTTTTGACGGCGAAACCCGCGACAACACATGCTCCCCCACCTGGAATTCCACATCGCGACGCCTCCGATCTGCGTAGCTCTTTTGCCGGCTCTGGGCGGTCGCCAACCGCCGTCTGATGAGGCGTACTTTTTCCTCAGTTTCCGCCACCAAGTCTGGTCCCAAAAACCTTCGCTCCCCCAGATCGTCCCAACCAATCGGGGATCTACAGCGTCTGCCGTACAATGCTTCGTACGGCGCCATCCGGATGCTCGCCTGGTAGCTGTTGTTATAAGCAAACTCTACAAGGGGTAGGTGGCGCGACCATCCGTCTCCCAAATCTAGTACGCAAGCCCGGAGCATATCCTCGAGAATCTGAATCACCCGCTCGGATTGTCCATCCGTTTGGGGGTGAAAGGCTGAGCTGAAGTGCAACTTGGTTCCTAGGGCTCGCTGTAGACTTTGCCAAAGGTTTGACACAAGCCGAGTGTCTCTAGTCCACGTCGTATGGATGGGTGGGGAAAGAGCCGACTTCGTCAATCGATCCACTGTAACTCAAACCACATCGTGTGCTTGATGTGATGCGGAAAACCCGTGACGAATTCCTTGGTGATTCGCTCCCATTCCCGTTCTGGTACAGGTAGAGATTGTAGTTTTTCCCCCGCCGGGCGCTGATGTTCGAACTTTACTGGTTAATCGTCCAAACAACGGGAAGTGAACTGTGTTGCATCCCCCTTCGATTTAGTCCACCGAAGATTCTGCTTGAGGTCCTTGTACATTTTCGTGTCACCTGGATGCGTCGCATAGGGAGCGCAGTGTGCCTCGGACAATACCTCTTCCTTCAACTCTGGCAGCTCGGGAACGCAATTCCGCCCTCGAAAATGTGTCGTGCCGTTCGCACTCGCCGAAAAGTCGCTCACGTGGTCCGGGGGATTTGTCTCGAACAAGCTGTTTCTGTGCGCCTGTCCTCTGACCTTTCAGGATTTCTCTAATAGGGTTGGCTTGACCATCAAGGACAAGGGTCGCGCGACCGTGCCGGCCCTGCTGAGTAATCGCGCTTATCGATTCCTCCTCAATTTGACCCTTCCCGCTCAAGACATCCGCTCCTACACTTGCTTTTGCTGGGGTGATGCTGAATGGATAAGTCGAGTCCTTCAGCAACTGCAACCAACGCCTCTGTCGCAAGGCAACTCTTCCTATGTGAACCACTTAAGGCTCTGGCGATCCGAAAACACATCACGAAGAACTCCAAAAGGTGGTGACTCCAACGCTTTGAAACGAAGACGACTGCTGCTAGTTTCGAATCGTGTGTCAGGCAGTTCCGCTCACATTCCCTGCGATCCTCGCTGCTGACACCATGTGCCCCAAAGAGCCCACTTAGAGAAGTCAGAACTCACATTTCTTAAACTTAGCAAACAGCTTCTGGTCCCTGAGGTTCCCGAGAGTAACCCGCAAGTGCTCCTCTCAGTTGATTGAAGAGGTCATCGATCCTGGGCTTGTCCTTCACTGTAACCTTGTTCATCTCCATGTAGTCGATGTGCAGGCGTAGGCTTCCGTCCTCCTTTCGCACGAAGAGGACGGGTGCGCCCCCAAGGCGACACCCTCGGCTTGATGAACTCCTTGTCTAGAATGTCTCTTAGTTGTGCCTGGTAGAAGCTCGAAAGAGAGGGTGACCTCTCGCAATGCGTCGAGGCACCCGAGTCATACCTCCCAACCCGCACCGAAGAGCCCCTATAAGCCCCACACAACCAACCTGACAACAAGGGAAAGATCACACTAACACCCTCACGAGGCTCCGAGAGGTGCCAGCTAAGCAGACTGGGTTACTAACTACCAGAAACTCTCCCCCGAGAGCAACGAACTCATCCGTCACCAACACGGGCCACCTCCACCCGTCACCAACACGAGTCACAAGCTCGGAGCATATCCACCGTCCCGGATTACCCGCCCCGACGGTCCGTCCGACCGGGGCGACGGTCAGAACTAAGGTTAGGCTTCAGCTCTAAGGCCTACCACAAGGTCTACCCCACCCAAAGGGCTGCGTACAAGGCATCCTAGCCGAAAGTGATCAGTGCCAAAGCCCCAAGCAGTCGACAGATCCCTATGACCCACACCTGCCTCACAAGATCAACGACCCAAAAACACTCGTAACTAAGCCTCATGGTCATGCCTCGGCCACGGGAAGCTGGCGACAAAACTCACAAGGTCAGGTCCTACCCCCGTCCTGGCATCGACGGGGTGCGACACTCTGATTAACCACTAACGCTCGGTCCCAATCCGTTGCCCCTCCAAGCACCGGCATCGAATCGAGCGGCAAAACTCCAAATCAAACAGCGATACCGCCACTAGGAAACTTCTAAGCTCGAAGCCTACTGAAACAGCGGCCTCCAAGTACAATCGACTATCCATCCGAAACCTATCCGGTCGAAAAGAAAACATGCAACGAAACCAGTGAGAAAGACCTGTCTAAAGAGGTTGCCTAGGTTTCCCAAGCGCACACGAGGGAACACGCGCTCACCCACCCGTAGGACAACCTAACCGACCCTCTTGTGCAGAACACAGGAACTCGACCCAGAGCTACAGACCGCCCATCCATCCCATTCGGTTTGCCGGATAAGGGCTTCCCCCCCGCAGCATCGGCGGTCATTCTGGGGATAGGTGTCACCACGGTCTCTCCCAAGGGGGCTCCAACGGTGGCTCCCGGCGTAAGTCCCGAAGTTGCTGGTGCTAGTGCTACTGAAGGCGTCGTCGGACGAACCGACGGTATCTCGGTCACCGTTGTCGGAGAAGGGGCAACCGTAGTCTCGCTGACCGCCACCGGCGGTCCCGTCACTGGTGCGGTTGGTCCGGGCAAAGGAGCCTGGGCGACCCCCATTGGTGTTGTCGACCGTTGCGCCCACTGCCGCATGTTCCATAAGGGTTGCTAGCTGCCCGGCCACCTCTTGTAGTTGTTGTCGGAGCAACTGATACTTCGCCGCTATTGGCACCGTACTTTCTGCCCCTGCGTTCTCCGCTAATAACCCATTTCGGGCCATTATTCGCTATATACAAAGAAGCCAAGTCAACCCTAGACCTAACTGGTCTAGCACCACGACCTACAGACGCACCGAAAATAAATCCCCCTTTTTCCCTCGTACACTCACGATCTACTGGTCTACCCCAAGTTCGCTTTATTAATCAGTAGTTAGTGTATTGCGCCCCGTGGATGTTAGACCCCGACTATTGTGGTTAAAGTTCAGTCTCTGATACCATCTTAATCTGTCACGCCCCGGGGGTTTAAATGCGCGGAAGAAGAGCCACCGATGCTCCCAAATCTGTATATAATTTTTTTTTTTTTGAACATCATTACTCCCCGACGCGTGCCCAGACCCGCCGCATATACAAATTCACTCTACGCGCGGGCAGAGTCTCCTTTGTATATGCACGGCGTCCTGATTACATCATACGTTCATCTCAAGCATTAACCACACTAATCGAGGTACAAACTCATACAACTTGCATTCCAAACAATCCAACAACTTTTATACAAGGAAAAGGGCCGACTGATTTGAAAGGATAAATAATCGCAAGGTTTTGGAAGCGGCGCCCACACGACGCCATTATTTTTGAAAACTATTTCGAAACCACATAAATCCCACAAGGTTTTTAAATTCGGTGCCCACACGACACCCACAGTTTTTAAAACGGTTTTCGCAAACGGTTTTCTTTTCATGGTTTTAAACGGCCAAGCAAGGAAAGGAGTGACAGTATATTCGCATGAGTGAAAAAGAATACATCCACTTCGACCCCACGGGGGTGTCGCAATCCACAACTAACTAACCGAAACAATAAAGAGAGAAGGGAAAAGGAGTCACTGTGTCTGAAGCCTCTAACTGTCAGTACAGCGTCCTCACGACCTCACCGGTGCCCTAGCACTCGCCCCTGGACGAACCTGTCACGAAGTGGGAAGTCAGTGACTAGAAATAGTATAATAAGCAAAAAGGCTAAAACATAGCAAACCACTGCAACCGGAGCAACCGTCTCTCTCAAACACCGCCTACAATAGTCATACCCTGTATCATAGCAAAAACCGGGCACCCTCCCCGACCACCGCACCGGGCCCCTACCCCGGTGCCCCCTGCCGAGCACCTGCCTCGGCCGCCGAGCACCTACCTCGACATCACCGCTCACACCCCCCACCTATGAGGGCCCCCATTCCTAACGCCACCATTGCGTGGGGTACACGGGTCAACGTACCACTTTTCCGGAAAAGCACACCCTGGCGGAGGCCAATCCGCCGGTGTGCGTGTAGCAAAACACGAGCCTCAGGTCGATAATAAGCAGAATGATAATAAGACAGGGTTAGTACAAAATACGAGAGAAAAGATCTACTATTCACCTTGCCCCGAACATACTATTTCTATTGATAAAATCCTATCCCCACCGTTCCCGGGAATGTACCCACCTTGTGTATGTCGTCCGGAGCTCGGCTCGTCCGTGTCCGCGCGCCTACAACGTCCCGCACTCCTGAAGGAACAAGTGTATGTCAAAGCTAAGAGATCTGAAACCCACCCTGACTCCAGACTGAAACCAAACGACGGACGCAACCCCGGACTCCGTGTGGCGGAGTTCCCCGCACGGCACCGACCCGTGCGGCGCACACCCCGCCTGCGCACGGCCCCGCGCGGCACCCGCCCGCGCGGGCGCCCCACCTGCGGGCGGCCCCGCGCGGCCAAGTGCCGCGCGGCGCGTTGTCCGCGCGCGCGGGCGACCCGGCGCGGCACCAGCCCGCGCGGGCGCCCCACCCGCGGGCGGCCCCGCGCGGCCAAGTGCCGCGCGGGCGCGCTGCCCGCGCGTGCGGGGCGACCCCGCGCGGCACCAGCCCGCGCGGGCGCCCCACCCGCGGGCGGCCCCGCGCGGCCAAGTGCCGCGCGGCGCGCTGCCCGCGCGTGCGGGGCGACCCCGCGCGGCACCGGTCCGCGCGGGCGCCCCGCCTGCGGGCGGCCCCGCGCGGCCAAGTGCCGCGCGGGCGCGCTGCCCGCGCGTGCGGGGCGACCCCGCGCGGCACCAGCCCGCGCGGGCGCCCCACCCGCGGGCGGCCCCGCGCGGCCAAGCCGCGCGGCGCGCTGCCCGCGCGTGCGGGGCGACCCCGCGCGGCACCAGCCCGCGCGGGCGCCCCACCCGCGGGCGGCCCCGCGCGGCCAAGTGCCGCGCGGCGCGCTGCCCGCGCGTGCGGGGCGACCCCGCGCGGCACCGGTCCCCGCGGGCGCCCCGCCTGCGGCGGCCCCGCGCGGCCATGTGCCGCGCGGGCGCGCTGCCCGCGCGTGCGGGGCGACCCCGCGCGGTATCACGCCGCGCGGGCGCCCCGCCTGCGGGCGGCCCCGCGCGGCCATGAGCCGCGCGGGCGCGCTGCCCGCGGCGCGGGTGGCCCCGCGCGGCATTGCGCCGTGCGGGCGCGCCGCTCGCGGCCGCGGCGTCTCGTCGCCGTCGGCGCCCGCCTCCGATTTGGTGGCGGCGGCGCGGAGGTCTACAAAACGAAAACTACAACCCTAGAAAAGCAAGAACACCACAAAGCTCACCTTGATTTGCGAAGGAAGAAGGAGGAAGAAGGAGGAAGAAGGATCGTCCGCTTTTGCCGGCCAGTCCACCCACGTCCGAGTCCTCGGTTATCCCCCGATCTCTCCTTACTTGACCGTCCCAAATCACTACCGTTCCCCCCCTTCTTCTTTTTTTTTTTTTTTTTTTTCGTCACCGCCTTGCCGTCGGCTACGAGAGGGAGAGCAAGAGAAAGGAGGAGAAATAATAAAACCCTAGGTCCCTTCCTATCTCTCATATATATATAAATATATATACCTCAAAAGCCGTGCGGATCGCCAGCACGTATCCCGGAGCACTTACGGAGGGTCCAGACTTCAAAAATTTATTCTGGATGAACCGGGAGTCGGAAATCG
The DNA here is from genome assembly GCA_029168755.2 of Tillandsia fasciculata. Classification (NCBI taxonomy): domain Eukaryota; kingdom Viridiplantae; phylum Streptophyta; class Magnoliopsida; order Poales; family Bromeliaceae; genus Tillandsia; species Tillandsia fasciculata. The sequence continues at coordinate 6,131,946 of CM054933.1, forward strand.
TATCCGATCGCGCCTGCGCGCTCCGCTCCGCGAGCTCTACCGCCTAAAATTATCCGCGGGCCCCGACGGCCTGTTCGTAAAAACACCAAAAATAAGGCCCTCGGTCGGACATTACAAGAAGAGGGGTTAGGGATGATCAAAGAAAGGCCTGGTCTTACAAACTTGTTCCCATAGGATACCAAATTCCGAAATTGATTGTACCTTTGATATATCGGATGATCCGTTTCACCGCTTTCAGGTGAACCTCCTTCGGTGCTGATTGATATCTCGCACAAATCCCAACACTGAAGGATATATCCGGGCGACTAGCCGTGAGATATAGTAGACTTCCAATCATACTGCGATACAGTTTCTCGTCTACATTCTCACTATGTGATTCACTTCCAAGTCCCTTATGGCTAGTTCCCATTGGAGTCGGAAAATCCTTAGAATTTTCAAGATCAAACTTTTTGACCAACTCCAGTGCATACTTGGATTGACACAAGTGAATTCCTTCATCGTTTTGTTTAACTTGTAATCCAAGAAAATAAGTCAATTCGCCCATCATGGACATCTCAAATTCGCTTTCCATGGTCTCCGCGAATTTAGAAGCATCATTATCTCTTGTTGCTCCAAATACAATGTCATCGACATAGATTTGAGCAACTATGAAATTGTTTTGATAATGCTTCACAAAGAGAGTCCTGTCAGCTCCCCCTCGAGTATAGCCCTTTTCCAAAAGGTGCTTTGTCAACCTTTCGTACCATGCTCGCGGTGCTTGTTTCAGACCGTAAAGAGCCTTTTTCAGACGAAAAACATGGTTAGGTAGTTTATGATCCACAAAACCTTTCGGTTGAGCCACATAAACTTCCTCATTTAAAAACCCATTTAAAAAGGCGCTCTTAACGTCCATTTGAAATAATTTGATTTTAAAATGACAAGCAATCGCAAACAATATACGAATGGACTCGAGTCTAGCTACAGGGGCGAAAGTTTCATCAAAGTCTATACCTTCTACTTGAGAGTAGCCTTGAGCAACTAACCTTGCTTTGTTCCTGATGATAGTACCTTCTTCATTTTTCTTGTTCTTGAAGATCCATTTGGTACCTATCACATTGTGTTGCTTCGGAGGCTTCGTTAATTCCCAGACTTTGTTTCGCTCAAATTGATGGAGCTCTTCCTGCATTGCTTTAATCCAGTAGTCATCTTGGAGAGCTTCATCAACATTCTTTGGTTCGATTTGAGATACATAGCATGCAAATCCGCAAACCAATTGTCTCCGTGTTCTAACTCCTTCTTGTGGATCTCCAATGATGTTCGATTCAGGGTGATCCTTGGAGATGCGTAACGTTTGAGGTAGAGGAGTAGACGGAGGTACACGAGATGATTCCTGCACATCAGATAAACTTGAAGAACCGTTAGATGCATCATTATTATCGAAAGAATTGTTAGAAGAAGATGCATTAGCAGGTGTATCATCATCAAGAGAGATATCGAGGGTAGATTTTTCAGATTCAAAGTGAAAAGCTTCATCTACCTTAACATTTATCGATTCTACGATCGTCTTAGATTCTAAGTTAAAAACTCGATATGCTCTACTGTTTGTAGAATAACCTAAGAAAATCCCTTCGTCACTTCGAGAGTCAAATTTTCCAAGATTTTCGCGATCACGTAAAATAAAACACCGACTCCCAAAGATACGAAAATATTTGATGTTAGGTTTTCTACAAAACCATAGTTCATATGGTGTATTCAAAGTCCCCGGGCGCAAATACACTCGATTAATAACATAGACAGCAGTGTTCACCGCTTCAGCCCAAAAATATAAAGGTAAGTTCCGGCTATGAAGCATAACACGTGCCATCTCCTGTACGACCCTGTTTTTGCGCTCGACTACACCATTTTGTTGAGGTGTATAAGGTGCAGAGAATTCATGTTTAATGCCATTAGAAGTGCAAAAATCAATGAATTTGGAATTTATGAATTCTCCACCTCTATCACTTCTAACTCGAGTAATCCTTTCATTCTTTTCAATCATAATACGATGGCAAATTTCGTGAAAAGAATCAAAAGTATCAGCTTTTTCTTTTAAAAATGCTACCCAAGTATATCTAGAGAAATCATCAACCAATAAGAAAATATACCATTTACCTCCCAAAGATGGTTGACGAGTTGGCCCCATTAAATCCATATGCAAAAGTTCCAAAGGCCGTTTTGTACCTATGTGGTTCAAGTTCTTGTGTGCAGTCCTAGACTGTTTTCCCTTTTGGCAACCGCCACACACAATGTTTTGTTCAAAAGAAAGTTTAGGAACCCCCTTGACCACATCTTTGTTTGAAATTCTAGCAAGTTCCTTAAAGTTTATGTGACCTAGCCTTTCATGCCAAAGTGTTTCATTTTTCAAAGATGCTAGGTTACATTTTTCAGAAATTTTATGAGGAACTACATAACAATTGTTTTCTGATCTAACCCCTTTTAAAAAGAAAGCATGGTTCTTGTCAGTTACAGTACATTTATCAGATGAAAAATTAACTGAATAACCATTATCACAAAGTTGACTTATGCTTATGAGGTTAGTCTTAAGGCCATGAACAAATAACACATTATTTAGAACCGGGCCATCTGGAATAGCTACCGTTCCCTTTCCAACAATTTTGGAAGACCGACCATCTCCGAAAACAACAAGTCCTCCGGAGTTTTTCTCAAATGTTTGAAAACAGTTTTTGTCACCGGTCATATGACGGGAACACCCGCTATCCAGATACCAAGACGAACTATCATATGCATGCAAGGAAACATTGGTAACAAGACAAGGAAAAATTTCACCTTTGCGCACCCAAACCTTTTTGGAATGCGTCGGTAATGGTCGTGAAGTTGATCTCCTAGGTGAAAGCGTCTTGTTGAAGATTGCTGCTCCTTGATGATGTCGTCTTGAGCGGTGAACTACCAAGGCTCTTTTCCTTCAAATGATTTGCAGTTGATTTCTGAGGAATCACCTTTTGGTAGTCATTGCAAGAGGTGCTTGAGGTGTGCGTTTGGCTCCCGTCTTGCAATTTCTCCTTATGTGCCCTGAAATGCCACAACGAAAACATACCTTAGTTCTTGACGATCCCGAAGAGGATGAAGTAGGCTTGTTGTCGTTGCTTGTCGTGAATTCCGGTGTCGGAGGAGGAGATACCGACTGAGGCACAAAAACTGTCCCACTCGAACTTGGAATGTCTCCAGTTTGAGTGTATCCGAGGCCGAACTTATTTGTTTGACCAAGACCAAGAAGTCTGTCCAACTTACTCCTTCCAGAAGAAAATCTCTTTAAGTCATCCTTTAGTTGGCGTATGGTCTCCGTCATTTCCATTTTTCCTGTCGAGCCTCGCCGTAGAGCTTCAAGAAGTAATTCGCTTTGTTCACCATTTCCATAATTCTTCTCGAAATGCTCATTGGACTCTTGAAGGGAAACATTTGCTTTAATAGATTATCCCTTTCCACTTCAAGATCGGTTGAGAGAGAGGTTACCCTTTTTACTTCTTCTTCGAGATCCTGCAATCTCCCTTTCAACCCCTTGTTTTGCTTTGCCAGTTTCTTTGAATCCCTCAAAAGCTTATGGTAGGCAAGAGCAAAATCTTCACCTTCAGAATCTCGATTCATCGTCCGTTGCAATCTTTTCAACAGGGAGGAGTTGGACAAGGAATCGGATGTACTTGCCATTAAGCACATGAAGGGTGAAGATGTAGTGGACGCGTGGAAAGCTGTCGCGTTGTCTTCTTCATCACTTGAGGATGACTCATTTGACGTGGAGTTGTCATCCCAAGTGACGACTTGCATCGCCTTCTTCTTTGCCGGATTCTTGTTGGGACACTCCGTTGCAATGTGGCCGTAGCCTCGACATTTGAAGCACTGAACTTGTCCCTCTGAACTTTTCTTATCCTTTGAGAAGTTCTCTTGCTTTCTTGACTTGTAACTTGAAGAACCCTTGCCTTTCTTCGACTTTCCGAAGGATGGAGTTTTGCTTGAATTACCCCTTCGAAAGTTGCGGCGAAACTTCCTTGTCAAGAGAGCGAGCTGCTTCTCAAAGTCCTCCATAGATAGGTTCTCGTCGTCGTCCGAGGAGGATGAATCCGCGTCTTCTTCTTTAGTTGATTTCAATGCGTAACCTGAAGACTTAGAAGAGGATGCCTTTCCAGAAGAATAGTTAGTAGGAAATGTCATTTCATAAGTTTGTAAAGCACCTACTAATTCTTCTACACGCATTTCGTCCGGGTGTTTAATTGTTTCAATGGCTGCGACCTTCGGGCGAAATCGTTCAGGAAGAGTTCTTAAATTTTTCTTACAACTTTAAATTCTGGAATCTTCTCTCCCAAGTTAGCACATGAGTTTACGATGTCTTGCAATCGTGTGTAATAGTCAGTGAAAGATTCATTCTCTGCCATAGAGATAGAGTCAAACTTGCTCGTAAGCATTTGCAGTTTCTGAATCTTCACAAGGTTAGTTCCCTCATGCGTAACTTGAAGAACATCCCAGATTTCTTTCGCAGTCTCACATGCCGAGACGCGAGAGAACTCAGTTTGTGACAAAGCATTAAATAGAGCATTAATTCCTTTGCCATTGTAAGAAGATGAATCTATCTCTTCCTTGGTCCATTTCGACCTAGGTTTTAAGGTGCGAACATCAGAAATAATTTCAGTTGGATTAGACCATCCTAATTCAATTGATTGCCACACCCTTTCGTCGATGGAAATTAAAAAGGCTTTCATCCGTACTTTCCAGTACGCATAATTTGTTCCATCAAAGAAAGGGGGTCGATTGATGTTTCCACCTTCAACCATTGTTTACAACCCTATTCCCGCTCTGATACCACTTGTTGGGTTATACTAATATGGATCTAAATAGGGGAAAAAACACCTAGAGGGGGGTGAATAGGTGTAAACAATAAACACTCAAAAAATCATTGCGCAATAAAACCCAATGCGGAAAAATAAAAGAACACGCAAGATTTTTACGTGGAAAAACTCCAAACCGGAGTAAAAAACCACGGGACCGATAACACGGCGAAATCCACTAGAATTAACACACGTACAAGGTGATATAACGTACTCACAGACGACTCAACCTTTTACCATACGCTCCTAGTAGATCTTCTCCGCTCGCTCCACGACGCTTCTCGAATCCACGATCTGCGCCCAACGCTGAATCCACAGCGTCCAACGTCGAGTCCACGACGTCCGACCGAATCCACGGTCTTCACCCAGTAGCACGCTTCGAATCCACGAACGTACCTCGCTCCGAATCCACGAGAGCGGTTGCACCTTGAATCCACAAGGCCACGCGAGTCCACGCGCCGATTTTGGGTAAATCGTTGTTTTTTGGGTGGTGATGATCCGCCGAATACTTAGATTAAAATAGATCGGAAATACCATCTAAGTATTCATTGATTTGATTCTACTCAAAATCTGAGTATGGAAAACCTAGAATCAAATCAATCAATATAGATGAAGAAACATAGAATTAATCTATTGATTTCCTTTCTTCTCTATATGTGGATTTTTCTCTTTTCGGCGTATTTTTCTATTATTTTCGGATGCCCTAGAAAATGAATAAAGGGTCTATTTATAGGTTAGAAACCATTGGAAGAAGATAAGGATCAAAAACAGCCTTTTCTGGAAATTTTACGGACGGCGATCCGGATTGGATTTGGCGATCCGGATTGCAGTAACAAGAAAGACGATTTCCAGAAAAACAATGTTCGGGATCCGGATCGAAGTCCGATCCGGATCGTTCATACAGTTTCACCAAACATCAATGTTCGGGATCCGGATTGCAAATCCTGATCCGGATCGTTCAAGTACAAAGGTAAAACTAGTGTTCGGGATCCGGATCAAAGGATGCTGCGATCCGGATTGAACAAGTGTATGAACGAACACCCTTCGGGATCCGGATTGGAAAGTCTGATCCGGATCCTGAACATGTCCCATGTCCAGTTTTTGATTTTTATGCAATAAAAAATTCTTCCAAGTGTTTCTACACTACAAGAAGTATTCGGATCACCAAAAATCTTTAGTTAAACATACCTGATCCTTTTGAATTCTTCTTTCTTGAGATTGAGGTATATGATCCAAACTTCTTTCATCTTCAATCTTCAAGACTTAATACTTTCACGAAATACGCCAACTCAAATTCCGTAACATGATCCTCTTTTGGTATAACAGCTAAGTATTAACATGATAGTGCTATTTTCAACATGATAGGTCCACAATTATTTTAATTTAAGCTTATCTATCAATTTGGGGATCAATTGGTCGCTTTTAAATAGAGGTTTCACCCTCAGGTATTCCTAGTGAGCAAGTCGAAAAAGAGGGATGCAACAACCACCCACCTGGTACATGCAACTCCCCAAACTAAAAAGGAACTCCTAGCTGTCCAGAAAATGTCCCCGCAACCCTAGAATCTGCGAAACACTGCAAAATGTCCGAACCCGGCATTAATGGGCCTTCCCCGGAAAACAGAACTTGCTGTTTGCAAAACAGCACAGAAAAAGTGAAATTTTCACCTATGCGCGGTTCTCAAAAAAATCCAGAGAAAATTACGGCTGCGATCCTTGCTACGAGTAGATCCAAAACGAGTATTTATACGTCCTGTTCCGATGCTTGTAGACCAAGATAAACAATAAACAAGCCCACATTGTCCAAAAATTCACCACAGAAAATAGGATCAAATGATGCCTCGGGAACCATGCCAAAAACCCAAAACGGAGCGAAGTGACTAACATGAAAATCGAACGCCTACCTCTTAGGAACACGCTGCCGCAAAAATCACCCAATAATTCTTCCTAGTCGGCGCGGGGGATTTTTTCGACTGAACTGCGACGAAAACGGGCCGTGAAAGGGAAACGTCTAAGCACGTCGCGACGCAGAGATCTCGATGCCGAAAACTCCTAAAATCCCAAAACTTCCTGGAGAGGTGGAGGACAGAGAGAGGAAGAAAATTTCTTCAGGCCACCCCTCAGATTCTCTCTTTAAAACTCAAAAAACTAGAAAAAGTGAGAGAGAATGGGCTATTTATAGCTCATTCGAATTCGGGCTTGGGCTCGGATTTTCGGGCGCCTGATTCCCCCTCGCGTGCCCTTGCCGTCAGTGCCCGAAATTCCCTGGGCGCGACACATGTCCCGAACACGGGACAGCAACGCCCAGCAATTTGGGAGCTGCCGCGTGTCCCGCGCAGGGCGGCGCACCAGCGGCGCCCGCTAGTGGCGGTACACCACGTGGCGCACGCGGGCGGCGCCCCACCCGCCACGCCAGCGGCGCCTGCCAACCGCCGCCCGACACGCAGCGCATCCTCCGCCATGCGTGCGTATGGCTGCAGCGCCGCCGCCTCGCGTGTGTACGGCCGTAGCGCCGAGACCTCGCGTGCACCGCGCACGCATGAGCAGCGAATCCGGGGCCGCCACGTGGCGCGCCCCGGTCCATGCGCCGAGCCGCTTGACCCCGTGGACTACGCAGCGTGAGCCCGCCAATAGGAAGCCGCCACGTGTCCCACCACCGATCCACTGCACCAGCGCCAAGCTTCCATGGACCGCGAAGCGTGAGCCGACCAATGACAGGCCGCCATGTGGCATCCCCGCCGGTCCACGGCTCCCCCGTGCACCAAAATACACTATAAACTTCTGGGGGTCCGTTTTGGGCGTCCGGACTTCAAAAAATACAAGTAAATATCCATTTTCAAGCATTTTTCCGCGCTAAATCCAAATCTGGCCTCCGTTTAGCCCAAACCCATTTCAAATTTTTGGCAAAAGTCGCCGAAATCTAGGCTTGATCCTAAATCCTCACTGGGTTCATTCAACGTGTCCATTTGGCATGTTGCGGACCCGACACACCAATAATAGGTGTTTCATCACCACAGATCACGAAAAAACTGCACAGGGACCTAGGCCACTACATCCTCCCCTACTAAAAAAAGTTTCTTTCTCGAAACGAAAGTCATACCTCAAGTCAAAACCTTGAACAAGCAGGGGTAGGTGTCCATCATCTCTGACTCGAGCTCCCACGTAGTCTCGCGCTCGTCATGATTGCTCCCTAGGATCTTCACATAGGGAATGGCCCGACTACGCAATTCTCTCACCTCTCGATCCAGAATCAGTAGTGGGCGCTCCTCATACCTCAAATCCTCGCTGATCTCGAGTGGAGTAAAGTCGATGACGTGCGACGGGTCGAAGACGTACCTCCTCAGAGTGGAAACATGAAATACATCGCGGACATCGGCAAGCCTCGGGGGGAGTGCAAGTCTGTAGGCAACTGGCCTGATACGCTCCAATATCTCGAAGGGTCCAATATAACGGGGGCTAAGTTTCCCACGGATGCCAAACCTCCTGATCCCTTTGGACGGCGAGACTTTCAAGAATACATTATCTCCAACCTGAAACTCTAAGTCTCGTCGCCGAACATCAGTATAGCTCCTCTATCGACTCTGGGCTATCTGAAGATATTGTCGAATCACTCGGACCTTCTCCTCTGCCTCCAACAATACATCTGGTCCCAAGGTCTGTCTCTCGCCTATGTCACTCCAATAAAGTGGTGATCGACACTTGCGTCCATACAACGCCTCAAACGGAGCCATCTGAATGCTCGCTTGAAAGCTGTTGTTGTACGCAAACTCAGCCAAAGATAAGTGTCGAATCCAACCTCCGCCAAAATTCAAGACGCAAGCCCTCAGCATGTCCTCCAGAATCTATATCTTCCGCTCTGACTGCCCATCAGTCTGTGGATGAAAAGCTGTACTGAATCTGGGCTGAGTCCCCAAGGTTGTCTGGAAACTCCTCCAGAAACGTGAAGCAAACCTCGGGTCTCTATCCGATACAATGGAGGCAGGTACTCCATGTAACCTCACTATCTCATCCAGATATAACTGGGCTAGTCGCTCAAGTGACCAAGTAGCCTGTATGGGCAAAAAGTGCGCTGACTTGGTGAGTCGATCCACAACTACCAAGATAGCGTTCGCTCCTTCCTGTGCCCTCGGCAAACCAACCACGAAGTCCATAGTGATATTATAGTAACCCAGATCCCCGTGTAGCTTTTCCCTATGTTTTGGGGTGTGGAACACCTGTTAGTGGTGTGTTGGGGCAACAACACATCAAAGGGATGTGTTGGATGGACTCAGAGAGGGTTTAGAGTCGAGCCTGTCTTTCGGCTGTATTTGCCAAATTTTAGAAGTGGTTTTAGGCTATTTGGAGGCCGTAATTGGATTCAGTGCGGAAAAACGCTTGAAAACGGCTAATTACTTGTATTTTTTTGAGTCCGGACGCCCAAAAAGGACACCCGGAAGTTTTCTGTGCAAATTGGTGCATGGGGGGAGCCGTGGACCAGCCTAGGACATGTGGCAGCCCGTGATTGGACCGGCGCACACTATCCGGTCCACGGAGGAGCGCCGCCGGTGCACGGTGGACCGGCAGGACACGTGGCAGCCCGTGATTGGGCCGGCGCATGCTGTCTGGTCCATGGAGGAGCACCGCCGGTGCACGGTGGATCGGCGAGACACGTGGCACCCGCCCATTGGCGGGTCTGCGCTGCGCGGTCCATGGGATCGGGCGGCTGGCCCGTGGACCGGATTGGATGGTGCAGGTTCACGCGGTGCACCCGCGGGCGCGCGGCTGCGGCCGTACGCGCACGCGGGCGCAGACGAGCGAGCGGCGCGCTGACCAGGCCGACCGGCGTGTTGGGTGGGCGGCGCTGCGCCACGTGGCGCCGCGCTAGCCGCTGGCGCGAACCGGGTGCGGGACATGCGGCGGCGCCCAATAGGCGGGCGCCGCTGTCCGCTGTTATGCGGACACGTGTCGCGCCCGGGAATTTCCGGGCGCGGGCTGTGCGGGGCTGCTGGGCCGCACTGTAGCAGCCCATTTATTCTGGGCGCCTAAATCACGGGACATGGAGGGAATTTTCCAATTTGTTTGTTGGGCCTATATATATACCTCCACCTTCCTCTCTTTCTCTCCTTTTTTCGAAGCATAGAGAGAGAATGAGAGGGAGAATCCTCTACAAAAGTTGTTCCTCTTGTTATTTTTGATCTCTTGGTGGATTTCCAGAATTTTTGGAGGCTCGGCAATGGTGATATCGATTTTACAATACGCCTCGGTTTTTCTCCCATTTCGGCCCATTACCGTCGTAGTTCAGTCAAAAATTTACTGTGGGCAAACAAGGAGGAATTTTTGAGCAATTTTTGAGGCAGAGCGTTCCTAAGAGGTAAGGCTTCCTTTTTCATGTTGATCACTTTGCTCCGTTTCGCACTTTTGGCATAGTTCCCGAGGCACCTTTGACCCCTCTTTTTCTATGATGAATTCTGGGCAGCACCAACTTGTTCGATTTATATCTTGGCCTAGGAGCATCGGATCAAGGTGTATATGTAGTCGATTTCGATCTACTCGTCGCAAGGAACGCAACCGTATTTTTTCTAGATTTTTTGGAGCACTGTACAGAGGTGAAAACTCCTCTTTTTCCGTGCTGTTTGGAAAATAGCAAAAACTGTATTTTTGGGATTTGTGTTTACACCGGGTGCGTTGTTCTGTACAGTTGTGCACTGTTTTCGGTGAGTTGCGGGGTTAGAGGACTGTGGACAGCGAGGAGGCTATTTGGGTGTGGATTGCGCTTTTCGAGGTGGGTGGTTGTTGCTTACCTCACTTTTGACTTGCTCACTAGGATTATTAGAATTCCCCTAAATTAAATGTGACAAATGATATCCTATTTGAGAACCATATATGTTGACCCCACAGATTATATGACAGCTTATTTATGTTAAATTGGGACACTGTTGTTGGGACAAATGCTATATCATAATCTCACATGCAAATGACTTATCATGTCGGTACAGTAAGATCAATCTTTTTAAAATAAATATCTGACACTTTCCTACAGTTTTAAAAGAGGACAATTGCATGCTTGTATGGACATCTAGTTAGGCCACTATTTATTGCTACACTATCATACTGGGACTTGACTTAGGAGAAATCATGTTTTATTATTCTCATTTGCATTCAGATGCTTGTTGCTCGAGTTTGAGCAAGGGTTTGGGATAGTGTAGTCGGGACTGTACTAGATTGTGGACTTGTGGGGTATTGCGGTGACCGCGGATAGTAGGCGGTCGACCGGATGTTTATCCTTGCATCAGATTGGGGTTGAGTCTGGTTTATTTTGCATCAGCTGGGGATTGGGTTTTCTGTAGTGGACGGAGTTTTCCACTTTGATCATAGTCGTGATCCAGTCCTGCTATATTGTGATACTTATGAGACATTGGCTACTTTACTCGTGTGGGTCGCTCCCCTCGAGTGCCACTCCGGAGGTAGGCTTACTATCGGTCGTGTGCCGATCCATTGACTATTGAGAGATTCGGTCGTGTGCCATTTCCGCTACTTGATTACAGAGTTCGACAGCAGAGCAGGCAGTACCGATCGTGTATCGGATGTTGGATTGGGTTGCTTTGGGCAGTTTTTGTTTACTGATGCATGCATACAATTTTTATAGCCAGTACTGCATTAGAGGCATAGTAGTGGGAGTTTTCCTTGTTCAGCATCTTATTTACCTTACCACTTCACCTTTTCCTTTTGCCTCTAGTAGTCCTAGTGGGTACGTCAGAGTTTGAGGTTTTACCCACTAGGGGAGGCTACTGGTTTATCTAGTAGTTCTCACCCCCATAATTATTTTCTGTCTCTTCCCCTTTGTTTTGCAGAGTCGTCTGTGGCAGCTGCTTGGCCATCAGCGGCAGATCGAGGTAAGAGGATAGCGGACTAGCTAGATCGTCTGCCCCGACCGTGAGAGTAGCTGGACTTTTATTATACCCCTTTTGTATCTCAGACTATACCATTTTACTTTTGGGTCTGGTTTTTGCCAGCTGGTTGTATTTATTTCAGTGAGCTGGGAGTTTATTGTATTATTACAGCTTGTATCTTATTTCCAGTCTGAGATTATTATGTAGTTCTTTTTAGTTCGGCTCTGTATTATGCTCTTTTATTGTATCTCTTATATCTGAGCAGGATACCAACGCTTCGTGTACATGAAAAATTCTGTGTGCACGGCGGATCTGTTGGTGAGCCCGGGTTCTGGTTTACACCCCGGGCGTGACAGATATGGGTCCCATTTCCACTCAGGAATCGGTAGACTCTGCAATTTACCAGCCGGGACCCGATGCTTAGCCTTCACCTGCTGGCAAGTTAAACACTGAGCCACAAACCTCCCGATTTCTCTCTTCATACCATTCCACCAAAAGTGTGCCATAAGGTCCTTATACATCTTAGTCCCACCAGGATGAAGGGTATAAGGTGTATAATGGGCCTCCCTCAATATCTGCTCTCTGATCTCAGAGTCCACTGGCACACATACTCGGTTCCTGTACCTCAGTACTCCCGATGTATCCACTCTAAAGTCCTCTGTCTGGTCGCTCGAAATCTGCTCTCTAATCCTGGTCAAATGGGGGTCCTCACTCTGTTTCTCCCTGATCCTGTCCAACAGAGTGGGCTGCACGACTAAAGACGTCAGTCTAGCAGAGACCCTAGGGGACACAACCTCTAACTCGAGCCGCCGCATCTCCTCTAACAGTGGCGCCTGGTCTCTGATCATCGTGGACAAGCTCTGCATGGCTCTCCTGCTCAAAGCATCTGCAACCACATTAGCCTTGCCCGGATGGTAGAGGATCTCCACGTCATAGTCCTTTAGTAGCTCTGACCATCTACGCTGCCTCAGGTTTAGCTCTTTCTGTGTGAACAAGTACTTTAGGCTTTTATGGTCAGTGTAGATCTCACAGTGCTCCCCATACAGATAATGACGCCATAGCTTCAGTGCAAACACCACGGCAGCAAGCTCCAAGTCATGGGTAGGGTAATTCTTTTCATAATCCTTGAGTTGTCTCGATGCATAAGCAATTACCCTCCCTTCCTGCATCAGCACACAACCAAGTCCACTGTCTGATGCGTCACTGTAGATCACATATCCTTTCCCCATAACAGGGAGGGAAAGGATAGGAGCTATCATCAATCTACTCTTTAGCTCCTCAAAACTCCTCTAGCAATCCTCACTCCACAAAAACTTAATTCCCTTGCGGGTCAAACAAGTGAGGGGCGTGGAGAGCTTCGCAAAGCCTTTCACGAACCGATGGTAATACCCTGCTAAGCCCATGAAACTGCGTACCTTAGATACCGTCGTCGGTCGGGGCCAATCCCGGATTGCCTCAATCTTCGCCGGGTCCACTGCCACACCTGCGGCGAAAATCACATGGCCCAAGAAAACTACCTCCCGAAGCCAAAACTCGCACTTCACTAACTTGGCGTACAACTTCTTTTCTCGTAGAAGTTGCAGCACAATCCTCAAGTGCTCCTCATGCTCAACATCGCTCCGGAAGTAAACCAGGATATCATCAATGAATACCACCACGAATCGATCCAAGTACGGTCGGAAGATCTGGTTCATCAAGTCCATGAAGGCAGCAGGGGCATTAGTCAATCCAAAAGGCATGACGGTAAACTCATAATGCCCGTACCGTGTCCTGAATGCTGTCTTCGGGATATCCTCAGCCTTCACCTTCAATTGGTGGTAACCGGACTGCAAATCAATCTTGGAAAAGACACAATACCCTTGCAGCTGATCAAAGAGATCGTCGATGTGCGGCAAGGGGTACTTGTTCTTGATGGTCACATTATTCAATTCCCTATAATCCACACAAAGTCGAAGTGACCCATCCTTCTTCTTCACGAATAGCACTGGCGCTCCCCAAGGCGACACACTCAGTCTAATAAAACCTTTATCCATCAAATCCTGGAGCTGTGCCTTCAGCTCTCGCAGCTCTGCCGGTGCCATCCGGTAAGGAGCCTTAGAGATCGGCGCAGTTTTCGGAACTACGTCAATCACAAACTCAATCTCTCTGTCTGGCGGCATCCTCATCAACTCCGGTGGAAAAATATTAGAAAACTCACGAACAATAGAGATATCCTCGAGTCTCGGAGCCACTGTAGGCCCCTCAACCACAGTAGTCAAAAAGGCTACGCAGCCTCTGCGGATCATCTGCCTTGCTTGCGAAGTCGAAACCATGGTGGCGAAAAAGGCACTCCTACATCCCTGATACACTATCACCTCCTGGCCTGGCTCTCTGAAAGTCACTGTCCTCGCGGCACAGTCAATAGTCGCAAAGTACCGAGCCAACCAGTCCATTACGAGCACCACATCGAAGTCCCGCAGCTGTCTCAAGACCATCAGGTCTGTTGGCATAATCCAGGACTCGATCTGCACTGGGCAGGACCAACAACACTCCTCTACATGTAAAGTATGATCAGAAATCTGAACCTCACATGCACATGGTAACCGTCCTACCTCTAGCCCATGTAATGATGCAAATACTTTACTAATAAAAGAGTGCGATGCTCCAGTATCAAACAAAGTACGAGTCCTAATGCCGGAGAGTAAGGTGATACCTGCCACCACGTGATCGGCTGCTGAGTAGTCCTCTACCTGAGCGGCATACACCCGACCGCTCTGAGCTGGTGGTCGGTGGTCAGAAAAGTGAAAGGAAGGCGATCAGCGCGCTAGAGTGAAAGGCCGCTGAGCTGACGACCTATGCTGGGATGCACTAGGAGTTGAGGCTGAAGAAGGTGCCGAGGAAGTCACCAAGGGACATGAAGCTCGAATGTGCCCCGACTGTCCACATCTGTAGCAGCGACCCCACCTTTGGTTGCAGGTGTCTAGTGGATGCTGTCTCTGACAGAAGATGCATCTGTCCGAAGACCGAGACTGCCGTGACTGCTGCTGCTGCTGCTGTTGCTGTTGTGGCCTCTGGGATCCACCAGACCCACGTCGCTCAGAATGCCCACGGCCATAGAACTGAGGCCGCGGCGGTCGTGGCGGTCTCCAAGAACTGGTCTGTCCCCTATCATCAGGGGATGGTCGCTTCCTGTCGGAACTCTGCGCGACCATACCGCCAAGCCTGGCAACCACAGTGTCGCCTCTCTCCACCCACTGGGCATGCTCTACGGCCTCCTCCATAATCTGAAGCCTCTAAGCATGAACTAAGGTATATATCTTGCTGCAGAGACCTATCTCGAATAGCTCCACCTGATGAGGACCATTATGGGCGACAAAGGGCACGCAGTTAAGCAATTGCATGAACTCCTGATAATAGGCCTGAACTAATCGGTCGCCCTACTGCAGATTCTTCAAGTCATTCTCCAGTTTTCTTTTCATGCTGGTCGAAAAGTAGGTATCCAGTAACATACGCCGGAACTCGGACTAGGGTAGCTGCCGGGTGATCTGAAACTCCATGGGCTCCACCCGACGCCACCAAGCATTTGCATCCCCATCTAAATAGTGTACCACCATATGCACCCGGTACCTCGAGTCGATGAAAGAAGTCCCTGAACAGCTTCTCCATCGCTGCTAACCACGCTCCGACCTCCCACGACTGCGTGTTCCGCCTCGAGAATCTGGGCGGTCCATGTTGACAGAACTTAGCGAGCTTGTCAGCAATATCCTGCTCTTTCGTCGGGGTCAACGACTGGATCGCTCCCTAGGCCCCACTACTGGACGATAGCGCCGACAGCGCACGAGGTACAACAGGCAGTGCGGGGGCCTCCAGAACAGTCGGAGGTGGCGCCTCTCTCTGGGCTAACAGCTGGTCAATCCTCTGCTCCTGCCGGCGGGTACTCTTCGCCAGTTGGGCCACCAAGGCCCTCAGCTCGCTCATCTCTAAAGATCCGGTCTTCTCCAGCTCATCAGGGGGTACAGAGGTACCCCGAGTAGGAATCCGCTGTCGGGGAGGCATCCTGCCACAAGAAACCACAATCGGTAACCCATCCACACACGACCCAATCTAGCAAAAGTCAAAGACATCTCCCTATTTCTATAGCTTTATGTTGTCTGCAGCCAACATAACCGTCCACAGAAACAGTATATGTCAATCCCTCTTCACTACTGGAAGAGTCAAATAACCTAATCACCGACTTTCGCAAAAAGTATCACGCCTCTCACGCCCTATCATCCTAGGGTCCAACAAAAGCCTAGGATTTTCTAAGTCCCAATTGACCTATTCCTAAGCTCTGATACCAACCTAATCTGTCACGCCCCGGGTGTAAACCAGATGTAGTGATCCGGCCCTTAGGGGTATTTTTGACTCACATGTAATTATTTAAGCCTTTAAATGAAATAAAATTATTTAATTTTCAAAAGTCGACCGGTGCGGGGTGCGTGTATTTTTCTGGCAAAGGGCCCGAAAAATGTAGACCGACGGTGCGATCGGATCGGGAATTCGATGTACGGATCTCCCGTAATGGGGTTTTTAAGGTCATGATGACTTTAGGCGCGCATCGAAATTCGTGTAAAATATCCGACACGCTTTCTGAGGAAGCTTGGATAATCTGGGTAATTAATTAATTAAGAAATTAATTAATCGATGACGATAAATAAAATTGGGAATTTATTTTCCATGATTATTTAATTAAGGGGATTAAATAATCGGTGATCAGGATTTAAAAGGTGGGGATTTTATCTCGTAAATTAGATATTTAATAAAATCCGGATATTTGCGGGTTTTTCCTTTTTACGTACCGTATGAAATAAATGGGAAAAACAATTAAATTAATAATCAAATAATAGGGATTATATAAGTGATCCCGATTATCGGAAGAAAAAAAAAGAAAAAAATAAAACCCTAACCGGTGAGGAGAGAAAGAAAGAGAAAAAGGAAAAGACGGAACCCTAGCCGGAAGAAAGGAAAAGGAGAAAGAAAAAGAGCCCGATCTTCCCGGACATCGAACCAAAGGCAAGAACGCGACCGGGCAACCTTCCCGTCGATCTTCGGTTAGTAAAATAATTTTTATAATTTTTGGGATTTTTCCGTCGTCCTTTTTGTTGAGTTTTTGGGTTTCTCCGTCGTCTCCATCACCGTCGCCGTCATCGTCGTCACGCTAGGGCACGGAATGGACGGCGGAGACGCGTGGTGCCGCTAGGGCATCGCACGGAGGGGTGTCGCGGACGGTCGGTCGCCGCCGCGAGCGGCGACGGAAGAAACCGCGCGGGCGCAGCGCGGGCCCGCAACCGCGCGGGCACAGCGCGGCGCCGCGCGGCTGCCGCGCGGGCGGCACCCGCGCGGGCCCGCAACCGCGCGGGGCACCCGCGCGGGCGCCGCGCGGGCAACCCCGCGCCGTCGCCGCGCGGGGCACCGCGCGGGGCACCCGCGCGGGCGCCGTGCGGGCAACCCCGCGCGGGCGCCGCGCGGGCCCGCACCCGCGCGGGCGCCGCGCGGGCACCGCACAGGCGCCGCGCGGGACCGCCACCCGCGCGGGCGCCGCACGGGCGCCGCGCGCCGGCCCGCCGCGCGGGGCAGCACCCGCACGGGCGCCGCGCGAGGCGCCGCGCCGCATGGGCGCCGCCCGCGGAGACACGCCGCGCGGTTCCGAGCCGCGCGGGGCTCCGGCGGGCGGCGACGGCGGCGCAGGGTTCCGGTTTTCGGCAACCCGGACGGTGTTGGACTTTTCCGTCAAAAAGAGTAAATTGGGTCTTTCGTTTTGGGATGTTAGTACACATTTTTTACTATAGTTAGCCTTGCGGACTTTCTTTAGGTCCAGGTGCGCAGCGGGAGTGCGCGAAGGATTCAGTTGTTCCGATCTCTCTTCAACAAGGTGGGTACGGTTGCTATAAGTGCAACAAGTGCAGTAAGTGCATCTATCATCATTAAATTGCTCTCAATTTGTCTAACAAAGTAGATGGACAGTTTAACCTTCGCATAAATGTATTTCATCTAACAACTGAAGCGGTTGCGGTCGCGGTGCTCACTACACGCCGATCTCGGCAAATCCGGTTTCGGATGCTGCACGTACACAGGCGGTCGGGCCACCGCATGGGTGTACTTTTCCGGAAGAGTGGTCTTTTTGACCCTTGTGCCTCACAAAGGAGTGGGAGCCGTGAGGACCTCTTCGCGCCAGCTGAAAATAGCACACCAGCACCGTGAAGAGGTTAAAAGCATCAAAAAGGTGATTGCGCACGAGGGGAGACTTTAGTCTCTCCGACAGGTACTCTGGGGTTGGTGCCCAACTTAATTGATAAATCTGGGGTTGGTGCCCAGCTTAATTATGTATAGGGTTTTAGCGAAAGGTTTCGGTGTAATCGGTTTGTTTTTCCTTCTTTGTTGTTATTTAGACATCTACTTTGTTTGTCACTGCCTTTACCCACTCCGTGACAGGTGTTACTAGGTGCGTTAGCCGGGATGGCGGTGAGACTGCGACGCGAGGACCGTAGTCAGAACACTTGGATTTTTATCTCATTTTTCTTTATACTTTGAATAGTTAATTTGCTTGTGGATCATATTAGTTGTGGACATGTATTAGTTAGCACTGTGGATGAGATGTACTTTTATGTTTTCGATACTTTTAGGGGTGTTTTCTTATGCGGCGCGTTTTCGTGAAAAACCAAATGATTTCGAAAATATTTTCTCAAAACGAAGTGCCGTGTGGGCACGGGTTTTGCAACCGCTGGTTTTATCCTTTCCAAACGGTGACGCCGCTTTAATAACTTGCTTGAAAAAAAATAAGGTGTCGAGTGGACACCGATCTTTTAAAATAGTAGTTAAATCAATGTACTCTGATTGGTGATGTATGTCTACTTGATGGTTGATGGTTGATGGTTGATGGATTATGATGTAAATGAAACGCATATCGTAAATGAGACGCCGTGCATATACAAAGGAGACTCTGTCCGTTGGCGGAGAGAATTTGTGTATGTGGCGGTCTGGCACGCACCGGGGATGGGGTTTATGTTAATATATTAAGAAAAAAAAAACATACACACAATTTTCCGCTTTGATTGACTCAAAAACCTCCGGGGGCGTGACAGATTAAATGGTATCAGAGAGCAAAACAACCATAACCATAGTAGACGTAATCCACATCCACAGTGTAAGGTGCCACTGTGATGACCTGGATCTCCGCAGAGCTGTTGCGGTGCTTTGAGGTGGCTACTGGAGGTCTACGCAGTGTGCGGGAGGTATTTGGGGCTTTTACAGGGTGACCAGCAGCTTCTGGAGGCCTACGGGGCATGTCGGCGGTGTTCGGGCGCCAATTTGGACACAAGTGTTGGACTCCGGGCTTCAAGTGGATCACGTGGGTGATCGGGGGACCCCATCGGTTGTTTAGAGGTGTTTGCGCGCAAAACGGATATTGAGATTGGGCTCGGCGCGAGATTTGGACTAAGAATACTTTTCCGGGGGCTTTCGGCAATTTTTAGAGTGAGAATTTGGCGAAACGGACGTCAAAATCGGATTCAGCGCGCGAAAACGCTTCAGACGGAGTATTTACTTGCATTTTTGGGCTCGGGTTACTGTTCACGCCGGAACAGTAACTCCGGCGATCGCCGGCGGCGGCGGCGGCGGCGGGCAGCGCCGGCAAGCGGCGGCGCGGCCTCGGGCAGGCGGAGCAGCGGCGGCAGGCGGCGCGGGCAGGGCGCGGGCAGCGCGCGGGTGAGCGGGCAGGCGGCCGGTCCACGCGGCGGGCGTGCACCAGGCGGAGGACACGTGGCATCACCCCATTGGCGGGCTCACAGGCGTTGGTCCACGGAGTATTCAAGTTGGCTTTGGTTCACGGTGCACCAGGGTGGACACGTGGCAGGCTTTGGTTGGTTCGGTGTTCGGAGGTTCGTGCACCGGGTGCACCGGTCAGAGGCAGGACACGTGGCACAATACTATTGGACGGTCAACTGTGCGGGCAGTGGGGGCAGCGGCCGCAGACTGTGCGGGCAGGCGCGGCGGTACGACGGTCGGGGACGCGTGTCGACCCCCGGAGGTGGCCACGCGGCGTCGCAGGAGTGGTGGGTGCGGCTGTTGCCTGTTCGGTGGACGCGTGGCAGCCTCTGGGGCGGGTCGGACGGTCTGTTGGATCCCGTCCGACGGGGCTTTGTGGGCCGGGCCGCACTGTGCGCGCCCGAAAGTTCGGGCCGGGCCGCACTGTGCGCGCCCGGAAATTTCCGGGCGCCCGAAAGATGGGACCCATTGGTCATTTCTTCAAAAGATTTTTTGGACTGGCTTATTTAAGCAACCCGAGCCCATTCACCTTGCTTTTTCCACCATTTCCGAGCCTCTTCTCACCAAGGTGTCTTCAGCAAAGTTGTTCCCCTTCGAGTTCTCCATCTCCTGGTGAAGTTTGAGGATTTGTGGTGGCACGCACTTCGAGATTTGGATTTTTCGGCGCGGCGCGACGTTGCATCCCTGGATTCTTCTTCGGCGCAGCGACAGTGTTTTAGCTCTCCCGAGCTAACCAGGCAGTATTTTTCAGCGATTCTTGCGCCATCGTCTTCGTAACAGGTAGGGCTACATTTCTTATTTCTACGGGTTTTCCCTCATTCCGAGGTTTTCATGGGTTTTTCGGACCATCTTGTGACCCCATTTTCTGGGGTGGAGTTTTGGACAGCGCTGGATTGTTTTGGTGATATCTCCGCAACCGGACATCGGATTGAGGCGATTCAAAAGGGGATTTGCATCTACGCATCACAAGGAATCTCTCTGAATTTTTGTGGAACTTTGTGGAATTTCCCTGAAGGTGAGAACCCCCTTTTTACAGTATCTTCAGATTCAGTTTTTGTGATCGATTTGCTTTGGGGTGCCCCTCTTGTCGATTTTCGTTCTCAGCACAGGAAAATCGTGGGAAAACGTGCAGGTACTCGTTTCGACCGGTTCGTCGCGTAGATCGTGATAGCATTTTTCTGGGAATTTATTGGGCACGTTTCGCAGGTAAAAATGGCTGAACAGTAAATCTGATTTTGGGGACAGATTTGGATTAAACTTGATTAGTAAATTTGTGTGTGTTCTTTGGGACTTTTGGCGCAGTATTTCGGGGACGGTTGAGGATCGAGCGCGGACTTCGCCGCCGGGACTTGGATTTAGCGCTCGAGGTGGGTACCGTTGTTTACCTCCTACTTGTGATGTCCCCACTAGGCCTATTTGAGTTGCTTCTTTATTATCTTGCTAATGAACCGGTACAAGTGAAAATGGCATGTTGATTGAGAATTGGGCTTATAACTAGAGGTTGTGACTTCAAAAGGACTAAGTGCTGACTAATGGTTAATTCTTGTAATTAATATGCCGCTTAAAACCTTGGGAAGAGCTTTCTTAAAATGGATATGGGATAACTTGGCAAATGAAAGTTTAACTAGTGGCATACCTCTCTATTGGGAAAGATAATAATATTTAAACCCTGTTTTTAAATAAAGGACTTTGCATGCTTGTATGGACATTTAGTTAGGCCACCTTTTTCTGCTACACTATCATGATGGCATTGACTTAGGAGAAACCATGCTTTTTCCTCTTCTTTTATCTACATTTGGGGGATAGTGCGCTCGGGTGCGAGCAGGGGCTGGGATAGTGTAGTCAGACAGTTGTGGGTCTTGGGACAGGCAGGCTGTGAGGGCAGGGCATTGCGGCAACCGCGGACAGTAGGCGGTTGACCGGATAGTGATTGCTGCTTATGCATCAGATTGGGTATCAGGTCTCTAGTAGGTGGAGTTTTCCACTATTTGCCTATCTTGCATCATCATCGAGATCGGGTCTCCTTTTAGTGGACGGGTTTTCCCACTTTGATCAGAGTCATGATCCAGTTCTGCTGACTTGATACCTATTACTGAGGCACTATGCTCGTGTGGGTCGCTCCCCTCGAGTGCCACTCCGGAGTGTGTATTTTGTGACCGTGCCGGTCAGGAGCCGGTCTGTTGCCTTGGGGCGGGACCAGGCCGGTCAGGAGCCGGTCTGTCGCCCTCGGGATGGGACCGTGCCGGTCAGGAGCCGGTCCGCATCCCCTAGCTGAGTTGGGACTTAGTAGGCATAGTGGGCAGTACCGGTGTTCGCCGGTGACTAGGTTGGGCTACCCAGGCAGGCATTCTTATTCTGATGCATACAGTTGGCCATACTCTTAGCTGAGCACCTTAGAGGCATATAGTGGTAGCTTCTTACATCATCGACAGTTTTATTTACAGCTTACCACCTTTGTTCATCTTTTTTCGCCTCTTGTAGTCCTAGTGGGCACACTTGAGTTGAGGTCTACCCACTAGGGGGAGGCTGCTGTTTACAGTAGTTCTCACCCCCACTGCTTTCTCTTTTCTCTTCCCCTTTGTTTCTTTTGCAGTGTCTTCTGCGGGTGCTGCTGAGTTTTCAGCGACGGGTCGAGGAGAGAGGACGGCCGAGTAGATAGACTTCGAGGCAGGTTGAGCGTGTTAGCTGGACTGTTGGTGTACCCGTGTTTCCTCAGACGGTTGTACTTTTACTTTGGGACTGGCTTTTGCCAGCAGGTTGTATTTATTATTTTTGGTGAGCTGGGAGAGACAGATGTATCATTTAGACAGATGTATTGTATTTTATTTCCAGCTTCAGTCTGAGATGTATTAGTTTTAGTTCAGCTCTGTTTTTATTGCTCTTTTATTATATCTCTTATATATCTGAGCAGGTTTGGCGCTTCGTGTACGCGGGAAATACCGTGTGCACGGCGGATCTGTAGACGGGCCCGGGTTCTGGTTTACACCCGGGGCGTGACAGATTAAGTTGGTATCAGAGCTTAGGGATAGGTCAGTTGGGACTTAGGAAACCCTAGGCTTTCGGGCGGACCCTAGGATGTTAGGGCGTGAGAGGCGTGACTTTTAGCGAAAGTCGGTGATTTGGTTTTGACTCTTCCAGTGAGTGAAGAGGGATCGGCATACCCTATTTTTGTGGGACAGTTATGTTGGCTGCAGACAACATAACGTTACAAAAATAGGGGGATGCCTTTGACTTTCGCTAGATTGGGTCGAGTGTTTGGGGTGTGCTGATTTGCGGTTTGTCGTGGCGAGCGGTGTCTCCCCGACGTTGGGCCTTGACCCGGGCGCACATTGGTGCAGCAGTTGGGTCTGAGCTGGTTGTTTCAGGCCGGATACCGGATTTGAGTCAGAGGACTCGGGACTCAGATGACAGGATTGTCAGAGGCATAGCAGCGGCAGAGTGAGCGGGCATCTGGTTTTTAGCGACACAGTTGTCGGAGCAGCGGGCAGCCCGACGGTGCTTCTTTCTGAGACCACCCGGTTGCAGTATCCTCAGGGGCGAGGATTTCTGTAGTACTGAGGGAGTGAGTAGCCCCTCCGTGCCAATGGTTAGTGCCGAGGCGCCGAGGCAGGGTGGATAGTTGACAGCTGATGAGTTATGGGACACCATTGATCAGTTGAGCCAGTTTCGGCAGTTAAACCACCCCGATTCATAGGATTAAGTTTGGAGCCTCTTGGGGGTAGAATCGTGGTTGGTGGTGATGGAAAGACTGCTTGAGAGCCTCTTGGTGTCAAAAGGATTTACGCAGTTATCGAACTGCGCGCTCTATGATTTGGGGGACAAGGCGCATAGGATATGCTTGACTGTGAGTGGATTGCATCAGGATACCTTTCAGGTTATTTAATTCCCCGTTTGGGTTTTGGATGCCTCGACGGAGTAGGCATTGTGTATGGAGCGTAGCGTTGCACTTCCTTTGGATAGGGGTCTGCCGCCAGAGGCGAGTCTGGGATAGAGGCGCTTGGCGCTAGGTGTTGGAGGACAGGTCGGCCGGCAGAGACATTTCTCGTTTTCATTCCAGGACGGTGGATATTCTTGTGGATGGATTATGTAAGGCTTACCCGAGGGGGATGTTACCCTTGGTGATTGATAACATGCATGTTTGGGGCACAACATATGTGATTGAGGGGTGAGCTTAGTAAGGATAATTATATAAGGAATTGCATGAATCAAGTGTGCTTGGTCGTACGACGATGATATCCAGGTGGATTTCTGAGACGTCAGAGGATGGGTGGACCCCGACGACAGCATCAGCTTTTATCAGAGCGGCGCAGCGGTAGCGGGGATTAGCTGTCTGCGAGAGACCACATTCGTCGCCTCAGTGTGAGCAGGGACGGAGGTCGAGCTCCCTTTGTGATTGGTCTAGATATGTTTGGCAGGCTGAGCGACGACCACTTGCATCGAGAGGATGAATTTGTGCCGCCCGGTTGGAGGGCGCCACGGTAGTGGATTGGGTTGTCGCAGGTGTGATTTCGTCACAGCAGTCAGTGTTAGACATGTTGTCGTCCGGCATGGACTCGAGGCAGAGTTGTGGCCCCGCGCACTAGAGGTACAGGTTACTGTTGGTATAGTGCAGGTGGGGAAGGCTTGTGGATCATGCCCAGTGCAGTAGAGGCCGTGAGTTGTGCAGGCAGACTTGTTGCTATTTGTGGCCGTCCGGTGTTTAGACCCAGTGTTTGGGACAGGTTGGCATAGTGCCACAGGATGTTTGACTGCTGAGAGAAAGGACCTTGTTTCTACAAGGCAGACAATGGAGGGCTCGTTTGTTATGACTGCTTGGGTACTCAGGTTACAGCGATAGTGTGAGAGGTGCCTACGGTGGCACCGGGACGTAAAAGGATATTCCTGTTGCTCGTGAGGTCCCGGGTGTGATTCCACCTGAGCTGATGATGATGCCGCCGGTTAGGGAAATTGTGATTTCGATTGACGTGGTTCTGGGAACCACGCCTACCTCGATAGCACCTCGTATATATCGTTTGTAGATGCTGTGGCAAGGTCTGTGAGGATAAAGTTTTATGCTAAATGGTTTTGGTACAAGTTTAGCTTTGAGAGCACATCTTCCTGGATTATGTATTTAGCCGCAGGGGCGGCGGTGGGAGTCCGGTCAAAATAGATGCTGATTGAGATGGGTCGAGATCGACAGTTACTATTGAGGTGAGGAGCTTTTGGACCGGATGGTGCCAGCGGAGTTTGACGAGCGGATGGTAAGATTGGTACCAGCGCCGATTTTAGTTTGGCCAGCGAAGGAAGATGGACCTGCGAGTGATAGTGATACCTCCCATAGTGGCTATGGAGCTACCATTGGTTGATGAGCATCCAGGATCACCCCGACCGGGCCACTGTGGTGGCGGATACCTAAAGCAGAAGAGCTAAATTGGGAGTTAAGTTTGTTGGTCCCATAGCTGGCGCTGCGTGGGACCATGGTGGTATACAGGGTTTGAGATCGTGTCCCAGGGGATTCCTTTTGAGGATAGGCTGCGGCTGAGCAATCTACTCGTGTGGTCTGGTTATGACAGTGACCGGGTGAGGACCCCTGCTTGTTAGGGCCCCTTTCTTGTGCGGGTGCCTGTGTGGATGTATTTCGGGTTGCTCTGGTTGAGTTGGCTCTAGAGGGTGATTTTAGTGCGTGTTGCACTGGCTGTTCGTTCTTTTCCCCCAGGCTTTTGATGGAGTCCCTGAGATTTTCCTGCGTCTCAGCTCAGGAGTGTTATGTTTTGACTCCTCGCCGTGATTGACTCACTTCTTTGGATCCCTGCGAGAGTTTGGAGTCCGAGGGACGCTCGTTGCGAATTCCGGCTCGTGAGATGAGGGAATTACGCAATCGGGCTATGCCGTGCTGGTTGTTGCCGTTGTTGTTGCTGTGGAGTAATCACGGGGAGTGATAGGCGACTTGATAGCGGGAGACGGCGGAGTTGAGTACTTACCCCTGGTTTCTGAGACTCCTTGGGAGTTACTTTAGTTCGAGGACGGTTACCTGGTGTTCGGGAGGTCATATTCCCGATCTGTGGCAAGTGGGGGAGAGTTGTTGGTCCTGCCCGGTGCAGTTTGAGTCCTGGATTTTGCCGGTAGACCTGAGGGTCTTGACTCATCTGCGGGATGTTGTTGTGGTGCCCGTTGGGCTGACTGGTTCGGTTTTTCTTTTCGCGGCAGCTGATTATGCTGCGAGGACGGTTTTCGTGGGAGCCAGGCCTGGAGGTGTTGGTGTACTTGGTTGCTTGAGAGTATCTTCGCTTCTTTGGTTTTGACCTTGTGAGCGAGGCGGATGTCTCGTAGTGGGTGAGTAGCCTTTGGTTATGAGTTCTAGCTGATCTCCTATCAGAGTTGTTTGGCATGACACCAGTTTGGGAGTTGAGGACCCAACTCCAGGATTTGATGTGTTGGATTTGTGTCAGGCCAAGTGTGGCACCTTCGGGGGCGCCGGTGCTATTCGAGCTGTGGAAGGTTGGTTCACTTCGGCTTTGTGAGGACCCGTAAGAATTTGATGAAGTGATCATCGGGAGCTAGCACCCTTCGGTCAAGCTTGGAGGATTTGAGTTACCAGCTACAAGGGTATTGGATCTTCGCGAAAATGGATGGGCAATCTGGTTCTCTCGACTGCTCACGGCTGAGTGTTGATGCCGGAGGGTTAGGGATGTGCTTCTACATCCCGACGGTTTTGGATTTGAGATCGGAGGCTACGGGATCAGTTGGGGGACTTATATCGGATACTTTGGGAGTACAGAGGTACTTGGATCGAGCTTTTGTGTCGACGAACTGGTGGTTGGATTATCTGAGGCCCTAGGAGGGACAGATGCTTGTACCGGTGCAGACTACTTGATGGCCGAGCAGTTAGCCCAGCTGTACCTAGTTGAGGTGGCGTGGTCCTCTGGAGTGTTCTCCATTGTTTCGTTCTGGTTAGAGACCCAAGGATTGCATCGCGTCTCTGGATGTGGTATTTGGTAATTTTGGGAGCGTGAGTGGAGGATGATTGGATAGTTACCCCCCTGTTGGTTGAGATTCCGTGTTGAGGAATGACTCCAGTTTCGAGGACGAAACTTTCTTTTAGTGGGGGAGGATGTGATGACCTGGATCTCCGCAGAGCTGTTGCGGTGCTTTGAGGTGGCTACTGGAGGTCTACGCAGTGTGCGGGAGGTATTTGGGGCTTTTACAGGGTGACCAGCAGCTTCTGGAGGCCTACGGGGCATGTCGGCGGTGTTCGGGCGCCAATTTGGACACAAGTGTTGGACTCCGGGCTTCAAATGGATCACGTGGGTGATCGGGGGACCCCATCGGTTGTTTAGAGGTGTTTGCGCGCAAAACGGATATTGAGATTGGGCTCGGCGCGAGATTTGGACTAAGAATACTTTTCCGGGGGCTTTCGGCAATTTTTAGAGTGAGAATTTGGCGAAACGGACGTCAAAATCGGATTCAGCGCGCGAAAACGCTTCAGACGGAGTATTTACTTGCATTTTTGGGCTCGGGTTACTGTTCACCGCCGGAACAGTAACTCCGGCGATCGCCGGCGGCGGCGGCGGCGGCGGGCAGCGCCGGCAAGCGGCGGCGCGGCCTCGGGCAGGCGGAGCAGCGGCGGCAGGCGGCGCGGGCAGGGCGCGGGCAGCGCGCGGGTGAGCGGGCAGGCGGCCGGTCCACGCGGCGGGCGTGCACCAGGCGGAGGACACGTGGCATCACCCCATTGGCGGGCTCACAGGCGTTGGTCCACGGAGTATTCAAGTTGGCTTTGGTTCACGGTGCACCAGGGTGGACACGTGGCAGGCTTTGGTTGGTTCGGTGTTCGGAGGTTCGTGCACCGGGTGCACCGGTCAGAGGCAGGACACGTGGCACAATACTATTGGACGGTCAACTGTGCGGGCAGTGGGGGCAGCGGCCGCAGACTGTGCGGGCAGGCGCGGCGGTACGACGGTCGGGGACGCGTGTCGACCCCCGGAGGTGGCCACGCGGCGTCGCAGGAGTGGTGGGTGCGGCTGTTGCCTGTTCGGTGGACGCGTGGCAGCCTCTGGGGCGGGTCGGACAGTCTGTTGGATCCCGTCCGACGGGGCTTTGTGGGCCGGGCCGCACTGTGCGCGCCCGAAAGTTCGGGCCGGGCCGCACTGTGCGCGCCCGGAAATTTCCGGGCGCCCGAAAGATGGGACCCATTGGTCATTTCTTCAAAAGATTTTTTGGACTGGCTTATTTAAGCAACCCGAAGCCCATTCACCTTGCTTTTTCCACCATTTCCGAGCCTCTTCTCACCATGGTGTCTTCAGCAAAGTTGTTCCCCTTCGAGTTCTCCATCTCCTGGTGAAGTTTGAGGATCTGTGGTGGCACGCACTTCGAGATTTGGATTTTTCGGCGCGGCGCGACGTTGCATCCCTGGATTCTTCTTCGGCGCAGCGACAGTGTTTTAGCTCTCCCGAGCTAACCAGGCAGTATTTTTCAGCGATTCTTGCGCCATCGTCTTCGTAACAGGTAGGGCTACATTTCTTATTTCTACGGGTTTTCCCTCATTCCGAGGTTTTCCTGGGTTTTTCGGACCATCTTGTAACCCCATTTTCTGGGGTGGAGTTTTGGACAGCGCTGGATTGTTTTGGTGATATCTCCGCAACCGGACATCGGATTGAGGCGATTCAAAAGGGGATTTGCATCTACGCATCACAAGGAATCTCTCTGAATTTTTGTGGAACTTTGTGGAATTTCCCTGATGGTGAGAACCCCCTTTTTACAGTATCTTCAGATTCAGTTTTTGTGATCGATTTGCTTTGGGGTGCCCCTCTTGTCGATTTTCGTTCTCAGCACAGGAAAATCGTGGGAAAACGTGCAGGTACTCGTTTCGACCGGTTCGTCGCGTAGATCGTGATAGCATTTTTCTGGGAATTTATTGGGCACGTTTCGCAGGTAAAAATGGCTGAACAGTAAATCTGATTTTGGGGACAGATTTGGATTAAACTTGATTAGTAAATTTGTGTGTGTTCTTTGGGACTTTTGGCGCAGTATTTCGGGGACGGTTGAGGATCGAGCGCGGACTTCGCCGCCGGGACTTGGATTTAGCGCTCGAGGTGGGTACCGTTGTTTACCTCCTACTTGTGATGTCCCCACTAGGCCTATTTGAGTTGCTTCTTTATTATCTTGCTAATGAACCGGTACAAGTGAAAATGGCATGTTGATTGAGAATTGGGCTTATAACTAGAGGTTGTGACTTCAAAAGGACTAAGTGCTGACTAATGGTTAATTCTTGTAATTAATATGCCGCTTAAAACCTTGGGAAGAGCTTTCTTAAAATGGATATGGGATAACTTGGCAAATGAAAGTTTAACTAGTGGCATACCTCTCTATTGGGAAAGATAATAATATTTAAACCCTGTTTTTAAATAAAGGACTTTGCATGCTTGTATGGACATTTAGTTAGGCCACCTTTTTCTGCTACACTATCATGATGGCATTGACTTAGGAGAAACCATGCTTTTTCCTCTTCTTTTATCTACATTTGGGGGATAGTGCGCTCGGGTGCGAGCAGGGGCTGGGATAGTGTAGTCAGACAGTTGTGGGTCTTGGGACAGGCAGGCTGTGAGGGCAGGGCATTGCGGCAACCGCGGACAGTAGGCGGTTGACCGGATAGTGATTGCTGCTTATGCATCAGATTGGGTATCAGGTCTCTAGTAGGTGGAGTTTTCCACTATTTGCCTATCTTGCATCATCATCGAGATCGGGTCTCCTTTTAGTGGACGGGTTTTCCCACTTTGATCAGAGTCATGATCCAGTTCTGCTGACTTGATACCTATTACTGAGGCACTATGCTCGTGTGGGTCGCTCCCCTCGAGTGCCACTCCGGAGTGTGTATTTTGTGACCGTGCCGGTCAGGAGCCGGTCTGTTGCCTTGGGGCGGGACCAGGCCGGTCAGGAGCCGGTCTGTCGCCCTCGGGATGGGACCGTGCCGGTCAGGAGCCGGTCCGCATCCCCTAGCTGAGTTGGGACTTAGTAGGCATAGTGGGCAGTACCGGTGTTCGCCGGTGACTAGGTTGGGCTACCCAGGCAGGCATTCTTATTCTGATGCATACAGTTGGCCATACTCTTAGCTGAGCACCTTAGAGGCATATAGTGGTAGCTTCTTACATCATCGACAGTTTTATTTACAGCTTACCACCTTTGTTCATCTTTTTTCGCCTCTTGTAGTCCTAGTGGGCACACTTGAGTTGAGGTCTACCCACTAGGGGGAGGCTGCTGTTTACAGTAGTTCTCACCCCCACTGCTTTCTCTTTTCTCTTCCCCTTTGTTTCTTTTGCAGTGTCTTCTGCGGGTGCTGCTGAGTTTTCAGCGACGGGTCGAGGAGAGAGGACGGCCGAGTAGATAGACTTCGAGGCAGGTTGAGCGTGTTAGCTGGACTGTTGGTGTACCCGTGTTTCCTCAGACGGTTGTACTTTTATTTTGGGACTGGCTTTTGCCAGCAGGTTGTATTTATTATTTTTGGTGAGCTGGGAGAGACAGATGTATCATTTAGACAGATGTATTGTATTTTATTTCCAGCTTCAGTCTGAGATGTATTAGTTTTAGTTCAGCTCTGTTTTTATTGCTCTTTTATTATATCTCTTATATATCTGAGCAGGTTTGGCGCTTCGTGTACGCGGGAAATACCGTGTGCACGGCGGATCTGTAGACGGGCCCGGGTTCTGGTTTACGCCCGGGGCGTGACATTCAGGATC
>CM054933.1:6162257-6212903 GCA_029168755.2 Tillandsia fasciculata
AGTGCCGAAAACCTACTCAAATATAAGATAAGCAATAAAAGAGCGCAAGTACAGAGCTGAACTAAAACTACAACATCTCAGACTGAAACTGAACTGAAAAATAAAGTACAACTATAATAAATACATCTGTCTCTCTCAGTTCACCAAAATAATACAACCAGCTGGCTAAAGGCAGACCCAAAAGTAAAAGTACAATAGCCTGAGAGAACGGGGATACAACATAAGTCTAGCTACAACTCACTGTCGGGGCAGGCGATCTATCTACTCAGCGATCCTCTTACCTCGATCAGCCACTGAAGGCCCAGCAGCTATCGCAGAAGACTCTGCTGTAGAGTACAGGGACTTTGTAGAGCGCACCGACCTCGCAAGATGGCGTGGTGTGGAGAAATCGCCTCGGGCGTATTCCTTATATGTTTACAGATGAGTTCGGGTGGGGGTTGATTCAGGTCGATGCGGAAGCCCCAGCTTGTATTTGCATTTTCGGAGCATTGTGTACCTGTAGAGTGTTGGTTTGGATAGAGTATCGACTCTGCCATGGTGCACAGAAAATTGAAAAATATTTGGAACATGTGTATTTCTGATTACAGCGGAGTTCGGGAGGTTTCGGACTGGTGCGGAGGCCCCGAAGGCAAAAAGTAAGTTGGAGTTGGTATTTGAGGGATTAATTAATTAATTTAATTAAATTATAATTTTAGCCTGTGAAGTAGAAGATTAAAGAAAGTGAAAAATGAGGTTTGGAAGTGATTTTATTTGTGATGGAAGGTGAATTGGATTTTTAATAAATTGCTTTAATTAGCTGTCTTGCATTCATCCACTAATTAAGCCATCCCTTAATTAAGTTGTCGCCACGTCACCATCTCCTTCCTCCCAGCAAACAGAGGAAAGAAAAAGAAACAGAGTAAGAGAGAAAGAGTGAAAGAAGGAGAAAAGAAAAGAAGGAGGAAGAAGAAGAAGAAGATTTTGAGAGTGGGGATGCTGTGGACTTGCTGTTAGATATTGTGCGTGGCCGAGCGGAGCGCGCGATGGGCTTCAACAAGGTATTTTGCAGTTTTTTTTTAGAGAGTTGTTTTTTGGGGTTTTAGATTTGGAGGTTGAGTTGCTTTGGTTTCGAGTGTGAGTGAGTTGGTGTGGCTGCTGCGAGGAGGAGGAGGCCGCGTGGGTGCGCAAGGGTACGTGCGCGGCTTGCGCGGACTGCTGCGCGGGCGCGCATGGGCACCGCGCGCAGCAGGCGCTAGGCTGCTGCGCGCGCACAGCATGACGGGCGCGCCAGGGTACCGCGCAGCAGGGCGTGCGCGCCTGGGCGCTGCGTAGTGGGAGCGGGCCGCATGGGCGTCGCGCGGCTAGCGCCAGGGCTCTGCGCAAGCGCCAGGGGGCGCCACGCGCAGCAGGTCGCAGGCGCAGCAACGGGCCCAGGCGCCGCGCGGCAGGCCCAGGCGGCGCGCGGCCAGCGTTAGCAGCGCGCTGTTGGCGCGGCTACTGCGTGCGGTCGGCGTGAGAGCAGGGGCCGGTGCCGGTGGGTTGTGTGCGCGCACGCCGAGGCTGTTGTTTGCCAGGGTGTCGCGAGTTCGTTGGTGTGCCGAGTTTAACGGAGTTTTATGGTTTTTCTCTCTTTTTTCTCTCAGGATGGCGTCAACTGCGGAGGATTTCATGCCAGGGTACTGCGCGGAGCCGCAGGGAGCGGGGGAGTTGCCGCGCAACTGTAGGCCTGTTCATGGTGCTGTGGACTTAGTGTTTGTGTGGTGTTGGTGAGCTTGTGGTTTTTGTGTGGTAAGTGGGTTGTGAGCACTTTGTTTGTGGTGTGCTTGAACCTTTGTGTACACTGTGAGTAGGCAGTGGAGTGAGCCGGATGCGCGCAGGATTTTGTAGAGGACTTGAGAGCTTTGTTTGAGCTTTCGAGAAATTTTCGAGGATCGCGACAGTGTGCGCGCGCGGCGCGGTTTGGTGTTTCGGCAGATTTTGGACAATGAGCGGTTCGGCGCTTCACCGACATCAGTGTTTTCCTGCGGAAAGCGTTTCAGGTGGGTTGGAATTTCTGCAAAATGTGTGGAATGCCCTTTAATGCTCCTGAATGCAAGTTGATCATGTTTATTATGCTGTTTTTCACTGCGGTAAAATCTGATAGTTGCCTAGAAATTTTTAAAAAAATTATTAGAACCCCAGATTATTTTTAGTATAGTCCTGATACTATATGACACTAGACTTCATGTTTTGTTGGCATTATATTTGCACCTGGATCGTTTTAAAAAATCGAGAAAAACCTATTTTAAGAAAAATCAGCATTTTTAAAGGTGGTTTTTAAATCATGATGTCACGCCCCGGGGTTTTCGTTTAGCGAAAGCGGTTCACACAAAATTTTTTTTTTTGAAAGGGTTCCTCCCGGCGCGTGCCCAGACCCGCCGCAAGTACAGGATCACTCTGCACACGGACAGAGTCTCCCCTGTACGTGCACGGCGTCGCGATTAATACAGAGTCTATATACAACCAATAGATCAATCACATCAGTTCCATTCATTCACACATATATGCCACATGTACATAAACGTTACGGCCATTCCATTTGAAAGGATAAATCCATGCTTTTACAAAGCGACACCCACACGGCATCTAGATTTTTAAATCTGGTTTCGCAAACGGCATAAATCCACAGAGTTTTGAAAACAGTGCCCACACGACACTTAGGTTTTGAAATTCCTTTTTCGAAATCCATAAATCCACAAGGTTTGAAAACAGTGCCCACACGACACTTAGGTTTTGAAAACGGTTTTCGAAATTCTTTTGATTTTGTTTCCTTTTTCTTTTTCTTCGAAGCGGCCAATATAAAGGGAAAAGTAAGTTCAAATGGAAGTAAAGTAAAGGTTGCCGACATCCATACCGACCCCACGAGGGTATCGCGATCCACACAAAGTCTACAGCAGTAAATGAAAAGCGACAGTAGGATAAGTAAACAATACTAATGCGGGGTCTCCACAGACCCGACCGCTCCAGTCTCGGCCTCACCGTCGCCTATCGCTCCCCCGGAAGGACCCTGTCACAAAGTGGGAAGTCAGCGACAAAGTAAAAATAGTAAGGAAAGCAGGAAAAAGAAGTGCGCCAACCGTAACTATCCGGAGCAACCACTCTCCCCCACACGGGGACAAAACCTCGCACACCTGCACAACCTAGTCCGGGCACCTACCCCGGCATCCAACCGAGCACCTACCTCGGTAAACCACGTCGAGCACCTACCCCGACGGGTCTCAACGCTCGCACCTCGGCGCCTCAAACTCCCCACCTACGGGAGCCCCCACTACGTCACCTCGTGGGTCTACACGGGTCATCGACCACTTTTCCGGAAAAGCGCACCCTTAGCGGTGGCCAAACCGCGGGTGCGCGTGCTGCAGCCTCGAGCCAAGTAACCACATAATAACAGTATACCAGATAATAGTGACTATGAGAACTACTAGGTCAATATCAACAATGCCTCGCAACTTTTCTTATGTTAACATAAAGCAAACTTTCTTAAATTATTTAAAATTGAAAAACAACAGTCGGGGGTCCGACATCATATCCCCAAAGTAAAACCCACCTGCTACGTGCGGTGACCCCGCTCAACCACTCGTGTCCGGGTGCGCTCGCCCGGCCCTACACGAATCCGTCACGAAGAAGTTAGTAGCCGAAAAGAAAATGAAATAAAGGTTGCGGACTCTCAGGTCACCCCGCCCGGCCGTGGGGCACGCCCCGTCGTCGCGCAATGTCGGCGGCGGCGGTGACGGCCCGGCATGCGAGGCTCGCGCGGCGCCCGGCCCCGCGCCGCCCGCGCAGGCCTGCCCGTGCGCGGGCTGCACACGCCCGTATGTGGCTGCGCAGCCCGGTCCCCCCGCGTGGGCTGCACGGGCGCGCCGCCCGCACGCGGGCTGCGCGCGCCCGGCCCCCACGCGGCGGCACGGGCGCGCCGCCGCACGCGGGCTGCGCGCGCCCGGCCCCACGCGGGCAGCACGGGCGCCCGCCCGCACGCGGCTGCGCGTGCCCGGCCCCGCGTGGCGGCACGGGCGCGCCGCCCGCACGCGGCTGCGCGCGCCCGGCCCCACGCGGGCAGCACGGGCGCGCGCCGCACGCGCACGCGGCTGCGCGTGCCCGGCCCCGCGTGGCGGCACGGGCGCGCCGCCCGCACGCGGCTGCGCGCGCCCGGCCCCACGCGGGCAGCACGGGCGCGCGCCCGCCCGCGGGCTGCGCGCGCCCGGCCCCGCGTGGCGGTACGGGCGCGCCGCCCGCACGCGGGCTGCGCGCGCCCGGCTCCGCGTGGCCGCGCGATCGTGCCGCCGGTGTGTGTCCGGTGGTGCGCGTGCGCCGGATTCCGAAGACTCCGGTGCCTGCGCTCTCCCTCACCCCATCACGCGGACAAGAAGCTAAAGGAAAACTAGGTTACAACAAATTTGCTATTTACCTTGATCGTGACGACGGAGTTTGCAAGAAGGGGGATTGTCCCGGAGGTGCGCAAACCCTTGCTTGTTCCGCCGTGAATCTCCGCGCCGTTCGATCGTCGGGGGAGGAAGAGGGAGGGGAAGAGGAAGAGGAAGCGGGTCCGTTCCCGATCGGTGCGATACGAACGAGGTGGGTAAGAGAGGATGTCGAAACCTAAAATTCCCCAAACGCCGTATTAATTAGTCGGTTTGGTACAGTGGGGGACTTAGCCCAAAATCCCCAAATTACCAAGATAAAAGGTTCAGTGATCAGGTTTTGGGAGACGAAATTAACCCAAGCCTCGGGTCAACCGGGTGGGGGTTTAGGTTCAAACCTGGGCCCGTCGTGCCTCAAAAGTTGTGCTGGGTGCCTGCGTTACCCGCGAACTTCCGGAATTTATTCTGGAAGAATCCGGAGTCGGAAAAATAATCCGGTCGCGCCGCCGCGCTCCATTTCGCGAGCTCTACCGTCTAAAAATATCCGCGGGCCCCGATGGTCTGTCCAAAAAAGAATTATTATTCCAACCGCCGGACCGTTAAGGAGGGGGACGCAACAAATAAATAATTAAATTAAATCCAAACATACAATTTAAGGGCGGTTACTACACCACTCACCTCTTAAAAACAAGTTTCGTCCCCGAAACTTAATCCTGGGTCGCGGTGAACAGATCGGGGTAGGTCTCCCTCATTTTTGACTCCAACTCCCACGTCGCTTCTCGTTCCTCATGGTTGCTCCAAAGCACCTTCACGTAAGGAATGGCTCGGTTTCTCAGCGTTTTACTTTCCCTCGCTAGGATTCGCACCGGGGTCTCCTCGAAGCTTAGGTCCTCCTTCAGCTCTAGGGTAGAGACGTCCAGAACATGTGATGGGTCGGAGAGGTATCTTCTGAGCATCGAGACGTGGAACACGTCGTGGACACGGTCGAGGTTAGGTGGTAGGGCAAGGCGGTATGCCACCGGGCCGATGCGCTCCAGGATCTCGAACGGTCCAACAAACCGCGGGCTCAACTTGCCTTTCAATCCGAAGCGTTTAATCCCCTTGGTTGGTGAAACACGTAAGAGCACATGATCTCCCACTTGAAATTCCAGGTCGCGTCGCCGACGGTCTGCGTAGCTTTTCTGTCGACTCTGGGCTGTGAGTAGGCGTTGCCGGATGAGTCGTACCTTTGCTTCAGTTTCTTCCACTAAATCGGGTCCCAAGAACTTCCGCTCTCCTAAGTCGTCCCAACAGATCGGGGATCGACAACGTCTTCCATATAAAGCTTCGAAGGGTGCCATCTGTATGCTGGCTTGGTGGCTGTTGTTGTAGGCGAATTCCACGAGGGGCAAGTAGCGTGA
Source organism: Tillandsia fasciculata (assembly GCA_029168755.2). Taxonomy (NCBI): domain Eukaryota; kingdom Viridiplantae; phylum Streptophyta; class Magnoliopsida; order Poales; family Bromeliaceae; genus Tillandsia; species Tillandsia fasciculata. The sequence goes on from CM054933.1 coordinate 6,168,034, forward strand.
CCAACCGTCACCCCAATCAAGTACACAGGCGCGTAGTAGGTCCTCTAGGGTCTGGATCACCCGCTCGGACTGTCCATCAGTCTGGGGGTGGAAGGCTGTGCTAAACTGCAGTCTGGTCCCTAAAGCCCGTTGTAGGCTTTGCCAAAACTTTGAGACAAAGCGCGTGTCCCTGTCTGAGGTAATAGATGTTGGAACCCCGTGTAATCTTACTATCTCGCTAAGGTACACCTGGGCTAGTCGATCCCGGGTCCACGTCGTATGAATCGGTAGGAAGTGCGCTGACTTGGTTAAACGGTCCACAACGACCCAGATCGCGTCGTGGCCCTGCTGCGAGCGTGGGAACCCGGTGACAAAATCCATGGTGATTTGGTCCCACTTCCATTCTGGCACGGGTAGCGGCTGTAGTTTTCCTGCGGGTCGTTGATGCTCCGCCTTGATCTGTTGACATACCAAGCAGTGGGCTACATGTCGTGTCACATCCAACTTCAATTTTGGCCACCAGAAAGTTTGCTTAAGGTCCCTGTACATCTTCGTACCTCCCGGATGCGCCGCATAAGGGGTGCAGTGTGCCTCAGATAAGATTTCCTCCTTCAACTCTTTCGAATCTGGCACGCAGATCCGCCCACGAAAACGTAGGGTGCCGTCGGCTTCCACTGAAAAGTCGTTCTCTTGGTCGGGAGAGATCTTGTCTCGCACGAGCTGTAACTGAGGGTCAGTCTGTTGTCCTTCCCGAATTCTCTCGAACAGTGTGGGCTTGACTACCAAGGATAGCAGTCGTGCAACCGTGCCTGCCGGTACCACTTCCAATTTCATGCGCGCAAAGTCCGCGATCAAGATGTCCTGTTCAGTTAACCCGCCTGCAGGTGTCTCTCCTTGCTGCGCCTTTCTACTCAACGCATCCGCCACCGCGTTAGCTTTTCCGGGGTGGTATTGGATTGACAAGTCGTAATCCTTTAATAGTTCTAACCACCGTCTCTGTCGTAGGTTTAACTCCTTCTGGGTAAACAAGTATTTTAGACTTTGGTGATCCGAGAATACCGTACAGTGGACACCAAAGAGATAGTGTCTCCACAGTTTCAAAACAAACACTACCGCGGCCAACTCCAAATCGTGCGTTGGGTAGTTCTTCTCGTAGTCCTTTAGCTGTCTGGAGGCATAGGCTATTACCCTTCCTTGTTGCATCAACACGCCCCCAAGGCCGATTCTGGACGCGTCGCAATACACTTCGTAGTCTTCGCCGGGGATCGGCAAAACGAGTACGGGCGCTCTGGTTAGCCTTCTCTTCAGTTCTTCGAAGCTCTCTTGACATTGGTCCGTCCAGATGAATTTCACTCCTTTTCTTGTTAGCCGGTTCAGAGGGGCGGCTATCTTCGAGAAACCCTCGACGAAACGTCGGTAGTATCCTGCCAGGCCCAGGAAACTGCGAATCTCCGTCACTGTGGTTGGCGGCTGCCAGCTGAGTACAGATTCCACCTTCTTAGGATCCACCGCGATTCCCTCTGCCGAAATTACGTGGCCCAGGAAAGCCACCTCGCGCAGCCAAAATTCGCATTTTTTGAGCTTAGCGAAAAGTTTTTGTTCCCGGAGAGTTTGGAGAACGCTTCGCAAGTGATCCTCGTGCTCCTCGTCGGTGGTTGAATAGATCAGGATGTCGTCGATGAAGACCACCACGAACCGGTCGATGAAGGGCCTGAAGATGCGGTTCATCATGTCCATAAACACCGCGGGGGCGTTCGTCAATCCGAAGGGCATAACCGTGAACTCGTAGTGGCCATACCGGGTCCGGAAGGCAGTCTTTGGGATGTCCTCGTCTCGAACCCGAAGCTGGTGGTAGCCCGACTGTAGATCAATTTTTGAGAAGACTGTCGCACCCCGCAGTTGGTCGAAGAGGTCGTCGATTCTAGGCAGAGGGTATTTGTTCTTCACGGTGACCTTATTGATCCCTCTGTAGTCGATGCAGAGTCGTAGACTTCCGTCCTTCTTTCGCACAATGAGGACCGGCGCGCCCCAAGGCGACACGCTCGGCCTGATAAATCCCTTTTCCAACAGGTCTTCAAGTTGTGCCTTGAGCTCCTTCAGCTCTGCGAAGGCCATTCGGTAGGGCGCCTTCGTAATAGGTTGAGTACCGGGTAGGAGTTCGATGGGGAAAACCACTTCACGCTCGGGAGGCATCCCTGGTAACTCTGCTGGGAAAACGTCGGGGAAGTCCCTCACCACTGCAATGTCTGACGGTGTGCCCGTCGGGCGGGCGATCAAGTCCACCGACGCCAAGTAGGCTACACACCCACCCTCAACCAGTCTTCTGGCCCTTGCCGCTGAGATAACCGTAGGGAAAGTGGTACTCTTGCACGCCAGGTACACGTGCTCAGGGAAACCCGGTTCTTGCAGTCGCAGCTGTCTTTTCTCGCAATCGATGAGCGCCCGGTACCTCGCTAGCCAATCCATGCCTAACACGGCGTCGTATTCCTTCAAGGGTATCACCACCAAGTCCCACGGGCAAGACACCCGCCGCCCAAACTGGATCGGGCAGGAGGCCACGAAGTTAACCGCCTCCAAGGTCCCAGCCGCCGTTTGGACGGTCATCCGATCCGGAAGCGGTGTCTCCTCCAGGTCATGCATGAACACGAAGTCACAAGAAATAAAAGAGTGTGTTGCTCCGGTGTCGAAAAGAGTTCTAGCGCGGGAATTCGAAACGGAAACAATACCTGCAAGTACGTCCTCAGGTGGATCTGACTCCTGGCGGGTCATTGAGTAAACCCGCCCGCCTGCTTGTGGTTGTTTCTCCCCCTCTCGTGGTGGCGCGGGGGGTCTAGAGCTCGACGCCACGGGTGCTTTCCCTCGTCCAGACAACTGTTGTGATGGTACCGTGGCTGTTGCAGTAGCCCCTCCCAGAACCAAGGGGCAGTTGTAACGGAAGTGCCCTTGCTTGCCGCAGCGGAAACAGTGATCTTGTCGCTGGGGGCACTCAGGGGCTCGGTGCGCTCCTCCACAAATCACGCAGGGCCTATCGCCCGGCCTAGGCCCTCCCGCTGGTGCACCCCGGGGTCCTCCTTGCTGTCTCCACCGTTTGGGGGGTCGGCTCCCACTAGAAGAGCCCCCCCCCGAGTTGTGCTGTTGCCGCTTCCGATCCTCCTGCCGTGCTGAGTTCTCTCTCCTGGCACGCGTGACCGCGAACCCCCGCTCCACCGTAGTGGCCCTGTCGACCACTTTCTGAAAGGTGTGCAAGTCGGCAGCTTGCACCACTTCGAAGATGTTACTCCGCAAGCCGTCGACAAAGAGTTGAGCCTTGTGGGACTCGTCTCTTATAACAAACGGGACACAGTTCGCTAGGCGGACGAACTCCCGTTGGTACTCCATGACTGTCCGGTTTCCCTGCTGTATATGGTTCAGGTCGTCCTCCAACTGCTTCTTGACACTGCTGGTGAAGAAGGCCTCGAACAGCTCCCGTTTGAATGTTTCCCAAGACGGAAATGCGGTACTCTTGGCAGGATCGGGGCGTACCGTTTTCCACCACAAACGGGCATTCCCTTCCAAACAGTGGACGGCTAGGGGAACCCGCTCGTGATCCTCCATAAGTAAGTCTTCGAAGAGCTTCTCCATCGACCCGACCCATTTCTCTACGACCCAAGGATCGGTCGTGTCTCCTTCGAACGTGGGGGGGTCGTGTTTCCTGAAGTCCTTCAGATTGGCTCGCACCCGATCACGTTCAGTCGGCATAGTTGTCCCCTCCCCCACGGCGGCGGCAGCCACGGTAGGGGAAGGTGTAACCACAGTCTCCTCCAAGATAACCCTGCTGGTGGTCCCCGGCATCGGTCCAGTAGTCGCCGCTGGTGGCGCCTCTACTGGCGCATCTGGCCCCTGCGGAGGGACCGGGACAGCCGTCGCCGTGGCAGCCTGCTGCTGTTGCGTCAGCTGACGCACGTGGTCCGTGAGGGTTGCCAGTTGCCCCGCCATATCCCTCAATTGCTGCCGCAGGAGCTGGTTCTCCGCGGCTGTCGACGTCGTCGCGTCCGCTTGGGTATCTTCGGCTGAGGATCTAGTACGAACCATGTCTGCTATACACACAAAGAAGATCGGCTTAGCATTTGCTAAAAAAAAACGACGGATTGTCTATAGAGAGAAAGGACTCAAACTCTTTTCCCCCCTCCCCGATCACTCACGTCCTAACCTCCTACGCCCTTTCCATTTGTTCGTCTGTAGTTCAGTGTGGTATCCCCACGGATGTCGGCACGAACCGTTGTGATTGAAGAAAACTCTCTCTGATACCATCTTAATCTGTCACGCCCCGGGGTTTTCGTTTAGCGAAAGCGGTTCACACAAAATTTTTTTTTTTTGAAAGGGTTCCTCCCGGCGCGTGCCCAGACCCGCCGCAAGTACAGGATCACTCTGCACACGGACAGAGTCTCCCCTGTACGTGCACGGCGTCGCGATTAATACAGAGTCTATATACAACCAATAGATCAATCACATCAGTTCCATTCATTCACACATATATGCCACATGTACATAAACGTTACGGCCATTCCATTTGAAAGGATAAATCCATGCTTTTACAAAGCGACACCCACACGGCATCTAGATTTTTAAATCTGGTTTCGCAAACGGCATAAATCCACAGAGTTTTGAAAACAGTGCCCACACGACACTTAGGTTTTGAAATTCCTTTTTCGAAATCCATAAATCCACAAGGTTTGAAAACAGTGCCCACACGACACTTAGGTTTTGAAAACGGTTTTCGAAATTCTTTTGATTTTGTTTCCTTTTTCTTTTTCTTCGAAGCGGCCAATATAAAGGGAAAAGTAAGTTCAAATGGAAGTAAAGTAAAGGTTGCCGACATCCATACCGACCCCACGAGGGTATCGCGATCCACACAAAGTCTACAGCAGTAAATGAAAAGCGACAGTAGGATAAGTAAACAATACTAATGCGGGGTCTCCACAGACCCGACCGCTCCAGTCTCGGCCTCACCGTCGCCTATCGCTCCCCCGGAAGGACCCTGTCACAAAGTGGGAAGTCAGCGACAAAGTAAAAATAGTAAGGAAAGCAGGAAAAAGAAGTGCGCCAACCGTAACTATCCGGAGCAACCACTCTCCCCCACACGGGGACAAAACCTCGCACACCTGCACAACCTAGTCCGGGCACCTACCCCGGCATCCAACCGAGCACCTACCTCGGTAAACCACGTCGAGCACCTACCCCGACGGGTCTCAACGCTCGCACCTCGGCGCCTCAAACTCCCCACCTACGGGAGCCCCCACTACGTCACCTCGTGGGTCTACACGGGTCATCGACCACTTTTCCGGAAAAGCGCACCCTTAGCGGTGGCCAAACCGCGGGTGCGCGTGCTGCAGCCTCGAGCCAAGTAACCACATAATAACAGTATACCAGATAATAGTGACTATGAGAACTACTAGGTCAATATCAACAATGCCTCGCAACTTTTCTTATGTTAACATAAAGCAAACTTTCTTAAATTATTTAAAATTGAAAAACAACAGTCGGGGGTCCGACATCATATCCCCAAAGTAAAACCCACCTGCTACGTGCGGTGACCCCGCTCAACCACTCGTGTCCGGGTGCGCTCGCCCGGCCCTACACGAATCCGTCACGAAGAAGTTAGTAGCCGAAAAGAAAATGAAATAAAGGTTGCGGACTCTCAGGTCACCCCGCCCGGCCGTGGGGCACGCCCCGTCGTCGCGCAATGTCGGCGGCGGCGGTGACGGCCCGGCATGCGAGGCTCGCGCGGCGCCCGGCCCCGCGCCGCCCGCGCAGGCCCGCTGCCCGTGCGCGGGCTGCACACGCCCGTATGTGGCTGCGCAGCCCGGTCCCCCCGCGTGGGCTGCACGGGCGCGCCGCCCGCACGCGGGCTGCGCGCGCCCGGCCCCCCACGCGGCGGCACGGGCGCGCCGCCGCACGCGGGCTGCGCGCGCCCGGCCCCACGCGGGCAGCACGGGCGCCCGCCCGCACGCGGCTGCGCGTGCCCGGCCCCGCGTGGCGGCACGGGCGCGCCGCCCGCACGCGGCTGCGCGCGCCCGGCCCCACGCGGGCAGCACGGGCGCGCGCCCGCACGCGGCTGCGCGTGCCCGGCCCCGCGTGGCGGCACGGGCGCGCCGCCCGCACGCGGCTGCGCGCGCCCGGCCCCACGCGGGCAGCACGGGCGCGCGCCCGCCCGCGGGCTGCGCGCGCCCGGCCCCGCGTGGCGGTACGGGCGCGCCGCCCGCACGCGGGCTGCGCGCGCCCGGCTCCGCGTGGCCGCGCGATCGTGCCGCCGGTGTGTGTCCGGTGGTGCGCGTGCGCCGGATTCCGAAGACTCCGGTGCCTGCGCTCTCCCTCACCCCATCACGCGGACAAGAAGCTAAAGGAAAACTAGGTTACAACAAATTTGCTATTTACCTTGATCGTGATGACGGAGTTTGCAAGAAGGGGGATTGTCCCGGAGGTGCGCAAACCCTTGCTTGTTCCGCCGTGAATCTCCGCGCCGTTCGATCGTCGGGGGAGGAAGAGGGAGGGGAAGAGGAAGAGGAAGCGGGTCCGTTCCCGATCGGTGCGATACGAACGAGGTGGGTAAGAGAGGATGTCGAAACCTAAAATTCCCCAAACGCCGTATTAATTAGTCGGTTTGGTACAGTGGGGGACTTAGCCCAAAATCCCCAAATTACCAAGATAAAAGGTTCAGTGATCAGGTTTTGGGAGACGAAATTAACCCAAGCCTCGGGTCAACCGGGTGGGGGTTTAGGTTCAAACCTGGGCCCGTCGTGCCTCAAAAGTTGTGCTGGGTGCCTGCGTTACCCGCGAACTTCCGGAATTTATTCTGGAAGAATCCGGAGTCGGAAAAATAATCCGGTCGCGCCGCCGCGCTCCATTTCGCGAGCTCTACCGTCTAAAAATATCCGCGGGCCCCGATGGTCTGTCCAAAAAAGAATTATTATTCCAACCGCCGGACCGTTAAGGAGGGGGACGCAACAAATAAATAATTAAATTAAATCCAAACATACAATTTAAGGGCGGTTACTACACATGAGTTCGCCAGAGGTATGGCATAGGTTCAGGTGCTTTTGACCTCGTGCTTGGGGACCAAGTGGTCTCTTTTTGAGTTTTTGGAGATGAGTTTCTAGTGTCATATGAGTTGAGTTTCCTTGTTGAGATTGTTGGGATTATTCTAGATCGTGAGTTGTGCATTTCTGTTTTGGTAGAGGAGGTGGTTCTCCGACTTAGCCATGAGAGTTTTGGGTTCTGGCAGATCGAGTCGTAGAGGTTTCCCGACTTAGCCATGGGTTGTGCATTATCAGATTGAGTCGTGGAGGGTTCTCCGACATAGCTGTGAGAGTGTTTGGGCATTCCTGATCGAGTTGTGGAGTGTTTCCCGACTGAGTTGAGCTAGTTGAGCATTGAGTTTCCGATCTGTTCGATCGTGGATCATAGCCTGCATGTACCGCTTGTTGAGACAGTTGAGACAGATGAGATACACTTGAGCTCGGTGGGGTCGCTCCCCTCGAGTTTCGCACCGGATGCGTTGATTACCCCTGGCCGAGTTACCAGGGGTCGCTTTGTGTGAGATTGAGATAGTCAGTTTAGGACACCCCACGTAAATTTCGTCCTCATGTGGATGCGTGGTAGTGGGCAGGTGCGTTCCTAGACGACAGGCCCAGGCTTGACTGAGCCAGTTTTGGCAGTCAATGAGATTTGAGTCTATGAGCACCTCGTGTGCGAGTGGTGTATGCATAGCATGTTTTTAGATGGGTTTTCCTTTGAACATAGTACTTAAGGCATATTAGCAGTAGCGAGTGTATGCATAGCATGTTCATAGTAGAGTTTCTTTTGAGTATGATGATTGAGACATATTAGCTGTAGTTTTTTTTCAGCTTTTCTATCTATCTATCTGCATACCTATCTGTTTGCCTCCAGTAGACTTAGTGGGCATACCGTGTATATTGGTGACGGTACCCACTGGGAACTACCTTCAGCAGTAGTTCTCACACCCGTTGCGGTGACAGGTTTCCTGAGGTTGCTGTTCCGGTTTAGCTCGCACGGAGACAGCGGATCGAGGTGAGGACGTGGCCGAGTAGTTCCTTACCAGCATAGAGAGTCAGAGGTAGATGTACCCTATGTTTTCTGATTCCACTTTTGTACTGGGCAGTCTGGGAGATTTGTTTTTATTTACTTAGTGAGGGTGAGAGACTTTGTATTGAGGATTTATTTTTATTCAGACGTCCAGTGTTTGATTCTGTAGCTTTTTAGTTCTATTTCAGCTCTGATACATGTTTAGCTATAGATCTTTTGCAGGGTAGACCCTTCGTCTGTGCGGCGGTTTCTGTACAGATGGCGGATCTGTTAGCGAGCCCGGGTCGCAATTTCGACTCCGGGGGCGTGACACTGCAAAACAAAGGAAGAGAGAGAAAGAAACAACAATGGGAGTGAGAACCACTGATAAAACCAGTAGCCTCCAGTGGGTAAATCCTCAAGATCCGACGTACCCACTAAGTATATCAGAGGCAAAAGGAGAATAAAGTGGTAAGCTAAAAGACTGCTGATAAGAAAACACTACCACTACTATGCCTCTAATGCAATACCGAATGAAATAACTGTATGCATGCATCAGTAACAGCATCTGCCTGAAATAAACCCAATCCATGGACCAGTAGAACTGGTACTGCCAGCTCTGCCATCATCATCGGGGTATGCTGGCCAACGCATAACGCGGAAATGATAAACGAACTAAACAACTTGCCGATTGACTGGAACCTACCCAGTACAGTCACCGGCACACTCCGGAGTGACACTCGAGAGAAGCTATCCACACGAGTAAAGTAACCATGTCACAAAATCTCAATATAGCAGGACTGGATCACGACTATGCCCAAGTGGAAAAATTCATCCACTAAAGAAACCCCGATCCCCAATCAGATGCAAAAGAAAACTTCCGGTCAACCGCCCAATGTCGCGGTCACCGCAATACCCCACAAGTCCACAATCTGATAAAATAACTAATATCCGGTAAACCGCCCAATGTCCGCGGTCGCCGCAATGCCCCATAAGTCCACAATCTGAATAATCTTTCCCGACTCAAAGATCTCGACTACACTATCCCAAACTCTTCCTCGAACCCGAGCAACATGTATCATGTATCTGAATAAAAGGAGGAAGAGAGAGCAAATATGGTTTCTCCTAAGTCAAGTCCCAATATGATAGTGTAGCAGTAAATAGTAGCCTATTAGATGTCCACACAAGCATGCAAGTGTTCTCATGTAGAATAAAAGGAAAAGCCTCTAACATTGTTCTCACATAGATCAGATCATGATGTCCCAATATGACAATTAATTTCGCATGAAAGGTTATGGAATAATAATAAGTTCCAACAACAATGTCCCAATCTCACATAGATAGACTAGAAGTTAATCAGTGTAATTATCATGCATGGTTCTCAACAAGATGCCAATCAACAATCATAACTCAGGGGATCTATCTAATAGTCCTAGTGAGCATGTCGAAATAAGAGGTACACAACAACTACTCATCTGGAACACGCAAATCCAACTCTCAAAGACTCCTCTCGGTCCAGGGGTGGCGGCCAAAACAGCGAGAGCTGTCCACACAAAAGAACCCAAAATTAGTGGTGCGTCGGGATGCCACAACTATCAAACCAAACGCAGTTTCCGACTGGGCCCAAAAGAAAAAATGCACAAGATGAAGCGATGTATGGTCAGGATGATAGTAGTCCCCTAGGACCCGTTTGACTGACGGATAAACATGGAATAAAAATGTTATCCTTCTTATTCTACCAAACGATGTGAAAAATAATTATTAATTCGTTATAAGAAAGAAGAGTTACAATTCTTGCCTCCCAATGTAATAGCTATTTTTATCCTCTACTCTTTTATTTAGATAATAATTTATTTACTAAACTATAATAACTAGTACATTATATTCTTAACAAATCAAATTCTTAAATGATCTTTTTTATTAATTAGCTTCTAAATAATTATAAAACATTGCTAATGAAAAACTATATATATATATATATATATATATATATATATATATATATATATATATATATATATATATATATATATAGTTAAATTGGAATATTATTAGTAGCAAATGGGCTCCGTTGTTACCGATTTGATTTTGATGATGAAACTTCTAAATCGGCAATCGGTACCGTTAAACATGGTCTAAATAATTTAAACTATCTAGAAATCAAATTTTATAATTTTTCGATATTGTTCTCTTGTCAATCAAGTGGATACAAAAATAATCGACTGAAAATTAATATCCTTCAAAAAGTGATGATAGAAGTCTTTTAATTAAGATTAAGAGTATAGATCTTGTTTTAAATAGTGTAAAAAAATTTCTAATCAAAATTCAATTGATTTAAATTTTTTTACACCGTTAAATGAAAAAACTTATCATAATCGATCATTAAAATTACAAATTTTGTAATTCTTTGATCATTAGATTAATGATGTCAAAAAGATTTGAAATTTGATTTTTAAATTTTTCAAATTGTATAGATCATATTTAACAGTGTTTGATATCGATAGTATTCCATCACAACTCTCTCTCTCTCTCTCTCTCTCTCTCTCTCTCTCTATATATATATATATATATATATATATATATATATATATATATATATATATATATATATATATATATATATATATAGTTCGGCTACTGCACATTTAAAAGTACCAAGTGTAACGACCCGACCCGCTAGCAATAATAACTCGTTGGGCCCAAACCACAACCCAAAATGCTTAAGCCCAGTTATTATTACTAGTGTCCATGTCTTATATATACCCAAACAAATCCACACTCCTATCCGATGTGGGACTATTGGGGTGTCACAAACTCCCCCCTATTTAGACCTGACATCCTCGTCAGCCCAAACACACACACACAGCAGCACAAGATCACCAGGTGATGTGAGACACGTCTCGCTAGCCCTGTCATCGAGACCTAGGCTCAGCCGAGACTCGCCACACACTTCTGGCTGGTTATTGGCTCTGATACAAAATGTAACGACCCGGCCCACTAGCAATAATAACTCGTTGAGCCCAACCCACAACCCAAAATGCTTAAGCCTAGTTATTATTACTAGTGTCCATGTCTTATATATACCCAAGCACATCCACACTCCTATCCGATGTGGGACTATTGGGGTGTCACACCAAGCACTTGGTGCTTGTAAGTTTTCCACCGTTAAATCTAACCCTTTGGCTAATTTCACCCCTTAGATTATACTATTCCACCAACCACCCACTAAACCCTAGGGGACCACTATCTTCTTAACTGTATTTATCTTACATCCAATGGCCAAAAACTTACAAGCACCAATTAATGATTTAGTACTTTTACAAGCATAGGAGCTCAATTCATATGAGTTCGGCTATGGTGGTTATAAAAGTACCAATCACTTCATGCTTGTAAGTTTTCTACCGTTAGATCTATCCTTTTGACTAATTCCATCCCTTAGATCATTCAATTCCACCAACCACTCACTTAACCCAAGGGGCCCACTATCATCCTTGTAGGGCCCCTGAACCCCTTACAGCTTTTTCCCGCGTTTTCTCTGTGCAAACACCTGTTGATGGTGTATTTGGCCCATAGTGCATCAAATGGGTGCCACAGATGGACCCTGTGAGCTTTGGCTTGTTGTGTTGGCCTTCGGCTGTTCTTGCCGAATTTTAGAAAGGTTTTAGGCCAAAGCGGAGGTTTGTTTTGCTTTTCTGACGATTTGGAGCTTGTCTGTTTTTCTGGGAGCCCATTCGGGGTGTTAGAGGTATCTGCGCGCTTTTTGGAACCAAGAAAGTGACCCGGCGCGAAAAATGGATTAAGTTTACCTTTCCGGGAGCCTTCGGCAAATTATAGGAGTGGATTTTGGCGAAACGGACGTCGTATTTGGAATCAGCGCGCGAAAACGGTCAAGATGGGCTATTTACTTGCAGAATTTGGAGCTTGCTACAGTAAAAATTACTGTTCATCGCCGGAACAGTGTTTCCGGCGATCGCCGGCGGCGGCGGGCAGCGGCGGAAGGCGGCGGGGGCGCTCGGGCAGGCGGCTAGCGGCCGCGGGCAGGCGCTGAGGGAGCGGGCAGGTGCGCGGTCCACCGCGGAGGGCGTGCGCCGGGCGCGGGCCACGTGGCGTTTTCCTGTTGGCCGGCGCAGCGGGCGCGGTCCACGGAACTTGGGCCCGGGTGCACGGTGAACCGGGTGGACACGTGGCAGGCGGTTATTGGTGCGGTGTTGTGTGCGCGGTCCACGCAAGGAGTGGAGCAGGTGACCGGGGCAGGTGGCCGTACGGCGGGGCAGGTGGCCGTACGGGCGGGGCAGGCGCGCGACGTGCGCGGTGCACGGTTGCCAGGGCCACGTGGCGCGCCGCCACTGGCGGGCGCAGGTGCGCCGGGCGCAGCGGGGCCCGAGGGAGCACTGTAGTGGGCCACGTGGCGGGCCTGGGTCGTTTCGGGCTTGCACAGTAATGGGCCGGGCCCATTACTGTAGCAGCCCGAAAAATTCGGGCGCCCGAAACCTGGACATATTGGGTATTTCTTCAATTGTTTTCCTTCAGCCTATTTATACCTAACCCGAGCCCTCTTCTTCAGTTCTTTTCTCTCAACCCTCACCCCATCTGCCCGAGCAACCTTTAGAGGAATTTTTCCTCTCTAAGTCCTCGATCTTCCTGCGGAGTTTCAGAATTTCTAGAGGCTCGAATCCCGAGGTTCCCTATTTTGAGGTGCGGCGCGACGTGGTGGTTCCTGTGTTCTTCTTCGGCGCAGCAGCAGTGTTTTAGCTCTTCTGGGCTACCCCGAGATCCTTTTTCTGTGATTCTTGCGCCGGAAGACTCCTAACAGGTAGGGCTTCAACTTTCATTTTGATCGCGCTTTCCCGTTTCGAGGTTTTGGCACGGATCCCGAGGCAAACAGTGACCCCCTTTTTCTGTGTGGATTTCCTTGACAGCAGCGGAGTATTTTGGCCGTATCTTCGCGCACGAGCGTCAGACGGAAACGAGCTTATACAACTTTTTCATCTACGGATCGCAAGGAACGCGCTCGTATTTTTCTTGGAATTTCCTGAGATTTATTTCGAGGTGAAAATCACTGTTTTCTCAGTGTACAGTGTCCAGTCTTTTTCACAGTTTGTTGTTTGGATTACCACCTTGCCGAATTTATAACTTGACTTACCGAACTCAGATTTGGGCGTGCAAGCTACCGTTGTGAAGCTATCGACGCGAGGATCGCTGTGATATTTTTTTGGGAATTTTCTGGGTACTTTCTGCAGGTGAAAATTTAGCAGTTTTGGGACAGATATTGTATGTGATTATAAGAGCAATATTTGGGAGCCTAAGTGTATTTAGTGGACCTTGTATTGTGCCAGGAGTGTTACGGGTGTGCTAAACTTGTGGGAGCAAGGGATTGAAGTTTTTGGTATTTTCAGCTGTACGGATCCGGACAGTTCGCACTTCAGGTGGGTGGTTGTTGTACTCCTCTCCTTTGGTATGCCCACTAGGAATATCAGAGTACCCCTGATTTGATGATGCTAATTGGTTATTTGATCCATGATAAATTGTTGTTAGAATGATTACTTTATTTAATCGCTTAATTATTCTGGACTGCATGTTTAGGGGCAGAATAGTAATTGAGGACTGCAAAATTGATGATTGTTCATATGAGACTGTCACCTTAGCTTATGTCACTCTAAACTGTTTATTTTTGAAAAATGGACAAAATATTGGGACAAGGCATGATTAATCGGGTCACTTAATTATGTCATCTTTCACTGCTATACTATCTTTTGAGACTTGACATAGGAGAAACCGTGCATTTATTCTTTTCTTCTCCTATTATTGATAGACTTGAGGCATAGTTGCTCGGGTTCGAGCGGGGGTTGGACAGTGTAGTCAGGTGTTGGGGATTTGGGGCAGGTTGGGCTCTATGACAGGGTGTTGCGGCAACCACGGACCTTGGGTGGTTGACCGGGTTGTACTATTGCATTAGATTGGGTGATTGGGGATCGGGCTTTCTTTAGTGGAGGGTTTTTTCCACTTCATTGAGTCTCGATCCAGTCCTGCTATATCAGGTTACTTGTGGTTACTTACTTTCCTCGTGTGGGTCGCTCCCCACGAGTGCCACTCCGGAGTGCGCGGCTGACAGACTTTGAGTCCTGGGGACTCTTTTTGCTTCGGTGTTATGCGTAGGCTGGCATACCCGGCAGAGCAGGCAGTGCCAGTGTCCACTGGCGGTCAGATTGGGTCCTTTTGACAGGCTTCTTGATACTGATGCATCCTTTTCCCATCTGTGTTGGGTTATCATGTAGAGGCATATTAGGGATAGCATTTTATCAGTTGTCACATTTATCTGCACCCCCCTTTCTTTTCCTTTCCCTTTTTGCCTCTGATCACCTGGTGGGCATATCTGAGCTGAGGCTTTACCCACTAGGGGAGGCTACTGTTTATAGTAGTACTTACCCCCATTGTCTTTTCTTGTTTCTTTCTCCCCCTTTGTTTTGCAGAGTCCTCTGCGGGAGTTGCTGGGCCGTCAGCAACTGATCGAGGTAAGCAGATTGCGGACTAGATAGAGAGCCACCTGAGGGTTGTAGCTGGAGATTTTGGGTACCTGATCTTCTCAGACAGCTTTTGTTTATTTCTTTTTGGGTCTGGCTTCTGCCAGCTGTTTGTACTTTTGTGGTGAGCTGGGAGAGACATCTGTATTTATTTTCACTGTTGTACTCTTTTACTTCTAGCTTCTGTTTGAGATACAGTAGTTTTAGTTTAGCTCTGATTATATTGCTCTTTTATTATTATTTCTTATATCTGAGCAGGTTACCGACGCTTCGTGTATGTGGGAGATACCGCATGCACGGCGGATCTGTAGACGGGCCCGAGTTCTGGTTTACACCCGGGGCGTGACAATCCTAACCGCACATCCTTTTATCCAAGAGCTAAAAATCTATAAGCACCAATGACTTGGTACTTTTAAAAGCATAGGAACTCAATTATATATATATATATATATATATATATATATATATATATATACTTGTGCTGAAATACTATCGGTAACAAACGGATTACGTTGCTTTTGATTTATTTTTTATGATGGAGCTTTCAAATCAACGATCGACACCGTTGAGCATGATCTATACGATTTGAAGTATTTAGAAATCAAATTTCAAATCTTTTCGACATCATTAACCTAATGGTCAAAGGATTGTAAAATTTATGATTTTAATAGTCGATATAAGGCATTTTCTGGTTTAACAGTGTAAAAAAATCTAAATTAATTGAATTTTGATTAAAAAATTCTATATACTATTTAAAACAAGATTTATAATCTTGATCTTGATTACAAGACTTCTATCATCAATTTTTAAAGGGTATTCATTTTCAGCCGTTCATTTTTGTGTCTGCTTGATGGACTAGAGAACAATATAAAAAAAATATGAAATTTGATTTCTAAATAGTTCAAATGATTTATATAATGTTTAATGGTGCCAATCGTCGATTTGAAAGTTCTTTCATCGAAAACAAATCGATAGCAACGGAGCCTGTTAGCTACTAATAGTATTCCAGTTCAACTATATATATATATATATATATATATATATATATATATATATATATATATATATATATAGTGCGGTTTGGGTGCTTTTATAAGCACGGAGGAATCTGTGCTTATAAGTTGTTTTCGATGTTGAAACTTCTGAATCGACCATCGGCTCCATTAGACTTGATCTAGAGTATTTGAAGTACTTAACAAATAAATTTCACGATTTTTCAATATCATTTGGCTAGTGATCGAAAGGGCTCAAAATCAACGTCTAAAAATAAAAATCTCACAAAATGTGATGATATGACACTAAAATTTTAGATCAAAGATATTGATCTTAGTTTATATAGTATAAAAAAAATTCTATCAAAATTTTACGTGATTTGAATATTTCTACACCGTTAAATACAAATGGCTCACCACGACCATTCAAATTGCTGATTTTGAGCCACTTTGATCATTAGGCAAATGATATTGAAAAATCACGAGATTTATTTGCTAAATACTTCAAATACTCTAGATCAAGTCTAGCGGAGCCGATCGTCAATTCGAAAGTTTCAACATCGAAAACAACTTATAAGCACGAATGGCTCCGTGCTTTCATTAGCGTACCAGCCTAACTCTCTCTCTCTCTCTGGAGTCCCAAATCCATGTGATGCTTGGCGACGTGGTCAGCGGCTTTGAGACACCTATTTTTGTGTGTCGAGTGCGTTTGCGCATCAAATGGACGCGAGAAACGGACTCAGTACAAAAAAAACGATGAAAAACACTGTTTTTGTGTTTTTGGGTATGTTTCGGGCGACCAATGTTGGAGCACTGTAGCCACTAGAGAGGGCCGCTTTCCATGCGTCGTGCCGCAGTTGGCGCGAGCGAAGCCACGTGGCGTAGCGCGATTGGCCGGGCGTACGGGCACAGTAGACCCGGCGCAGTGAACGTCGCGTGCTCCCCGCCTTGCGCCCCGCCTGTTAACGTGGTGGGCTCCTATTGGCTGGCGCTAACTACCGGTCGGGGTGGGGGACGCGTGGCGCGCAATGGTGGATCAGAGCGCTGCGCGGATGCCTGCCACGTGTTCGGGCACGCCACTGTGGATTTGGGGCGCCCGAAAGTTGGGCTTTGATCCGAAAGTTGAGTTTTTCTAGATTTTTCTATAAATTGGTCCCTTCCTCCTCCTTTTCTAATTTTTTGGGAAATCACCTTGGAGCCCCCTTTGGCTGAGAGGAAGTTTAACAAGTTCCCTACACTTCTAGGGATCTTTGGAGAATTTTGGAGACCGTTTCATCATCTTCTTTCCCGACTCCGCGAGCTTTGACGTTCCTTTGACTGCGGTCTTCTCTGTCGACGTTTCGTCCACGGACTCCCCTGAGCTAACCCCTTAGAGTTTTTGGCTGATTTTTGGTTTCGGATCTTCATAAGAGGTAGGCCTTCAACTTTAGTACCTATTACTCCTCTCTATTTTGGCTTTTTATGGGGTTTTTCAGAGCATCTTTGGACCTTTTATGCACTATAGAAATTTCTGGACAGCGTGGAGTATTTGTGCATTTTCTCGGCTTTTTGTTGGCGAATTTGGAAGTTTAAAGTCTCGATCTCCATCTAGACTTCGAGAGGAACGCAGCCGTACCCTTTCTTGGGATTTTTGAAGGTGTTTCGATTGTGAAGTTTTCCTTTTTTTGGAGCTCTATGACAGGATTGAGGTGCTGGATTTTGTGATTGAAACTCATCGTGGTGTTTGGCTTGTATTTTAGTTTCTGTGGGGAATTTGGAGTTTTTTGGGGAAAGAAAAAGTTGGAGCACTTTCTTATGATAGAGGTGAGCATCTTTCCTTTTGGCCCTGGATGAAAATTGTGTATGGTTTGGCTTCTACACTCCGTTGACGCGCGTGCTGTTTTTGCATGGGACTGTTTGGGCAGCACTTGGTGTTTTGACCATTGCCGATTATACGAGAGAAGTTTTTAGGAGTTTTTCGGTTCGTTGGTGTGAAGACCCAAATCCCCGCGGAAGGATTACTGTTTGATCAGCGGCTTCTGGGAGCATATGTTGTGTATTAGAGGCGTGTGTGCACGAATCGGACCCAAGAAATAAACTCAGTGCGTAAATTGGATCAAAAGTGCCTATTAGAATGCCCTCGTCAAAAATTAGAAGTGGTTTCACACGAAACGGATATCGGATTTGGATTTAGCACGGAAAAACAATCAAAATTGACTATTTGGATGTATTTTTCTGAGTCCGGACGCCCGAAAACGGACACCCGGAAGTTTTCAGTATTTTCGGTTGCACGGGGGGAGCCGTGGACCGCGGGAGGGGACATGTGGCGTCCCCGGATTGGTTGGCGCAGTAGGCGCGGTCCACGCAAGCGACGGGGCAGGCGGGGGCAGGTGGATGGCAGGCAGGTAGGTGGGGGCAGGTGCGCGCGTGGCGGGCGCGCCGCAACGTGGCGGCGGGTGGTTGGCGGGCGCCAACCACCCGTCCACCCAGGCGGGCCATGCGGCGCGACCCGGTTGGCCGCGCCCCGCTGTTGCGTGGGCTGGGACACGTGGCGTGCCTGGGTGAATCCGGGCGCTGCCTTAGCTGTCCCCTGTTCGGCGTCTGGTTCTTCCGGGCGCCCCAAAACGTACCCCAAGTCCGAATTGGGTTTCCTTTTTGGATTTTCGCCTATAAATAGGCCTTGGTTTTCTCTCTTTTCGGGTTTTTTGGAAACCTCTTGGAGCCCCCTTTGGCTGAGGCACTCTTCCACTTGTCCACCATCTTTCGAATGAGTCTTGGTATTTTTGGAGGCTGCGACATCGATGTTTTCCCCGACTCAGCGCACTTCAACGCTTCTCTAATTTTGGTCTTTCCCGTCGATGTTTCGTCCGCTGTCTCCCCTGAGCTGATCTGAAGAAGTTTTTAGCCGATTTCTGCAGCATCGTTTCCACGAGAGGTAGGCCTTTATTTTCCGTGTTTATTGTTCCTCTCCATTTTGAGTTTTTATGGGGTATTTCGAAACATCTTTGAATCCCTTTCTTGCTGTGGGTTTTTCTGGACAACGGAGCTTGTTTGATTTTTATCTTGGTGCACAGTTGTCGAATTTCATCCTGTGAGGACTTGATCAACATCTACGCTTCGTGAGGATCACAGTCATATTTTTATTGGAATTTTTGGAGGACATATCGAAGGTGATATTTTGACTTCTTCTGGACTGAATTTTCGCAGAGTTGTGATCTTAGGGATTATTGCTTACCGCGGTGTTTGGTTTGTATCTCAGTGACCGAGAGGAGTTTTCATGTGTTTTTGGGCTCGTTGGAATCATGGGAACCGGAGGATTACCCACGTTCAGTTTCGGCTCATTTGGACTTCGGATCGACGCGCGCATCCATGTGGGTTGCTTTCGTCTCCAAAACCGGTGGACGGTTCTCTAATTCTATATGATAGAAAGCATGCATGTTTAGTGTACCAAATATATGGTTGAGATGTAAGCTTGGTAAATGGTATTTGTATGAGAAATTGTAAGATAAGATATCCATATTATGTTGAATGAAAGCTTACATAGGTGTAGTGTTCCCCTATGCGATTGAGAGCATACATGATTTAATGTACAACCTATAGGTTTGAGGGGTAAGCATGAGAATTGTTCTAAGTCTTGGAGAAAATTAATGCTTACGGAAATTATGGAGTATTCTAGTGAGTTTGAGAATTTGCATGTTATCTGATTATTAGATGAGGTTGGGAGCTATTTGGCGGTTATGGTCACCTATGCTAGCTAAGAGCATGTTGAGGGAGATGATGTCTATTTTGATTGATATTGAGATAATGTCTGTTAATGTTCCCTATTTATGTTTCAGTTTAACTCTATGCTATTATT
Source organism: Tillandsia fasciculata (assembly GCA_029168755.2). Taxonomy (NCBI): domain Eukaryota; kingdom Viridiplantae; phylum Streptophyta; class Magnoliopsida; order Poales; family Bromeliaceae; genus Tillandsia; species Tillandsia fasciculata. The sequence continues at coordinate 6,187,422 of CM054933.1, forward strand.
GGAACTTGACCTAACACCCCATCATATGTTACATGTTTAAACCATACTAGTAGAGAACCTTCACTTGGGCTAGGTTCTTTTATACTTTAGACGTCCCCACATTTTGCATCTTTTTCCTGGACATAGAGTTTCCTTGCCCAGGTAGTGGGCCGAGTGGTCGGGTTATTGTGGGACGTATGTTGCACTCGTGCCTGGGGGCTGAGTGGAGTCTGGTAGCTGAGATTAGACCAGTTCTAGTGTTGTTGGGAGCCGTTTGGGTAGACGATGGTCCCGGGCCGTCGAGTATCTTCCGGTCAGTGTTGTTGGGTACCGTTTGGGTTGACGATGGTCTCGGGTCGTTGAGTGTCGTCCGACCAGTTTTGTTAGTCCTGAGTTGTGGGTCGATCCCGGCTGTGGAGTATCTCCAGCGAGTGAGATTAGTGTCGCGAGTTGGTTGAGTTCGCTAGTGTCTCGAGACTCGTGAGAGCTTTGTTTGTTTGAGTCGTTGAGAGTACTCCGATCGTTGAGCGAGATGTTTAAGAATCTTGAGTTCTTCCGTTCTGAGAGTGAGCGTGGATTTTGATTATAGCCTGCAGGAGCCACTTTTAGCTCGATAGAGATGCGAAGATACTTTCCTCGGTGGGGTCGCGCCCCTCGAGTGTTGCTCCGGAGCTAGGCCTGTTACTTTGTTATCGTGACTTGTCGACGCAGTCCCTCTGGCTGGGCCTTTTTTTAGGTAGTCACGGACGCCCTACGTAAGTCCAATCCTTCGTGGATGTAATGGCATTAGGTAGGCGCAAGCTTGACCGGACCTTATGTGACAGTCAGTTCGATTGGGTCGATTTAGCACTTCGTGTGCGAGTGGTTGCATATCTTTTCATTTGTATCACCCATTGAGCATTTAAATAGAGGCATGGTAGCTGTAGAGTATCTCCAGCTTTTCTTATTTAGTTTTTACTGCATCGTTATCTTATGCCTCTAGTAGACTTAGTGGGCAGACCGTGGCTTGGTGACGGTACCCACTGAGAACTACGTGTCGGTGTAGTTCTCACACCCTCTGTCGGTGACAGTTTTGCAGAGGCATCTTCTCCAGTTCCTACCTCAGCTATTGCTGCTTCTTCTATTCGAGGCGAGGGAGTCGCGAGCTAGATTCCTGTCTGTCTTTGGAGAGTAGCTGTACCCCTTTATTGGAGATTTATAGTACAGTCAGTTAGATTTGTTTATTGTTACTCCTTGAGAGTTTTCTTTATTTTGAGAGATTGATATATTATAAGGATCTGACTTGTACTGTGAGCCTGTACACTTTTGTATTATTATTTTACCTTCCCGTTTCGGTTCTTAGATGTTGTATCAGAGGATGATGTATGATGATTATTTTTGGTAGATGGCTATTGTATCTTTATTTTCAGTTGTACAGTAGTTGGATTTTAGTTTTACAGCAGTTTACTTTCCAGCTCTGATATCTGTTTAGTTATAGTTTTATCCTTGCAGGTTGGACGTTTCGCCTATGCGGGGTTTTTCCGTATAGGTGGCGGATCTGTTGGCGAGCCTGGGTCGCCGTTTCGACCCCGGGGCGTGACAGATTAGAATGGTATCAGAGCCTAGGATGTAGGTCTTTGTGGACTTAGAAACCCTAGGCTTGTGGTTGGACCCTAGGATAACTTCGTGAGAATCGTGATTTATAGCGAGAGTCCTGATTGAGTTTTATACCTCTCCCGATGGACGGGATGAGTGATTGACATGTTTATTTTCCTAAGCGATTATGTTGGCTGCAGACAACATAATGCTGTGGAATGGGTGACATGCTCTAGACTTTCGCTAGATTAGGTCGAGTGTTTGTTGTGTGCTAATTTGAAGTTTTGTCGTGGTGAGCGGTGTCTCCCCAACGCTGGGTTCTGACCCGTGTGCACCCCGTCGTAGCAGTTGAGCCAGAGCTGTTAGATTCTGGCTGGATACCCAGATTGAGGTTAGAGAGCTCCGGACCTAGATGGCAGGATTGTTAGAGGCATATCGACGTCGGAGTAAGCAGTTGGTATGGGTGACACAGCTGCCGGAGCAGCGGGCAGCCCGACAGTGCTTCCCTCTTGAGACCACCCCGTTGCAGTATCGTCTGTGGCAGCGAGTTCAGTGGCACCGATGGAGCGAACAGCCCCCTCCGTGCTGACGTTTAGTACCGAGGCACCGAGGCAAGGTAGACAGCTGACAGCATATGACCTGTGGTACATCGTTGATCGATTGAGCCAGTTCCGGTAGATGAACCACCCCAATTCGTAGGATTGAGTTTGGAGCCTTTGGAGGCAGAGTCATATTTGGTGGTAATGGAGTGACTACTTGAAAGCCTTCTTGTGCCAAAGAGTTTACGCAATTGCTGAACTGCGCGCTCCACGTTTAGAGGGACGAGGCGCAGAGGATATGTGTGTCTGGGAGTGGATTGCGCCAGGATACCTTTCAGCTCATTCGATCCCTCCGTTACAGATTTTGGATGCCTCGATGGAGTAGGCATTGTATATGGAGCATGGCTCTACAGTTCCTTTGGATTGGGATCTACCGCCAGCGGCGAGTTCTGGATAAAGGTGCTCGGCGCCAAGTAATGCAGGACAGATCAGCAGGCAGAGGCCTTCCTGATTCCTTTCCCCAGGGTCATGGATTTCTGAGGCGCCAGAGGTCGGGGTGGACCCCGATGGCAGCATCAACATCAGTATCAGCAGCGGTGGTGGTATAGATGTGTTATCTGCGGAGGACCGCATTCATCGCCCCAGTGTGAACAGAGGCAGGGGCCGTGCTCCCTTTGTGGATAGTCTAGATATTTTCAGGCAGACTAAACTTTGACGTCGAGGCAAACTAAGCGACGATCACCTGCATCGAGCTGATGAGTCCGTGCTGCCCGGTTGGAGGGCCCCATGGCGGTGGACCATGTTGTCGCAAGTATGTTTTTCATTACAGCAGTTTGAGTTAGAGCATTTTGCATTCATGCATGGACTAGAGGTAGAGTCGTTACCACGTGCATTAGAGGTACAGGTTCCTGTTGGTGTTGTGCACGTAGAGGAGGCTTGTGGATCATGTCCAGTGCAGTTGAGACCGCGAGTTATGCCGGCAGACTTATTGGTATTTGTGTCAGTTCTGTGTTTTGACCCAGTGCTTGAGATTGGTTGGCATGGTACCACATGATGTTTGACTATGGAGAGAGAGGACTATGACCTTCTGCGAGGCAGACAGGAGGAGGTTTGTTTGTAGAGACTGTTAGAGCACACAGGTTACAGCGACAGTGTGAGAGGTTCCTACAGCGGCACCGGGACTCAAGGATATCCCGTGAGATTTCGAGTGTGAGTCCACCTGAGCTGATGATGATGCCGCAGGTCAGGGAGATTGAGATTGTGATTGACGTGGTTCTGGGAACCGTGCCAACCTCGACGACACCTCATTGGGTATCACCAGTAAAGCTGAGAGAGCTGATAGCGCAGTTGTAGGATCTGGCGGATCGAGGGGTCTGTTTGACCCAGTGCCTCGCTTAAGGGAGCGCCATCATTACTGTGGAAGAAATGATGGATCACATAGGCTTTATATGGTTTTGCAGTCCGCTTACCACCAGCTGAGGGTCAGGGCCGAGGACTTTGCCAAGACGGCGTTCAGGACACGGTATGGGCATTATGAGCTCATAGTGAGGCCAATTGGATTGACTAATGCCCTGCTGCTTTTATGATTTGATGAATTGTGTGTTCCGGCTGTACTTGGACAAATTGGTAGCGGTATTCTTTATAGATATTTTGATTTACTACTAGAGTGACTTGGAGCATGAGGAGCACTTGTGGATAGTGCTACGATGTTTGTGAGGAAAGAAGCTGTATGCCAAGTGTTGTGGTGCGAGTTTTAGCTTCGGGAGCTTACCTTCATGGGCCACGCTATTCCAGCCATAGGAGCGGCAGTGGACCCAGCCAAAATGGATGCTAATCAAGTTTGGTCGAGACCGACATTTATTGTTGAGGTGATGAGCTTCTTGGGCTTAGCAGGTTATTACCGTCAGTTTGTGGAGGGCTTTGCGAAGCTCTCTACTCCCCTTACCCGACTGACTAGAAAGGGAGATCAGATTCTCTTGGACTGAGCAGTGCCAGCAAAGCTTTGACGAACGGATGATGAGACTGTTATCAATGCCGATGTTAGCATTGCTAGTGATGGGAGATGGATTTGCGATTTATAGTGATGCCTCCCATAGTGGCTATGGAGTTACTGTTGGGTTATTGTTGAGCATCCAGTATCATCCCGACAAAGCCACTATAGTGGCGGATACCTTGAGCGAGAGAGCTGTCTGGGGTTGAGTTTAATGATTTCACAGCTGGCACTATGTGGAATTGTTGAGGCGAACAGGGCTTGAGGTTGTATCCCCGGGGGTCCCTTTTTGATTGTAGCCTGCGGTTGAGCAGCCCACTCGGATGATCAGGATCCCAGAGTAAATAAGTGAGGACCCCAGCTTGATGGAGAGCATGAGTAGAGTGATAGCCACTGTAGGAACAACTTCATCACCACTCTCCTTTTTATTTCCTTATGCCGCGGTGGTGCGAATGGGCCAAAAACCTCGAAAGGCTGCTCCAGAAATGGAGGCTGTGCCAGAGCCAGTTCTTGTTTGGTATGGGCGAAGGCACCGACTTTTCGGGATTCTCGGACTTCTCATTGTCTTCAGTGATTTTTCTAAATTGAGAGTTGGGATGGATGATGATCCTGATGTGGGGCTCCTTTCCTTCTTGGATGATCATGTGGGTGTATTTTGGGTCGCTTGGTTGAGTTGGCATCAGGGTGTGGTTTTGGTGCGTGGGCACTGATTATTCTTTCTTCCCCCCCCAGCCTTTTTGTTGGAGTTCTTGATTTTTTTCACGTCTCAGCTCAGAGGTGTTATGCTTTTGGATCCCTCGCCCATGATTGACTCGCCCCATTTGAGATCTGTAAGTGTTTGGAGTAAGAGGGACGCCCGTTATGAATTCTAGCTCGTGGGATGAGAGGATTGCGCAACCGGGCCATGCCGTACTGGTTGTTGTTGTTGTTGACGAGTAATCACGGGGAGTGAGTGGCGACTTGGGAGCTGGAGACGGTGTTGTTGGATACCTACCTGTTGTATTTGAGACTCCCTTTTGAGTTGTCTTAGTTTCGTCGACGAAACTTTTTTTAGTGGGGGAGAATGTGAAGACCCGAATCCCTGCAGAAGGATTACTATTTGATCAGCGGCTTTCGGGGCCTATGTTGTGTGTTGGAGGCGTGTGTGCACGAATCGGATCCAAGAAAAAAACTCAGTGCGTAAATTGGATCAAGAGTACCTATTCGGATGCCCTCGTCGAAAATTAGAAGTGGTTTCACACGGAATGGATATCGGATTTGGATTCAGCACGAAAAAACGATCAAAATTGACTATTTTGATGTATTTTTCTGAGTCCGGATGCCCGAAAACGGACACCCGAAAGTTTTTAGTATTTTCGGGTGCACTGGGGGAGCCGTGGACCGCGGAAGGGGACACGTGGCGTCCCCAGATTGGCCAGCGCAGCGGGCGGGGTCCACGCAAGCTACGGGGGAGGCGGGGGCAGGTGGATGGTAGGCGGGCAGGTGGGGGTAGGTGCGCGCGTGGCGAGCGCGTCGCCACGTGGCATCGCGTGGTTGGCGGGCGCCAACCACCCGCTCACCCGGTCGGGCCACACGGCGCGGCCCGGTTGGCAACGCCCCGCTGTTGCGTGGGCCGAGACACGTGGCGCGCCCGGGTGAATCCAGGCGCTGCCTTAGCTGTCCCCGGTTCTGTAGGACCCCTGAACCCCATGCAGCTTTTTCCCATGAATCCACTGTGCAAAACACCTGTTGATGGTGTGTCCGGCCCATAGTGCACCAAAGGGATGCCACAGATGGACCTTGTGAGTTATTGTTAGCTGGGTTAGCCTTCGGCTGCTTTTGCTGAATTTTAGAAAAGGTTTTAGGCCAAACAGAGGTTAGATTTGGATTCAGTGCGGAAAAATGCTTGAGAACGGCTATTTGCTTGTTAAATTCTGAGTCCGGATGCCCAAAAACGGACTCCCGGAAGTTTTAGTGGTTTTTCGGTGCATGGGGAGCCGTGGACCGGCGAGGGTGCCACGTGGTGGCCTCTGGTTGGTCGGCGCATGCGGCCTGGTCCACGGAGCATCAGGGGTGAGGCCGGGGTGCACCGCGGGAGGCGTGGACCGGTGGGGATCCACGTGGCAGCGCCGGATTGGGCGGCCCACGCGCGCTCGGTCCACAGGGGCGCGCGGGGGAGCGGTGGACCGGGTGTGCCATGTGGCGGCCCCGGGTTGGCTGGCCTACGGGCGCGTGGTCCACGCAGCGCGCGGGAGCAGGCACGGGGGCAGGTGCCGTACAGGCGGGTAGGTGGGGCAGGTGGGCAGCGCCACGTGGCGCCCGCTGATTCACAGGCTCCACCCACCGTGTTCACCCGAGCGGGGGACACGTGGCGTCCACCCGCTGGGCTTGCACCGCTGTTGCCTGTTCCTTGGACGCGTGGCGGACTCCGGACCGGGTCGGACGGCAGCGGGATTCGGCGGGATCCGGTGTGCGGGGCGGGCCGGCCTGCGGCCCGCACTGTGTGCACCCGAATCGGGCGGGCCGGGCCTTCGGGCCGCACTGTGCGCACCCGAAAGTTCGCCCGAAACCGAGGATATCTCCGGTATTTCCATATTTGTTTTGGTGGGCCAATAAATAGGGCCCGAATCCACTTCTTGAGCCCTTTTCTCCCATTTTCAGGCTTTATCTCTCCGAGCTCCCTTCTGCAAAGTTTCTCCTCCCTCTATGCTGCATTCACCTGTGGAGTTTTGGGATTTTTGGGGCACATATCCTGAGGTTTCTGATTTTACGGCACGGCACGACGTTTTATCTCCGGTGATCTTCTTCGTCGCAGTGCAGTGTGAGGACTCGCCTGGCCCACCCCTACCTCTGATTTCGACGATTCTTGCCCCGACATACTCCTGAGAGGTAGGGGTTCATCTTTCGTGTTGATCGCACACTCCCGTTTTGAGTTTTTGGCATGATTCCCGAGGTGCCTTTGTGACCCCTTTTTTTGTGTGGTTTTTAGGACAGCACTGGAGTATTTTGGCGATATCTTCACGCACGAGCATCGGATTGAAGCGTGCCTATACAAGTTTTTCATCTACACATCACAAGGAACATGCTCGTATTTTTCTTGGATTTTTCTGAGGTTTTATTGGAGGTGAAAAATCCCTTTTCCCTGTACTCAGTGCTACAGTTTTTGGTACAGAATTCTTTTGAGTGGGTCACCTCGCCGAATTTGTAACTTGACCTACAGAACCCGGATTTGGGCGTGCAGGTACTCGTTTCGACCGGCTCGACGCTAGGATCGCAGCGGTGATTTTTTGAGAATTTTTGGTCTCCATATCGCAGGTGAAAACAGAGCATCTTTGGGACTATTTTGGGACAGCGGTTAATTTAGAGTATTGTATGTAATTTGGGCACCTTGTGATCACTTTTGCAGTTATCGCGACTTGTGGGCTTCAGATTGGGCGAAAGGACATTTTGGACTTGGATTTAGCAATCGAGGTGGGTAGTTGGACCTCAATTTTGATCTACTCACTAGGAATACTATAATAATCCCCTTGGATGTATGCTGATTGAAATATCATGATTATTGTGCATGCTTAAATAGGCGAGCTTGTGATATGTTAGCATGTGGTATACTTTCGATATCCTTATTATGTGGGAATAGCATGCCTGAAATAATGTATGATCAACAATAATTACCTTTCTTTTATCAACATGAGGACACTTGCATGTTTGTTTGGACATCTAGATAGGCCCCCTATTTACTGTTACACTATCATTGGGATTTGACTTAGGAGAAACCATGTCATTACTTCTTCTCCTTTCATTGTGATACTTGGGGTATTGCTCTGGTTGAGCAGGGTTGTAGGATAGTGTAGTCGGGTTTGTTGAGAGGGTTCGTAATACTAGATTGAGGTTGTCTTTAGTAGAGGGCTTTTCCCCACTTTGATCATTGTCATGATCCAGTCCTGCTATACAGTGATACCTGATACAGTGATACTCGATACAGAGTGTCATGCCCCGGGGTCGAAACTGCGACCCGGACACGCCAACAGATCCGCCACCTATGCAAAATCCCGCATAGGCGAAGCGTCTAACCTGCAAAAGATAGTACTATAGCTACGCAAATATCAGAGCGAAAATAAAATACTGTAAAATAAAAAAAAAAATCCAATCACTGCACAACAAGAAATAAAGTACAATATCTAACTCCTCAAATACAGATAATCATCATACAAAGTACTCAGTACAGCATCTCTCAACTATAAAAGGGAGATAAACTAAAACTATAGTACTTTAGTCTCAACATCAGTCTCTCCAAATACAAAAGATCTCTCTCCAAAGTAAACAGTAAACATCAGCTGGCAGCTACAAGGAAACTCCAATCAGGGGATACAGCTACACTCCTCGGGCGGTAAGAATCTAGCTCGGGACTCCCTCGCCTCGAACAACAACCGAAGGATCAACAACTCCCGCAGAAGACTCTGCAAAACAGGAGGAAGAAAAGAGGGAAAACAACAATAGGGGTGAGAACCACTAGTAAACCAGTAGCCTCCCCCTGTGGGTAAAGCCTCAAACTCCGGCGTACCCACTAAGTCTACTAGAGGCATGAAAGAAATGACTGTATGAATGCATCAGGAAACAGTATCTGACCAAATAAACCCAATATAGACACCAGTAAAAACTGGTACTGCCTGCTCTGTCATCAATCTCATGAACTCAGTATCTCCACTGTCCAAATGACCGAAGCCCAACACGGTCTAAAGCCTACTCCGGAGTGGCACTCGAGGGGAGCGACCCACACGAGTAAAGTATCTCTGTATCAAGCATCTCTGTAACCAATGTCTCACAATAGCAGGACTGGATCAAGACTATGATCAAAGTGGGAAACTCCGTCCACTAATGAAATCCCGACCGGATGCAATAATACACAATAAGTGGAAAACACCATCCACTAGAGAAATCTGATACCCAATCTGATGCAATAGTACTCAATAAGTGGGAAACTCCATCCACTAGAGGAATCTGATATCCAATCTGATGCAATAGTAAACATCCGGTCAACCGCCCAATGTCCGCGGTCGCCGCGACACCCCACAAGACCCCAAATCCGATAAAGTAATCAACATCTGGCTAACTGCCTAATGTCCGCAGTCACCACAATAACCCACAATCCAACATCAAGTACACCCTGTCCTGACCCTAAGGTCCCGGCTACACTATCCTAAATCTCTGCTCGAATCCGAGCAATATGACTCGAAAGTCTAAATAAGAAGGAGAAAGAAAACAATCATGGTTTCTCCTAAGTCAATTCCCAATATGGTAGTGTAGCAATAAATAGTGGCCTATCTAGATGTCCATACAGGCATGCAAAAGTCCTCATGCATGATGAAAGAGAAAAATATCAAACAACAGTTCCACATGTGTAACAAATGATAAATCCATATAGATATACCCATCATGCTAAAATCATCAGTCAACTACACATGTAAATAATCCCTGATCCATAATAAATCCTAAAGTGGCACCCGCACATAGATATATCATCATGTCCCAACAATTAATCCATTTAATCCACTTTCATAAAATCTATGTGCTAAAATGGCATGTTAAATATCGCTATTAAATATGTCCCCGCAATCATGTTTCCATAATAAAATTATCCCAATAAGATTCCCAACATGCTATATCCACAGAATTAATCTCAAATGATAGGCTCACATTTATAACAGTCAAACATGCATGGCAATCAATCAATATGTTCAATAGTGGGCTTCTCTAATAAACTTAGTGAGCAAGTCAGAAGTAGAGGTATGCAACAACCACCCACCTCGAAAAGCACGCACAACACCAAAAGAAACCTCTCGCTGCCCGCTATCCTCTAGAACCAGCAATCCACCGAAAACTGTGCCCCACTGCACAAAACAATGCGCACAATTAATCCCAAAACTGCACAAACACCTACTGTCCAAAAATCAGCCCCAAAAAAGGCTAAATTCCACCTCTCTGCAGTCCTCCGAAAAATCCATAAAAAATAACCATTGCGATCGTCGCGTCGAGACGATCAAAACGAGTCCTCGCACGTTCCGATCCGATACCTGTAGATCAAGTTACAAATAAAACACCGCGGTAAGCCGTAACGCCACATAACCAAAATTCTGCGGCACGCAGTCTAAGAAAAGCTTAATTATCACCTTCGAATCAATTTCAAAAAATCCCAAAAAAATTACCACTGTGTTCCTCGCGACGAGTAGATCAAAATCGAGTCCTTAAACGCCTTGATCCGATGCTCCTAGGCCAAGATATAAAATCGCCAAGACTCCGCTGTCCAGAATCCATCACAGAAAAATAGGGGTCAAAAATGCCTCGAGAACCGCACCAAAAGTGTAAAACGGAGCAACGCGATCACACGAAAATCGAAGCCTTACCTCTTAGGAACACGCTGTCGAAGAAATCGCCCAAAAATTCCTCCTGGTTTGCTCACAGCAAATTTCCGACTGAACTGTGACGGGAATGGGCCGAAATGGGGAAAAACCGAGGCGAACTGTAAAATCGATATCGCCGTTGCCGAGCTTCCAAAAATTCCGGGGATCCACCACGAGCTCAAGAACATCAAGGGGAACAAATTTCATGTAGAGCTCTCCCTACCATTCTCACTCTAAAGCTCGGAAAAGGGGAAGAAAGAGGGAGAGGAGGAGGTATTTATAGGCCCAATCCAACAATTGCCAAAATACCCGATGTGTCCCCGGTTTCGGGCGCTCGAAACTTTCGGGCCCCGAAACCGGGCCCAAACAGTAGCCCAAAGCCTCGGCCCACTTCGCGGCCCGCCTCCATCCGCACAGTGCCCGGCCAACCCGGGCGCGATACCTGTGCCCGAACACGGGACAACAAACCCAGCCGCTCCCGTGCTGCCGCGTGGCCCGCCCTGGTCAACGGAGCAGTTGGCGCCCGCCAATGGCCGGCCGCCACGTGGCGCACGCGTGCGCCACGTCGGCGCCGTGGCCGCCACGCCAATCGCCACCGCTGCCACGCCGCCTGCCACGCCACCTGCCGCGCCACCTGCCGCCTGCACGCGCACAGTAGCTCGCCCAATCCCCGTGCGCCACATGTCAGGCCTCCGCGCTCGCTGAACCCGGTGCACACACTCCGTGCACCCGACGAACCAGAATCTGCCACGTGTCCACCTCTGATCCAATAGAAAATCGCCACGTGGCACACCACAATCCTGCACCCCTGCGCCTGCTCGCGCAACTGCCCGGCCTGCCCGCGCACCCCCGCGTGCGCCGCGTCCACTGCACCGAACCTATAAGGTGCTGCCACGTGTCCCCGCTCCGGTCCACCGTACACCGCGCGCTCTCCCGTGAACCGAGTGCCCTGCGCCCGCCAATCCGGAGCCGCCACGTGGCTTCTCGCCCGGTCCACTGCACCAGCACTCCATTTCGTGGACCGGGAAGCGTGCGCCGGCCAATCAGAAGCTGCCACGTGTCCCGGCCGGCGGTCCACGACTCCCCCATGCACCAAAATACACCAGAAACTTCGGGGTCTTCGTTTTTGGGCGTCCGGACTCAGAAGAATACCAATAAATAGCCGTTTTCAAGCGTTTTTCCGTGCTGAATCCAAATACGGCCTCCGTTTTGCCCAAAACTCCTCCCAAAATTCGATGGGGGTATCCGAATACACTCGGGGTCCATTTCTTCAGTCCGATACACCCCCAAACCCTCTCATAGCATAAGATAGTCCTCCAGAAGTCACTGATCAAGCCATAAACCCCCAATGAAGATCCGGGTCATCACATCCTCCCCCACTAAAAGAAAGTTTCGTTCTCGAAACTAAAACAACTCAAAAGGGTGTCTCAAAACTAGGGTAGGTATCCATCAACACCGTCTCCAGCTCCCAAGTCACAACTCACTCCCCGTGATTACTCCTCAACAACAGCAATCACCAGTACGGCATGGCCCGATTGCACAATCCTCTCATCACACGAGCCAGAACTTGCAATGGGCGTCCCTTGTACTCCAAACATTTACCGATCTCAAATGGAGCGAGTCAATCACGGGCGAATGATCCAAAAGCACATCACTCCCGTGGTGAGACGTGGAAAAACCTCAGGGACTCCAACAAAAGGCTGGGGGAAAAAGGGGGGAAGAACAGTACAACACACACATCAACAACACACCCTGGTGCCAACTCGACCAGTGTAATCCAAAACACCCCCACGCGATCATCCAAGAAGGGAGAAGTCTTAACAAGCGGGGTCCTCACTCGGTCATTCTTAATCCTGACCATCAGAGTGGACTGCTCCACCGCAGTCTACCATCAAAAGGAACCCCCAGGGACACAACCTCGAGCCCTGGTCACCTCAACGGTCCCACACAGTGCCAACTACGAAATCATCAAACTTAACCCGAAATAGCTCTCCTGCTCCGGGTATCCGCCACCACAGTGGCCCTGTCGGGGTGATACTGGATGCTCGTCAATAATCCAACTGTAACTTCATAGCCACTATGGGAGGCATCACTGTATCTCACAAATCCATCTCCCATCACTGGCGATGCTAAAATCGGTGCTGGTATCAGTCTCATCACCCATTCGTCAAGCTCTGCTGGCACTATCCGGTCCAAAAGCTCTTTATCTCAACAATAACTGCCGGTCTCGGCCAAACTCGAATAGCATCCATTTTGGCCAGATTTCCACCACCGCCCCTTATGGCTAGAATAGTAATCCAAGAAGATAAGCTCTCGAAGATAAAACTTGTACCACAACAACTTGGCATATAGCTTCTTCCTCACAGATCTTGTCACACCACACAGGGAGGGGGGTAAAATCAAACTATCCCGGGAGAACAACGCCAATAATCCTTCTAAGTGCAGCTGGAATACACAATTCCTCAAATCTTAAAGGCGACAGGGCATTAGTCATTCCATCAAGCCTCACTGTACTCATAATGCCCCTACCATGTCCTGAACACCATATTGGCGAAATACTCAGCTGTACGATTCCAAAAGATACATGCACCATAGGTAGGCAACTGCCGGAGTATAATTCCATCAAAAGGTCCTAAATAATATCCAGACCTGCCTGCGGTCACCCCACACAAGGACCCTCACTGTCGTGTGTCAACGACGTGGCATCACCACCGTGTATCAACGGTGTGGCACTAGGTCGAACAGACCCTCGATCCATCAGATCCTGCGACTGCGCTATTAGCTCTCTCAGCTCTACAGGTGATATCCAATGAGGTGCTATCGGGGTTGGCGCGGTCCCCAGAACCATGTCAACCGCAATCTTAATCTCCCTAACCGGCGGCATCATCATCAGCTCAGGTGGGATCACACCCGGGATCTCACGATAACAGGAATATCCTTGCGTCCCGGTGCCGCCGTAGGCACCTCTCGTATTGTCGCTGCAACCTGTGTGCTCTCACTGTCTCAACAAGCAAGCTTCTATTATCTGCCTCGCAGAAGATCATAGCCTTCTCTCTCCGCACTCAAACATCATGTGGCACTGTGCCAAGCAATCCGACGCACTGGGTCAAATACCGAACAGGCACAAATACCAATAAATCTGCCGATACCACTCGAGGTCTCAACTGCACTGGACATGATTTACAAGCCTCCTCCACATGCACCACACCAACAGGAACCTGTACCTCTAGTGCACGTGGTAACAAATCTGCCTCTAGTCCATGCAGGAATGCAAAGTGCACTAACTCCGACTACTATGATGAAATCACACCTGCGACAACCCGATCTACTACCGTGGCCCCCTCCAACCAGGCGGCACAATCTCATCCACACAATACAAGCGGTTGTCGCTCAGTCTACCAAAATATACCTTGACCAATCACAAAGGGAGCACGACTTCTGTCCCTGCTCACACTGAGGCGACGAATATGGTCTTTCGCAGACAACAAATCCACGCTACCGGTGCGCCTCTCTGATAATGATGCTGATGCTGCCACCGGGGTCCACCCGACCTCTAACATCTCAGAAAATCCATAAGTGCAACCGTCATATGACAAAACACAATTAATTCATGCAATTCCTTACACAATTATCCTTACTAAGCTCACCCCTCAATCACATAAATTGTACCCCAAACATGCATGTTATCAATCACAAGGGTAACATTCCCTTGGGTAAGCTTTACATAATCCGTCCATAAGGATATCCACCATCTGGGAGAGAAAAACGAAAATGCCTCTGCCGGCTGATCAGTCCTCCGACACCTAGCGCCAAGCACCTCTGTCCAGAACTCGCCTCTGGCGACAGATCCCTATCCAAAGGAACTGCAACGCCACGCTCCACCGCAATGCCTACTCCATCGAGGCATCCAAAATCCAAAATCCAAAACAGAGGGATCAAATAAACTGAAAGGTATCCTGGCGCAATCCACTCCCAGTCACACACATCCTACGCGCCTCGTCCCTCGAAACCTGGAGCGCACAGTTCAACAACTGCATCAACTCTCTAGCACAGGGAGACTCTCAATTGATCACTCCATCACCACCAACCACGATTCTGCCTCCAAAGGCTCCAATTCAATTCCATGGATCAGGGTGGTTCATCTGCCAAAACTGGCACCATCGATCGATGATGTCCCACAACTCATCAACTGTCAGCTATCCACCCCACCTCGGTGCCTCGGCACTAAACATTGGCACGGAGGGGGCTACTCGCTCAATCGGCGCCACAGAAATCACTGCCGCTGAGGATACTACAACCAGGTGGTCTCAGGAGAAAAGCACTGTCGGGCTGCCCACTGCTCCGACAACTGTGTCACCCAGACCAGCGGCTCACTCTGCCGCTGATATACCTCAAACAATCCTGCCATCGGGGCCCGAAGCTCTCTGACCTCAATCCGAATATCCGGCCCCAAAAGAATCTGCTCAAGCTCCACTGCTGCGACGAGTGCACACCAATCCGCATAACGCGTCGGGGAGACACAGCTCACCACGACCAACTGCACCACAGCACAAAACAAAACTCGACCCAATCCGGCGAGAGTCTAGAGCATGTCAACCGTTCCGCCGCATTATGTTGTCTGCAGCCAACATAATTGCTTAGGAGAATAAACATGCCGATCACCTAGGAGGGGTATAAAACTCAATCAGGACTCTAGCTAAAATCACGACTCTCACGAAGTCATCCTAGGGTCCAACCACAAGCCTAGGGTTTCTACAGTCCCAACTGACCTATCCCTAAGCTCTGATACCAACCTAATCTGTCACGCCCCGGGATCGAAACTGCGATCCGGGCTCGCCAACAGATCCGCCACCTATGCAAAATCCCGCATAGGCGAAGCGTCTAACCTACAAAAGATAGTACTATAGCTACGCAAATATCAGAGCGAAAATAAAATGCTGTAAAATAAAAAAAAAATCCAATCACTGTACAACAAGAAATAAAGTACAATATCTAACTCCTCAAATACAGATAATCATCATACAAAGTCCTCAGTACAGCATCTCTCAGCTATAAAAGGGAGATAAACTAAAACTATAGTACATCAGTCTCAACATCAGTCTCTCCAAATACAAAAGATCTCTCTCCAAAGTAAACAGTAAACATCAGCTGGCAGCTACAAGGAAACTCCAATCAGGGGATACAGCTACACTCCTCGGGCGGTAAGGATCTAGGTCGGGACTCCCTCGCCTCGAACAACGACCGAAGGACCAACAACTCCCGCAGAAGACTCTGCAAAACAGGAGGAAGAAAAGAGGGAAAACAACAATGTGGGTGAGAACCACTAGTAAACCAGTAGCCTCCCCCTGTGGGTAAAGCCTCAAACTCCGGCGTACCCACTAAGTCTACTAGAGGCAAGAAAAGAAACAAGTGGTAAAGCTGTAAACAGAACTGCTGAATAAAGGGAAACCACTGCTAGTATGCCTCTAAATGCAATACTGAAAGAAATGACTGTATGAATGCATCAGGAAACAATATCTGACCAAATAAACCCAATCTAGACACCAGTAAAAATTGGTACTGCCGGCTCTGTCATCAATCTCATGAACTCAGTATCTCCACTGTCTAAATGTCCGGAACCCAACACGGTCTAAAGCCTACTCCGGAGTGGCACTCGAGGGGAGCGACCCACACGAGTAAAGTATCTCTGTATCAAGCATCTCTGTAACCAATGTCTCACAATAGCAGGACTGGATCAAGACTATGATCAAAGTGGAAAACTCCGTCCACTAATGAAATCCCGACCGGATGCAATAATACACAATAAGTGGAAAACACCATCAACTAGAGAAATCTGATACCCAATCTGATGCAATAGTACTCAATAAGTGGGAAACTCCATCCACTAGAGGAATCTGATATCCAATCTGATGCAATAGTAAACATCCGGTCAACCGCCCAATGTCCGCGGTCGCCGCGACACCCCACAAGACCCCAAATCCGATAAAGTAATCAACATCTGGCTAACCGCCTAATGTCCGCGGTCACCACAATAACCACAATCCAACATCAAGTACACCCTGTCCCGGACCCTAAGGTCCCGGCTACACTATCCCAAATCTCTGCTCGAATCCGAGCAACATGACGCGAAAGTCTAAATAAGAAGGAGAAAGAAAACAATCATGGTTTCTCCTAAGTCAATTCCCAATATGGTAGTGTAGCAATAAATAGTGGCCTATTTATTGGCCAGTGAGAGCCAGACCTTCTATACCGGTCAGTGAGTACCGATTTGCGAGTAGTTACTTGAGACTGTTTGAGCAGGCAGTACCAGTGGTTTCTGGTCTTTCGATTGGGTCTTCTTAGACAGATAGTTTTATTGATACCTGCATTCAGTTACCCTTTTGATATTGCATTTAGAGGCATAGTTGTGGTAGCTTTCTTTTATCGACAGTTTTATAGCTTACTACCTTTCTTCCTTTCTTTTGTCTCTGGTAGACCTAGTGGGTGTGTCAGGGTTTGAGGCTTTACCCACTAGGGGAGGCTACTGTTTTTATAGTAATTCTTACCCCCATCGTCTTTTCTTTATTTTTCCCCCTTTGTTTTGCAGAGTCCTCTGCGGGAGTTGCTGGACCGTCAGCATGTGATCAAGGTAACAGGATTGCGGACTAGATAGAGAGTCCACCCTACAATTGCTAGCTAGAGTTTTGGTGTACCTTATTTTCTCAGACAGCTTTCAGTGTTTTTCTTTTTGGGCCTGGCTTTAGCCAGTTAGTTGTATATTTGTGGTGAGCTGGGAGAGATATTTGTATTTATTTTACAGTTGTTCTTTATTTACTTCCAGCTGTTGTCTGAGATGTAGTAGTTTAGTTCAGCTCTGATTTTATGCTCTATTATTATTATTTCTTATATCTGAGCAGGTTACCAGCGCTTCGTGTACACGAAAAATTTCGTGTACACGGCGGATCTATGGATGAGCCCGGGTTCTGGTTTACACCCGGGGCGTGACAGATTAAGTTGGTATCAGAGCTTAGGGATAGGTCAGTTGGGACTTAGGAAACCCTAGGCTTTTTTGGGCAGATCCTAGGATGATAGGGCGTGAGTGGCGTGATATTTTGCGAAAGTCGGTGATTTATTTAGTTGACTCTTCCTGTGAGTGAAGAGGTATCGACATAGTTTATTTCTGTTGAACAATTATGTTGGCTGCAAACAACATAAAGTTACAGAAATAGGGGGATGTCTTTTGACTTTCGCTAGATTGGGTCGTGTGGGGTTTTGTTGCTGATGTGTGGTTTTTTGTGGCAGGATGCCTCCCCGACGCCAGGTCCCTACCCGGGGTACTCCTATACCCCCGGATGAGCTGGAGCAATCCAGACCCTCTGAGCTTAGCGAGTTGAGGGCCTTGGTGGCCCAGTTGGCGGAGGGTCAGCACCGACAAGAGCAGAGGATGGACCAGTTTCTTGCCTAGAGAGAGGCACCACCCCCGGCTGTTTCTGAGGCCCCTGTGCCTCCAGTTGTACCTTCTGCGCCATCGGCACCATCGTCTAGTAGCGGGGCCCCAGGAGCTATTCAGCCATTGACTGCGGAGGAGGAGCAGGACATCGCTGACAAACTCACCAAGTTCTGTCAGCGAGGACCGCCTAGATTTTCAGGGCGGGATGCACAGCCCTGGGACATTGGGAGATGGCTTTCTGCGATGGAGAAGCTTTTCAGGGACTTTTTCATAGATCCGAGGTACCGAGTGCATATGGTGGTGCACTGTTTGGATGGTGATGCAGATGCTTGGTGGCATCGGGTAGAGCCACTAGAGTTCCAGATTACCCGACAGCTACCGTGGGTTGAGTTTCGACGGATGATATTGGATACCTACTTCTCGACCAGCGTGAAGAGAAAATTGGAGGATGATTTGAAGAACCTTCAGCAGGACGACCGATCGGTTCAGGCTTATTTTCAGGAGTTCATGGAGTTGCTCAACTGTGTGCCTTTCGTCGCTCGTGATGGTCCCCACCAGGTGGAGTTATTCGAGGCAGGCCTCCATCCCAAGATTTACACCATAGTGCATGCCCAGAGGTTTCAGACCCTCGAGGAGGCCGCGGAGCATGCACAGTGGGTTGAGAGAGGAGATCATGTGGTAGCCAGACGGAGGGGCATGGTCGCGCAGAGCTCCGACAGGAAGCGACCAGCCCCAGATGACGGGGGACAGGCCAGTTCATGGAGACCGCCACGACCGCCGCGGCCCCAGTTTTCTGGCCGTGGGCGTTCTGAGAGGAGAGGGCCTGGTGGATCCCAGAGGCCACCGCAGCATCAGCAGCAGCATCAGCAGCAGAGATCACAGCCGAGGCAGCAGAGGTCTCAGCAGCAGTCCTCGAGACAGCAGCAGCAGTCGAGGCAGCCCCGGTCTTCCGACAGATGCATCTTTTGTGGAGGTCAGCATCCTGCCGGCACCTGTGATCAGAGGTGGGGTCGATGTTTTCGATGCGGACAGCCGGGGCATGTGCGAGCTACCTGCCCCCTTACTACTTCCTCGACACCTTCTTCGGCGTCGGCTCCTTATTCATCTCAGCAGCGGCCACCAGCTCAGCGGCCTTTACTCCAGCGAGCAGGCCATCTACTTCCATCCCACCGATTACCGGCCTCCAGCACAGAGCGGGCGAGTATATGCCGCCCAGTTAGCAGACTCCTCAGCGGCCGACCAGGCGGTGGCAGGTATTATCTTACTCTCTGGCATTAGGACTCGCACTTTGTTTGACACTGGAGCATCTCATTCTTTTATTAGTCGAGCATTTGCATCCCTTCATGGTATAGAGATAGAGTCCTTGTCACATGCATTAGAGGTTTGGATTCCTGATCATGTTTTGCATGTCGAGGAGTATTGTGTGGCTTGCCCGGTACAGTTGGGACCTTGGATCTTGCCGGCAGACTTGCTTGTCTTGCGGCAGCTCCAGGATTTTGACTTGGTGTTAGGGATGGATTGGTTATCGCGGTATTGTGCCACTATTGACTACAGAGAGAGGACGGTGACTCTCCACGAGCCAGGACAGGAGGAGTTTATCTTCAGAGGTTGCCAGAGCACGCTGTTCGCAGCGACTATTTCTTCGGCGAGGGCTAGGCGGATGTTGAGCAGAGGTTGCACTGCCTTTCTAGCCACTATTGTGGAGGTGCCTACGGCGGCACTGGGACTCGAGGATATCCCCATTGTCCGCGAGTTTCCAGATGTGTTTCCCCCGAGTTGACGACTATGCCGCCGGAAAGGGAGATAGAGTTTGTGATTGACGTGGTCCCGGGAACCACGCCAATCTCGAAGGCACCTTATCGAATGGCGCCTGCGGAGTTGAGAGAGTTGAAGGCGCAACTACAGGATTTGATGGACAAGGGTTTTGTTAGACCCAGCGTGTCACCGTGGGGAGCGCCTGTTCTATTTGTGAAGAAGAAGGATGGATCGCTTCGTCTGTGTGTGGATTATAGGGAATTAAACAAAGTGACCATCCGGAACAAGTATCCATTACCGCGGATTGATGATTTGTTTGATCAGCTACAGGGAGCTACGGTATTTTCGAAGATTGATCTGCAGTCCGGTTACCACCAGCTGAGGGTGAGGGCCGAGGACATCTCCAAAACGGCATTTAGATCTCGGTACGGGCATTATGAGTTTACGGTGATGCCATTTGGATTGACTAATGCCCCTGCCGCATTTATGGACTTGATGAACAGGATATTTCAGCCTTTTTGGACCGGTTTGTGGTAGTATTTATTGATGATATACTGATTTACTCCCGGAGTGATGTGGAGCACGAGGAGCACTTGAGGACAGTGCTACAGCTTCTGCGAGAGAAGAAGCTGTATGCCAAGCTTAAGAAGTGCGAATTTTGGCTCCGGGAGGTCGCCTTTTTGGGCCACGTAGTTTCAGCTACAAGAGTGGCGGTTGATCCAGCCAAGGTGGACACTATTCGAGATTGGCCGAGGCCGACGACTATCACCGAGGTGCGGAGTTTTCTTGGGTTGGCTGGCTACTATCGGCGATTTGTGGAAGGCTTTGCGAAGCTTTCCACCCCCCTCACACGTCTGACCAGGAAAGGGTTTAAGTTTATTTAGAGCGAGACTTGTCAAAGCAGTTTTGAAGAGCTGAAGCAGAGATTGATGACAGCTCCGATCCTTGCTCTCCCGGTTATGGGAGAAGGATTTGTGATCTACAGCGATGCCTCTCACAGTGGTCTGGGGTGTGTACTGATGCAGCATGGTAAGGTAATTGCCTATGCTTCACGGCAATTGAAGGACTATGAGAAAAATTACCCTACTCATGATCTTGAGTTGGCAGCGGTTGTGTTTGCTCTGAAGCTGTGGTGGCATTATTTGTATGGAGAGAACTGCGAGATCTACACGGATCATAAAAGCTTGAAGTATCTGTTCACCCAGAAGGAGTTGAACTTGAGGCAATGTCGGTGGTTAGAGTTGTTAAAGGATTATGATTTGAGTATCCTTTATCATCCCGGCAAGGCCAATGTTGTGGCAGATGCTTTGAGTAGGAGGACGAGTCTGAGTTTGATGATTTCGCAGCAGGCACCATTGGTGGAGCAGATTAGACGGTTACAGATTGAGTTTGTATCCCCTGGGGTCTCTGTTAGACTTATGTCTTTGGTCGTGCAGCCCACTCTGTTGGACAGGATTCGAGAGAAATAGAGTGAGGACCCCCACTTGACGAGGATCCGAGAGCAGATTCAGACTAAGTTGGCAGGGGATTTTTCAGTTGATGCTTCGGGAGTACTGCGGTACAGGGACCGAGCTTGTGTGCCTATGGATTCAGAGATTCGAGATCAGATCTTGAGGGAGGCCCATTATACACCTTATACCATCCATCCTGGAGGGACTAAGATGTATAAGGACCTCAAGGTACATTTTTGGTGGAGTGGTATGAAGAGAGACATTGGGAGATTCGTGGCTCACTGTTTAACTTGTCAGCAAGTGAAGGCTGAGCATCGTGTTCCTGCTGGCAAGTTGCAGAGTCTCCCAATCCCTGAATGGAAATGGGATCATATCACTATGGATTTTGTCACTGGGTTGCCGAGAGCACAGACGGGAGCAGATGCGATCTGGGTAGTCGTGGATAGACTCACCAAGTCTGCTCACTTCCTACCGGTGCAGGTGACTTGGCCTTTGGAGCGACTGGCACAGTTATACATGGATGAGGTGGTGAGGTTGCACGGTGTACCTATCCCCATTGTATCAGATAGAGACCCGAGGTTTGTCTCGCATTTCTGGAGGAGTTTACAGACAGCTTTGGGGACGCAGCTCCGATTCAGCACAGCATTCCACCCACAGACCGATGGACAGTCTGAGCGCACCATACAGACCCTCGAGGATATGTTGAGAGCGTGCGCCATGGATTTTGGAGGAGGGTGGTACCGACAATTGGGATTGGTTGAGTTTGCGTACAACAACAGCTATCAAGCGAGCATTCAGATGGCTCCGTTTGAAGCGTTGTATGGACGCAAGTGTCGGTCACCCCTATATTGGAGTGACGTGGGTGAGAAGAAGACTTTGGGTCCTGATTTACTGTCAGAGGCAGAGGAAAAGGTCAGATTGATTCGACGACATCTTGAGACCGCCCAGAGTCGACAGCGGAGTTATGCTGATACCCGACGGCGAGACTTAGAGTTTCAGGTTGGTGATCACGTCTTTTGAAAGTCTCGCCTTCGAAGGGGGTCCGGAGATTTGGAGTTCGAGGGAAGCTTAGTCCCCGATTTATTGGACCCTTTGAGATACTGGAGAGGGTTGGCCCTGTTGGTTATCGAGTTGCTCTTCCTCCACGCCTGGCAGGAGTTCATGATGTGTTTCACGTCTCTACTCTGAGGAAGTATGTTTTTGATCCTCTCATGTGATTGACTTCACCCCACTGGAGATTGGGGAGGACTTGGGTACGAGGAGCGCCCGTTGCGGATTCTGGCTCGCGAGGTGAGAGAATTGCGCAATCGGGCCATACCTTATGTGAAGATATTATGGAGCAACCACGAGGAGCGGGAGGCTACTTGGGAGCTGGAGGAGGTGATGAGGGATACCTACCCTTTCTTGTTCGAG
Source organism: Tillandsia fasciculata (assembly GCA_029168755.2). NCBI lineage: Eukaryota > Viridiplantae > Streptophyta > Magnoliopsida > Poales > Bromeliaceae > Tillandsia > Tillandsia fasciculata. The sequence goes on from CM054933.1 coordinate 6,209,930, forward strand.
GCTTCGGGCTGAGGTACGTCTATCTTGGTTCCTAGTTTCGTGGACGAAACTTTTTTTTAGTGGGGGAGGATGTAGGACCCCTGAACCCCATGCAGCTTTTTCCGTGAATCCACTGTACAAAACACCTGTTGATGGTGTGTCTGGCCCATAGTGCATCAAAGGGAGGCCACAGATGGACCCTTGAGCTATTATTAGCTGTTTTGGCCTTCGGCTGCTTTTGCCGAATTTTAGAAAAGGTTTTAGGCCAAACGGAGGTTAGATTTGGATTCAGCGCGGAAAAACGCTTAAAAACGGCTATTTGCTTGTTAAATTCTGAGTCCGGATGCCAAAAACGGACTCCCGGAAGTTTTAGTGGTTTTTGGTGCATGGGGGAGCCGTGGACCGACGAGGGTGCCACGTGGTGGCCTCTGGTGGTCGGCGCACGCGGCCTGGTCCACGGAGCATCAGGGGTGAGGCCGGGTGCACCGCGGGAGGCGTGGACCGGCGGGGATCTACGTGGCAGCGTCGGATTGGGCGGCCCAAGCGCGCTCAGGTCCACGGGGGCGCGCGGGGGAGCGATGGACCGGGTGTGCCACGTGGCGGCCCGGGTTGGCTGGCCTACAGGCGCGTGGTCCACGCAGCGCGCGGGAGCAGGCGCGGGGCAGGTGCGTACAGGCGGGCAAGTGGCGCAGGTCGGCAGCGCCACGTGGCGCCCGCTGATTCGCGGGGCGCAACCCACCGCGTTGACCCAGCGGGGGACACGTGGCGTCCACCCGCTGGGCTTGCACCATTGTTGCCTGTTCCTTGGACGCGTGGCGGACTCCGGACCGGGTCGGGCGGCAGCGGGATTCGGCGGGGATGCGGTATGCGTGGCGGGCCGGCCTGCGGGCCGCACTGTGTGCGCCCGAATCGTGCGGGCCGGGCCTTCGGGCCGCACTGTGCGTGCCCGAAAGTTCGGGCCGGGCGACCCGAAATCGGGGATATATCCGGTATTTCCCAGATTTGTTTTGGTGGGCCTATAAATAGGGCCCGAATCCACTTCTTGAGCCCTTTTCTCCCATTTTCAGGCTTTAACTCTCCGAGCTCCCCCTTGAAAAGTTTCTCCTCTCTCTGTTCTGCATTCACCTGTTGGAGTTTTGGGATTTTTGGGGGCACGCATCCCAAGGTTTCTGATTTTACGGCGCGGCGCGACATTTTATCTCCGGTGATCTTCTTCGTCGCAGTGCAGTGTGAGGACTCCCCTGGCCCACCCCGACCTTCGATTTCGACGATTCTTGCGCCGACATACTCCTGAGAGGTAGGGCTTCATCTTTCGTGTTGATTGCGCACTCTCGTTTGAGTTTTTGGCACAGTTCCCGAGGTACCTTTGTGACCCCTTTTTCTGTGCGGTTTGGGACAGCATTGGAGTATTTTGGCGATATCTTCGCGCACGAGCATCAAATTGAAGCGTGCCTGTACAAGTTTTTTCATCTACACATCACAAGGAACATGTTCATATTTTTCTTGGATTTTTTGAGTTTTTATTGGAGGTGAAAAATCCCTTTTCCTTGTACTCAGTACTACAGTTTTTGGTACAGAATTCTTTTGAGTGGGTCACCTTGCCGAATTTGTAACTTGACCTACAGAACCCAAATTTGGGCGGGCAGGTACTCGTTTCGACCGGCTCGACGCGAGGATCACAGCGGTGATTTTTCGGGAATTTTGGTCTCCATCTCGTAGGTGAAAACAGAGCATCTTTGGGACTATTTTGGGACAGCGGTTAATTTAGAGTATTGTATGTAATTTGGGCACCTTGTGATCACTTTTGCAGTTATCGCGACTGTGGGCTTCAGATTGGGCGAAAGGACATTTGGACTTGGATTTAGCAATCGAGGTGGGTAGTTTGTTATGGACCTCAATTTTGATCTACTCACTAGGAATACTAGAATAATCCCCTTGGATGTTGTTGATTGAAATATCATGATTATTGTGCATGCTTAAATAGGCAGCTTGTGATATGTTAGCATGTGGTATACTTTCGATATCCTTATTATGTGGGAATAGCATGCCTGAAATAATGTATGATCAACAATAATTACCTTTCTTTTATCAACATGAGGACAATTGCATGTTTGTTTGGACATCTAGATAGCCCCCTATTTACTGCTACACTATCATTGGGATTTGACTTAGGAGAAACATTGTCATTACTTCTTTTCCTTTCATTGTGATACTTGGGTATTGCTCTAGTTGAGTAGGGTTGTAGGATAGTGTAGTCGGGTTTGTTGAGAGGGTTCGTTATACTATTGAGGTTTTGGGTGATTGCGGCAACCATGGACATTGGGCGGTTGACCAGATGTTTACTTATGCATCAGATTGGGGATAGGATTCCTCTAGTGGATGGAGTTTTCCACTTATTGATTATTATCGCATTGATTGGGGGTTCGGGTTGTCTTTAGTAGAGAGCTTTTCCCCACTTTGATCATTGTCATGATCCAGTCCTGCTATACAGTGATACCTGATACAGTGATACTCGATACAGAGATACTTGCAGTACTGATGACAGAGTTACTTTACTCGTGTGGGTCGCTCCCCTCGAGTGCCACTCCGGAGTAGGCGATTGTCACATCAGCCAGTGAGTGCCATATTGTTTATTGCCAGTGAGAGCGAGACCTTCTATACCGTCAGTGAGTACCGTTTGCGGGTAGTTACTTGAGACAGTTTGAGCAGGCAGTACCAGTGGTTTCTGGTCCTTCGATTGGGTCTTCTTAGACAGATAGTTTGTTGATATCTGCATTCAGTTACCCTTTGATATTGCATTTAGAGGCATAGTAGCGGTAGTTTTCTTTTATCGACAGTTTTATAGCTTACCACCTTTCTTCCTTTCTTTTGCCTCTGGTAGACCTAGTGGGTGGGTCAGGGTTTGAGTCTTTACCCACTAGGAGAGGCTACTGTTTTTTATAGTAGTTCTTACCCCCATCGTCCTTTCTTTGTTTTCCCCCTTTGTTTTGCAGAG
>CM054933.1:6213003-6325330 GCA_029168755.2 Tillandsia fasciculata
CCGCCCGGTCCACTGCACCAGCACTCCATTCATGGACCGGGACAAGCGTGCGTCGGCCAATCAGAAGCTGCCACGTGTCCCGGCCGGCGGTCCACGACTCCCCCATGCACCAAAATACACCAGAAACTTCCGGGTCTCCGTTTTTGGGCGTCCGGACTCAGAAAATACAAATAAATAGCCGTTTTCAAGCTTTTTTCGCGCTGAATCCAAATACGGCCTCCGTTTTGCCCAAAACTCCTCTAAAATTCGACGGGGGGTATCCGAATACACTCGGGATCCATTTCTTCAGTCCAATACACCCCAAACCTCCCATAGCATGATAGGCCTCCAGAAGCCACTGACCAAGCCATAAACCCCCTGCGAAGATCCGGGTCATCACATCCTCCCCCACTAAAAGAAAGTTTCGTCCTCGAAACTAAAACAACTCAAAAGGGAGTCTCAAAACTAGGGTAGGTATCCATCAACACCGTCTCCAGCTCCCAAGTCACTACTCACTCCCCGTGATTACTCCTCAACAACAGCAACACCAGTACGGCATGGCCCGATTGCACAATCCTCTCATCACACGAGCCAGAACTTGCAACGGGCGTCCCTCGTACTCCAAACATTTACCGATCTCAAATGGAGCGAGTCAATCACGGGCGAGGGATCCAAAAACACATCACCCCCGTACTGAGACGTGGAAAAACCTCAGGGACTCCAACAAAAGGCTGGGGGAAAAAGGGGGGAAGAACAGTACAAACACACATCAACAACACACCCTGGTGCCAACTCGACCAGTGTAATCCAAAACACCCCCACGCGATCATCCAAGAAGGGAGAGAAGTCTTAACAAGCCGGGTCCTCACTCGGTCATTCAAATCCTGACCATCCGAGTGGACTGCTCCACCGCAGTCTACCATCAAAAGGAACCCCAGGGACACAACCTCGAGCCCTGGTCACCTCAACGGTCCCACACAGCGCCAGCTACGAATCATCAAACTCAACCCAAATAGCTCTCCTGCTCCGGGTATCCGCCACCACAGTGGCCCTATCGGGGTGATACTGGATGCTTGCCAATAATCCAACTGTAACTTCATAGCCACTATGGGAGGCATCACTGTATCTCACAAATCCATCTCCCATCACTGGCGATGCTAAAATCGGGCTGGTATCAGTCTCATCACCCATTCGTCAAGCTCTGCTGGCACTATCCGGTCCAAAAGCTCCTCACCTCAACAATAACTGCCGGTCTCGGCCATTCTCGAATAGCATCCATTTTGGCCGGATTTCCACCACCGCCCCTTATGGCTAGAATAAGTAATCCAAGAAGATATGCTCTCGAAGCTAAAACTTGTACCACAACAACTTGGCATGTAGCTTCTTCCTCACAAACCTTGTCACACCACACAGGGAGGGGGGTAAAATCAAACTATCCCGGGAGAATATCTCCAATAATTCTTCCAAGTGCAGCTGGAACACACAATTCCTCAAATCTTAAAGGCGACAGGGCATTAGTCATTCCATTTGGCCTCACTGTACTCATAATGCCCCTACCGTGTCCTGAACACCATCTTGGCGAAATACTCAGCTGTATGATTCCAAAAGATACATGCATCCTAGGTAGACAACTGCCGGAGTATAACTCCATCAAAAGGTCCTAAATAATATCCAGACCTGCCTGCGGTCACCCCACACAAGGACCCTCACTGTCGTGTGTCAACGACGTGGCATCACCACCGTGTATCAACGGTGTGGCACTAGGTCGAACAGACCCTCGATCCATCAGATCCTGCGACTGCGCCATCAGCTCTCTCAGCTCTACAGGTGATATCCAATGAGGTGCTATCGGGGTTGGCGTGGTTCCCAGAACCACGTCAATCGCAATCTCAATCTCCCTAATCGGCGGCATCATCATCAGCTCAGGTGGAATCACACCGGGATCTCACGATAACAGGAATATCCTTGCGTCCCGGTGCCGCCGTAGGCACCTCTCGCATTGTCGCTGCAACCTGTGTGCTCTGACTGTCTCAAAAACAAGTCTTCTATGTCTGCCTTGCAGAAGATCATAGCCTTCTCTCTCCGCAGTCAAACATCATGTGGCACTGTGCCAACCAATCCCACGCACTGGGTCAAACACCGAACAGGCACAAATACCAATAAGTCTGCCGATACCACTCGAGGTCTCAACTGCACTGGACATGATCCACAAGCCTCCTCCACATGCACCACACCAACAGGAACCTGTACCTCTAGTGCATGTGGTAACAAATCTGCCTCTAGTCCATGCAGGAATGCAACATGCTCTAACTCCGACTGCTGTGATGAAATCACACCTGCGACGACCCGATCCACTGCCTTGGCGCCCTCCAACCAGGCAGCACAGTCTCATCCGCTCGATGTAGGTGGTCGTCGCTTAGTCTGCCAAAAATCAAGGCTATCCACAAAGGGAGCACGAATTCTGCCTTTGCTCACACTGAGGCGACGAATATGGTCTTTCGCAGACAACAAATCCACGCTACCGCTGCGCCACTCTGATAAAGATGCTGATGCTGCCACCGGGGTCCACCCGACCTCTGACATCTCAGAAAATTTATTATTGCAATCGTCATATGACAAAACACAATTAATTCATGCAATTCCTTATACAATTATCCTTACTAAGCTCACCCCTCAATCACATAAATTGTACCCCAAACATGCATGTTATCAATCACAAAGGGTAACATTCCCTTGGGTAAGCTTTACATAATCCGTCCACAAGGATATCCACCATCTGGGAAAGGAAAACGAAAATGCCTCTGCCGGCCGATCAGTCCTCCAACACCTAGCGCCAAGCGCCTCTATCCAGAACTCGCCTCTGGCGGCAGATCCCTATCCAAAGGAACTGCAACGTACGCTCCACACAATGCCTACTCCATCGAGGCATCCAAAATCCAAAATCCAAAACAGAGGGATCAAATAAACTGAAAGGTATCCTGGCGCAATCCACTCCCAGTCACACACATCCTATGCGCCTCGTCCCTCGAAACCTGGAGCGCACAGTTCAACAACTGCATAAACTCTCTAGCACAGGGAGACTCTCAATTGATCACTCCATCACCACCAACCACGATTCTGCCTCCAAAGGCTCCAACTCAAATCCATGAATCAGGGTGGTTCATCTGCCAAAACTGGCTCCATCGATCGATGATGTCCCACAGCTCATCAACTGTCAGCTATCCACCCCGCCTCGGTGCCTCGGCACTAAACATTGGCACGGAGGGGGCTACTCGCTCAATCGGCGCCACAGAAATCACTGCCGCTGAGGATACTGTAACCAGGTGGTCTCAGGAGAAAAGCACTGTCGGGCTGCCCACTGCTCCGACAACTGTGTCACCCAGACCAGCGGCTCACTCTGCCGCTGATATACCTCAGACAATCCTGCCATCGGGGCCCGAAGCTCTCTGACCTCAATCCGGGTATCCGGCCCCAAAATAATCCGCTCAAGCTCCACTGCTGCGACGAGTGCACACTAATCCGCACAACGCGTCGGGGAGACACCGCTCACCACGACCAACTGCACCACAGCACAAAACAAAACTCGACCTAATCCGACGAGAGTCTAGAGCATGTCAACCGTTCCGCCGCATTATGTTGTCTGCAGCCAACATAATTGCTTAGGAGAATAAACATGCCAATCACTCATCCCGTCACTTGGGAGAGGTATAACACTCAATCAGGACTCTCGCTAAAATCACGACTCTCACGAAGTCATCCTAGGGTCCAACCATAAGCCTAGGGTTTCTACAGTCCCAACTGACCTATCCCTAAGCTCTGATACCAACCTAATCTGTCACGCCCCAGGGTCAAAACTGTGACCCGGGCTCGCCAACAGATCCGCCACCTATGCAAAACCCGCATAGGCGAAGCGTCTAACCTGCAAAAGATAGTACTATAGCTACACAAATATCAGAGCTGAAATAAAATGCTGTAAAATAAAATCCAATCACTGTACAACATGAAATAAAGTACAATCCATCTCCTCAAATACAGATAATCATCATACAATGTCCTCAGTACAGGATCTCTCAACTATAAAAGGAGATAAACTAAAACTATAGTACATCAGTCTCAACATCAGTCTCTCCAAATACAAAAGATCTCTCTCCAAAGTAAACAGTAAAACCAGCCAACAGCTACAAGGAATCTCCAACCAGGGGATACAGCTACACTCCTCGGGTGGTAAGGATCTAGCTCGTGACTCCCTCGCCTCGAACAACGACCGAAGATCAGCAACTCCCGCAGAGGACTCTGCAAAACAGGGGGAAGAAAAGAGGGAAACAACAATGGGGGTGAGAACCACTAGTAAACCAGTAGCCTCCCCCTGTGGGTAAAGCCTCAAGCTCCGGCGTACCCACTAAGTCTACTAGAGGCAAGAAAAGGAACAAGTGGTAAAGCTGTAAACAGAACTACTGAATAAAAGGGAAACCACTACTAGTATGCCTCTAAATGCAATACCGAAAGAAATGACGGTATGAATGCATCAGGAAACAGTATCTGACCAAATAGACCCAATCTAGCCACCAGTAAAACTGGTACTGCCTGCTCTGTCATCAATCTCATGAACTCAGTATCTCCACTGTCCAAATGTCCGGAACCCAACACGGTCTAAAGCCTACTCCGGAGTGGCACTCGAGGGGAGCGACCCACACGAGTAAAGTATCACTGTATCAAGCATCTCTGTAACCAATGTCTCACAATAGCAGGACTGGATCATGACTATGATCAAAGTGGGAAACTCCGTCCACTAATGAAATCCCGACGGATGCAATAATACACAATAAGTGGAAAACACCATCCACTAGAGAAATCTGATACCCAATCTGATGCAATAGTACTCAATAAGTGGGAAACTCCATCCACTAGAGGAATCTGATACCCAATCTGATGCAATAGTAAACATCCGGTCAACCGCCCAATGTCCGCGGTCACCGCAACACCCCACAACCCCAAATTGGGTAAAGTAATCAAGATCTGGTCAACCGCCTACTGTCCGCGGTTGCCGCAATAACCCACAATCCAACATCAAGTACACCCTGTCACTGACCCTAAGGTCCCGGCTACACTATCCCAAACCTCTGCTCGAACCCGAGCAACATGACTCAAAAGTCTAAATAAGAAGGAGAAAGAAAGCAATCATGGTTTCTCCTAAGTCAAATCCCAATATGATAGTGTAGCAATAAATAGTGGCCTATCTAGATGTCCAAACAAGCATGCAAAAGTCCTCATGCAATGATGAAAGAGAAAATATCAAATAACAGTTCCACATGTGTAACAAATAATAAATCCACATAAATATACCCATCATGCTAAAATCATCAGTCAACTACACATGTAAATAATCCCTGATCCATAATAAATCCCAAGTGGCACCCGCACATAGATATGTCATCATGTCCCAACAATTAATCCATTTAATCCACTTTCATAAAATCTATGTGCTAAAATGGCATGTTAAATATCACTATTAAATATTCCCTGCAATCATGTTCCATAATAAATTATCCCAATAATATCCCCAACATGCTATATCCACAAAATTAATCTCAGATGATAGGCTCACATTTATATCAGTCAAACATGCATGATAATCAATCAATATGTTCAATAGTGGGCTTCTCTAATAAACTTAGTGAGCAAGTCAGAAGTAGAGGCATGCAACAACCACCCACCTCGAAAAGCGCGCACAGCACCAAAAGAAACCTCTTGCTGCCCGCTATCCTCTAGAACTAGCAATCCACCGAAAACTGTGCCCCACTGCACAAAACAATACGCACAATTAATCCCAAAACTGCACAAACACCAACTGTCCAAAAATCAGCCCCAAAAATAGCTAAATTCCACCTCTCTGCAGTCCTCCGAAAAATCCATAAAAATAACCATTGCGATCGTCGCATCGAGATGATCGAAACGAGTCCTTGCACGTTCCGATCCGATACCTGTAGCTCAAGTTACAAATAAAACACCGCGGTAAGCCATAACGCCACATAACCAAAATTCTGCGACACGCAGTCCAAGAAAAGCTTAATTATCACCTTCGAATCAATTTCCAAAAATCCTAGAAAAATCACCCCTGTGTTCCTCGCGACGAGTAGATCAAAATCGAGTCCTTAAACGCCTTGATCCGATGCTTATAGGCCAAGATATAAAATCGACAAGCCTCCGCTGTCCAGAATCCATCACAGAAAAATGGGGGTCAAAAATGCCTCGGGAACCGCACCAAAAGTGCGAAACGGAGCAACGCAATCACACGAAAATCGAAGCTTTACCTCTTAGGAACATGCTATCGAAGAAATCGCCCAAAAATTCTTTCTGGTTTGCTCACAGCGAATTTCTGACTGAACTGCGACGGTTATGGGCCGAAATGAGGGAAAACCGAGGCGAACTGTAAAATCGATATCGCCGTTGCCGAGCTTCCAAAAATTCTGGGGATCCACCACGAGCTCAAGAACATCAAGGGGAACAAATTTCATGTAGAGCTCTCCCTCCCATTCTCACTCTAAAGCTCGAAAAAGGAGAAAAAAGAGGGAGAGGAGGAGGTATTTATAGGCCCAATCCAATAATTGCCAAAATACCCGATGTGTCCCCGGTTTCGGGCGCCGGAAACTTTCGGGCCCCGAAACCGGGCCCAAACAGTAGCCCAAAGCCTCGGCCCACTTCGCGGCCCGCCTCCATCCGCACAGTGCCCGGCCAACCCGGGCGCGACACCTGTCCCCGAACACGGGATAGCAAACCCGGCCGATCCCGTGCTGCCGCCTGGCCCGCCTTGGTCAACGGAGCAGTTGGCGCCCGCTAATGGCCAGTCGCCACGTGGCGCACGCGTGCGCCACGTCGGCGCCGTGGCAGCCACGCCAGCCGCCACCGCTGCCACGCCGCCTGCCACGCCACCTGCCGCGCCACCTGCCGCCTGCACGCGCACAGTAGCTCGCCCAATCCCCGCGCGCCATGTGTCAGGCCTCTGCGCTCGCTGAACCCGGTGAACACACTCCGTGCACCCGACGAACCAGAATCTACCACGTGTCCACCTCTGATCCAATAGAAAATCGCCACGTGGCACACCACAATCCTGCACCCCTGCGCCTGCCCGCGCACCTGCCCGGCCTGCCCGCGCACCCCCGCGTGCGCCACGTCCACTGCACCGAACCAATAAGATGCTGCCACGTGTCCCCGCTCCGGTCCACCGTACACCACGCGCTCTCCCGTGAACCGAGCGCCCTGCGCCCGCCAATCCGGAGCCGCCACGTGGCTTCCCGCCCGGTCCACTGCACCAGCACTCCATTCCGTGGACTGGGAAGCATGCGCCGGCCAATCAGAAGCTGCCACGTGTCCCGGCCGGCGGTCCACGACTCCCCCATGCACCAAAATACACCAGAAACTTCCGGGTCTTCGTTTTTGGGCGTCCGGACTCAGAAGAATACAAATAAATAGCCGTTTTCAAGCGTTTTTCCGTGCTGAATCCAAATACGGCCTCTGTTTTGCCCAAAACTCTTCCCAAAATTTGATGGGGGTATCCGAATACACTCGGGGTCCATTTCTTCAGTCCGATACACCCCCAAACCCTCTCATAGCATAAGATAGTCCTCTAGAAGTCACTGATCAAGCCATAAACCCCCAATGAAGATCCGGGTCATCACACAAAGATACTTGCAGTACTGATGATAGAGTTACTTTACTCGTGTGGGTCGCTCCCTTCGAGTGCCACTCCGGAGTAGGCGATTGTCACATCGGCCAGTGAGTGCCAGATATTATTTATTGGCCAGTGAGAGCCAGACCTTCTATACCGGTCAGTGAGTACCGATTTGCGAGTAGTTACTTGAGACTGTTTGAGCAGGCAGTACCAGTGGTTTCTGGTCTTTCGATTGGGTCTTCTTAGACAGATAGTTTTATTGATACCTGCATTCAGTTACCCTTTTGATATTGCATTTAGAGGTATAGTTGTGGTAGCTTTCTTTTATCGACAGTTTTATAGTTTACTACCTTTCTTCCTTTCTTTTGCCTCTGGTAGACCTAGTGGGTGTGTCAGGGTTTGAGGCTTTACCCACTAGGGGAGACTATTGTTTTTATAGTAATTCTTACCCCCATCATCTTTTCTTTATTTTTCCCCCTTTGTTTTGCAGAGTCCTCTGCGGGAGTTGCTGGACCGTCAGCATGTGATCAAGGTAACAGGATTGCGGACTAGATAGAGAGTCCACCCTACAATTGCTAGTTAGAGTTTTGGTGTACCTTATTTTCTCAGACAGCTTTCAGTGTTTTTCTTTTTGGGCCTGGCTTTAGCCAGTTAGTTGTATATTTGTGGTGAGCAGGGAGAGATATTTGTATTTATTTTACAGTTGTTCTTTATTTACTTCCAGCTGTTGTCTGAGATGTAGTAGTTTAGTTCAGCTCTGATTTTATGCTATATTATTATTATTTCTTATATCTGAGCAGGTTACCAGCGCTTCGTGTACACAAAAAATTTCGTGTACACGGCGGATCTATGGATGAGCCCGGGTTCTGGTTTACACCCGGGGCGTGACAGATTAAGTTGGTATCAGAGCTTAGGGATAGGTCAGTTGGGACTTAGAAAACCCTAGGCTTTTTGGGCAGACCCTAGGATGATAGGGCGTGAGTGGCGTGATATTTTGCGAAAGTCGGTGATTTATTTAGTTGACTCTTCCTGTGAGTGAAGAGGTATCGACATAGTTTATTTCTGTTGAACAATTATGTTGGCTGCAAATAATATAAAGTTACAGAAATAGGGGGATGTCTTTTGACTTTCGCTAGATTGGGTCGTGTGGGGTTTTGTTGCTGATGTGTGGTTTTTTGTGGCAGGATGCCTCCCTGACGCCAGGTCCCTACCCGGGGTACTCCTATACCCCCGGATGAGCCGGAGCAATCCAAACCCTCTGAGCTTAGCGAGTTGAGGGCCTTGGTGGCCCAGTTGGCGGAGGGTCAGCACCGACAAGAGCAGAGGATGGACCAGTTTCTTGCCTAGAGAGAGGCACCACCCCCGGCTGTTTCTGAGGCCCCTGTGCCTCCAGTTGTACCTTCTGCGCCATCGGCACCATCGTCTAGTAGCGGGGCCCCAGGAGCTATTCAGCCATTGACTGCGGAGGAGGAGCAGGACATCGCTGACAAACTCACCAAGTTCTGTCAGCGAGGACCGCCTAGATTTTCAGGGCGGGATGCACAGCCCTGGGACATTGGGAGATGGCTTTCTGCGATGGAGAAGCTTTTCAGGGACTTTTTCATAGATCCGAGGTACCGAGTGCATATGGTGGTGCACTGTTTGGATGGTGATGCAGATGCTTGGTGGCATCGGGTAGAGCCACTAGAGTTCCAGATTACCCGACAGCTACCGTGGGCTGAGTTTCGACGGATGATATTGGATACCTACTTCTCGACCAGCGTGAAGAGAAAATTGGAGGATGATTTGAAAAACCTTCAGCAGGACGACCGATCGGTTCAGGCTTATTTTCAGGAGTTCATGGAGTTGCTCAACTGTGTGCCTTTCGTCGCTCGTGATGGTCCCCACCAGGTGGAGTTATTCGAGGCAGGCCTCCGTCCCGAGATTTACACCTTAGTGCATGCCCAGAGGCTTCAGACCCTCGAGGAGGCCGCGGAGCATGCACAGTGGGTTGAAAGAGGAGATCATGTGGTAGCCAGATGGAGGGGCATGGTCACGCAGAGCTCCGACAGGAAGCGACCAACCCCAGATGACGGGGGACAGGCCAGTTCATGGAGACCGCCACGACCGCCGCGACCCCAGATTTCTGGCCGTGGGCGTTCTGAGAGGAGAGGGCCTGGTGGATCCCAGAGGCCACCGCAGCATCAGCAGCAGCATCAGCAGCAGAGATCACAGCCGAGGCAGCAGAGGTCTCAGCAGCAGTCCTCGAGACAGCAGCAGCAGTCGAGGCAGCCCCGGTCTTCCGACAGATGCATCTTTTGTGGAGGTCAGCATCCTGCCGGCACCTGTGATCAGAGGTGGGGTCGATGTTTTCGATGCGGACAGCCGGGGCATGTGCGAGCTACCTGCCCCCTTACTACTTCCTCGACACCTTCTTCGGCGTCGGCTCCTTATTCATCTCAGCAGCGGCCACCAGCTCAGCGGCCTTTACTCCAGCGAGCAGGCCATCTACTTCCCATCCCACCGATTACCGGCCTCTAGCACAGAGCGGGCGAGTATATGCCGCCCAGTTAGCGGACTCCTCGGTGGCCGACCAGGTGGTGGCAGGTATTATCTTACTCTCTGGCATTAGGACTCGCACTTTATTCGACACTGGAGCATCTCATTCTTTTATTAGTCAAGCATTTGCATCCCTTCATGGTATAAAGATAGAGTCCTTGTCACATGCATTAGAGGTTCGGATTCCTGATCATGTTTTGCATGTCGAGGAGTATTGTGTGGCTTGCCCGGTACAGTTGGGACCATGGATCTTGCCGGCGGACTTACTTGTCTTGCGGCAGCTCCAGGATTTTGACTTGGTGTTAGGGATGGATTGGTTATCGCGATATTGTGTCACTGTTGACTGCAGAGAGAGGACGGTGACTCTCCGCGAGCCAGGACAGGAGGAGTTTATCTTCAGAGGTTGCTAAAGCACGCTGTTCGCAGCGACTATTTCTTCGGCGAGGGCTAGGCGGATGTTGAGTAGAGGTTGCACTGCCTTTCTTGCTACTATTGTGGAGGTGCCTACAGCGGCACTGGGACTCAAGGATATCCCCATTGTCCGCGAGTTTCCAGATGTGTTTCCCCCCGAGTTGACGACTATGCCGCCGGAAAGGGAGATAGAGTTTGTGATTGACGTGGTCCCGGGAACCACGCCAATCTCGAAGGCACCTTATCGAATGGCGCCTGCGGACCCAGCGTGTCACCATGGGGAGCGCCTGTTCTATTTGTGAAGAAGAAGGATGGATCGCTTCGTCTGTGTGTGGATTATAGGGAATTAAACAAAGTGACCATCCGGAACAAGTATCCATTACCGCGGATTGATGATTTGTTTGATCAGCTACAGGGAGCTGCGGTATTTTCGAAGATTGATCTGCAGTCCGGTTACCACCAGCTGAGGGTGAGGGCCGAGGACATCTCCATAACAGCATTTAGATCTCGGTACGGGCATTATGAGTTTACGGTGATGCCATTTGGATTGACTAATGCCCCTGCCGCATTTATGGACTTGATGAACAGGATATTTCAGCCTTTTTGGACCGGTTTGTGGTAGTATTTATTGATGATATACTGATTTACTCCCGGAGTGATGTGGAGCACGAGGAGCACTTGAGGACAGTGCTATAACTTCTGCAAGAGAAGAAGCTGTATGCCAAGCTTAAGAAGTGCGAATTTTGGCTCCGGGAGGTCGCCTTTTTGGGCCACGTAGTTTCAGCTACAAGAGTGGCGGTTGATCCAGCCAAGGTGGACGCTATTCGAGATTGGCCGAGGCCGACGACTATCACCGAGGTGCGGAGTTTTCTTGGGTTGGCTGGCTACTATCGGCGATTTGTGGAAGGCTTTGCGAAGCTTTCCACCCCCCTCACACGTCTGACCAGGAAAGGGTTTAAGTTTATTTAGAGCGAGACTTGTCAAAGCAGTTTTGAAGAGCTGAAGCAGAGATTGATGACAGCTCCGATCCTTGCTCTCCCGGTTATGGGAGAAGGATTTGTGATCTACAGCGATGCCTCTCACAGTGGTCTGGGGTGTGTACTGATGCAGCATGGTAGGGTAATTGCCTATGCTTCACGGCAATTGAAGGACTATGAGAAAAATTACCCTACTCATGATCTTGAGTTGGCAGCGGTTGTGTTTGCTCTGAAGCTGTGGTGGCATTATTTGTATGGAGAGAACTGCGAGATCTACACAGATCATAAAAGCTTGAAGTATCTGTTCACCCAGAAGGAGTTGAACTTGAGGCAACGTCGGTGGTTAGAGTTGTTAAAGGATTATGATTTGAGTATCCTTTATCATCCCGGCAAAGCCAATGTCGTGGCAGATGCCTTGAGTAGGAGGACGAGTCTGAGTTTGATGATTTCGCAGCAGGCACCATTGGTGGAGCAGATTAGACGGTTACAGATTGAGTTTGTATCCCCTGGGGTCTCTGTTAGACTTATGTCTTTGGTCGTGCAGCCCACTCTGTTGGACAGGATTCGAGAGAAATAGAGTGAGGACCCCCACTTGACGAGGATCCGAGAGCAGATTCAGACTAAGTTGACAGGGGATTTTTCAGTTGATGCTTCGGGAGTACTGCGGTACAGGGACCGAGCTTGTGTGCCTATGGATTCAGAGATTCGAGATCAGATCTTGAGGGAGGCCCATTATACACCTTATACCATCCATCCTGGAGGGACTAAGATGTATAAGGACCTCAAGGTACATTTTTGGTGGAGTGGTATGAAGAGAGACATTGGGAGATTCGTGGCTCACTGTTTAACTTGTCAGCAAGTGAAGGCTGAGCATCGTGTTCCTGCTGGCAAGTTGCAGAGTCTCCCAATCCCTGAATGGAAATGGGATCATATCACTATGGATTTTGTCACTGGGTTGCCGAGAGCACAGACGGGAGCAGATGCGATCTGGGTAGTCGTGGATAGACTCACCAAGTCTGCTCACTTCCTACCGGTGCAGGTGACTTGGCCTTTGGAGCGACTGGCACAGTTATACATGGATGAGGTGGTGAGGTTGCACGGTGTACCTATCCCCATTGTATCAGATAGAGACCCGAGGTTTGTCTCGCATTTCTGAAGGAGTTTACAGACAGCTTTGGGGACGCAGCTCCGTTTCAGCACAGCATTCCACCCACAGACCGATGGACAGTCTGAGCGCACCATCCAAACCCTCGAGGATATGTTGAGAGCGTGCGCCATGGATTTTGGGGGAGGGTGGTACCGACACTTGGGATTAGTTGAGTTTGCGTACAACAACAGTTATCAAGCGAGCATTCAGATGGCTCCGTTTGAAGCGTTGTATGGACGTAAGTGTCGGTCACCCCTATATTGGAGTGACGTGGGTGAGAATAAGGCTTTGGGTCCTGATTTACTGTCCGAGGCAGAGGAAAAGGTCAGATTGATACGACGACATCTTGAGACCGCCCAGAGTCGACAGCGGAGTTATGCTGATACCCGACGGCGAGACTTAGATTTTCAGGTTGGTGATCACGTCTTCTTAAAAGTCTCGCCTTCGAAGGGGGTCCGGAGGTTTGGAGTTCGAGGGAAGCTTAGTCCCCGATTTATTAGACCCTTTGAGATACTGGAGAGGGTTGGCCTGTTGGTTATCGAGTAGCTCTTCCTCCACGCCTGGCAGGAGTTCATGATGTGTTTCACATCTCTACTCTGAGGAAGTTTGTTTTTGATCCTACTCATGTGATTGACTTCACCCCAATGGAGATTGGGGAGGACCTTGGGTACGAGGAGCGCCCGTTGCGGATTCTGGCTCGCGAGGTGAGAGAATTGCGCAATCGGGTGATACCTTATGTGAAAATATTATGGAGCAACCACGAGGAGCGGGAGGCCACTTGGGAGCTAGAGGAGGTGATGCGGGATACCTATCCTTTCTTATTTGAGGCTTCGGGCTGAGGTACGTCTATCTTGGTTCCTAGTTTCGTGGACGAAACTTTTTTTTAGTGGGGGAGGATGTAGGACCCCTGAACCCCATGCAGCTTTTTCACGTGAATCCGCTGTACAAAACACCTGTTGATGGTGTGTCTGGCCCATAGTGCACCAAAGGGAGGCCACAGATGGACCCTTTGAGTTATTGTTAGCTGGGTTGGCCTTCGGCTGTTTTTGCCGAATTTTAGAAAAGGTTTTAGGCCAAACAGAGGTTAGATTTGGATTCATCGCGGAAAAATGCTTGAAAACGGCTATTTGCTTGTTAAATTCTGAGTCCGGATGCCCAAAAAGGGACTCCCGAAAGTTTTAGTGGTTTTTCGGTGCATGGGGGAGCCGTGGACCGGCGAGGGTGCCACGTGGTGGCCTCTGGTTGGTCGGCGCACGCGGCCTGGTCCACGGAGCATCAGGGGTGAGGCCGGGGTGCACCGCGGGAGGCGTGGACCGGCGGGGATCTACGTGGCAGCGTCGGATTGGGCGGCCCAAGCGCGCTCGGTCCACGGGGGCGCGCGGGGGAGCGGTGGACCGGGTGTGCCACGTGGCGGCCCCGGGTTGGCTGGCCTACAGGCGCGTGGTCGACGCAGCGCGCGGGAGCAGGCGCGGGGGCAGGTGCCGTACAGGCGGGCAAGTGGCGCAGGTGGGCAGCGCTACGTGGCACCTGTTACGGCTTTGTGTGTTGGCATATTTCGTGAGTCAAGTCAGTGAGTTGAGTCGGAGTCTTGAAGTGATCAAATTGTCAATCAGCAATTGAAGACTTAGAGAAGATTCAACAAGAGCTCAAGTTGACACTCTGTGTTTCGAGTCTTGAAGATTGAAATGAAGAATTGTGGATCATACATCAATCTCAAGGAAAGTATTCAAAAGGATCAGGTACGTTTAACTAAATAATTTTGGTGATCCGAATACTTTTTATAGTGTAGAAACACTTGGATAATTTTTCATTGCATAAAAATCAAAAACTGTTTTTTCAGGAATTTCGATCAGGATCAGAATTTCCGATCAGGATCGTCACGATCAGGATCAGAATTTCCGATCCGGATCCCGAACCTTGTTTTTTCAGGAATTACTGAAAAAAAGACGACGATCCGGATCGCCGTAAATCCGATCCGGATCGTCGTGCGGGAAAATTTCAGATAAGGTAGTTTTTGATTCTTATCTCTTTCCAAAGGTTTCTAAACTATAAATAGACATTTAGGGTTTCTCAAAAACGTGGGAGCAATACCGATCAATTTATAAAACACTTGAGAGCAACCCTAGAGGCTAGGTTTTTATCGTTCTTCTTTATAGCCTCTTTTAGGTCAATTCGACGGTTCTTCCAAGATCTATCTTTTGTCGAATTGATCTAATCTTTGCTTAGAGATTTCTCCCATGGATCTTCATTGATAATCTAAGTAAAGGATCACCATCGAAGCCAATATTCTTACCGGCTGAGTTTGCGTCGTGGATTCGACGTGGCATCGTGGATTCGGTGTGCTAAAGGCGTTTCGTGGATTCGAAACGTGTGCTCGTGGATTCGAGTGGCGTTCGTGGATTCGAACGTGTGCAGTGGACGTGCAAACGTTGGAGCGCAAGGTCCGAAGAAATTGAAGGAGGGGTTGAATCCGTGGAGACGGTAATCACCTTGTTATTCTTCGTTTCTTAGTGGATTGTTATTGCGTGGACATCCAACCGGTCAGCGCAAGGTCCGAAGAAGTTGAAGGAGGGGTCGAGTCCGTGGAGTCGGTAATCACCTTGTTATTCTTCATTTCTTAGTGGATTGTTATTGCGTGTTGGTCCCGTGGTTTTTCTCCTGGATTGGAGTTTCCACGTAAATCTCGGTGTGTTGATTTTTATTTTCCGCATTATTTTTTATTTTTGCACTGAGATTGGTTTTTATAATATTACACCTATTCACCCCCCTCTAGGTGTTTGATAGTACCTATTTAGATCCTTGTGGATCCTAAATAACTCTACAATTGGTATCAGAGCGGGTTTTAGGTTTATCTATCATGTTGGGTGAAAGTGGTAATATTTTTAGACCTCCTCTTTTTGATGGGACCAATTATGCATATTGGAAAATGCGGATGAGAGCTTTTCTCATCTCTATTGATGAGCGGGTATGGCAAACCGTTGAATACGGTTGGGTGCATCCGGTTGAGGAAGTAGGAAATTCTACTACCCCAAAACCTCGCTCTAGATGGTCTAAAGAGGAAATCGAAAGATCTTCTTACAATGGGAAAGGTATGAACGCTTTATATAATTCTCTTTCCTCGACTGAGTTTACAAGAATTTCCGCGTGTGAAACCGCGAAGGAAATTTGGGATATTCTCAAAATTACACATGAAGGTACTAATCTTGTAAAAATTCAAAAGCTCCAGATGCTTACAAGTCAATTTGACTCTATTCATATGGAAGAGCATGAATTGTTTACAGATTATTACACTAGACTTCAAGATGTAATTAATACATGTGCTAATTTAGGAGAAAAGATCCCGGAGTCGAAAATTGTAAGAAAGATTCTTCGGACTCTTCCGGAACGGTTTAGGGCAAAGGTTACCGCCATTGAAACCGTTAGTCATCCGGATGAGATGAGTGTAGAGGAATTAGTAGGTGCTTTGCAAACTTATGAGATGACTTTTCCTACTAATCAAAATTCTTCCAAGTCTTCTTCTAAGCTTACAGGTATTGCATTCAAATCAACAAAGGAAGAAGATGACGAATCGAGTTCCGACGATGAAATCTCTTTTGCCGATTTTGAAGAACAACTGGCGCGGATCACAAAGAAATTTCGTCGGAAATTTTGGAAGAATCGAACCGATGGATCTTCATCCACGAAACCATCTAAAGGATCATCGGGTTCTAAATCCTCTAAACTCAAAGGCGTTGCAAAACCTTCTAAAGAAAAAGAAAAAGATGATTTCGAAGGGGAAATCCGATGTTATCGATGCAAAGGCTACGGCCATATTTCAACGGATTGTCCTTCTAAGAAATCATACAAAAAGAAGGCTTTGCAAGCAAAAACTTGGGACGATTCTAGTTCGATGAATCGACCTCAAGTGAAGAGGAAAAAGAAAAAATTGTTGCTTTTCATGCCTCTCAAATTCCCTCTTCTAATTTGTGCTTATCATCTTTAGTCACTGACTCTATTCCTTTGATTTTGCATGAAACATCAACATCCGGAGGAGAGTCATCAAGTGAGGGGGAGTCGGACGAAGAAGAACTCGTTGAGGCATACCAACAACTTCTTGCGGAATCAAAGAAGATGGCCAAACTTAACAAGAAGTTGAGGAAGCAACGACATGAAGTTCAAGACGAGAATCAAGCTTTAAAGATCAAACTTCATGATCTCGAGGAGGAACATGGACGGTTATTGGATAACAATAAAATCCTCCAAGAAAAGCTAAACCAATCGGAGATGAACGCAAAATCATATATGGACAAGATTGGTTTTCTAGAAAAGCAGTTTGAGGAGATTCATGTCACCAACCAAGCTTTGACCAAGCAAGTTCATGAACTTAAATCCGACATACAAAGGCTTTCAACCGGTTCCAAGAAACTTAATTGTATGTCCGGATTAGGTCAAGCAAGCAAGGTTGGTTTGGGATTTAAAAAGGACCAAACTGTGCATGCTTCAAGTTCCACAATGAAATCGAAAGGAAGGACATGTCACCTTGTGGACTTGAAGGACATTTGGTGAAGGTTGCCCGAAAAAGAGAAAGAAAAATCTTTCGGCAACTTCATCTACGGAGCGGACTCAACGGAATCAAAAGACACATCAAGTCAAAGGAGTTCACTCAACCCACCAAAGGTCCGAGCCACAACATCAATCATACAAGTGGATTATTGCGAGGCAAAGACCTAAGGTGGATCAACAGTCAAAGCGGACAACCCCCGGCCACAACGAATCAAGACAACCCAAAATCCAGCGATTTTGGATTCGGAAAGGTGATATCTTTCCTTGTCTTAAGTTCTAATTAGCTTATGACTGTATGTAATGCTTTGATTGGTTTTCCCTTCATATTTTTCTTAATCTTTGCATTACATGTTTTTCAATGCTCTTTGTTTTTATACTTTGTTTTTGAACAAAAGGGTTTTTATTGAACAAGTGCATTGAATAAAAAGGGCTTCACGTTCATTCACTCCAAATTAAGTTTTCTTGGATTATCAACTTGACTCCTTATTCATAATCTTGAAGACACTTCATTTAGAGGAGTTGTTTAATTGAGCATTGGCTAAATTGACTTTAATTGCATCCTTTCACGCATTTAGAAATTTATTATGCTTTTGATATCATAATATTTCAATGTTGCAATGATCATTTATGTTAAT
The DNA here is from genome assembly GCA_029168755.2 of Tillandsia fasciculata. Taxonomy (NCBI): domain Eukaryota; kingdom Viridiplantae; phylum Streptophyta; class Magnoliopsida; order Poales; family Bromeliaceae; genus Tillandsia; species Tillandsia fasciculata. The sequence continues at coordinate 6,230,902 of CM054933.1, forward strand.
TAATTCATCTTTTAAGTGATCAAAGTCAATTTCTCTCTCAATGATCTCTTGGTATAGTCATTATCATATTTGATTGCTTAGTCGAGTATGAATTGCGAGATCAATCTTTGGTTGAATACCTTATATATTAAATAATTGATAGCCAATTGAGGGGGAGTCAATGAAATGTAAAATGCTCAAAAGATGTGGAAAGAGTTACATCCCAATGAGGAGTGTGAAAACTACCACCACATGGAGAAAAAGAAAAAGAAAAAGATACTCCATGAATGCAAAGCAAATTTTTGTTTCAAAAATGTTGATGAAATGCATAATGAAATACTTGACTCTGTCATATTTCATGGTTGGTATAAGGTGGGATTTTTGTAAAAGATGCTCAAAGAGCCACTCCTTCAACAGATTGTCTAGATATATTATCTAACTTATCTGGGATTTCAAACATCTATTGATCTTTGTATTTCATTTTCTTTACCAAAATTGATGATTTGATAAAGGCATTACGCATAAGATCAGGATAGATGTGATTGAAGTTGTTCAACTTTAAGTGTTTTAATTTTCATAAATTTTCGTTTCATTTTTGAGTATTTTTGATAGATTTGGTATAATCTATTTCTTGTTGCATGAAACGATGACTTTTTGTTTAAAGTTGATGCGCTAAAGTGCTTACATACTCTTTCTGGTTTTTATTTTTCTAAATTATTCTAATGAAAGAAAATTGGATTGAATGACATCTTATTAATTCATTAGTTAAAGCACTTATTTTGTTCTCTTGATGGAATACAAATCGGTAATTCAAAGATTTCAAAATCTGGATTTGTTTCAAGAAACTATTTGATTTTTGTTCTTGAGTACCGGTACGCAATCTGTGTTTTTGTTATATACCGGAACTGAGCTTTTATCTCTCTTTCTCTATGAACTAATGTTGTTAGTGATTTCCTTTTGTCTAGTATGTTCACTGTTTGACAATTTGTGACAAAAAGGGGGAGAAGAGAAATGAGGACGGAGATGAGATCATCAAGAGAGGACAAACGAAAATGGAAAAATGGGGGAGAACGGAAAATGATGATCGTATCACAAAGGGGGAGAACATAGATGCTCAAGAACATGGAGAACATGGAGAACATGTTAGAGATGCTCAAGATAGGGGGAGACAAAGAAAAAATTGAAAGAGCCGAAAAACAAAAGAACCAAAAGGAAGACGGATCAAATGTAGGATTTTAATTTCTAACGACTAACGTTTGATTTTGTTTGGAGTTTTGTTTTGCAGGAATTACATCACTTTAAGACTCCAAGTCCTAAGTCATAGAGTATGTTCTAGGACTGTTTGGTTCAAATGTAATTTTGTATTTATTGGATCTTTCACGCAAAGAAAATCAATGTTTTGGTGATGACATTGAATTTCGATTTTTTGGTTTAAGATGAGTGACTTGAGCGTTTTTATGTATTTTTGGGTTTTGTCACGAAATTGCCAAAGGGGGAGATTGTTACGGCTTTGGTGTTGGCATATTTCGTGAGTCAAGTCAGTGAGTTGAGTCGGAGTCTTAAAGTGATCAAATTGTCAATCAGCAATTGAAGACTTAGAGAAGATTCAACAAGAGCTCAAGTTGACACTCAGTGTTTGAGTCTTGAAGATTGAAGTTGAAGAATTGTGGATCATATACATCAATCTCAAGGAAAGTATTCGGATTGATCAGGTACGTTTAACTAAATAATTTTGGTGATCCGAATACATTTGATAGTTTAGAAACACTTGGATAAGGTTTCATTGCATAAAAATCAAAAACTATTTTTTCAGGAATTTCGATCAGGATCAGAATTTCCGATCAGGATCGTCACGATCAGGATCAGAATTTCCGATCCGGATCCCGAACCTTGTTTTTTTCAGGAATTGCTGAAAAAAAGACGACGATCAGGATCGCCGTAAATCCGATCCGGATCGTCGTGCGGGAAAATTTCTGTTAAGGTAGTTTTTGATTCTTATCTCTTTCCAAAGGTTTCTAAACTATAAATAGACATTTAGGGTTTCTCAAAAACGTGGGAGCAATACCGATCAATTTATAAAACACTTGAGAGCAACCCTAGAGGCTAGGTTTTTATCGTTCTTCTTTATAGCCTCTTTTAGGTCAATTCGACGGTTCTTCCAAGATCTATCTTTTGTCGAATTGATCTAATCTTTGCTTAGAGATTTCTCCCATGGATCTTCATTGATAATCTAAGTAAAGGATCACCATCGAAGCCAATATTATTACCGGCTGAGTTTGCGTCGTGGATTCGACGTGGCATCGTGGATTCGGTGTGCTAAAGGCGTTTCGTGGATTCGAAACGTGTGCTCGTGGATTCGAGTGGCGTTCGTGGATTCGAACGTGTGCAGTGGACGTGCAAACGTTGGAGCGCAAGGTCCGAAGAAATTGAAGGAGGGGTTGAATCCGTGGAGACGGTAATCACCTTGTTATTCTTCGTTTCTTAGTGGATTGTCATTGCGTGGACATCCAACCGGTCAGCGCAAGGTCCGAAGAAGTTGAAGGAGGGGTCGAGTCTGTGGAGTCGGTAATCACCTTGTTATTCTTCATTTCTTAGTGGATTGTTATTGCGTGTTGGTCCCGTGGTTTTTCTCCTGGATTGGAGTTTCCACGTAAATCTCGGTGTGTTGATTTTTATTTTCCGCATTATTTTTTATTTTTGCACTGAGATTGGTTTTTATAATATTACACCTATTCACCCCCCTCTAGGTGTTTGATAGTACCTATTTAGATCCTTGTGGATCCTAAATAACTCTACAGCACCCGCTGATTCGCGGGCGCAACCCACCGCGTTGACCCGAGCGGGGGACACGTGGCGTCCACCCGCTGGGCTTGCACCATTGTTGCCTGTTCCTTGGACGTGTGGCGGACTCCGGACCGGGTCGGGCGGCAGCGGGATTCGGCGGGATGCGGTATGCGGGGCGGGCCGGCCTGCGGGCCGCACTGTGTGCGCCCGAATCGGGCGGGCCGGGCCTTCGGGCCGCACTGTGCGTGCCCGAAAGTTCGGGCCGGGCGCCCGAAACCGGGGATATATCCGGTATTTCCAGATTTGTTTTGGTGGGCCTATAAATAGGGCCCGAATCCACTTCTTGAGCCCTTTTCTCCCATTTTCAGGCTTTATCTCTCCGAGCTCCCCCTGAAAAGTTTCTCCTCTCTATGTTCTGCATTCACCTGTAGAGTTTTGGGATTTTGGGGGGCACGCATCCCAAGGTTTCTGATTTTACGGCGCGGCGCGACATTTTATCTCCGGTGATCTTCTTCGTCGCAGTGCAGTGTGAGGACTCCCCTGGCCCACCCCGACCTTCGATTTCGACGATTCTTGCGCCGACATACTCCTGAGAGGTAGGGCTTCATCTTTCGTGTTGATTGCGCACTCTCGTTTTGAGTTTTTGGCACAGTTCCCGAGGTGCCTTTGTGACCCCTTTTTCTGTGCGGTTTTTGGGACAGCATTGGAGTATTTTGGCGATATCTTCGCGCACGAGCATCAAATTGAAGCATGCCTGTACAAGTTTTTCATCTACACATCACAAGGAACATGCTCGTATTTTTCTTGGAATTTTTTGAGTTTTTATTGGAGGTGAAAAATCCCTTTTCCTTGTACTCAGTACTACAGTTTTTGGTACAGAATTCTTTTGAGTGGGTCACCTTGCCGAATTTGTAACTTGACCTACAGAACCCAGATTTGGGCGGGCAGGTACTCGTTTGGACCGGCTCGACGCGAGGATCACAGCGGTGATTTTTCGAGAATTTTTGGTCTCCATCTCGTAGGTGAAAACAGAGCATCTTTGGGACTATTTTGGGACAGCGGTTAATTTAGAGTATTGTATGTAATTTGGGCACCTTGTGATCACTTTTGCAGTTATCGCCACTTGTGGGCTTCAGATTGGGCGAAAGGACATTTTGGACTTGGATTTAGCAATCGAGGTGGGTAGTTGTTATGGACCTCAATTTTGATCTACTCACTAGGAATACTAGAATAATCCCCTTGGATGTATGTTGATTGAAATATCATGATTATTGTGCATGCTTAAATAGGCGAGCTTGTGATATGTTAGCATGTGGTATACTTTCGATATCCTTATTATGTGGGAATAGCATGCCTGAAATAATGTATGATCAACAATAATTACCTTTCTTTTATCAACATGAGGACACTTGCATGTTTGTTTGGACATCTAGATAGGCCCCCTATTTACTGCTACACTATCATTGGGATTTGACTTAGGAGAAACCATGTCATTACTTCTTTTCCTTTCATTGTGATACTTGGGGTATTGCTCTAGTTGAGTAGGGTTGTAGGATAGTGTAGTCGGGTTTGTTGAGAGGGTTCGTTATACTAGATTGAGGTTTTGGGTGATTGCGGCAACCGTGGACATTGGGCGGTTGACCGGATGTTTACTTATGCATCAGATTGGGGATAGGATTCCTCTAGTGGATGGAGTTTTCCACTTATTGATTATTATCGCATTGATTGGGGGTTCGGGTTGTCTTTAGTAGAGAGCTTTTCCCCACTTTGATCATTGTCATGATCCAGTCCTGCTATATAGTGATACCTGATACAGTGATACTCGATACAGAGATACTTGCACTACTGATGACAGAGTTACTTTACTCGTGTGGGTCGCTCCCCTCGAGTGCCACTCCGGAGTAGGAGATTGTCACATCAGCCAGTGAGTGCCAGATATTGTTTATTGGCCAGTGAGAGCGAGACCTTCTATACCGGTCAGTGAGTACCGATTTGCGAGTAGTTACTTGAGACAGTTTGAGCAGGCAGTACCAGTGGTTTCTGGTCCTTCGATTGGGTCTTCTTAGACAGATAGTTTTATTGATATCTGCATTCAGTTACCCTTTTGATATTGCATTTAGAGGCATAGTAGCGGTAGTTTTCTTTTATCGACAGTTTTATAGCTTACCACCTTTCTTCCTTTATTTTGCCTCTGGTAGACCTAGTGGGTGTGTCAGGGTTTGAGGCTTTACCCACTAGGAGAGGCTACTATTTTTATAGTAGTTCTTACCCCCATCGTCCTTTCTTTGTTTTTCCCCCTTTGTTTTGCAGAGTCCTCTGCGGGAGTTGCTAGACCGTCAGCATCTGATCGAGGTAAGAGGATTGCGGACTAGATAGAGAGTCCACCCTACAGTTGCTAGCTGGAGTTTTGGTGTACCTTATTTTCTCAGACAGCTTTCAGTGTTTTTCTTTTTGGGCCTGGCTTTAGCCAATTAGTTGTATATTTGTGGTGAGCTGGGAGAGATATTTGTATTTAATTTACAGTTGTTCTTTAGTTACTTCCAGCTGTTGTCTGAGATGTAGTAGTTTAGTTCAGCTCTGATTTTATGCTCTATTATTATTATTTCTTATATCTGAGCAGGTTATCAGCGCTTCGTGTACACGAAAAATTTCGTGTACACAGCGGATCTGTGGACGAGCCCGGGTTCTGGTTTACACCCGGGGCGTGACATGTTCGGCGTCCGGTTCTTCCGGGCGCCCCAAAACGTACCCCAAGTCCGAATTGGGTTTCTATTTTGGATTTTCACCTATAAATAGGCCTTGGTTTCCTCTCTTTTCGGGTTTTTTGGAAACCTCTTCGAGCCCCCTTCGACTGAGGCACTCTTCCACTTGTCCACCATCTTTCGAAGGAGTTTTGATATTTTTGGAGACCGCGACATCGATGTTTTCCCCGACTCGGCGCACTTCAACGCTTCTCTGATTTTGGTCTTTCCTGTCGGCGTTTTGTCCGCGGGCTCCCCTGAGCTGATCTGAAGGAGTTTTTAGTCGATTTCTGCGGCCTCGTTTGTCATGCCCCAGGTGTAAACCAGAACCCGCATCCGTCAACTGATCCGCCGTGCACACGGAATTTTCCATGTACACGAAGCGCTGGTAACCTGCTCAGATATAAGATATATATAATAAAAGAGCATAGTACAGAGCTGAACTAAAAAGAACTACAAAATATCTCAGACTGAAAATATGATACAAGCGTAAATATACAATAAGCTCTTAGCTCAACAAAATGATACATCCAGCTGGCCAAAACCAGACCTCAAAATAAAAGTAAACTACTACAGTCTGAGTAAAGGGGGTACAACATTTGTCTAACTGCAGCTCACAGTTTCTCAGGAGATCTATTTACTCAGCGATTCCCTTACCTCGATCTGCCGCCGATGGTCCAGCGCTCTCGCAGAAGACTCTACAAAATAGGGGACAGAGAGAGAGGAAAACAACTATGGGAGTGAAAACCACTGATAAAACCAATAATTCCCAGTAGGTAAATCCTCTAGATCCGACGTACCCACTAAAGACTACAAGAGGCAAAAGGAAGATAAGGTAGTAAACTAAATGAACTGCAAGAAGAGAAACTACCACTACTATGCCTCAAATGCTGTACTGGCCAAAATGACTATGAGTATGCATCAAATAACCAACAATTGTCCAAAACAACCCAATCCAGGGACTAACACAAGTCCAATAGTGCCTGCTCTGCTGTCCGCATCGGGTATGCCAGCCACGCATCACACCGATGTGACATCATCCAATAATCGACCGACGACTACCCGGCCCTGCCACACACTCCGGAGTGGCACTCGAGGGGAGCGACCCATACGAGTAGTATAACCATATCACAAGTATCTCGAAATAGCAGGACTAGATCACGACTATGCCCAAGTGGGAAAAACCCATCCACTGAAGAAACCCCAATCTGATGCAAAGGCAAATATCCGGTCAACCGCCCAAAGTCCGCGGTTGCCGCAATACCCAGAAATCCCACAAGTAGTACAAACTCGACTACACTATCTCATCCCCTTGCTCGAACCTGAGCAACCTGAGTCACACCTCTGAGTAAGAGAAGAAATAGAACAACATGGTATATCCTAAGTCAAGTCCCAATATGATAGTGTAGCAGTAAATAGTGGCCTATCTAGATGTCCATATAAGCATACAACTGTCCTCATAAAGAATGAAAGTGAAGTATCACATATGTCCCAACATGATCCTCTTTTGGTATAACAGCTAAGTATTAACATGATAGTGCTATTTTCAACATGATAGGTCCACAATTATTTTAATTTAAGCTTATCTATCAATTTGGGGATCAATTGGTCGCTTTTAAATAGAGGTTTCACCCTCAGGTATTCCTAGTGAGCAAGTCGAAAAAGAGGGATGCAACAACCACCCACCTGGTACATGCAACTCCCCAAACTAAAAAGGAACTCCTAGCTGTCCAGAAAATGTCCCCGCAACCCTAGAATCTGCGAAACACTGCAAAATGTCTGAACCCGGCATTAATGGGCCTTCCCCGGAAAACAGAACTTGCTGTTTGCAAAACAGCACAGAAAAAGTGAAATTTTCACCTATGCGCGGTTCTCAAAAAAATCCAGAGAAAATTACGGCTGCGATCCTTGCTACGAGTAGATCCAAAACGAGTATTTATACGTCCTGTTCCGATGCTCGTAGACCAAGATAAACAATAAACAAGCCCACATTGTCCAAAAATTCACCACAGAAAATAGGATCAAATGATGCCTCGGGAACCATGCCAAAAACCCAAAACGGAGCAAAGTGACTAACATGAAAATCGAACGCCTACCTCTTAGGAACACGCTGCCGCAAAAATCACCCAAAAATTCTTCCTAGTCGGCGCGGGGGATTTTTTCGACTGAACTGCGACGAAAACGGGCCGTGAAAGGGAAACGTCTAAGCGCGTCGCGACGCAGAGATCTCGATGCCGAAAACTCCTAAAATCCCAAAACTTCCTGGAGAGGTGGAGGACAGAGAGAGGAAGAAAATTTCTTCAGGCCACCCCTCAGATTCTCTCTTTAAAACTCAAAAAACTAGAAAAAGTGAGAGGGAATGGGCTATTTATAGCTCATTCGAATTCGGGCTTGGGCTCGGATTTTCGGGCGCCTGATTCCCCCTCGCGTGCCCTTGCCGTCAGTGCCCGAAATTCCCTGGGCGCGACACATGTCCTGAACACGGGACAGCGACGCCCAGCAATTTGGGAGCTGCCGCGTGTCCCGCGCAGGGCGGCGCACCAGCGGCGCCCGCTAGTGGCGGTACACCACGTGGCGCACGCGGGCGGCGCCCCACCCGCCACGCCAGCGGCGCCTGCCAACCGCCGCCCGACACGCAGCGCATCCTCCGCCATGCGTGCGTATGGCTACAGCGCCGCGGCCTCGCGTGCGTACGGCCGTAGCGCCGAGACCTTGCGTGCACCGCGCACGCATGAGCAGGCGAATCCGGGGCCGCCACGTGGCGCGCCCCGGTCCATGCGCCGAGCCGCTTGACCCCGTGGACCACGCAGCGTGAGCCCGCCAATAGGAAGCCGCCACGTGTCCCACCACCGATCCACTGCACCAGCGCCAAGCTTCCATGGACCGCGAAGCGTGAGCCGACCAATGACAGGCCGCCATGTGGCATCCCCGCCGGTCCACGGCTCCCCCGTGCACCAAAATACACTATAAACTTCTGGGGGTCCGTTTTGGGCGTCCGGACTTCAAAAAATACAAGTAAATATCCATTTTCAAGCATTTTTCCGCGCTAAATCCAAATCTGGCCTCCGTTTAGCCCAAACCCATTTCAAATTTTTGGCAAAAGCCGCCGAAATCCAGGCTTGATCCTAAATCCTCACTGGGTTCATTCAACGTGTCCATTTGGCATGTTGCGGACCCGACACACCAATAATAGGTGTTTCATCACCACAGATCACGAAAAAACTGCACAGGGACCTAGGCCACTACATCCTCCCCTACTAAAAAAAGTTTCTTTCTCGAAACGAAAGTCATACCTCAAGTCAGAACCTTGAACAAGCAGGGGTAGGTGTCCATCATCTCTGACTCGAGCTCCCACGTAGTCTCGCGCTCGTCATGATTGCTCCTTAGGATCTTCACATAGGGAATGGCCCGACTACGCAATTCTCTCACCTCTCGATCCAGAATCAGTAGTGGGCGCTCCTCATACCTCAAATCCTCGCTGATCTCGAGTGGAGTAAAGTCGATGACGTGCGACGGGTCGAAGACGTACCTCCTCAGAGTGGAAACATGAAATACATCGCGGACACCGGCAAGCCTCGGGGGGAGTGCAAGTCTGTAGGCAACTGGCCTGATACGCTCTAATATCTCGAAGGGTCCAATATAACGGGGGCTAAGTTTCCCACGGATGCCAAACCTCCTGATCCCTTTGGACGGTGAGACTTTCAAGAATACATGATCTCCAACCTGAAACTCTAAGTCTCGTCGCCGAACATCAGCATAGCTCCTCTATCGACTCTGGGCTATCTGAAGATATTGTCGAATCACTCGGACCTTCTCCTCTGCCTCCAACAATACATCTGGTCCCAAGGTCTGTCTCTCGCCTATGTCACTCCAATAAAGTGGTGATCGACACTTGCGTCCATACAACGCCTCAAACGGAGCCATCTGAATGCTCGCTTGAAAGCTGTTGTTGTACGCGAACTCAGCCAAAGATAAGTGTCGAATCCAACCTCCGCCAAAATTCAAGACGCAAGCCCTCAGCATGTCCTCCAGAATCTATATCATCCGCTCTGACTGCCCATTAGTCTGTGGATGAAAAGCTGTACTGAATCTGGGCTGAGTCCCCAAGGTTGTCTGGAAACTCCTCCAGAAATATGAAGCAAACCTCGGGTCTCTATCCGACACAATGGAGGCAGGTACTCCATGTAACCTCACTATCTCATCCAGATATAACTGGGCTAGTCGCTCAAGTGACCAAGTAGTCTGTATGGGCAAAAAGTACGCTGACTTGGTGAGTCGATCCACAACTACCAAGATAGCGTTCGCTCCTTCCTGTGCCCTCAGCAAACCAACCATGAAGTCCATAGTGATATTATAGTAACCCAGATCCCCGTGTAGCTTTTCCTTATGTTTTGGGGTGTGGAACACCTGTTAGTGGTGTGTTGGGGCAACAACACGTCAAAGGGATGTGTTGGATGGACTCAGAGAGGGTTTAGAGTCGAGCCTGTCTTTCGGCTGTGTTTGCCAAATTTTAGAAGTGGTTTCAGGCTATTTGGAGGCCGTAATTGGATTCAGTGCGAAAAAACGCTTGAAAACGGCTATTTACTTGTATTTTTCTGAGTCCGGACGCCCAAAAAGGACACCCGGAAGTTTTCTGTGCAAATTGGTGCATGGTGGGAGCCGTGGACCAGCCTAGGACACATGGCAGCCCGTGATTGGACCGGTGCACACTATCCGGTCCACGGAGGAGCGCCGCCGGTGCACGGTGGACCGGCAGGACACGTGGCAGCCCGTGATTGGGCCGGCGCATGCTGTCCGGTCCATGGAGGAGCACCGCCGGTGCACGGTGGATCGGCGGGACACGTGGCACCCGCCTATTGGCGGGTCTGCGCTGCGCGGTCCATGGGATCGGGCGGCTGGCGCGTGGACCGGATTGGATGGTGCAGGTTCACGCGGTGCACCCGCGGGCTCGCGGCTGCAGCCGTACGCGCACGCGGGTGCAGACGCGCGAGCGGCGCGCTGACCAGGCTGACCGGTGTTACGGCTTTTTGGTGTTGGCACATTTCGTGAGTCAAGTCAGTAAGTTGAGTCGGAGTCTTAAAGGGATCAATTTGTCAAATCAGCCTTCGAAGACTCGTTGAAGATTCAACATGAGCCCAAGTCAACTCTCAGGTATGATTAAATATAGCTCATGGTGATTAAAGTTCATTTATAATCATTGGAAACAGAAAATTAATGAAAACCGGTTTAGACTTGGTTTTAGGAACTTGGGTTTAACTTATAACTTGTTTTAAGTTTGGACTCCGGTACTGGGTTTGTTTTGGATAAAGTTTATCTTGGAAAAATCAGTTTTTACATTGCGTACCGGAACCACACTTGAAGTTCCTCTAACCCGACGCAGAATTTTCTGTAAATTGCATTGCGTACCGGAACACGGACTCGCGTACCGGAACATAATAGAAAAATCTGTGTTTTGCACCATTGCGTACCGGAACACGATATTTGGTACCGGTACACAATGCCCTCTCGGGAAAAGTTTCCTAAACCGACTCTAATATGTTTCCAAGGGCTATAAATAGACATTTAGGGTTTCTCAAGAACGTGGGTTCAATACCGATCAATTTATAAAACACTTGAGAGCAACCCTAGAGGCTAGGTTTTTATCGTTCTTCTTTATAGCCTCTTTTAGGTCAATTCGACGGTTCTTCCAAGATCTTTCTTTTGTCAAATTGATCTAATCTTTGCTTAGAGATTTTTCCCATGGATCTTCATTGATAATCTAAGCAAAGGATCACCATCGAAGCCAATATTCTTACCGGCTGAGTTTGCGTCGTGGATTCGACGTGGCACCGTGGATTCGGTGTGTTGAAGGCGTTTCGTGGATTCGAAACGTGTGCTCGTGGATTCGAGTGGCGTTCGTGGATTCGAACGTGTGCAGTGGACGTGCAAACGGTGGAGCGCAAGGTCCGAAGAAATTGAAGGAGGGGTTGAATCCGTGGAGACGGTAATCACCTTGTTATTCTTCGTTTCTTCGTGGATTGTTATTGCGTGGACATCCAACCGGTCAGCGCAAGGTCCGAAGAACTTGAAGGAGGGGTCGAGTCCGTGGAGTCGGTAATCACCTTGTTTGTCACGCCCCGGGGTTTTATTTAGCGGAAACGATGTATAAAAGCAAGTACGAAAGCAAGCGTCTGACGCGCCCATCTTTCGCAATTGTTTTTTTTTTTTTTTTTTTTTTAAACTCCCTTCCCCGGCGCGTGCCCTGATCCGCCGCATATGCAGATTTACTCAAAAATCGGGCAGAGTCTCCTCTGTATATGCACGGCGTCGCGTCAAGTACAATAGTCAAACAATGTCCATTTAATCACAACAGCTCAGAGTTACTTATGCATGAAGACTAAAAACAATGCCCGTGGCCAGTTAAGTTGAAAGGATAAACCCAGAGTTTTAAAAATAGGTCCACACGACCTTAGGTTATCGAAAACAGTTTGGAAAGTGCCATAAATCCACAGGGTTTGCAAAACGGGCCCACACGACCCAAGGTTTTGAAAATGGTTTTGAAATCCACATAAATCCACATAGTTTGGAAAAACGGGCCCACACGACCCTAGATTTTTAAAACGGTTTTCGAAGTTCTTTTCTTTTGTTTTGGTTCGTAAAACAGCCAAACGGGGATAATAGAGGAAATAGAAATGCATATCCAACATAAGAGTACTCAACATCCACACGACCCCACGAGGGTATCGAGAACCACACAGTAACCTACAATACCAAATGAAAATGCGGGGAAGGTAAAGAAAACGACATGCTGGGCTCCCACTGCCCAACTGCTCCCACCTCGGCCTCACCGTCGCCTACCGCTCACCCCTGGAAGCACCTGTCACAGAGTGGGTAGTCAGCGACACTATCATGATAAGGATACTAATAAAGCAAATAGAAGTACCAAGCTACAAAAGCTAGAACAGCCGGAGCAACCACTCTGCTAAAAAAGTAACCCGCGAACACCTGTATCCCCCCTGTAACCTGAAGCACCTGTAACACCTGACCTCGTCGGGCACCTATCCCGACGGGTCGCACCGCTCACACCTTGGTGCCTCAAACCCCACACCTACGGGGGCCCCCACTACATCACCTCGTGGGTAAACACGGGTCAGAGACCGCTTTTCCGGAAAAGAGCACCCTTTGCGGTGGCCAGACCGCGAGTGCGCGTGTCGCAACCTCGAGCCACATAAACCGATGCAGGTAATAACGTAACACACGGAGACCATTAGCATTAGGGATAATAAAATTAGAAAATAAACGTTAGTACTATTTCCCAACCTGTATAACCAGTCTCAAAGCAAGAACCCACCTGTCACGTGTGATGTCCGCCGTTCAACTCCTTCGCGTCCCGGTGTACTCCCTGAACCTACGAAAACCCACCGTCAGGACGAAGTCAAATACCCCTCACCTATAAATCAGACGCGGCCGACACAGACTAGTCCCTCGTTGCTTGGACGCGAGAAAGGCTCTTCGGCGCGGAAAAGCAACGGCCCGGTCGGTCCCGGCGGCGTCAACGGCCCGGCACGGCGCCCAAGTCCCCACGGCGCCCACGCCCGCACGCGCGGGCGGCGCCCCGCGCGGCGCCCGGGCCCGCACGGGCCCAGCCCGCACGCGCGGGCTGCGCCCCGCGCGGCGCCCAGGCCCGCGCGGCGCCCTGCCCGCACGCGCGGGCGGCGCCCCGCGCGGTGCCCAGGCCCGCGCGGCGCCCTGCCCGCACGCGCGGGCGGCGCCCCGCGCGGCGCCTAGGTCCGCGCGATGCCCCCGTGCGGTGACGTACGGCCGACCAAGGGCCTCCCCCTCCCCCCTTCGTGCGACGAACGCCTCGACCCAAGAATTGAACAAAAGAACGACGTAAATAAATTTACAAGAAAACTCACCGATCTCGGTGCTCCCAAATCGCCGATGGGAAAAGAGAGGAAGAAGAGGTTCGCTCCGCGCTTGCCGGATCTTGTGGGTGGTCGATCGTTCCCTCCCCTGCACGGTCCTTGATTCCGCCGATAGAAAGGAGGAGGTCTGGGGAGAAGGGGGAAAAACCGCTTCCTCAATCTCGATGCGTTACGCTCAGGACAAGAAGGGGGAAAAAAATGCCCTATGCCCCGAGTCGCAGTGTAAAGCAGAAGGGGTCGGTTACCAATAGCCCCAAGCCCAACCCAATTAATTAGCCAATTTGGCACAAACGAACTGAACCCCGAGTAAATAAAGTAAAATAATTAGATAACCAAACGGGGCGATCAGGGTGCGAACCTGGGTCCAGTCTGCCTCGGTAACCGTACTGAAACTTTCGGAATTTATTCTGGAAGATTCCGGGGTCCGAATCCAAAACCGATTTCGCCGTCGTTCCCCGTTTCGCGAGCTTTATTAATTAAAAATACTCGCGAGCCCCGACGGTCTGCCCAGAAAATAAGAAAAAAATACAAGTCACCCCCGGATCCCCTAGTCAAGTAGGCAGTTCAAGTACACCAAAACAAGTCCCGAAAAGAAAAGAAAACGACAGTTGCTACACCACTCACCTCTAAAAACGAGTTTCGTCCCCGAAACTCAATCCTCGGTCGCGGTGAAAAGTTGGGGGTAGGCCTCCCACATCTTTGACTCCAGTTCCCATGTCGCCTCCCGCTCCTCGTGGTTGTTCCAGAGCACCTTGACGTACGGAATGACTCGATTTCGCAGTGTCTTACTCTCTCTTGCCAGGATTCGTACCGGGGTTTCCTCGAAGCTTAGATCCTCTTTTAATTCGAGGGTTGAGACATCCAGAACATGCGAGGGGTCGGGAAGGTATTTCTTGAGCATTGAAACGTGGAACACGTCGTGAATCTGGTTGAGGTTCGGTGGTAGAGCGAGGCGGTAGGCTACTGGGCCGATGCGCTCCAGGATCTCGAATGGCCCTACAAACCGTGGGCTCAGCTTGCCCTTCAACCCGAACCGTTTGATTCCCTTGGACGGCGAGACCCGCAAAAACACGTGCTCTCCCACCTGGAACTCCAAGTCGCGGCGTCTCCGATCCGCGTAGCTCTTTTGTCGACTCTGGGCAGTTAGTAAGCGCTGTCTGATGAGGCGCACCTTCTCTTCTGTCTCTTCCACTAAGTCGGGTCCCAAGAGTTTTCGCTCTCCCAAATCATCCCAACAGATCGGGGATCGGCAACGTCTCCCGTACAAGGCTTCGTAGGGTGCCATCTGGATGCTAGCTTGGTGGCTATTGTTGTAAGCGAATTCCACGAGTGGCAAGTAACGCTCCCAACCGACTCCCCAATCAAGTACACAGGCCCGGAGCAGGTCCTCCAGCGTCTGTATCACTCGCTCCGACTGCCCGTCTGTCTGAGGGTGGAAGGCCGTGCTGAACTGCAATTTTGTCCCCAAAGCTTGCTGCAGACTCTGCCAAAACTTCGAGACGAAGCGTGTGTCTCTGTCTGATGTGATCGATACCGGTACTCCATGCAGCCTCACTATCTCGCTGAGGTAGACCTGAGCCAACCGCTCTCTGGTCCAGGTTGTGTGGATGGGCAGAAAATGCGCTGACTTGGTTAGCCGGTCCACCACGACCCATATTGTGTCGTGGCCTTGCTGTGAACGTGGGAACCCGGTGACAAAGTCCATGGTAATATGATCCCATTTCCACTCCGGTACCGGTAAGGGTTGTAACTTTCCCGCCGGCCGCTGATGTTCCGCCTTTATCTGTTGGCACACTAGGCAGTGGGCTACAAAACGTGTCACATCCCTCTTCAGCCCGGGCCACCAAAAGGTTTGCTTGAGGTCCCTGTACATCTTTGTGCCTCCTGGATGCGCCGCATAAGGGGCGTTGTGTGCCTCGGTTAGGATTTCCTTCTTCAATTCTGGGGTATCCGGAACGCAAATCCGCCCGCGGAACCGTAGAGTGCCGTCTCTCTCTACAGAAAAGTCGCCTTCCCGATCCGGTGAGATCTTGTCTCTTACGAGCTGTAAGTGCGAGTCCGCCTGCTGTCCCTCTCGAATCTTCTCGAGCATCGTTGGCTTGACTACCAATGTTAAAAGTTGCGCAACCGTGCCTGCGGGCACTACCTCCAACCCTAGCCGTGAGAAGTCCGCAATCAAGTTGCTCTGCTCAGTTATCGCGCCTACTGATCCCCCTTCCAATCGCCCCTTTCGGCTCAGGGCGTCCGCTACCACGTTTGCCTTCCCGGGGTGGTATTGGATTGTTAGGTCGTAATCCTTCAGTAACTCAAGCCACCGCCTCTGCCGCAGGTTTAACTCCTTTTGGGTGAACAAATATTTAAGACTCTGGTGGTCCGAGAAGATGTTACAGTGAACCCCGAAGAGATAGTGTCTCCATAACTTCAGGACGAAGACTACCGCAGCCAGCTCTAAGTCGTGTATCGGGTAGTTTCTCTCGTAATCCTTTAGTTGTCTAGACGCATAGGCTATCACCTTCCCTTGCTGCATCAGAACACCCCCAAGGCCGATCCTCGAAGCGTCGCAGTACACCTCATAGTCCTCTCCAGGTGTTGGTAATACCAGAATTGGTGCCCTGGTTAGCCTTCTTTTGAGTTCTTCAAAACTCTCCTGGCATTTGGCCGTCCATACAAACTTTTCACCTTTCTTGGTCAACCGGTTTAAAGGGGCCGCAATCTTCGAGAAGCCTTCGACAAAGCGTCTGTAATAACCCGCCAGCCCCAAGAAACTGCGGATCTCCGTCACCGTCGTCGGCGGCTGCCAGTCGATCACCGATTCTACCTTCTTGGGGTCCACGGCGATTCCCTTCGCCGAGATCACGTGCCCCAGGAAACCCACCTCGCGTAGCCAGAATTCGCATTTCTTAAGCTTAGCGAACAGCTTCTGCTCCCTGAGGGTTTGGAGTATCGTTCGTAAATGGTCCTCGTGCTCCTCGTCGGTAGGTGAATAGATCAGTATGTCGTCAATGAAGACCACCACGAACCGGTCTAGAAATGGTTTGAAGATCCGGTTCATCATGTCCATAAAGACCGCGGGGGCGTTCGTAAGCCCGAAAGGCATGACCGTAAACTCGTAGTGGCCATACCGCGTCCGAAAGGCGGTCTTTGGGATGTCCTCGTCCCGTACCCGGAGCTGGTGGTAGCCCGACTGCAGATCAATCTTTGAAAAGACCGTCGCTCCTCGTAGCTGGTCAAAGAGGTCGTCGATTCTGGGCAGGGGGTACTTATTTTTCACCGTAACCTTGTTTATTCCTCTGTAGTCGATGCAGAGCCGTAGGCTTCCATCTTTCTTCCGCACAAAGAGTACCGGTGCACCCCAGGGTGATACACTCGGCCTGATAAACCCTTTGTCCAAGAGGTCCTCCAGTTGCGCCTTCAGCTCCTTTAACTCTGCGAAGGCCATTCGGTAGGGTGCCTTCGTGATCGGTTGAGTACCTGGTAAGAGTTCAATGGGGAAAACTACCTCTCGCTCAGGAGGTATCCCGGGCAGCTCCGCCGGAAAGACGTCGGGAAAGTCCCTCACCACTGGGATGTCTGTGAGTGTCGTCGGGGGTCGGGTAACCAGATCCACCGATGCCAAGTAGGCCACACACCCACCCTCCACCAATCTCCTGGCTCGAGCCGCTGAGATTACTGCCGGAAAGGAGGTACTCTTGCACGCCAGGTACGCATTCTTAGGAAAGCTTGGTTCCTGTAATTGCACCATCCGCTTCTCGCAGTCGATAAGAACTTGGTACCTTGAGAGCCAGTCCATGCCCAAAACAACGTCATACTCCTTCAGGGGAATCACCACCAAATCCCAAGGACAAGCCAGTCGCCCTAGCTTAATTGGGCAGGTGGCCACCAGACCGGTCGCCTCCAGTGTCCCGCCCGCTGTCTGAACCGTCATACGGCCTTGGAGAGGTGTCACCTCGAGATCATGCGAAAACACGTAATCGCAAGAAATGAACGAGTGGGTTGCTCCAGTGTCAAAGAGGGTTCTAGCACGGGAATTTGAAACAGAAGTAATACCTGCGAGTACGTCCTCCGGTGGGTCCGATTCCCGGCGGGTCATGGAATAAATTCGCCCGCCCGGTTGGGGCTGCCTTTCCTCCTCGCGCTGCGAAGCCGGGGGCCTAGAGGTCGACCCCATAGGAGCTTTCCCCCGCCCTGACAGTTGTGGTGAAGGCGTGGAAGCGGCAGAGGAGGCTGGTCCCAAGGCAAGGGGGCAGTTGCGGCGGAAGTGCCCCTGCTTGCCGCAGCGGAAGCAATGATCGACTCTCCGGGGGCAATCCAACACCCCGTGTGCTCCCCCGCAGATCACGCAAGGCCTGTCTCCGGATCGAGGTCCTCCCGTAGGTGCGCTCTGTGCTCCCGCCTGTGGCCTCCACCGCTTTGGGGGTCGGCTCCCAGCAGATGACCCCCACCCGTAGCTCTGCTGTTGCCGCTTCCTATCTTCATGCCGAGCCGGGGCCTCCCTCTTAGTGCGGGTAACGGCAAACCCGCGCTCCACGACAGTGGCCCGGTCGACCACCTTTTGGAAAGTATGCAAGTCAGCCGCCTGAACCACCTGGAAAATCTCGCTTCGCAACCCATCTACGAACAGTTGCGCCTTGTGGGGTTCATCCCTTATGACGAAAGGAACGCAGTTTGCTAAGCGCACAAATTCGCGCTGATACTCCATGACGGTCTTGCTCCCTTGCTGAATGTGGTTCAGGTCGTCCTCCAGCTTCTTCTTGACGCTACTTGTGAAGAAGGCCCCAAACAGTTCCTGCTTGAACGTCGCCCACGATAGAAGCACGGTGCCCTTGGTGGGGTCAGGGCGCACCGTCTTCCACCATAGACGAGCGTTTCCCTCCAAAAAGTGGACCGCCAGGGGGACGCGCTCGGGGTCCTCGATGAGTAAGTCTTCGAACAACTTTTCCATCGAACCCACCCACTTTTCGACGACCCAGGGATCAGTCGTCTCCCCATCGAACGTGGGTGGTTCAAACTTCATAAAATCCGCCAGATTAGCCCGCACTCGTTCCCGCTCCGTCTGTGGGACTGTCCCTTCCCCAGCGGCGGCGGCGGCCGCGGAGGCACTCCCGCCGAGGGCCCCCGGCGCCGACCCCGCAGGTGCTGATCCTGGTGCTGCCGTCGGTATCGTAGTCTGGGTGGATGCTAGCCCGGCCGTTGCTGCCGGTGGAGGGGCTGCCCCTGCCGCTTGCGGTACTGCGACTGGTGCAGTTGGCCCCTGTGGAGGGGCAGGAGCGACCGGTTGCTTCTGCGTCAGTTGACGCACATGTTCCGTAAGGGTCGCCAGCTGCCCCGCCATCTCCCTCAATTGTTGCCGCAAGAGTTGGTTTTCCGCGGCAGCCGATGTCGTCGCATCCGCCCCCACATCCTCGGCCGATGCTCTGGTTCGGACCATTGTCTGTACAACACACCATCAAAACAATTTAGCTCTAGACTACGCTAGAAGGAACCACCATAAATATCGGGAGGGAAAAAGAAAACACTAGCTACATAACCCCTTCCCCGATCTCTCACGCCCCACACCCATAAACCCTGCGCATTTCATTCATTAGTAGGTAAATGTGGTACTTTCGTGGATGTTGGACCGTCACCGTTGTGATTAAAATAACCTCTCTAATACCATCTTAATCTGTCACGCCCCGGGGTTTTATTTAGCGGAAACGATGTATAAAAGCAAGTACGAAAGCAAGCGTCTGACGCGCCCATCTTTCGCAATTGTTTTTTTTTTTTGTTTTTTTTTTAAACTCCCTTCCCCGGCGCGTGCCCAGATCCGCCGCATATGCAGATTTACTCAAAAATCGGGCAGAGTCTCCTCTGTATATGCACGGCGTCGCGTCAAGTACAATAGTCAAACAATGTCCATTTAATCACAACAGCTCAGAGTTACTTATGCATGAAGACTAAAAACAATGCCCGTGGCCAGTTAAGTTGAAAGGATAAACCCAGAGTTTTAAAAACAGGTCCACACGACCTTAGGTTATCGAAAACAGTTTGGAAAGTGCCATAAATCCACAGGGTTTGCAAAACGGGCCCACACGACCCAAGGTTTTGAAAATGGTTTTGAAATCCACATAAATCCACATAGTTTGGAAAAACGGGCCCACACGACCCTAGATTTTTAAAACGGTTTTTGAAGTTCTTTTCTTTTGTTTTGGTTCGTAAAACAGCCAAACGGGGATAATAGAGGAAATAGAAATGCATATCCAACATAAGAGTACTCAACATCCACACGACCCCACGAGGGTATCGAGAACCACACAGTAACCTACAATACCAAATGAAAATGCGGGGAAGGTAAAGAAAACGACATGCTGGGCTCCCACTGCCCAACTGCTCCCACCTCGGCCTCACCGTCGCCTACCGCTCACCCCTGAAAGCACCTGTCACAGAGTGGGTAGTCAGCGACACTATCATGATAAGGATACTAATAAAGCAAATAGAAGTACCAAGCTACAAAAGCTAGAACAGCCGGAGCAACCACTCTGCTAAAAAAGTAACCCGCGAACACCTGTATCCCCCCTGTAACCTGAAGCACCTGTAACACCTGACCTCGTCGGGCACCTATCCCGACGGGTCGCACCGCTCACACCTTGGTGCCTCAAACCCCACACCTACGGGGGCCCCCACTACATCACCTCGTGGGTAAACACGGGTCAGAGACCGCTTTTCCAGAAAAGAGCACCCTTTGCGGTGGCCAGACCGCGAGTGCGCGTGTCGCAACCTCGAGCCACATAAACCGATGCAGGTAATAACGTAACACACGGAGACCATTAGCATTAGGGATAATAAAATTAGAAAATAAATGTTAGTACTATTTCCCAACCTGTATAACCAGTCTCAAAGCAAGAACCCACCTGTCATGTGTGATGTCCGCCGTTCAACTCCTTCGCGTCCCGGTGTACTCCCTGAACCTACGAAAACCCACCGTCAGGACGAAGTCAAATACCCCTCACCTATAAATCAGACGCGGCCGACACAGACTAGTCCCTCGTTGCTTGGACGCGAGAAAGGCTCTTCGGCGCGGAAAAGCAACGGCCCGGTCGGTCCCGGCGGCGTCAACGGCCCGGCACGGCGCCCAAGTCCCCACGGCGCCCACGCCCGCACGCGCGGGCGGCGCCCCGCGCGGCGCCGGGCCCGCACGGGCCCAGCCCGCACGCGCGGGCTGCGCCCCGCGCGGCGCCCAGGCCCGCGCGGCGCCCTGCCCGCACGCGCGGGCGGCGCCCCGCGCGGCGCCCAGGCCCGCGCGGCGCCCTGCCCGCACGCGCGGGCGGCGCCCCGCGCGGCGCCTAGGTCCGCGCGATGCCCCCGTGCGGTGACGTACGGCCGACCAAGGGCCTCCCCCTCCCCCCTTCGTGCGACGAACGCCTCGACCCAAGAATTGAACAAAAGAACAACGTAAATAAATTTACAAGAAAACTCACCGATCTCGGTGCTCCCAAATCGCCGATGGGAAAAGAGAGGAAGAAGAGGTTCGCTCCGCGCTTGCCGGATCTTGTGGGTGGTCGATCGTTCCCTCCCCTGCACGGTCCTTGATTCCGCCGATAGAAAGGAGGAGGTCTGGGGAGAAGGGGGAAAAACCGCTTCCTCAATCTCGATGCGTTACGCTCAGGACAAGAAGGGGGAAAAAAATGCCCTATGCCCGAGTCGCAGTGTAAAGCAGAAGGGGTCGGTTACCAATAGCCCCAAGCCCAACCCAATTAATTAGCCAATTTGGCACAAACGAACTGAACCCCGAGTAAATAAAGTAAAATAATTAGATAACCAAACGGGGCGATCAGGGTGCGAACCGGGGTCCAGTCTGCCTCGGTAACCGTACTGAAACTTTCGGAATTTATTCTGGAAGATTCCGGGGTCCGAATCCAAAACCGATTTCGCCGTCGTTCCCCGTTTCGCGAGCTTTATTAATTAAAAATACTCGCGAGCCCCGACGGTCTGCCCAGAAAATAAGAAAAAAATACAAGTCACCCCCGGATCCCCTAGTCAAGTAGGCAGTTCAAGTACACCAAAACAAGTCCCGAAAAGAAAAGAAAACGACAGTTGCTACATTGTTATTCTTCAATTCTTAGTGGATTGTTATTGCGTGTTGGTCCCGTAGTTTTTCTCCTGGATTGGAGTTTCCACGTAAATCTCGGTGTGTTGATTTTTATTTTCCGCATTATTTTTTTATTTTGCACTGAGATTGGCTTTTATAATATTACACCTATTCACCCCCCTCTAGGTGTTTGATAGTACCTATTTAGATCCTTGTGGATCCTAAATAACTCTACAATTGGTATCAGAGCGGGTTTTAGGTTTATCTATCATGATGGGTGAAAGTGGTAATATTTTTAGACCTCCTCTTTTTGATGGGACCAATTATGCATATTGGAAAATGCGGATGAGAGCTTTTCTCATCTCTATTGATGAGCGGGTATGGCAAACCGTTGAATACGGTTGGGTGCATCCTGTTGAGGAAGTAGGAAATTCTACTACCCCAAAACCTCGCTCTAGATGGTCTAAAGAGGAAATCGAAAGATCTTCTTACAATGGGAAAGGTATGAACGCTTTATTTAATTCTCTTTCCTCGACTGAGTTTACAAGAATTTCCGCGTGTGAAACCGCGAAGGAAATTTGGGATATTCTCAAAATTACACATGAGGGTACTAATCTTGTAAAAATTCAAAAGCTCCAGATGCTTACAAGTCAATTTGACTCTATTCATATGGAAGAGCATGAATTGTTTACAGATTATTACACTAGACTTCAAGATGTAATTAATACATGTGCTAATTTAGGAGAAAAGATCCCGGAGTCGAAAATTGTAAGAAAGATTCTTCGGACTCTTCCGGAACGGTTTAGGGCAAAGGTTACCGCCATTGAAACCGTTAGTCATCCGGATGAGATGAGTGTAGAGGAATTAGTAGGTGCTTTGCAAACTTATGAGATGACTTTTCCTACTAATCAAAATTCTTCCAAGTCTTCTTCTAAGCTTACAGGTATTGCATTCAAATCAACAAAGGAAGAAGATGACGAATCGAGTTCCGACGATGAAATCTCTTTTGCCGATTTTGAAGAACAACTGGCGCGGATCACAAAGAAATTTCGTCGGAAATTTTGGAAGAATCGAACCGATGGATCTTCATCCACGAAACCATCTAAAGGATCATCGGGTTCTAAATCCTCTAAACTCAAAGGCGTTGCAAAACCTTCTAAAGAAAAAGAAAAAGATGATTTCGAAGGGGAAATCCGATGCTATCGATGCAAAGGCTACGGCCATATTTCAACGGATTGTCCTTCTAAGAAATCATACAAAAAGAAGGCTTTGCAAGCAAAAACTTGGGACGATTCTAGTTACGATGAATCGACCTCAAGTGAAGAGGAAAAAGAAAAATTGTTGCTTTTCATGCCTCTCAAATTCCCTCTTCTAAATTGTGCTTATCATCTTTAGTCACTGACTCTATTCCTTTGATTTTGCATGAAACATCAACATCCGGAGGAGAGTCATCAAGTGAGGGGGAGTCGGACGAAGAAGAACTCGTTGAGGCATACCAACAACTTCTTGCGGAATCAAAGAAGATGGCCAAACTTAACAAGAAGTTGAGGAAGCAACGACTTGAAGTTCAAGACGAGAATCAAGCTTTAAAGATCAAACTTCATGATCTCGAGGAGGAACATGGACGGTTTTAGATAACAATAAAATCCTCCAAGAAAAGCTAAACCAATCGGAGACAAACGCTAAATCATATATGGACAAGATTGGTTTTCTTGAAAAGCAGTTTGAAGAAATTCATGTCACCAACCAAGCTTTGACCAAGCAAGTTCATCAACTTAAATCCGACATACAAAGGCTTTCAACCGGTTCCAAGAAACTTAATTGTATGTCCGGATTAGGTCAAGCAAGCAAGGTTGGTTTGGGATTTAAAAAGGACCAAACTGCACATGCTTCAAGTTCCACAATAAAATTGAAAGGAAGGACTTGTCACCTTTGTGGACTTGAAGGACATTTGGTGAAGAATTGCCCGAAAAAGAGAAAGAAGAATTCTTCGGCAACTTCATCTACAGAGCGAACTCAACGGAATCAAAAGACACATCAAGTCAAAGGAGTTCACTCAACCCACCAAAGGTCCGAGCCGCAACATCAATCATTCAAGTGGATCATTGCACGGCAAAGACCTAAGGTGGACCAACAGTCAAAGCTACCAACCCCCGGCACAACGAATCAAGACAACCCAAAATCCAGCGATTTTGGATTCGGAAAGGTGATATCTTTCCTTGTCTTAAGTTCTAAATAGCTTATGACTGTGTGTAATGCTTTGATTGGTTTTCCCTTCATATTTTTCTTAATCTCTGCATTACATGTTTTTCAATGCTCTTTGTTTTTATACTTTGTTCTTGAACAAAAGGGTTTCTAACGAACAAGTGCATTGAATAAAAAAGGGCTTCACGTTCATTCACTCCAAATTAAGTTTTCTTGGATTATCAACTTGACTCCATATTCATAATCTTGAAGACACTTCATTTAAAGGAGTTGTTTAATTGAGCATTGGCTAAATTGACTTTAATTGCATCCTTTCACGCATTTAGAAATTTATTATGCTTTTGATATCATAATATTTCAATGTTGCAATGATCATTTATGTTAATTAATTCATCTTTTAAGTGATCAAAGTCAATTTCTCTCTCAATGATCTCTTGGTATAGTCATTATCATATTTGATTGCTTAGTCGAGTATGAATTGCGAGATCAATCTTTGGTTGAATACCTTATATATTAAATAATTGATAGCCAATTGAGGGGGAGTCAATGAAATGTAAATATGCTCAAAAGATGTGGAAAGAGTTACATCCCAATGAGGAGTGTGAAAACTACCACCACATGGAGGAAAAGAAAAAGAAAAAGATACTCCATGAATGCAAAGCAAATTTTTGTTTCAAAAATGTTGATGAAATGCATAATGAAATATTTGACTCAGTCATATTTCATGGTTGGTATAAGGTGGGATTTTTGTTAGAACAATATGGTATCTCCTAAGCCAAGTCCCAATATAATAGTGTAGCAGTAAATAGTGGCCTATCTAGATGTCCATATAAGTATGCAACTGTTCTCATAAAGAATGAAAGTGAAGTATCACATATGTCCCATGATCCTCTTTTGGTATAACAGTTAAGTACTAACATGATAGTGCTATTTTCAACATGATAGGTCCATAATTATTTTAATTTAAGCTTATCTGTCAATTTGGGGATCAATTGGTCGCTTTTAAATTGGGGTTTCACCCTCAGGTATTCCTAGTGAGCAAGTCGAAAAAAGAGGGATGCAACAAGCACCCACCTGGTACACGCAACTCCCCAAACTGAAAAGGAACTCCTAGCTGTCCAGAAAATGTCCCTGCAACCCTAGAATCTGTGAAACACTACAAAATGTCCGAACCCGGCATTAATGGGCCTTCCACGGAAAATAGCACTTACTGTTTGCAAAACAGCACAGAAAAAGTGAAATTTTTACCTATGAGCGGTTCTCGAAAAAATCCAGAAAAATTACAGCTGCGATCCTTGCGACGATTAGATCTAAAACGATTATTTATACGTCTTGTTCTGATGCTCATAGACCAAGATAGAAAATAAACAATCCCACGCTGTCCAAAAATTCACCACAAAAAATAGGGTCAAATGATGCCTCAGGAACCATGCCAAAAAACCCAAAACAGAGCAAAGTGACCAACATGAAAATCGAAGGCCTACCTCTTAGGAACACGCTGCCACAAAAATCTTCTAAAACTTCCTCCTGGTTGGCGTGGGAGATTTTTTCGACTGAACTGCGACGAAAACGGGCCGCGAAAGGGAAACGTCGAAGCGCGCTGCGACGCAGAGATCTCAATGTTGAAAACTCCTAAAATCCTGAAACTTCCTAGAGAGGTGGAGGACAGAGAGAGGAAGAAAACTTCTTTAGGCCACCCCCTCAGATTCTCTCTCTAAAGCTTGGAAAAATACAAAAAGTGAGAGGGAATGGGCTATTTATAGCCCATTCGAATTCGTGCTTGGGCCCGGATTTTCGGGCGCCCGATTCCCCCTCGGGTGCCCCTGCCGTCAGCGCTCGAAATTCCCTGGGCGCGACGCGTGTCCCGAACATGGGACGGCAGCGCCTAGCGATTCGGGCGCTGCCGCGTGTCCCGCGCAGGGCGGCGCACTAGCGGTGCCCGCCAGTGGCGGGACGCCACGTGGCGCACGCGGGCGGTGCCCCATCCGCCACGCCGGCGGCGCCTGCCTACCGCCAATCGACACGCAGTACATCCTCCGCCACACGTGCGTACGGCCGCAACGCCGCTCACACGTGAGCAAGCGAATCCGGGGCCGCCACGTGGCACGCCCCGGTCCATGCGCTGAGCCGCTCGACCTCGTGGATCACGCAGCGTGAGTCCGGCAATGGGAAGCCGCCACGTGTCCCACCGCCGGTCCACTGCACCAGCGCCAAACTTCCATGGATCGCGAAGCGTGAGCCGGCTAATGACGGGCCGCCATGTGGCATCCCCGCCGGTCCACGGCTCCCCCGTGCACCAAAATACATTGTAAACTTTCGGGGGTCCGTTTGTGGGCGTCCGGACTCGGAAAAATATAAGTAAATAGCCGTTTTCAAGCGTTTTTCCGTGCTAAATCCAAATATGGCCTCCGTTTAGCCCAAACCTATTTCAAAATTTCAGCAAAAGCCGCCGGAAGCTAGGCTTGATCCCAAATCCTCACTGGGTCCGTTCAACGTGTCCATTTGGCATGTTGCGGACCCGACACACCAATAATAGGTGTTTCATCACCATGGATCACAAAAAAACTGCACGGGGACCTTGGCCACTACATCGTTTCCATGAGAGGTAGGCCTTCGTTTTTCGTGCTTACTGTTCCTCTCCATTTTGAGTTTTTATGGGGTATTTCGGAGCATCTTTGAACCCCTTTCTTGCTATGGGTTTTTCTTGACAGCGGAGCTTGTTTGATTTTTATCTTGGTGCATGGTTGTCGGATTTCATCCTGTGAGGACTCGATCGACATTTATGCTTCGCGAGGATCGCAGTCATATTTTTATTAGAATTTTTGGAGGACATATCGAAGGTGATATTTTGACTTCTTTCGGACTGAATTTCTGCACTATTATGATCTTGGGGATTATTGCTTACCGCGGTGTTTGGTTTCTATCTCAGTGATCGAGAGAAGTTTTCAGGTGTTTTTGGGCTCGTTGGAATCGTGGGAACCTGATGATTACCCACGTTCAGTTTCGGCTCATTTGGACTTCAGATCGACGCGCGCATCTAGGTGGGTTGCTTTCGTCTCCAAAATCGGTGGACGGTTCTCTAATTCTATATGATAGAAAGTATGCATGTTTAGTGTACCAAATATATGGTTGAGATGTAAGCTTTATAAATGGTATTTGTATGAGAAATTGCACGATAAGATATCCATGTTATGTTGAATGAAAGCTTACATAGGTTTAGTGTTCCCCTATGCGATTGAAAGCATGCATGATTTAATGTACAACCTATAGGTTTGAGGGGTAAGCATGAGAATTGTTCTAACTCTTGGGAAAAATTAATGCTTACGGAAAATATGGAGTATTCTAGTGAGTTTGAGAACTTGCATGTTATCTGATTATTAGATAAGGTTGGGAGCTATCTAGCGGTTATGGTCACCTATGCTAGCTGAGAGCATGTTGAGGGAGATGTTGTTTATTTTGATTGATATTGAGATCATATATGTTAATGTTTCCTATTTATCTTTCAGTTTAACTCTATGCTATTTTTGGAACTTGACCTAGCACCCCGTCATATGTTGCATGTTTAAACCAGACTAGTAGAGAACCTTCACTTGGGCTAGGTTCCCACATTTTGCATCTTTTTTCTGAACATAGAGTTTCCTCGCCCGGATAGTGGGCCGAGTGGTCGGTTATTATGGGACGTATGTTGCACTCGTGCTTGGGGGCTGAGTGGAGTCTGGTAGCTGAGATTAGACTAGTGCTAGTGTTGTTGGGAGCCGTTTGGGTAGACGGTGGTCCCGGACCGTCGAGTACCTTCCGGTCAGTGTTGTTGGGTATCGTTTGGGTTGACGGTGGTCCCGGGTCGTTAAGTGTCGTCCGACCAGTTTTGTTAGTCCTGAGTTGTGGGTCGATCCTGGCTGTGGAGTATCTCCAGCCAGTGAGTTTAGTGTCGCGAGTTGGTTGAGTTTGCTAGTGTCTCGAGACTCATGAGAGCTTTGTTTGTTTGAGTCGTTGAGAGTACTCCGACCGTTGTGCGAGATGTTTGAGGATCTTGAGTCCTTCCATTCTGCAAGTGAGTGTGGATTTTGATTATAGCCTACAGGAGCCACTTTGAGCTCGACAGAGATGCGCGGATACTTTCCTAGGTGGGGTCGCTCCCCTCGAGTGTTGCTCCGAAGTTAGGCCTGTTACTTTGTTATTGTGACTTGTTGACGCAGTCCCTCTGGCTGGGCCTTTTTTTAGGTAGTCACGGACGCCCTACGTAAGTCTAGTCCTCCGTGGATATAATGGCAGTGGGTAGGGCCAGGCTTGACTGGACCCTATGTGGCAGTCAGTTCGATTGGGTCGATTGAGCACTTCGTGTGCGAGTGGTTGCATATCTTTTCATCTATATCACCCATTGAGCATTTAGATAGAGGTATGGAAGTTGTAGAGTATCTCCAGCTTTTCTTATTCAGTTTTTACTGCATCGTTATCTTATGCCTCTAGTAGACTTAATGGGCAGACCGTCGGGCTTGGTGGCGGTACCCACTGAGAACTACGTGTCGGTGTAGTTCTCACATCCTCTGTCGGTGATAGTTTTGCAGGGGCATCTTCTCCAGTTCCTACCTCAAGTGTTGCTGCTTCTTCTGTTCGAGGCAATGGAGTCGCGAGCTAGATCCCTACCTGTCTTTGGAGAGTAGCTGTACCCCCTTATTGGAGATTTATAGTACAGTTAGTTAGATTTGTTTATTGTTACTCCTTGAGAGTTTTCTTTATTTTGAGAGATTAATGTATTGTGAGGATCTAACTTGTACTATGAGCCTGTACACTGTTGTATTATTATTTTACCTCCCCGTTTGGGTTCTTAGATGTTGTATCAGAGGATGATGTATGATGATTATTTTTGGGAGATATTTATTGTATCTTTATTTTCAGTTGTACAGTGGTTGGATTTTAGTTTTACATCAGTTTACTTTCCAGTTCTGATATCTGTTTAGTTGTAGTTTTATCCTTCTAGGTTGGACGCTTCGCCTATGCGGGGTTTTCGGTATAGGTGGCGGATCTGTTGGCGACCCCGGGTCGTAGTTTCGACCTCGGGGCGTGACAGTTGGAACCGTGGGAGCCTAAGGAATGTGCACGTCTAGTTTCAGCAAGATCGGATTCCGGATCGACGCACTCCATGTAGGTTGGATTTCCTCCAAAATCAACGGACTATTCTCTAATTCTATTTTGTAGTGGACATGAATGACAAAGTTGGACCCCATATGTTGGTTGAGATGCAAGCATGATAGAGTTGTGCTCCATGTTTTGGTCACAATGCATGTATCAATTAGTAATTTGTTTATTGCTTATGATAATGAAATGTCGGAACCTTGACTAGCACCCCGTCATATGATTGCATATATTTAACCAGACTATTAGAAAACTCTCACTTGGGTTAGTTATTGTATTTCTAGCATTCCTACACACTATTGCATGTTCCACTTGACTTAGAGTTTCTCCTCGCCCGGATAGTGGGCCGAGTGATCGGGATAGTGTAGGATGCATATTGCGCTCGTGCCTGGGGGCCGAGTGGAGTCTAGTAGCTGAGACTAGTCCTGTGCTAGTGTCGGGAGCCATTTGAGTAGACGGTGGTCCCGGGTCGTCGAGTATTCTCCAATCAGTTGTTGCCACTGAGTTCGTGGCAGTGTTGAGTTTGTGATAGCAGGATCTTGAACCCAGAATATTTTTGTACACACATGATTTCAGTAAACCAAGGTTTTCCTCCTGAATTTTGAAGGGTCGCCGAAACCTGTTCTTGTTTGATTTGGGTGAAGACATTAGCCCTTCGGGGTTAGGGAAATATAACTTATTTTAACTAATTTGCTTAAAGAACTAAAATTTATTACAATGAGTTTCCTCAAATCAAGATGGTTTTCTTAAAAAGGAACTACTTTTTTCCCTCACCCTGAGAGGGTTCGAGTGAAAATGATTTTCAGAAACAAACATCATCTTTTCATATAAACCACCTCACGCGAAGAGGGTTCGAGCGATCTGGGCTTTAAGGGTTGTTTTCATCTTTGGGTCGAGAACTACGGGAGGCTATGCTTGGAGCCTGTTCTTGTTTGATTGGGGTTGTAGGTACTAGTCTTTCAAAATTTTTGGACCACTCGTCGTTATCGACTGTTGAGTACCTCCAGCCAGTGGGTTTAGTGTTAAGTTGAGTATTGTCGATCTGTTTGATCGTGGATTTGGACTATAGCCTGCATGATCCATATTGAGCTCGACAGAGATGCACGGATATTTCCTCGGTGGGCTCGCTCCCCTCGAGTGTCGCACCGGAGCTGGGCCAGATACTTTGCTTTCGCGACTTGTCGATGCAGTCCGTTGGGACACCCTACATTGGAGTAGTAGGGGTTGAGATAGTCTGTGTGGGACGCCCTACGTAATTCTCGTCCCGGTGTGGATGTGTGGTAGTAGGTGAGCGCAAGTTTGACTGGGTCCTTTTTGCGCAATCATTATGATTTGGTCGATTGAGCACCTCGTGTTCGAGTGGTTGCATATCATCATCTATTTCACCTATTGAGCATCGTAGATAGAGACATGATAGCTGTAGATTTCTTTCCTGTCACGCCCCGAGACTGCCAATTTGGACAGTTCGGGCGCGCTAACAGACCCGCCAATCGGGCATGACCTTTCAAGACCCGAAAGGAACGGTTCATTCCAATAATCACAGTTTAGTATAGCGGAAGAGTAATCAATCAGAGAACTAAACTATGAAATTAAAAACTTTCATTCATTCAACAAACAGTTAGATGATAATGAAAGATACCGTACTTGAGCGAAATATTAAACTTTGCTTATGTTACAACTCTCTTGAACATACAACTACTATACAAAAATTACAACTTCTTTTTTTTTTTTGCTTTCAAATGAAACTTAAAACATTTAGATTTTACATTGTTCCTCACATACAAATTTCGCTCAAAAGAAAAAATACTCCAAAAAGGTGCTGGCGACTCTAGACTGCTAGGTCGCTACTCTGCTGGGCCCTTGCCCCTGTCGCGCGCCTCGCTCGATGTACCTGGACTTGGAAAAATGGTCACCCAAGGGTGTGAGAACTACTTAAAGTTCCCAGTGGGTTCAACCACCGAAAAAGTATGTCACTTAGTCCAATGGAAGCAAGATAGCAAGATAATCTATGCTAAAAATAACTGCATATGCCAACTAACATGATCATAACATGTATGAATAACTCTACACTATTTGTGTATGCTCCTTGTCTCATTGCTACCAAAACTTGCCACTCTGGCTACTACCCAAAGGCTCGGCCACTATGCCGATACAAAAGGGATTTTGCTAACCCAGCCACATAGGCCACTCTATATTCTCTTTTCTTTTCATTTAGCTTTTAACTCTTTACTTGCCTTTCACTTGGGAAGCTGAGTCTTGCTCACACACTTCCCCTTGGGAGTGAAATATGCTCAACCCTCCCAATGGCAACCTGCCTTTAATTTTTTAATTCACGTGGGAGTGACATATGCTTAACCCTCCCGTTAGCATTTATGCCTCAATGCTCTCTCTTTTACTTTTCTCTTTTATCCTAAGTTCTTTACTCTAGGATAGCTTGGGTGTCTCTAACACCAATTTAGATTTGAACCTCTTGTTCATTTGTTTTTACACTTAATCTTGCCACTTGGCAATTTTTCTTAGCTCTTTAGTCCCTTTTAACTTTATCCTACTTACTTGTTCTCATTTCACAACCCTATATCTTAATTAGCCTTAGGGTTTCTACTATGTCACAAGGACACTAGACATTGCCTATAGTTTATTAACTCTGTTTCAATCTTTCACATTTGTCCTAGAGTTCATTAACTCTATTTCATATTTCTCACATTAACCTAGAGCTCATTAACTCTAATTCCATTCTTTTTTGCTTAGAGTCTATTAACTCTAATTACATTCTTCCTTTAGCTTAGAGTACTCTTGACTCTATATTTTCTCTTTTCCACATAACCTAGAGTACATTTAACTCTATGTTGTACACTCTATAATCAACTTTAGGTTATTCCCTAAGACAATGTCACTCGTTCATCTAGGTTTAACTCCTGGGTTATCATGCCACTCGTTAAACCTTTAATCTATGTTTTCTTCTAGTTTTGCATCCATTCACTTGTGTCACGCCCCCGGGGGTTTTTGAGTCTTTTGAAGCGGAAAAACGTGTCTATTTTTTTTTTTTTAATAAGTAGCATATACTTCATCCCCGGTGCGTGCCAGACCGCCACATACACAAATTCACTCTGTCCACGGACAGAGTCTCCTTTGTATATGCACGGCGTCTCATTTACAATATATCAATCAATCACAATATCATACATCACACACCAACCAACAACCATACAGTAGACATTCACCATATTCAGAGTTTAATTGTTTAACTAAAACATGTCATTTAAGCGGCGTCAAAGTTTGGAAAAGATAAAACCCAGAGTTGTAAAACCTGTGCCCACACGGCACATCCTTTTTGAGAAACCATTTTCGCAACCTTTATCTTATCATAAAACATGCCGCAAGTGGAAATACTACCGAAGGAATCAACACAGAGAACTACACCTCATCCACAGAGCTAACTAATACCTGTCCACATATAACATAATCCACAAGCAACTAGAAATAACATAAAGGGAAATGAGTCATAAATACGATAACCAAGAGTCCGACTACGATCCTCACGACGCAGTCCCACCGCCTTCCCGGCTAACGCACCTAGAAATACCTGTCACGGAGTGGGTAAAGTCAGTGACAAACAAAGTAGATGTGTAACAATATCAAGAGGGATAAAATATACAAATGTACCGATTACACCATAACCTTTCGTCAAACACTAGCACATCACTTTACCCTGGGCACCATTCCCAGACCACCTGTCGGGGAGACTAAAGTCCCCCCTCGTGCACAAACACCTACTTGATGCTTTTACCTCTTTTCTCGCGGTGCTGGTGTGACACCCAGCTGGCGCGAAGAGGTCCCCGCTTGCACCGTTACCTTTGCGGGGCACACGGGTCATAAAGGACCACTTTTCCGGAAAAGTACACCCATGCGGAGGCCAATCCGCCTGTGTACGTGCAGCATCCGAAACCGGATTGCCAAGATTGGCGTGTACTGGGCACCGCGACCGCAGCCGCACAATTATTAGATAATTAACAACAATCGAAAGGTTAAACTATCCATCTACTTTGTTAGGTAAATTAAGGAGTACTTTTAATGACGATAGATGCACTTACAGCACCGGTTGCGCTCATCGCAACCGTACCCACCTTATTGGAGAGAAATCGAAACACCAATATCCCTCGCGCTCTCCCGCTGTGTACCCGGACCTAAGAAAAGTCCGCACAGATAAACTATGGTCAGAAACACACACTAACACCTCAAAACGAAAAAACCCCCCACCTTACGATTTGACGGAATAAGCCCGGCACCGTCCGGTCGCCAAACCGGAACACCGCGCGGTACTCAACATAATAAATTAATGACCCAGTGGGTCCCAAGTGGCCATGACATGAAAGCCACTGGAATAACAATCCCAACGGCGAAAACCGCGCTCAAAACGGTGGAAAAACGGACCCAAACGGAGCAAATGAACTCCGGGCTGTCAGATGGTGCACGGGGGCAACCATGGACCGGGCTCACCACACAGTGAAGGCGGCGGTGCAGACCCGGCTCACCCAGGAGTCGTGCACCCAGCAGGATGGGCCGGGCCGCGCACAGCCCTTGCGCGCACCGGGTCCACGTCCCTCGGCCGCAAGCGCGTGCGCCGGGTGCACGCCTGGGGGCGTGCACCGCGCACAGGATGCAGCCCGGCGTACGGTTTCGTGCGCCGGGTCTGCGCTTCCGGGGTTGCGGGGCGTGCACCGGGTGCACGCCCGGAGTCCGTGGACCGCGCCGTACGGACAGCTACAGTAACCCTAGTTTTCCGCCGTTTTCGCGCCCGCTTTGCGATTTCTTCTCCGTTTTCGCTCCCGTGCGACTCCGGTGACGACCCCGCGAACATGGTAACGACGGCGGCGGCCTCCCGTCTAACAACGGCGGCGGCGGCCTCCCGTTAACCCACTATGTCCCGCCGGAGTCGCCCGAAAAATTCCCGAAAAATTCCGGAAAATTCCCGGAAAATTCCCGGCAATTCTAACGGCTAAACCGTCGATCGACAATCACCCAAAATGTCGATCGGAAGTTCGATTAGCAAGACACCCGTTATAAATCATCAACTAAGATCCGATACAAATCCTCGAACGATAATTCCGGTTAAAATAATCTAATAAGAACACGGAAAACCCCCGATGTGTTTATCAAACGAAACGATGATAACTCACCTTAAATTTTATCGGAACAAAAGATCCGATCTCCGGCACGTGAATCGGGGCGATCGGGTTCCTCCGCTTCCTCTTCTTTTCCTCTTTTCTCCTCCGGTTAGGGTTCTTTTCTTTCTTTTTCTCCGGTTGGGGTTTCGGCACGTACGAAAGAGGAGGGTTTGAGGAGGCGGAAAATCAAAATAGGGTTTCGCTCGGTAAGCGGGGAAATAAATAACCCCTATTATGGATATAACCAATTTGTAAGTCCGCACCGTCAAAATCCCTTTCGGATATTTTGACTCCGATTAATTAATTTGTTAATTAATTAATCCCAACCGATGACCCTATTAGTTAATCGTTTAATTATTATCCTTACCGTCGATCCTCATATTTAATCGTTTGATTTCTTTATTTACGTACGTAGGAAACCCATAATTCCCCGTTTCTGTTTCTCGAGAAAATATCCGCCTGACGGGATATTTCTCACCTTTAAATCCTGACCACCGATTATTTGATTTCCTTTATCAAATAATCTTGGGAAATCAAATTCCCAGTTGGATTCAAATTACCCGGATATTTAAATCTCTAATATCCGAATCCCGGTCACCGATTATTTAACCACCTTTATTAAATAATCAAGGGAAATCAAATTCCCAACTTAAATATCCGGATTTTATCTCTTTTCCAATCCACGAGATAAAATCCCACCAATTAAATCCCTTAATAAAATATCCTGATTTTTATCTCTTATCCAATCACGAGATAAAAGTCCCACCAATTTAAATCCCTTAATTAATTCGTACGTAGGAGGATTTAGATTCCGTCACCGGATAATTAATTAATTAATTAATTATCCTTACGAGATAGCCCACCTTATCTATTACGGGTGCAAGATATTTTGCACGGTTTCCGATGCGTGACTAATTACCGCATCGCTAAGGGTCCCGTTCCGGGAGATCCCGACATCGGATTTCGAATCCGATCGCACCGTCGGTCATCGTTTTTCGCGCTCTATCGCAGAAAAATACACACACCTTACCCGGCCGACTTTTCAAAATTAATAAATTTTATTTCGCTTAAGGCCTAAGCGATTACATGTGAGTTCAAAAATACCCCAAAGGGTCAGGTCACTACACCACTCACACTTTATAAAAAGTTTCGTCCCGAAACTTAAACTCAAACCTCACCTAAACAACTCGGGAAAACATTCCCTCATCTTCGATTCCAGTTCCCACGTCGCCTCACGCTCTTCGTGGTTGCTCCACTGGACCTTGACATAGGGGATCGTCCGGTTGCGTAGCTTCTTGTCCTCTCTTGCCAAATTCCGCACCGGCGTCTCCTCGACGCTCAGGTCCTCTCGTAGTTCAATGGTGGAGGCATCCAAGGCATGAGAGGGGTCTGCCAGGTACTTCCGGAGCATCGAAACGTGGAACACGTTGTGGACTCGTTCGAGGTTCGGGGGCAGGGCCAACCGGTACGCCACCGGTCCCACGCGCTCCAGAATCTCGAACGGTCCCACGTATCTGGGGCTCAACTTCCCCTTTATGCCGAAACGTCGGTTTCCCTTGGAGGGTGAAACCCGGAGCAGAACATGCTCGCCCACCATGAACTCTAAATCTCGGCGTCTGTTATCTGCATAACTCTTCTGTCTGCTTTGGGCGGTCAGCAGCCTTTGTTTAATCAAACGCACCTTTGCTTCGGTCTCCTCTACCAGATCTGGGCCCAGAAACTTTCGCTCACCTAAGTCATCCCAGCATATCGGAGACCGACAACGGCGCCCATACAGGGCCTCGTACGGTGCCATCTGGATGCTGGCCTGATAGCTGTTATTGTAGGCAAATTCCACCAGGGGCAGACATCGTGCCCACCCCTCGCTCAAGTCCAGAACGCATGCTCGAAGCATGTCTTCCACGATCTGTATCACCCGCTCCGATTGCCCATCGGTTTGCGGATGAAAAGCTGTGCTGAAGTGCAACTTGGTCCCCATCGCTTGTTGCAAACCTCGCCAAAAGTTCGACACAAAACGTGTGTCTCTGTCCGACGTGATGGATGTCGGTACACCGTGCAACCTCACTATCTCATCGAGGTACGTTTGCGCCAGTCGTTCCCGGGTCCACGTCGTGTGTATGGGCAAAAAGTGGGCCGATTTCGTCAAACGGTCCACGATCACCCATATCGCATCGTGTCCCTGCGGCGACCGCGGGAAACCGGTCACAAAATCCATGGTGATCATGTCCCATTTCCACTCGGGCACCGGTAAAGGTTGCAATTTTCCCGCCGGCCGTTGATGTTCGGCCTTTACCCGTTGGCACACCAAGCAGTGAGCCACGAATCGGGTCACGTCCTCCTTCATTTTGGGCCACCAGAAGGTTTGCTTGACGTCCTTGTACATCTTGGTTCCTCCGGGATGCGCCGCATACGGGGCGGTATGCGCCTCCCGTAGGATCTCCTCCTTGATTTCCGGTAGGTCCGGTACGCAGATTCGTCCGCGAAATCGTATTGCATCGTCGGAGCTCACCACGAAATCACCTTCCTGGTCGGCGGTTATTCTACTCCGCACCAGCTGGAGCTGACCATCAGTCGATTGGCCCTCGAGAATCCTGTCCAGCAGAGTAGGTCTGACTACCAGCGTCAGAAGTTGGGCGACTGTCCCTGCAGGTACCACTTCTAGTCTCAATCGCGAGAACTCCGCAATTAGACTATCCTGCTGTGTAATTGCGCTTACATCGGCCTCCGCGGCCTGTCCTCTGCGACTCAGGGCGTCGGCCACCACGTTGGCCTTCCCCGGGTGATAGTGGATCGTCAGATCGTAATCCTTCAACAGCTCAAGCCACCGTCTTTGTCGCAGATTTAGCTCCCTTTGGGTGAAAAGGTACTTGAGGCTCTTATGATCTGAGTACACATTACAGTGTGCCCCGTACAGGTAGTGCCTCCAGAGCTTGAGCACAAACACCACCGCTGCGAGTTCCAAATCACGCACGGGGTAGTTCCGCTCGTACTCCTTGAGCTGCCTAGATGCATAGGCTATAACCTTTCCCCGTTGCATGAGTACTCCACCCAATCCATTTCGCGACGCATCGCAATATACTTCGTAATCCTCCCCTGGCTCTGGCAGGGCGAGAATCGGGGCTCGCGTCAACCTATCCTTAAGCTCCTCGAAGCTTCTCTGGCACTTATCAGTCCAGATGAACTTTTCCCCCTTTCTTGTCAAACGGGTTAGGGGGGTGGCTATCTTGGAGAAGCCCTCCACGAAGCGCCGGTAATACCCGGCTAATCCCAGGAAGCTTCGAATTTCCGTCACCGTGGTCGGTCGGGGCCAGTCTGTCACCGAATCTATCTTCTTCGGATCCACCGCGACTCCAGCCGCCGAGATTACATGCCCCAAGAAACCGACCTCTCGGAGCCAAAACTCACACTTTTTGAGTTTGGCGTAGAGTTTCTGTTCCCGTAGGGTCTGGAGGACTGTGCGCAGGTGTTCTTCGTGTTCCTCATCGGTACGCGAGTAGATGAGGATATCGTCGATGAAGACCACCACGAATAGGTCCAGGAAGGGTTTGAATACCCTGTTCATCATATCCATAAACACCGCCGGGGCATTAGTGAGCCCGAATGGCATTACAGTAAATTCGTAATGGCCATAGCGTGTATGGAAGGCCGTTTTGGGGATGTCCTCCCCCTTGACTCGGACCTGATGATAACCCGACTGCAGGTCGATCTTTGAGAACACCGTCGCCCCCCCCGTAACTGGTCGAAGAGGTCATCGATCCTTGGAAGGGGGTACTTATTCTTGATCGTCACCTTGTTTATCTCCCGGTAGTCGATGCACAACCGGAGACTTCCGTCCTTCTTCCTCACAAACAGGACGGGCGCGCCCCAAGGTGACGCGCTTGGTCTGATGAAACCTTTGTCCAGAAGGTCCTCCAACTGTGCCTTGAGTTCCTTCAGCTCCGCGAAGGCCATCCTGTACGGTGCCTTGGTGATGGGCTTGGTGCCGGGGAGCAGTTCAATTGGGAAGTCAACCTCTCGTTCCGGCGGCATTCCGGAAAGCTCCGCCGCATCCGGCAATTTCCTTACCACTAAGCCTCAAATGTCGAATCGTCGGCACTAACCATTAACCCCAAAAGCCTGAGCTTTCAGAGGTGCGCATCCGATTCACTTATAGTGGTATACTCCGCACCACGGATCTCGACCAGACCCAACCCACCTGGATGTTGGGTCTATTGTTGGGCCTCTTGCCGTTAGGTCTATTATGGACCGCAGCCTACTCAACCTTTCAGGCTCACCTAACCCAACTCACTAGTCCCTTGGGCCTATTGTCTCAAGGCAGAAAGTTCGACCTATTTGACCCATAATAAAGGGCCAACACCAAAGACGACTAAGTCTTCGCATCCTTATTGGGCAGGAAAGTACAGACTATTTGCTCCTAAGGGTTCTCCTGGGGTCAAGACCCACATTACTCTTCGTAAGGGGTCTTTCCTGCTACTACTTCCCTCGGGTAGTGCGTCCTTTGTCGTGTCATCGCATAGGACCCCTCATCCGTGTCGCGACTCCAAAGAATCATTCCCGGGTTCGGGGCAGTAAAAACGGAACTGTCCCAGTTTGTCACGATAGAAGCAAAGGTCGTGCTTCCGGAATGAATCATTTCCCTCGAGGTGCTCCTCTTGGTATGCCCTCTTCCGAAGTTTGGCCGGGTTCGTTTCTTATCCCTGCTGTGTCCTGAGCTCTCCCGTCGGGCTTGAGACATCGTAAATCCGCGCTCCACCGCGGTGGCTCTATCGTCCACCTCCTGGAAGGTGCGCAAACCCGCCATTTGCGCCACCTTTAAGATGTCGCTCCATAAGCCATTCACAAAAGGACGGGCCTTGTGAGATTCATCTCTTGTATCAAAGGGGAACACATCTGATCAACCTCACAAATGCCCGTTGATATCCCATAACGGTCCGACTTCCTTGCTTGATGAACTTCACGTCACCTTCCATCCGCCGTTTGATGCTGTCGGAGAGAAATGCCCTCAACAGTTCTCCTTGGAACGTGGTCCAAGATGGAAGGGCGGTGCCCTCCGAAGGATCCGGGCGCACCGTCTTCCACCACTTGCGGGCGTCTCCCTCAAGAAAACGGACTGCCAAAGGGACCCGTTCACCTTTCCTCATTAGCAAAGCTTCGAAGAGCCTTTCCATGCTATCTACCCATTTTCCTACAACCCAAGGGTCGGTCGTATCTCCCTCAAGGGGTCTCCATTGACGGCTCCCGGCGTAGGTCCCAAAGTTGCTGGCGCGGCTGGCCCGGGCAGAGAAGCCCGGGCGACCTCCATTGGTGCAGTCGACTATTGCACCCACTATGGCATCTGTTCCATAAGGGTTACTGACTGCCCGGCCATCTCTTGTAGTCGTTGTCGGAGAAGCTGATACTCCGCCGCTGTTCGCACCATACTCTTTGCCCCTGCGTTCTCCGCTGATAACCCATTTCGGGCCATCGTCCGCTTGTAACAAAGAAACCACGTTAGGCCTAAGGTTATCACCCTAGCACCTAGACTTACGAACACACCTACATTACGTTCCCGTTTTCCCGTACTCTCACGTACTACACCTACACCTTGGTTATCTCATTTCCCATTTGCTTGTGGCACCTAGCACTGTGGATGTAAACCTCGTCTACTATGGTTGTGGTTGTATTTTCTCTGATACCATTTAATCTGTCACGCCCCCGGGGGTTTTTGAGTCTTTTGAAGCGGAAAAACGTGTCTATTTTTTTTTTTTTTAATAAGTAGCATATACTTCATCCCCGGTGCGTGCCAGACCGCCACATACACAAATTCACTCTGTCCACGGACAGAGTCTCCTTTGTATATGCACGGCGTCTCATTTACAATATATCAATCAATCACAATATCATACATCACACACCAACCAACAACCATACAGTAGACATTCACCATATTCAGAGTTTAATTGTTTAACTAAAACATGTCATTTAAGCGGCGTCAAAGTTTGGAAAAGATAAAACCCAGAGTTGTAAAACCTGTGCCCACACGGCACATCCTTTTTGAGAAACCATTTTCGCAACCTTTATCTTATCATAAAACATGCCGCAAGTGGAAATACTACCGAAGGAATCAACACAGAGAACTACACCTCATCCACAGAGCTAACTAATACATGTCCACATATAAATAATCCACAAGCAACTAGAAATAACATAAAGGGAAATGAGTCATAAATACGATAACCAAGAGTCCGACTACGATCCTCACGACGCAGTCCCACCGCCATCCCGGCTAACGCACCTAGAAATACCTGTCACGGAGTGGGTAAAGTCAGTGACAAACAAAGTAGATGTGTAACAATATCAAGAGGGATAAAACATACAAATGCACCGATTACACCATAACCTTTCGTTAAACACTTGCACATCACTTTACCCTGGGCACCATTCCCAGACCACCTGTCGGGGAGACTAAAGTCCCCCCTCGTGCACAAACACCTACTTGATGCTTTTACCTCTTTTCTCGCGGTGCTGGTGTGACACCCAGCTGGCGCGAAGAGGTCCCCGCTTGCACCGTTACCTTTGCGGGGCACACGGGTCATAAAGACCACTTTTCCGGAAAAGTACACCCATGCGGAGGCCAATCCGCCTGTGTACGTGCAGCATCCGAAACCGGATTGCCAAGATTGGCGTGTACTGGGCACCGCGACCGCAGCCGCACAATTATTAGATAATTAACAACAATCGAAAGGTTAAACTATCCATCTACTTTGTTAGGTAAATTAAGGAGTACTTTTAATGACGATAGATGCACTTACAGCACCGGTTGCACTCATCGCAACCGTACCCACCTTATTGGAGAGAAATCGAAACACCAATATCCCTCGCGCTCTCCCGCTGTGTACCCGGACCTAAGAAAAGTCCGCACAGATAAACTATGGTCAGAAACACACACTAACACCTCAAAACGGAAAAACCCCCCACCTTACGATTTGACGGAATAAGCCCGGCACCGTCCGGTCGCCAAACCGGAACACCGCGCGGTACTCAACATAATAAATTAATGACCCAGTGGGTCCCAAGTGGCCATGACATGAAAGCCACTGGAATAACAATCCCAACGGCGAAAACCGCGCTCAAAACGGTGGAAAAACGGACCCAAACGGAGCAAATGAACTCCGGGCTGTCAGATGGTGCACGGGGGCAACCATGGACCGGGCTCACCACACAGTGAAGGCGGCGGTGCAGACCCGGCTCACCCAGGAGTCGTGCACCCAGCGGGATGGGCCGGGCCGTGCACAGCCCTTGCGCGCACCGGGTCCACGTCCCTCGGCCGCAAGCGCGTGCGCCGGGTGCACGCCTGGGGGCGTGCACCGCGCACAGGATGCAGCCCGGCGCACGGTTTCGTGCGCCGGGTCTGCGCTTCCGGGGTTGCGGGGCGTGCACCGGGTGCACGCCCGGAGTCCGTGGACCGCGCCGTACGGACAGCTACAGTAACCCTAGTTTTCCGCCGTTTTCGCGCCCGCTTTGCGATTTCTTCTCCGTTTTCGCTCCCGTGCGACTCCGGTGACGACCCCGCGAACATGGTAACGACGGCGGCGGCCTCCCGTCTAACAACGGCGGCGGCGGCCTCCCGTTAACCCACTATGTCCCGCCGGAGTCGCCCGAAAAATTCCCGAAAAATTCCGGAAAATTCCCGGAAAATTCCCGGCAATTCTAACGGCTAAACCGTCGATCGACAATCACCCAAAATGTCGATCGGAAGTTCGATTAGCAAGACACCCGTTATAAATCATCAACTAAGATCCGATACAAATCCTCGAACG
Organism: Tillandsia fasciculata; assembly: GCA_029168755.2. Classification (NCBI taxonomy): domain Eukaryota; kingdom Viridiplantae; phylum Streptophyta; class Magnoliopsida; order Poales; family Bromeliaceae; genus Tillandsia; species Tillandsia fasciculata. Next base: position 6,272,680 of record CM054933.1, read on the forward strand.
ATAATTCCGGTTAAAATAATCTAATAAGAACACGGAAAACCCCCGATGTGTTTATCAAACGAAACGATGATAACTCACCTTAAATTTTATCGGAACAAAAGATCCGATCTCCGGCACGTGAATCGGGGCGATCGGGTTCCTCCGCTTCCTCTTCTTTTCCTCTTTTCTCCTCCGGTTAGGGTTCTTTTCTTTCTTTTTCTCCGGTTGGGGTTTCGGCACGTACGAAAGAGGAGGGTTTGAGGAGGCGGAAAATCAAAATAGGGTTTCGCTCGGTAAGCGGGGAAATAAATAACCCCTATTATGGATATAACCAATTTGTAAGTCCGCACCGTCAAAATCCCTTTCGGATATTTTGACTCCGATTAATTAATTTGTTAATTAATTAATCCCAACCGATGACCCTATTAGTTAATCGTTTAATTATTATCCTTACCGTCGATCCTCATATTTAATCGTTTGATTTCTTTATTTACGTACGTAGGAAACCCATAATTCCCCGTTTCTGTTTCTCGAGAAAATATCCGCCTGACGGGATATTTCTCACCTTTAAATCCTGACCACCGATTATTTGATTTCCTTTATCAAATAATCTTGGGAAATCAAATTCCCAGTTGGATTCAAATTACCCGGATATTTAAATCTCTAATATCCGAATCCCGGTCACCGATTATTTAACCACCTTTATTAAATAATCAAGGGAAATCAAATTCCCAACTTAAATATCCGGATTTTATCTCTTTTCCAATCCACGAGATAAAATCCCACCAACTAAATCCCTTAATAAAATATCCTGATTTTTTTATCTCTTATCCAATCACGAGATAAAAGTCCCACCAATTTAAATCCCTTAATTAATTCGTACGTAGGAGGATTTAGATTCCGTCACCGGATAATTAATTAATTAATTAATTATCCTTACGAGATAGCCCACCTTATCTATTACGGGTGCAAGATATTTTGCACGGTTTCCGATGCGTGACTAATTACCGCATCGCTAAGGGTCCCGTTCCGGGAGATCCCGACATCGGATTTCGAATCCGATCGCACCGTCGGTCATCGTTTTTCGCGCTCTATCGCAGAAAAATACACACACCTTACCCGGCCGACTTTTCAAAATTAATAAATTTTATTTCGCTTAAGGCCTAAGCGATTACATGTGAGTTCAAAAATACCCCAAAGGGTCAGGTCACTACAACTTGTCCTTGTTTTCTCCTAGGTCTTACATCCACTATGCATTTTCCTTATACTTCTTACATGATTCCTAGGGTTATACCGCAACATGATCAATTTCAAGTATTTATTCTTTGATATTTATGCTCATACAAATTTAACCTACAAAGGGTTAATATAATTTTCTTTTAGGGCTAAACCATAATTATCCATATTCACAATCTTATTACCCTAACATGCTCACTAACATGCTTCTAGGTCAGAAAATCAAAGGACAAAGTAGAGAGGTCACCCATTTTCGGAAGAATCCCCCACCTTTAGTCGCTCTTGCAAGAATAAGATAGGTTGACCTTCTATTCTCCAAGAAATCCCTAAATTCATAATGAAACCAATTAGGAATCACTTCTATACTCTTTTTAATTCCACACAACTATAAAAGAGAATCCTAGGTTTACTCTTTATTTCTTTCTATGGTTTCATTTTGACCAATAAAGAAAGAAAGTTGCAAAAATCCCTTATTAGCATACTCTTGTTATAGGGATATTTTGATCTCTTTAATATTTCGATCTTTAAAAGAAAATCCTAAACATGATATAACCATGAAGGAAATTATCTCATTGTCATTTTAATTCCACAAGAGTTCAAAAACTAGAACCCTAGAATTTTAACCTTACCTCTTTGGGTATTCTTTTGACCAAAAGAGAAGCAATGAAAGCTAATGTTTCACTTTGATTTTAAAAGAGACCAAAAATTGCCCTCTTGATCTTCAAGATTTTCCTAGAATGAAAAAAGGGAAATCATGAAGCAATTTTGTTCTCATGATCCACTAATTCCTTAAAATTTGTAGCTTGAAACCCTTTTAAAATGTGAAAGGAGAAGTTCTCAATTCAATCCCCTTTTTCAACATAAGGGGAAAAACATCAACTTGGTCACTTTTCTTCCAAGGTGACTCTTTTTGGATTAATTCACAAGAATAGGAAAAGAAAATAATCCCATCTTGACATATTAGCCAAAGAAAAATTTTGATCTCTTTAGCCTAGGGCAAAATGCCCAAAAATTTAAGAGAAAACTCAATTTGAGTAATTTCCCACCAATTGATGATTTTGTGCATTGGCAAAATCCTAAAACTTTGTTTGAATTATTCTTTTTTTTTTTTTTTTCCTTTGCTTTTCAATTTCTGCTGCTGGGCAGCTGCTGCCCAAGCAGCAGCTTGTAGCAGCTGCTCCAGCAGCTACTTATGCAGCAAATTCAGCTGTATAAGCAGCTGAAACCTGCTGCTGCTGTAGCTTGCAGCAGCAGGAGCCCCCCCTTAGATGCCTTACTTGCAGCTGCCAAGGCAGCTGCCAATGTTGGTGGCTCAACCAGCAGCAGCAGCTTCCGGTGGCCGAGCCAGCAGCAGCAGCTTCCGGTGGCCGAGCCAGCAGCAGCAGCTCAAGCTGCTGCTGCTGGTGGCATGGCTGGCAGCAGCAGCTAGACCTGCTGCTGCTAGCCCCACCAGCAGCAGCTCAAGCTGCTGTTGCTAGTGGCTCAACTAGCAGCAGCTGCTGCTGGTGGCATTGCTCGCAGCAGCTGCTCGAGCTGCTGCTGCTGCAGGCCCTGCTGACCGCAGCAGCTCTAGCTGCTGCTGCTAGCAGAGGTTAGAGTGTGTGTGTGTGTGTGTGTGTGTGTGTGTGTGTGTGTGTGTGTGAGAGAGAGAGAGAGAGAGAGAGAGAGAGAGAGAGGGAAAGAAAATACCTCAACAAACCAAAAAAATTAAGAGGAAATGAGGGAGAGAGAGATGCTCTACTCCAACTTCTTTTTCTTCTTTCCTCATTCTCCTTTTTCTTCTCCTTTCTTTCTCCCTGCTCCAACAGAGAAACGAAAGAGAGAGAGAGAGAGGTGTGGGCTTTCAAGAGGGAGAGAAAGAGGGGAATTAAATGTCCCTGCAGGTGGTGGTTGGGGGGAAGAGGTGATTTTACCAAAATGCCCCAACTTACACTTTATTTCCCCAAATTGCCCTTATTCCTGCAGTTTTGCCCCTGCAGTGAGCAAATTCAGATACCCCTCTTTCTCCGCGTTTTGCCGTCAACTGGTTAATCAAAATTGCAATTTTATTTTACCCCTTTATTCTACAAATTTTTCTTAAACTCTCTATGATTTCTTTTAAATTTTTTGGCTGCTCTATGCCCTCGAAAGAGAGACCCGAAAAAGCTTCGTGATAAACTGCATCAGCAAAAACTACAGTTTTAGAATTCTTGAAGCAGTTTGCTTCGTTTCGTTCTCCTATTTTCTTTCAATCGCTCACCTAGGCACTTCACCCCTTTTAATCAGCAAACTTTTCTAAGACACCCAACGATTTCTTTTTAATTTTTTGACTACTCTAGGTCTTCGAAACAGGGCTCCGAAAAAACTTGCCGATAACAGAATTCAGGATTCCTGAATTTTGCGAAGTCCTTGAGCTTCAACTCACTTTTCGACCCGATGCTCTTCATGTCGGTCCGAAACGCTCCGAACTCGACTGTAATCATATTTAAAATATGTTACAAGTCTTTTCGCCGCATTTCGCCATTTTGCGAATTTCGGCGAACGAGAACTTAAGCTTCATAATTTGAAGCTTCAAACTCTCAACTACAACTCACTTTTCGACTCGACGACTTTTGCGTCGATTCGAAATGCTTCCAACCCACTTGTAATCACATTTGAAATATGCCACAAGTATTTTTGCCGAGTTTTGCCATTTTGCGGAAATCGGTGCATTACATTCTCCCCTGCTTTAAGAGTTTCGTCCGCGAAACAAAAACCCACATACCTTAGGATTTATTCCTCGAATAGACGAGGGTAGTGCTCCCGCATCACGGCCTCAGGTTCCCATGTGGCTTCTTCTTCGCTGTGCCTCGTCCAAAGCACTTTCACATAGGGGATGGAGCGATTTCTTAGCCTTCTTCCACGCCGATCAACAATCTTGTACGGGAACTCATCGCAGCTCACGTCTTCCCGTAAATCAATGGTGGGTAGTTGATTATATGCCTCGGGTTATGGACATACTGGCGGAGCTGTGACACATGGAACACATCATGAACTCCCGCCAAGTCTGGGGGCAATGCCACTTAATAGGCCACCGGGCCAACCCGCTCCAATACTTCATAACGACCAAGAAAAACGGGGGTTTAACTTTCCCCGTATCCGCAACCTACTACGCAATCACGTTCCTCCGTCGTTCCATTGGCTCGACGTGGAGGGCAAAAGCCATTCACACTCTTGATCATTCCACACACTGCTAGCGCTCTAACCCACGAGCTCTCAGCCAACCCACACACTTCGGGTTACTGAAAGGTCCACAGACCCTAGTCCAACATGGGCCTATAGCCCAACTTCCAACTCGACATCGAGTAACGACTCTCATCAGCAGGCAGACCCAATCCCTCTTTGGTTAGATCCGCACTTAGGATCACCGCACCACACTCCAACTAGGGGTATCAACGTCTCGATCATCGTGAGCCCTAAGGCCAGACCGCGTCCACACACTCGGTGTACTAAAGGCCTCAAAACTCACGTGTGGCTTTACACATTCTCGGGTCATCGCTCGGACTACCGCCCCGACCAAATCTCTATCATGCCCCGCCCTCAGGCCTCGGGTCGTTGTCTCTTATAGCCGACTGCGCCTGCCCACAGGGCTACAGGCCCACTGTCACATCCCGGGTGTAAACCAGAACCCGAGTTCAGCAACAGATCCGCCGTATATGCAGTATTTCCCACATATACTAAGCGATACAATAACTCAAGCAACTAGGTGTAGTGTACAAGAGAATGTATAGCCACAAAAAGTGGCTCAGAGTGACAAATGAACATAGACTACTATAAAACAACACACAACCAACACCAAAACTCCAAAGCCTCTGCCACAACAACACCACCATATGCAAAACATCCTCCAACAATGAACAAGTTTCCAACCAAGATCAACCAATCCAAATCCATAAAAAGAGGTATAGCTCAACTTGAAATGAAACTAAATACATAAATTCCAAAATAATAAAAAACATCAATAATACCCCACTCCACCAACACTACTACATGAATCAACTCCAAAATATACAACTCCAAAATCATCATAATACAAGTCTACTACAATATCCCATACACAATCAGTATACCCCACAAAATACAACAAATGTAACTCCCATATGAATACAACTCGAGGACTGACATAATACATAAAGCTGGCTCCAGCCAAACCAAATATACAGTAGCCTAGGTACAAAAGACGATTGAAGGAAATAAATAAACTATAGGGCAACCTCTAACAGAACCATCAGGGTGGAGCTCTATCTAGTCTGCGACTCCCTTGCCGCGCTCTGCCTGTATCGCTGCTCCAGAAGAGATCCCTGGGGAGCAACAACGGGTGTGAAAACTACTAACAGCAGTCCTCAGTGGGTAAATCATCGAACCTCCGACCTACCCACCGAGTCTACCGGAAGGGCAAAGTAGGTGATAGTAAGAAGAATAATAGTAATAGCTGAAAGGAAACTACTCTACTATGCCAAATGATAACTGAATAAAAGAGAGTGTATGCATGAATAAAAGTAACACTGCCCTCGTGTACCAATAATGTACTCAACGGTATAATATCCAAAGATATATGCATCATGGAACAACTACCGAGATATATGATGTACTCAACTATATGATCTCAAATAGATACCTGCATGCCTCATAGAAAACAACTACCGACCTATATGATATCCCCACTACATGATATCAAATAGATATATGTATATGCATCATGGAAATATAACTGCCAAAGTATGACCCAATCATATGGTCCTGTATAGGCCCAGACTTGCCTGTATAAATCAATCTCATCAACCGGTACACCAACCCGGTATATACATCAATCTCAACACCGGTACAACAACCCGGTCTATGTATCAATCTCAACGCCGGTACAACAACCCGGCCTCGCCTACTCCGGAGTGGCACTCGAGGGGCGCGACTCGCTCGAGTCTCAAAGTAAACCATGTCCAACATCTCTGTCAAGTATCTCAGTCAAGCAGGCATAAGTCAACACTATGCTCAAAGTGGAGACTCACTCTATCCACAATGCAAAACCCAGCCCCAACTGATGCATAACACTAATCGGTCCAACCGCCCACAATCCGCGGTTGCCGAAACAAAACCCGAGTCGATAATTTGATGCTATCCCACCTGGCTCAACAAAATAACTATACTATCCCCATCCCTGTTTGCTAACCCGAGCAATAAAAGTATAAGAGAAAAGAAAAGGTTTTCTCCTAAGTTTGATTCCAGCATGAATAGTATAGCATGAATAAAAGAGATATGGCCTATCTATATGTCCAGATGTCAAGGAATAGTTCTCACACATGATCGATATAATTCTCAATAAGAAACTTAAATATAAGCATGATTAAACCCAACTATAGATAGTAAACATCACACAAGGTTGCACTTTTGGTTGAGTCGACTTGTAGGCCGCAATTTCGATGTGCTCAACAACCACCTGTTTACTTGCTGCTTTGAAGTCCGATTGATCTTTTTTTTTTTTTTTTTTTTTTTGCGAGCACACTCCTTACATTCTCAGCTTTCCAACAAACCTGCAATCGCCTCAAAACTCCTGTTGGATAGAAAGTTACAACGAAAATATTACTAGTTGCGCAGAATTTCAGCAACTCGAACGGATAGTGAAAGAACTCAAAATCTGCTATGTATGTCTAATAAATCTCTAATACCACAGCCCAAACTTGATTTCTAAATTCCCAATTACCATAGAAATTCCATTAGGTTTACAAAAAGCCAAACTTAACTCTTTCAAATAAACTCATCCCACAAATACATCCATGTGTCCCAAATTCCAACATAATCTTAAGTTGAAATTCAACTTGGTATACCTCCCAATTTAGACATAATTACAAGTTGAAACCAAAAGGAAAATTGTCCATCATGCTTCTGAGATTACAAATATCCATTTAAGTTAACCCTCACAGCAAGTACTAACCACGGAATTAAAGCCAACACTCAATTAGCTACATAAGTCATTCCCAATTTACATGCAGATTTTCAGCAACAATGTACTACAAAGAGGACTAAAGATGGTATATCAATTCTTATCCAAATTTCAAGAGTAAGGTATAAAATTGTTCCTCTTGAAGTCTAGAAAACTACCCAACTTGAAATTCACTATTTCATAAAGAGGAGAAAAAGATATCCCAAGATTACCACATGCTGTCCAAACCTGCAATCTGAACAAAGGGCTTCAAAGATGATGAAATTTACCTAGTTTGTAGCAAGATTTAGCCCTCCTCTTTAACATAAAAAATGTAGGTCTCTGAGTCCTGGTAAATTCCACGCAAAATGAGCCTAAAATTCCACTTCTTCAGTCCTAGGGAGCAAAAACACTGAACATTGCTTAAAACCACATCCAGAATCTCAGCTGTGAACAAAAGTCTCAAAAATGGCTCAATTTACCTAATTTAGAGTCCAAATTTAAAGTTCCAAAAAACACAAAAATTGAAGCTCTTCAAGTCCTGAAAATTTTTTCAGCAAAAATCAACTTAAAATTCCATTTGCACATCCCAGGAGAGTAAAAACAGTAACCTCTGCTCAAAATCCTCCACAGAAAATAAATGTCTCAAAGATTGCTATATTTACCCAGTTTAGAGCTCCAATTAGGTTCCCTCCTCAATATAAAAGTGTAGATCTGGAAGTTGTGAAGAGAACCCCGCAAGAATCATCCCAAAATTTTACTTCTACTATTCTGGAGGTCTCCCAGAAGAAAATGCGACGAAGTGGAACCAAAACCAGCAATGACCAAGCTCCAACAATGGTGTTTTCGATGGTGGAGAAGAAAAAGATGAAGGCTGCTTCATGGACTCCTTAGTAGCTAAGAAGGAGATGAAGTCCAAAAGAGCTAACCCCAGCCATTAAGCTCCTTTAAATAGGCTTAACAACCTCCAAAAGTGAGCTTGAGGTGCACCAAAACACCTCACCAACCCCCCTCTCACACACAATCCCCCTTGCAACCCGATCCGGGCAGGGGGGGGGTTCGGACCAAATGGTCCGACCGCCAGGGGTCACGCATACGCGGCGCCAGCAGCGCGCCCGCGCATGCGCGGCGCGTGCCTGCCCGGTGCACCGCCCGTGCACCGGCCCCACAGTAGCCCATCTACACCCGGTGCATGCCTCCCCATGCACCGCGCTGCACCCGCCGGTGCATGGCTCGTGAGCCGACTGCCGTGAACCCGGTCCACAGCCCCAGCAACATCCAAAACACTATTTTAAGTCCAAAAATATCCAAAAATAGTGTATTTCGCACAGTTTTTCGCACTGAGTCCATTTTTCTCGTCCATTTGGCGAACCGAGGGTCTCGACACACCGAAAAAGTGTAATCAAAGCTCTCCAAACCATAATTGTACAATCATCACATTTTCGTACATCCCTTTATGCGGTTTTTCGCACCGGATCTGATTTTCGTGTCCTTGTCGCGCACTGACAACTCTAACACACCCAAAATGTGCCGACGAGCTACCAATCCACTAGTAACTCAACCCACAAAGATTCCGGTCTTCACACCCACAGTCCACATATATGGTCCAGGCACGGGTCGTGTAGAGTACTGGGACTTCGGACAGCGCGCCGACCACATATGATGGCCTGGAGTGGTGAGATTGCCTCGGACATGTTGCATCTGAGATTACAGTTGATGCCGGGTTGATTTGGATCAACGCAGAAGCTCCAGCTCGATTCGGGATTTTTCCGGGCTTTGTATGCCGATTGTGGATGAGATTTGGGAATTACCGACTTCACTGTGGAGCGCCGGAAAATTCGGGAACACTTGGAACAGGTATATATTCAGTTTACAGCGAAGTTCGGGAGGTTCCGGACAGACACGGAGGATCCGGGGGCAAAAAGCGAGTCGGAACTGGCAATTTTGGAGCCGGTATTTGATTTGAGCACCCCGACTCAACGGATGAGCTTTTTGAAGAGGAAAAGCTGTGGACACGTGTATTTTCAGATTACAGCGGTGTTCGGGAGGTTCCGGACGGCGGCGGAGGGCCCGAAGGCAAAAAGTGAGTTGGAGTTGGGTCTTTTGAATATTTTATTAATTTAATTAAGTGGTTTTGCTAATTAGTTCTCCCTTTTGCTTGGTGGCAGTGAAAGTGGGTTGGGGGCTTTGGATTAAAGGTAAGTGGTATTTTTACTTTTATTTTTATTTAATTCCCTTACTTAGCTAATTAAGCTTTAATTAGCTTTAAAGCTTAATTAAGCCTTAGCCTGAAGCTTTTAAGTGGGTAACCTTATCCACGTGGGCCTTATGGTCACCCCCCAAACCCACCCCTCTCCTCTGTAGCAGAGAAAGAAAGAAAGAAGAAAGAGGGAAAAAGGAAGAAGAAGAAGGAGAGGAAGAAGGAGAGGATGGAGAAGATGATGGTTTTGAGGTTGTTCTTGGTGGTGGTCTTCCCCTTGGTGGCCGTTGCAGCTCGTGGGCGAGCATCGAGCTTCTTCAAGGTTGGTAAATAGGTGTATTTAATTTTGTCGGAATTATGTTAGAGTTTTTGAGCTTTGGTAATTATTTTGGGGCTCTGATAATTTTATTGGAGCATTTTATTGGGACTTTGGATTTTCATGGAGCTTTGGAAATTTTTTGTTGATTTTAAATGCAAAAAATGGATTTTTGGGAAAATTTTAATGCTTTGAGGTATTTTTGAAAAATTTTGGAGCTAATTAAGTTGTAAAAATTATTTTAAAATTTTCTGGGATTTTTTAGAATTTTTTTGAATTTTTTTTCGGAAATTTTCGCCGCGGCTGGGCGCGGCGCTGCCTGGCCGCGCGCAGGCGGGCGCGCGCGGGGCCCCGCGGGCCGCGCGCGGGCCTGCGCGAGCGCGCGCGGGCCTGCGCGGCGCTTGCCGCTGCGCGCAGCGCCGCATGCTGCGCGCAGCGGGCTGCGCACGCGCGGGCTGCGCGCGGGCGCGCGCAGCGCCACTGCGCGCCGCGCGGCGCACTCCGGCGCCGCGCGGCGGGCCCCTGCTCCTCGCGGCCGGTTCCTGGGTCGCGCGGCTCCCGTCATCGTCGCTTGGCGTGCCCCGGGACTTCGTCGGCGCCTCGGTTTGCGTGCCGGCCCCGTTTTTTTTCCGCCGACGGAGGTCGGTTCCGCCGACGGAGGCCGTTTTCCCGCCGACGGAGGCCGTTTTTCTGCCGACGGAGGCCGGTTTCGCCGTCGGATGCTGTTTTTTTCGCCCGACGGAGGCCGTTTTTTTTTTTTTCCTTTTTTTCCGCCGTCGGAGGCTGTTTTTTTCCGCCGTCGAGCCGCTGTTTTTTTCGCCGTCGACCGCTGTTTTCCGCCGCCGCGGGCTGTTTTTCGCCGTCGACAGCTGTTTTTTTCCGCGCCGTCGACCGCTGTTTTCGCCGCCGCGAGCTGTTTTTTCCGCCGTCGACCGCTGTTTTTCGCCGTCGACCGCTGTTTTCCCGCCGCCGCGAACTGTTTTTCGCCGTCGACCGCTGTTTTTCGCCGTCGACCGCTGTTTTCGCCGCCGCGAACGGTTTTTTTTCGCCGTCGACCGCTGTTTTTCGCCGTCGACCGCTGTTTTCGCCGCCGCGGGCTGTTTTTCGCCGTCGACAGCTGTTTTTCGCCGTCGACCGCTGTTTTCCGCCGCCGCGAGCTGTTTTTCGCCGTCGACAGCTGTTTTTCGCCGTCGACCGCTGTTTTCGCCGCCGCGAGCTGTTTTTTCGCCGTCGACCGCTGTTTTCGCCGCCGACCGTTTTTCGCCCTTTTTTTCGCCGTCGACCGCTGTTTTTCGCCGTCGATCGCTGTTTTCGCCGCCGCGAGCTGTTTTTCGCCGTCGACAGCTGTTTTTCGCCGCCGCGAGCTGTTTTTCGCCGCCGCGAGCTGTTTTTCGCCGTCGACCGCTGTTTTCGCCGCCGCGAGCTGTTTTTCGTCGTCGACCGCTGTTTTTCGCCGTCGACCGCTGTTTTCGCCGCCGCGGGCTGTTTTTCGCCGTCGGGCGTTGTTTTTTCGCCGTCGGTCGTGGTTCTTCGCCGTGGAGGTTGTTTTTGTCGGTGGAGGCCGTTTTTCGCCGCCGGGTGCTCGATTTTTGATCGATCTTTACTGATTTTGCGATTTCTCTTTTCCTGGCAGTTTTCTGTGCAGTTTTAGCTTCTGTCTGGGATGCGATCTTGTGACTCCGTTTTGCGTGCGGTTTCCGGCGTCGTGCTTCGGGTGGCGTGCGGGCCACGTGGAGGCAAGGTAAGCCCGCTGAGCCCAATTGCAAGTGTCGACAAGCAATTGGGGGCGATCTGAGTTGGGTTGGTGTTTCTCTCCAAGTCTACGGACTTCCTTCTAATTCTATTATGATAGGATTGCATGCTAGTTTAAGTGTTTCTTGGAACTTGACTAGCACCCCCGTCATATGTTGCATGTGTTCAACCAGACCAATAGAGAACCTTAATCTGGGCTAGGTTCTTTTGTGCTTTAGACATCCCCACACATGGCATTTCCTTCTGGACATAGAGTTCCTCGCCCGGGTAGTGGGCCGAGCGGTCAGAGTTTTGGGGGATGGGTGTTTCACTCGGGCCTGGGGGCTGAGTGGGGTCTGGTGGCTGTGTTAGGCTAGTGTTGGTGGTTTGGGAACCGTTTAGAGTAAACGGTGGTCCCGGGTTTCTAGTTGTGGCGTCGTTTTCTCGTTACTACCATGTTGTGATCGTGGAGTACGTATGCTATCAGGACCTTGAACCCAGAATGCTTTTGAACTCTCATGATTTTGGTATACCAGTGTTTCCTTCCGTATTCCTAAGGGTCGCCGGAGCTTGTTCTTGTTTGATTGGGCGAAGGTGTCACCCTTGGGAGTTCGGGAAACAAACTCGTTTTCAACTGATTTTCTCAAGAACTAAAATCCATAAAAGCTGGTTTTTCTCAATTTAAGATAGTTTTCAAAAGGGTAAATTTTACCCTCACCCCAAGGGGGTTGAGGAGAAATGATATTTCTTTATAAAGGTCATCTTTTTACTAAATTCCCTCATCCGCCAGGGCGGGGGATCTGGGTTCTAAGGGCTGATTTCGTCTTGGGCCGAAAACAACGGGAGGTGACACCTATGGCCTGTTCTTGTTTGATTGGGGTCGTAGGTAGTAGACTCCCGGGGTTTTCGGACTCTGTGCAGTTCTAGCTGTGGAGCATCTCCAGCCGTGAGTTATGAGTTTGAGTTGAGATAGTTGCCCACTTTAACCGAGAGGGGCCGAATCCCTGAACGGTAAAGGATCGAGAACTTCGATAGGCTGAGCCTAGAGTCTGTTCTTGTTTGATTGGGGTTCTAGGCACCGGTCTATCGGGATTCTCGGACCTTGCCGCGTCAGTCGGCTCTGCTCGTCTATGAGTGGGGTGTCGTTGTGGGAGCCGTATGGAGTGACGGTGGTCCCAGCTGTGTAGTACCTTCTTGAGTGAGTTGTGTTGTGAGGTTGAGTCGTGGAGGGTTCTCCGACTGAGTTGTGCTTTGAGCATCGAGATACCGATCTGTTTGATCGTGGATTATAGCCTGCTGAGCCTGGCATTTCATGCCAGTTATGAGATACTTGTGATACTTGAGTTCGTTGGGGTCGCTCCCCTCGAGCTACGCCCCGGGTGCGATGATGATACCGAGCCTGACGAGGCTGCGATGATGTGACTAGTTGATACACTAGAGTTCGCTTGAGATTGTGATAGTCCTTGAGGGACACCCTACGTAAGACCAAGTCCTGTTTGGGCGTAGTGGCAGTAGGTGAGCGCAGGCTTGTTTGACTGGTCCAAAGTGGGACAGTCATTGAGATTGGGTGACATTGGGTGAGTGATGGCATAGTACTTGGGACATGTTGTCAGTAGTGAGTGGGTGCATACCATCATCTGTGTTCTCTTTCTTATTGAGCATAGTAGATAGAGGCATGATAGCTGTAGATACTTTTCCAGCTTATTTCATTATCAGTCTTTTTCTGTTATCTTATGCCTCTAGTAGACTTAGTGGGCAGACCGTGGTTCTTGGAGACGGTACCCACTGAGAACTACTGTAGGATGTAGTTCTCACACCCTCTGTCGGTGACAGGTTGCTGAGGCTTTCTTCCGTTCCTGCCCGAGCTGGCTTGACGGACCGTGGACAGGGAGGTGCGTGATAGTTCCCTACCAGCATTGTTACTTTAGAGTGAGGTAGTTGTACCATCCCGGACTGTGGGAGTGGATCATGTGTTGTTATTTCTAGTCTTAGCTATCTCCCCTGTGGATTTGTAGATGTTGTATAGGTTGTATCTATTGTATCATCTTGTATTCGGGAGATAGACTTGTTTTTATTGTCAGCTTTTAGTAGTGAGATTTTATATTACAGCTTTTATTACCCGCTCTGATATCTGTATAGCTGTAGTTCTATCTTTTGCAGGTTAGACGTTAGTCTGTACGGCAGTTTCCGTACAGATGGCGGATCTGTTAGCGAGCCCGGGTCGCAGTTTCGACCCCGGGGCGTGACAGGTCGTCCCCAGCGAACCCACTAATCGTCGTCATGCGACAACTACGCTCCACCGAGAAAAACCCACTCACTAGTCGTCACTCTACGACCCGAACTTTCCACCAATTCTTGTCACACTTAGCAACTGCTAAGGTGCCATTAACCAGCCCTTTCTGGTTGAACAACACACATGCTTCCTGAGCATCCAAGAGATTGAGCGTCCTACGCCCCTATGCCAACTTGCAAAGTCCTTAGTGTTAAGCAATTTGCCTAAACACCCTCCTTATGGTTCATATGCACTCCCCCGACCGGGGCCGAGGCACCATAACGATAATCCTCCAAACCTGACGATTGACACATAACTCTACAGTGGCAACCTTTGCTGTTACACCGATCCATTGGACCGATGGCCCAAAATCTCAGGGCACAACAGCTTGGCTTTTGCAACACAACGATCACCATCGTCTCGTGAGTCGGTCTTTGTCACGCCCCGAGTTCAAAAACCAGTGTATAAAATTTCTTTTTTTTTTTTTTTTTTTTTAATCAGAGTTGCAAAAACAGCCAGGGCAATGACAGACCGCCACATATATAGAAGAGTCCCAATCCCCTATGGAATTGAGCCTTTTCTATATATGCACGGCTAGCTTGGCAACAACATCAGAGTACTAACTACGTACAACTCTAAACAAATATTACAAGTTAACTTTACAACTATCTTTACAAATATACAACTGAAATACAATTTTCTTTCTCTCAACATCTATTACATAACTTTTCGGTTGTCCAGAGTCAACCTCTATATCGATACCTCGCCAATTCGTCTCGACACACCGCTCGACCTGAAAAACAGTCACCCGAGGGTGTGAGACACACCGGAGTGTATCCCAGTAGGCACGACGAGCCGAGAAATAGCAGATCGTACCTAATGGTATTGCCACGCCCCGAGTTTAAAAACCAACGTCTAAATTTTTTTTTTTTTTTTTTTTTTTTTTTTTTTTTTTTTTTTTTGAAATCAAAGTTTAAAACCAGTCAGGGCGCAACAGACCGCCACATATATAGAAGAGTCCCAATCCCACTGAGGATTGAGCCTTTTCTATATATGCACGGCTCTCTTGGCATACATTCAGAGTACTAACTACGTACATCTATTTAACAATATTACAACTTATAAATTACAGACATCTTTACAAATGAAATACATCTTCTTTAACATAATACATTTACAAGTACTTCAGCTGTCCAGGGTCAAGCTCTAGCTCGTGACCTCACCAACTCGTCCCGACATCCCATCACCCGCTCAACCTGGAAAAATATTCACCCAGGGGGTGTGAGATACACTGTACATGTATCCCAGTGGGCACGACGAGCCGAGAATTAGCAGATCGTACCTACTGGAATACAATGCTAGAGGATAGTAATAGATCATGGGTTAGGATAAAGCAGATATATAACTGGTGCTGTAAAGAAAGCAAACTCATAATCTGGGTACAGGCATAGGAGATAACTTTAGCAGGAATTGAAAACAAGACAATCATGTATCATGATAAAAACAGGCAATAACTAGAGTAGGATAAACAAGCAGAATCATGCATCAATAACTATAAAGCAAATAACCCAATCATAAGCTACCAATGCCCACCTGACACCACCTAGTTGTCATTTCCTCAACTGAGGGTCACGGGTTGCAACTGCTAACCACTTTACCGGTAAAGTACACCGCTACGGGTGATCGGCCCGCTGGTGTACGTGAAGAACAACGGTGCGGGCGATCATATGCAAATGATCAAACTCGCGGTCCACTGACCGGGTAATCGGCCACAAGCCGAGAAATCCCCACTGGGATGCAAGTACAATCAACTGAATCTCAACCCTCATGCAGGAATAATCAGCAACTACTCAATAAATCTCAACTCATATGCAAGATCAAGGCCAATCTCAACTCAACAAAAGCTCAACAGATAAACTCAACTCAATCATACAAACCAACCAAATGATACAAAATTAAACACATATTTTTAGAAAACTATTTTGAAAAGTCCCAACCTCGAAGAGCGTTGCCCTCGTCCTATCAAACAAGAACAGACTCAGGCGACACTATCAAGCTTGGTGGTTTTAGGTCCAAACCTCGCAGAGCAATGCCTTTGTCCTATCAAACAAGAACAGACTCCGGCGACCCTACGAAGCTCGGTAAAAACATCAGTTGATTAAATCTATGTGTTCAGCAGTGTATCATTTGATCAGCAGGACAAGCAGGCTCACCAATTAAACATGGAAATGTCCAAGTTAAGATGCAAATGCTAGAGGCACTATGAATAATCATGTAAGGCAAAATAGAACTGATAACAGGCATAGTTCAGGCAGATAGCATAATGAAATCAAAGAAAGGCAGGCTCAAAGGGGATAATTAAGCAACAAAAACAGGGGTCCAACCCGTATCGCACCCCAGAGGGCCGAACTGATAAAATCCGGACCGAAGATAACCCACCTGATATAACGCAGGCGGCTAATCGTATCTGCAACTTACTCGAAGACCAGAGATACCTGAATCAAATATATTGTTCAGAAATTTTATTTAACCCTTTTAATTCTCCTATTATCCAAATTTGACAATTTATTGGTCCAATTCAAACTTGTATTCACTATTTGGTGAAATTACCAAATTGCCCCTCCCGGGAATTCCCATTTGGATTTCCGGGAGACTCGGGCTGTCTAACTGGGTCGCTGGCTCAACCAGATTCTACTGGGACTCAACAGTCGACCTGGTGAAACCACCGAAATTTCTCGAATTGCGCGATTGTCACCCGGATACCGTTAAATCGACATTTTCGCCGATTTTCGGACCGTTATCCAATTTCCGCTCAACGGGAGCCGTTGGATTCCTAACGAAAAGCTTAGGAACCAATAAAACAGTTTACTAACCAGTATATGATGTGATTTTTGCATCTAGACCCCTAGGATTTTTAAATTTTCACTTTTAGTGCCAATTTGGGCACTGTTTTTGCTCGTTCTCTCAACTGGGGATTCATTTTAACATTCAGTCACTTCTAGCAGGTTACTTATGTCTTGCTGGACACCGTGCTCACCCATTTGTGGTAGCACGGGTCCCGAGGCAAATTTTGGCCCATAAACTATGTACTAACATAGCCTTAGTGTCATTTTATTTCTTCGGGACTTCAAACAGAAATTCTAACGCGAGCATCGCGTCCAGTGACCCCAAATTAGCCTAGGGTACACTATCACGGTTTCGCAAACACTTTAAAATAAAGTTTTGTCCCAACATTACTCTTTTTAGTTGATTTAACTATAACTTTTAATTTAAACTTCAAACAGGGAAACTTTGTATATCAAAGTTGATCTGGGCACTGCCAGGACCTCAGTGCTCACCCTGGTTGAGGCCCAGGTGGGCTGGTTCAAGCAGAACCATGGCCAGGCTTACACCCTAGTTCACAATGCACCAAACTTCAATCCACACAGAATCACTTTGATCTGAAGTGAGCACAAAGCTCAGGGGATGTGTTTGAGCAACTTTCATATTTAAAGTTTTATCAAATTCCAAATTAAAGTTCATTGAGGCATTTAATCAAACATCTTAGGTGCACCACATATACATTCTAACATAAACAAAATTCAACTTTGATTCTCTGCAAACACTGGACTAGAGGCATTATAACTTGGATCAATTTGACCCTTTAAGGATCTGGAGCTTTTCCCCTCAATCTGGATCAACCCAGAAGCTCTCGGGTGAGCTTGGCTCGAGGAAGAAGATGAGCTAGGTGCATGGAAAATTGTGACCATTGATCAAAAGGTCCTGGGGCTCAACTAAAAACACCAACAGGTGCTAAATCCCTCAGGGAAGCTTTCTGTGCACAGGGATGGCCTCGGGGTGCGGCGGCGGCGCGGCGGAGCAAAGCTCCGATTTGGAGCTTGCCACCTCTAATGGCGAAATTCCATAGAGCCACTTTGGATCCCTCCAACTTGGATGGAAAGTCTCAAGACCTTCCCAGGAAACTTCCGGACCATGCCTCCCCGGCCGGAGTTGGCCGGAGCGCCGGCGGCCAAGCTTGGGTTCATTTTCGGGTCACCCATGGCCGCATCATTTTGGTGCTGCATGGGTTCCATGCAAATACATGAGAGCACTCCTCTCATTCCCCGCATCACCTCTGGGCAGGTGGCCGGCGTCGGGGAAGCCCGCCGGCGCCGGAGCAAGGAGCTCGGCTAACTTGAAAAAAAATGAAAACTAGGGCATTAAGTTTCTTCCAAAATACTCCACCAACTTCAACCAAACTTTCCAGATTTAATCTACCTATCCTACAGTCCTGGCACACCAATTTTGGTGCGTTTATGCCCAGTGGTTGCCGAGTTCTTTAGAGGCGGAGCTAGGCTAGGGTTCCGGCGACCCCCCCTTGCCCCCGCCGGCCATGCGCTGTGCATGGGGATCGGGGCTCGGCCAGTAGCATCCTAAGGACCCAAAAAGTCCACTGCTAGGGGTCTTGGAGGCTAACATTCAATGGATTGAAGCGCTCACCTTGGCCGAGCTCGGGGATGATAGGAAGTAGCCGGTTTCTTGCTTCCTTTGCGCGCGCGCCCGAGCGAGCTCCAGCAGAGTCCAGAGGCACCAGAGGACTTCTCAGGCTCTTCCAAAAACCAACCTTGATGAAGTTGGATCCAACTTCCTTCAACTTCTCCTCCTCTCTCCTTCTCGGTTCACTCTCTAATGGTGGCTAGTGTTCATGGGTGCCCAGGACTTCGGGGCTAGGTCTTTAGGGATGGCAGGGTACCCAGGAGGTGGTTGAGTCCCAAGGTGTCTCCTCGTGTTGTCCCCAAGGAACCCAAGAGACCAACTTGATTTAAATGCTAGATTCTAACCAAAAGCCCCTTTCACACTTAATCCATAGCTTTCGAAACCCTTGCTGTGGGTTACAATTGCACCCAACACCTTATCCTATAAGCCCCTTAAATTTAAATGCATAAAATATCAACATTTTATGCAAATTAGTCCACTTTTGGGTGCTTTTCACGCATTTCGAGGCAATCCGCTCGTCGTTTCACGAAACGGACTTCGCCACGACGTCCGGCTCATCGAGACCTGTCAGGTAGCGTATTCGTTTGGTTCGTTTGACGCTCGGATTAAAAGTTGTTCCATAAAGTTCGGCGATTTTCGGTGCGTTGCACGCACTTCGATGCACCCGGGTCGCCAAATGCGAAATCCGTCAGTGCCATCGTGCTCAGAACGTCAAAAATAGCTAGGATCCATTACTCATACTCCTATGTTAAAACTCTAAATGGTAGTTCGGCCATTAGTGCTTGCGAGGGATTAAAATTCGAGGGTTACTATTCACTTTAAGTCGTGGGGCCCGCTTTTTGATTTCTGATTTCTGGAAGATCCGACCGTCGGATCGAAAACATATGAATATGAAACTTCTATGTTTCGACGAGACGATCGCGATGGTGATCTTGGATTTTCCAGATCAGACCCCGATCAAAAGTTGACATTTCTGGGCCATATTGACCCACTATTGTGCCAAAAAGACTGATTTAGTATATTCTAAAGCAAATAGAAGTCTTTAAATTCTATATTACTACATCACCCACAACTTTTAAGAAGTTTCGTCCTCGAAACTTACTAAAACATAATATAAAGGTTTTTCTAAAACACACCCAAAGTATCAGCTTATTACATCATAGTTTCAAATACTTCAAACTCCCGATGGGCCTTCCTCCGATGGCTCGCCATGTTCGGTCAGAGCATAGACCCGTCCACCAGACACTTGGCGCGATCCTTCCGTCTGGCGCGATGGTGGACGACTTGAGGCAGTCACGCTCTGAGTCGACGCAGGAGGCCGAGTAGTAAGAGGTGGTACAGCCAGCACTGGTGGGCTTGAGGCAGATCTCTGCGGGCAGTTGGCGGAGATGTGCCCAGGCTGACCACAATTGTAGCATCTTCCGTGGCGCAGATCGCAAGTAATAGGTCTATGATCTGCCCCGCAGAAAACACAAGGCCTCGCCCTCTGTTGTTGATTAGAACTCCGGGAATTATTTGCTTGGTTTTGGTTTCCTGGTGGTCTAGGGGGTCGTCGATTTGATCCAGATGACCCTTCTCCGTTTCCAGAAAAAGGTCGTTTCTTACCCTTTCCTTTGTCCATTGCTGCCCGCTCAGCTCGGGAGATTGTTAATTCGGCCTCAATGGAAAGGCAGCGCTCGATACAGTCGTCATAGTTGACTATCAAGTGTGAGGACAACTGACGACGGATCTCGGGTCGCAAACCCTGAGTAAACAGTCTAACTTTGCGACGCTCATCTTGCACCGCCCTTGGAACCAAATCAGCAATTTTTGTAAACTCTTCCTCATACTCTCTCAGAGTACGGTCTCCTTGACGCATATTTTTCAAGTCTCGTTCCAAAGCCTCTCGTGCGGTCTCTTTAAGGTAGCGGTTATATAGAGCCGCCTTAAATTGTTCCCACGTGGGCTTAGGTGCTTCAGAAGCAAAATTTTGGCTTTTGTAGTGAAACCACCACATGCTCGCGCTGACACCGAGGCAATGCACTCCCAGTGTCACTTTATCTTGCTCTTCGGTGTCCAAGTCTCTAAACAGTTTTTCCATCTGATTCAACCATTCTTCAAGTGCCCATGGGTCCGGTTCACGCCCTGTGAATTTCTGGGGTTTAAATTTGTTGAACTCCAGCAGAACCCCTTTGATTCTCATTCTTTCTTCTTTGTATGCTGCTCTAGCAGCGTCCAGGGCCACAGAGTGGACAGGATTATTTCCCCCTGCAACCCCGGAAGCAACTTCAGCCGCAGCAACGGCTTCAGATGTAGCAGATTCAGCCGGAGGTACTGGTGCAGGAGGAACAGGAAGTCCCTCAGTTGCAGAGGCTGGTGCGGCTGGTGGTACAGGTACAGCGTGAACATTGGCCTCCCGCTGCATGTACTGCTGTATCATTGCAGCCATTTGGGCCAACTGGTCCTCAAATCTTTGCATTCTGTCGGGAATCTCTGGGCCCCCACCTTCAGCAGTTGCTTGGGCAGCCCCCCGACCCATACCAGTCACTCGACCACCACCAGCACCACGCCAAGCGTGAGCCATAACTGCATTAATCAATAATTTATTTCAGTCTAACCGACCCACAACTTTTGTTTCGTTCTACAAGACTTAGAACACTACCCAGCGCTCTCTCGTGACACAAGTCATCCTAGGGTTCGTTTCTAGCCAAATCTAGACATTTGCGTTTCCTATTGCTCTGATACCATCTAATCTATCACGCCCCGAGTTTAAAAACCAGCGTCTTTTTTTTTTTTTTTTTTTTTTTTTTTTTTTTTTTTTTTTTTTTTTGAAATCAGAGTTTAAAACCAGCCAGGGCGCAACAGACCGCCACATATATAGAAGAGTCCCAATCCCACTGGGGATTGAGCCTTTTCTATATATGCACGGCTCTCTTGGCATACATTCAGAGTACTAACTACGTACATCTATTTAACAATATTACAACTTATAAATTACAGACATCTTTACAAATGAAATACATCTTCTTTAACATAATACATTTACAAGTACTTCAGCTGTCCAGGGTCAAGCTCTAGCTCGTGACCTCACCAACTCGTCCCGACATCCCATCACCCGCTCAACCTGGAAAAATATTCACCCAGGGGGTGTGAGATACACTGTACATGTATCCCAGTGGGCACGACGAGCCGAGAATTAGCAGATCGTACCTACTGGAATACAATGCTAGAGGATAGTAATAGATCATGGGTTAGGATAAAGCAGATATATAACTGGTGCTGTAAAGAAAGCAAACTCATAATCTGGGTACAGGCATAGGAGATAACTTTAGCAGGAATTGAAAACAGGACAATCATGTATCATGATAAAAACAGGCAATAACTAGAGTAGGATAAACAAGCAGAATCATGCATCAATAACTATAAAGCAAATAACCCAATCATAAGCTACCAATGCCCACCTGGCACCACCTGGTTGCCATTCCCTCAACTGAGGGTCACGGGTTGCAACTGCTAACCACTTTACCTGTCACGCCCCGAGGTCGAAACTACGCCACGGGCTCGCCAACAGATCCGCCATCTGTACGGAAACTGCCGTACAGACGAAGCGTCTACCCTGCAAGTCAGAACTAAAACTAAAAACATGTATCAGAGCTGAACTATAAATCAAAAGCTGAAGAAAGCTACACAGGAAAACTGAAATAAATAACGCTCCACTAATACAAAAATCCTCAATACAGGTCTCTCAAATGAAAAACAAAATACAAGCCTCACCCTCTCAGTACAAAAGTGGAATCATAAAACAACAGGGTACATCTACCTCTGACTCAAATGCTGGTAAGAAACTACTCGGCCACGTCCTCACCTCGATGAGCTGACTCCGCGCGAGCTAAGCGGGAACAGCAGCCTCAGAAAACCTGTCACCGCAGCGGGTGTGAGATCTACTACAGAAGGTAGATCTCAGTGGGTACCGTCATCAACATCCACGGTATGCCCACTAAGTACACTGGAGGCACAACAAATAGGTATGCAAAAAGATAATAGGAAAGCAGGAAAGGAACTATAGCTAATATGAACCAATATCATGCTCAAGAAAACACTACTCTGATCCTGCTATGCATACACTCTCACTACAATAATATGCCTCAAGTACCATGCTCAAAGGAAAGCCCATCTATGAACATGCTATGCCATCACTCTCTCATATCACCCAATCTCAATGACTGCCTCATAGGGTCCAGTCAAGCCTGCGCCAAACCTACTGCCACCTCATCCTCACTGGGACGGGACTTACGTAGGGCGTCCCACACGGACTATATCAAGCGAACTCTAGTGTATCAACTAGTCGCATCATCGCAGCCTCGTCAGGCTCGGTATCATCACACACACCCGGGTGGTAGCTCGAGGGGAGCGACCCCACCGAACTCAAGTATCTCATCTGTATCACTGTCTCATAAGCGGCACATGCAGGCTATAGTCCACGATCAAACAGATCGGCAACACGATGCCCAGAAGCGCAACTCTGTCGGAAAAAGACTCCACGACTCAAACAGGAAGACCCAAACACTCTCACAGCTATGTCGGAGAACCCTCAACGACTCAATCTGATAATGCACGACCCCCAAAACTCTCAAGGCTAAGTGGGAGAGCCATCTCCACCTCTAAATCAGAAACACAACCCATGATCTAGAATAACCTCATCAATCCCAACAAGGAAGAAGAACTCTCATGACACTAGGACTCGACAGTCAATGCGCTAAAAAATACACTCGGCCCTCTGGCGTAAGTACACATGCAACTCAAATAATCTGGACCATTCATAATGTTCTCAATAATTAAAATAAACCCTTTTAAAAATGAAGTTTTATTTAAAACGGGGTACTAAAGATATATGAAGGTCCAGATGCAGCCTGAATCTCAAATGAATATGCAGTCTAGTGTCAAATAACTTCTAGATCATACTAAAAATGTCTGGGGCTCAAGAATGTCATTCTATAATTTTCTAGGCAACTATCAGATTTATCAATATAAGGAAATAAGCTAAACATGATCAATATATGATAATTAAGCTAAACATGATCAATATGCTTACAGAAGCATTAGAGGGCATTCCATAAATCTCGAAGAAATTCCAACCCACCTGGAACGCATTCCGCATGCAATTGCTGAAGTCGGTGAAGTGCCGGAACCTCGAACTGACGAAACTTCGAAAAACACGCCGCGTGCCGCACACTGTCGCGTACCCGGAAAAATCCTTGGAGGCTCGAACAAAACTCTTGAGTCTTCTTCAAAATCCCCGGCGCACTCTGGCTCACTCCACAGCCAACCAAAATTAAGCATCTGACCACACTAATAAATATATGCTCACACAACCACAAATTATTCAACCACTTACCCTCAGCACATTCCATGCTCACGGCACACTAATTCCCACACACTCACACAAACACCCCACAGCTCAATTAAGGTCACTTGCTCTCTTAAGCAGAAAAAACATAAGTACAAACATGAGTCCACAACATCCTACAAGTCCAATCACAAAATCTGAACTCCAAATAATTGATCTCATTAAAATCAAATTGCAATCTGCACTCTAAAAATAAATTCCCATAAACACCAACACTCACAGCCACACCCACATCACACATGATGCTCACTACATTCAACACTAAGCATCAGCCCCCACAAGTCCACCACCACACTCTCACACCTCAAAATATATCCTCTATTACACTAATAATCCATAGCACACTCCCAAATTAACCACCCTCTCACTTACTGTAGATAGGAGAACCCCCAGCATCATGGTAAAACACATAATATATAGAAGCTCCAATTACAAACACATAACATCCCACAGTTCAAGAACAACATACAAACCAAGTTCTTCAGCTTAAGTAATCCACAATACACTATTTTAGTACTCACAAGAAAAACTCCAGTTGCACACAATTAATTAAAGTCCACATATACACAATCCCTTAATTCCACCTTTATATACTACATATGTGCATAATTTAATTCCATCATAATTAAACATATAACTCACACACAATTGCAAGCTCCAAGTGTCCACATAAAACCCACCTGCACCTTCCAAACACTTATGCATACAATGCCACCCCAAATGAAAGCTCACTTTCATAAATCTCTTAAGTCCCTATTACACACACACACACACAGCATAATAACAAGTCCTGCAATGCATACCATAACTAATATCCATAGCCCCAAAATAAGTTCACATCATCACTAATAGGGCACTAAACAATAATTCAATCCACATTCAGTAGCTGCCACAACATACCACACACAGTTAGGTTGATGCACTTCCAAAAACCATAGCCATAAACACTTCACATTGTACAAACATACTCTGAAGCTACAAAAAAAACCCAACGGCACAGTGCCAACCTGCGAGAGAAAAGAGGGAAAACCAATCAATTAAAAATAAAATAAAATAAAATAAAATAAAATATTTTATTCTCGGTCCGCAGCACACGGCACCGGTCCACCGCATGCGCGCCGACCGCACTCAGCCGCGTGCGCACCCCACGCGCTGCTGCCGCTGCCGCTGCGCGCCGCACGCAATCTGCGCGCCAGCCTGGGCAGCACCGCGCGCCCGCCTGGGCAGCGCCCGCGCGCCCGCATGGGCGCTGCGCGCCCGCCAGCGCAGCGCCGCGCGCGCGCTTGCGCAACGCCCGCCTGCGCGCTGGCCTGTGGAGCGGCACATCCACGCACAAGGACTGCGAGTCCAACACCTCAAGCACAAGAGAAAAACCTAAAGCACAAAAATCCAAGCTTCCCAAAACTGCAACAGGGCTTACCTCGCTCGGCGATCAAAGCGCGCGCTCTCCGCTCCATTTGGCGCCGCGGCTCCATGCAGGAGGTTCCCACCATCAAACTCTTCCATTCCCTCTCTTTCCCTTCTTTCTTCCTCACTTTCTTTTTCCTCTGCTTCAACCTCTTTCCTCTGTTTCTTGAAGATGCAGGAGATGGTGACATGGCGTGGAGGCTAATTAAGTAGGAGGCTTAATTAAAGTGTGGTGGTGGGTGGGCAACAATTAATGCACCACAAAAAAATATCTCATACCAACCACTCCTACACCAATTAATTCATTTCCCAAAATCCAAACTCTTCTAATAAAATTCTCTTTCACAAATGCCTTCACAGGCAACAATTCTATAATTAACTAATTAAAAAAATAATAATTAATTAGCTCCCCCTTTCTAGCCAACTCCAAGTCACTTTTTGCCCTCGGGACCTCCGCTCCATTCCGGAACATCCCAAACCCCGCTGTAATCAGAAAATACACGTGTCCAAGGTTTTTCCAACTCAAAAAGCTCCACGGTGGAGTCGGTGCGCTCAATCCCAAAAACCGACTCCAAAACTGCCAGCTCCAACTCACTTTCCGCCTTCGGGCCCTCCGCGTCAGTCCGGAACCTCCTGAACTCCGTTGCAATCTCTAAGTATACCTGTTCCAAGTATTTCCAAATTTTCTGCACTCCACTGTGGAGTCGATGCTTCCCCGAAACCAGTCCTCTATTAGCGCACCAAGCCCGAAAAATTCCAAATCAAGCCGGGGCTTCCGCGTGGAACCGAATCAACTCGAACTCATCTGTAACCCCAAAATGGAACACACGCCGGCGATTTTTCCACACCACGCCATCACACGGGGTCGATGCGCTATCCGAAATCCCGGTACTCTACATTACCGGTAAAGTACACCGCTACGGGTGATCGGCCCGCTGGTGTACGTGAAGAACAACGGTGCGGGCGATCATATGCAAATGATCAAACTCGCGGTCCACTGACCGGGTAATCGGCCACAAGCCGGGAAATCCCCACTGGGATGCAAGTACAATCAACTGAATCTCAACCCTCATGCAGGAATAATCAGCAACTACTCAATAAATCTCAACTCATATGCAAGATCAAGGCCAATCTCAACTCAACAAAAGCTCGACAGATAAACTCAACTCAATCATACAAACCAACCAAATGATACAAAATTAAACACATATTTTTAGAAAACTATTTTGAAAAGTCCCAACCTCGAAGAGCGTTGCCCTCGTCCTATCAAACAAGAACAGACTCAGGCGACACTACGAAGCTTGGTGGTTTTAGGTCCAAACCTCGCAGAGCAATGCCTTTGTCCTATCAAACAAGAACAGACTCCGGCGACCCTACGAAGCTCGGTAAAAACATCAGTTGATTAAATCTATGTGTTCAGCAGTGTATCATTTGATCAGCAGGACAAGCAAGCTCACCAATTAAACATGGAAATGTCCAAGTTAAGATGCAAATGCTAGAGGCACTATGAATAATCATGTAAGGCAAAATAGAACTGATAACAGGTATAGTTCAGGCAGATAGCATAATGAAATCAAAGAAAGGCAGGCTCAAAGGGGATAATTAAGCTACAAAAACAGGGGTCTAACCCGTATCGCACCCCAGAGGGCCGAACTGATAAAACCCGGACCGAAGATAACCCACCTGATATAACGCAGGCGGCTAATCGTATCTGCAACTTACTCGAAGACCAGAGATACCTGAATCAAATATATTGTTCAGAAATTTTATTTAACCCTTTTAATTCTCCTATTATCCAAATTTGACAATTTATTGGTCCAATTCAAACTTGTATTCATTATTTGGTGAAATTACCAAATTGCCCCTCCCGGGAATTCCCATTTGGATTTCCGGGAGACTCGGGCTGTCTAACTGGGTAGCTGGCTCAACCAGATTCTACTGGGACTCAACAGTCGACCTGGTGAAACCACCGAAATTTCTCAAATTGCGCGATTGTCACCCGGATACCGTTAAATCGACGTTTTCGCCGATTTTCGGACCGTTATCCAATTTCCGCTCAACGGGAGCCGTTGGATTCCTAACGAAAAGCTTAGGAACCAATAAAACAGTTTACTAACCAGTATATGATGTGATTTTTGCATCTAGACCCCTAGGGTTTTTAAATTTCCACTTTTAGTGCCAATTTGGGCACTGTTTTTGCTCGTTCTCTCAACTGGGGATTCATTTTAACATTCCGTCACTTCTAGCAGGTTACTTATGTCTTGCTGGACACCGTGCTCACCCATTTGTGGCAGCACGGGTCCCGAGGCAAATTTTGGCCCATAAACTATGTACTAACATAGCCTTAGTGTCATTTTATTTCTTCGGGACTTCAAATAGAAATTCTAACGCGAGCATCGCGTCCAGTGACCCCAAATTAGCATAGGGTACACTATCGCGGCTTCGCAAACACTTTAAAATAAAGTTTTGTCCCAACATTACTCTTTTTAGTTGATTTAACTATAACTTTTAATTTAAACTTCAAACAGGGAAACTTTGTATATCAAAGTTGATCTGGGCACTGCCAGGACCTCAGTGCTCACCCTGGTTGAGGCCCAGGTAGGCTGGTTCAAGCAGAACCATGGCCAGGCTTACACCCTAGTTCACAATGCACCAAACTTCAATCCACACAGAATCACTTTGATCTGAAGTGAGGACAAAGCTCAGGGGATGTGTTTGAGCAACTTTCATATTTAAAGTTTTGTCAAATTCCAAATTAAAGTTCATTGAGGCATTTAATCAAACATCTTAGGTGCACCACATATACATTCTAACATAAACAAAATTCAACTTTGATTCTCTGCAAACACTGGACTAGAGGCATTATAACTTGGATCAATTTGATCCTTTAAGGATCTGGAGCTTTTCCCCTCAATCGGGATCAACCCAGAAGCTCTCGGGTGAGCTTGGCTCGAGGAAGAAGATGAGCTAGGTGCATGGAAAATCGTGACCATTGATCAAAAGGTCCTGGGGCTCAACTAAAAACACCAACAGGTGCTAAATCCCTCAGGGAAGCTTTCTGTGCACAGGGATGGCCTCGGGGTGCGGCGGCGGCGCGGCGGAGCAAAGCTCCGATTTGGAGCTTGCCACCTCTAATGGCGAAATTCCATAGAGCCACTTTGGATCCCTCCAACTTGGATGGAAAGTCTCAAGACCTTCCCAGGAAACTTCCGGACCATGCCTCCCCGGCCGGAGTTGGCCGGAGCGCCGGCGGCCAAGCTTGGGTTCATTTTCGGGTCACCCATGGCCGCATCATTTTGGTGCTGCATGGGTTCCATGCAAATACATGAGAGCACTCCTCTCATTCCCCGCATCACCTCTGGGCAGGTGGCCGGCGTCGGGGAAGCCCGCCGGCGCCGGAGCAAGGAGCTCGGCTAACTTAAAAAAAAATGAAAACTAGGGCATTAAGTTTCTTCCAAAATACTCCACCAACTTCAACCAAACTTTGCAGATTTAATCTACCTATCCTACAGTCCTGGCACACCAATTTTGGTGCGTTTATGCCCAGTGGTTGCCGAGTTCTTTAGAGGCGGAGCTAGGCTAGGGTTCCGGCGACCCCCCCTTGCCCCCGCCGGCCATGCGCTGTGCATGGGGGATCGGGGCTCGGCCAGTAGCATCCAAAGGACCCAAAAAGTCCACTGCTAGAGGTCTTGGAGGCTAACATTCAATGGATTGAAGCCCTCACCTTGGCCGAGCTCGGGGATGATAGGAAGTAGCCGGTTTCTTGCTTCCTTTGCGCGCGCGCCCGAGCGAGCTCCAGCAGAGTCCAGAGGCACCAGAGGACTTCTCAGGCTCTTCCAAAAACCAACCTTGATGAAGTTGGATCCAACTTCCTTCAACTTCTCCTCCTCTCTCCTTCTCGGTTCACTCTCTAATGGTGGCTAGTGTTCATGGGTGCCCAGGACTTCGGGGCTAGGTCTTTAGGGATGGCAGGGTACCCAGGAGGTGGTTGAGTCCCAAGGTGTCTCCTCGTGTTGTCCCCAAGGAGCCCAAGAGACCAACTTGATTTAAATGCTAGATTCTAACCAAAAGTGTTACGGCATTTTGGTGTTGGCATATTTCGTGAGTCGAGTCAGTGAGTTGAGTCGGAGTCTTAAAGGGATCAAATTGTCAAATCAGCCTTCGAAGACTCATTGAAGATTCAACATGAGCCCAAGTCAACTCCCAGGTATGATTAAATATAGCTCATGGTGATTAAAGTTCATTTATAATCATTGGAAACAGGAAATTAATGAAAACCGGTTTAGACTTGGTTTTAGGAACTTGGTTTTAACTTACAACTTAATTTAAGTTTGGATTCCGGTACTTGGTTTGTTTTGGATAAAGTTTATCTTGGAAAAATCAGTTTTTACATTGAGTACCGGAACCACACTTGAAGTTCCTCAAACCCGACACAGAATTTTCTGAAATTTGTATTGCGTACCGGAACACAGACTCGCGTACCGGAACACAATAGAAAAATCTGTGTTTTGCACCATTGAGTACCGGAACATGATAAGTGGTACCGGTACACAATGTTGCCTCGGGAAAAGTTTCCTAAACCGACTCTAATTTGTTTCCAAGGGCTATAAATAGATACTTAGGGTTTCTCGACGATAATGACCGATACCGAAAACACTCGAGAGCAACCCTAGAGGCTAGGTTTTTATCGTTCTTCTTTTTAGCCTCTTTTAGGTCAATTCGACGGTTCTTCCAAGATCTATCTTTTGTCGAATTGATCTAAACTTTGCTTAGAAATTCTTTCTACGGTTCTTCAATGATAATCTAAGCAAAGGATCACCATCGAAGCCTATATTTCTTTATCGGCTGAGTTTGCGTCGTGGATTCGACGTGGCACCGTGGATTCGGTGTGTTGAAGGCGTTTCGTGGATTCGAAACGTGTGCTCGTGGATTCGAGTGGCGTTCGTGGACTCGAACGTGTGCAGTGGACATACAATCGGTGGAGCGCAAGGTCCGAAGAACTTGAAGGAGGGGTCGAGTCCGTGGAGTCGGTAATCACCTTGTTATTCTTCAATTCTTAGTGGATTGTTATTGCGTGTTGGTCCCGTGGTTTTTCTCCTGGATTGGAGTTTCCACGTAAATCTCGGTGTGTTGATTTTTATTTTCCGCATTGGTTTTTATTTTTGCACTGAGATTGGTTTTATAATATTACACCTATTCACCCCCCTCTAGGTGTTTGATAGTACCTATTTAGATCCTTGTGGATCCTAATTATAAAACCTACAATTGGTATCAGAGCGGGTTTTAGGTTTATCTATCATGTTGGGTGAAAGTGGTAATATTTTTAGACCTCCTCTTTTTGATGGGACCAATTATGCATATTGGAAAGTGCGGATGAGAGCTTTTCTCATCTCAATTGATGAGCGGGTATGGCAAACCGTTGAATACGGTTGGGTGCATCCTGTTGAGGAAGTAGGAAATTCTACTACCCCAAAACCTCGCTCTAGATGGTCCAAAGAGGAAATCGAAAGATCTTCTTACAATGGGAAAGGTATGAACGCTTTATATAATTCTCTTTCCTCGACTGAGTTTACACGAATTTCCGCGTGTGAAACCGCGAAGGAAATTTGGGATATTCTCAAAATTACACATGAGGGTACTAATCTTGTAAAAATTCAAAAGCTCCAGATGCTTACAAGTCAATTTGACTCTATTCATATGGAAGAGCATGAATTGTTTACAGATTATTACACTAGACTTCAAGATGTAATTAATACATGTGCTAATTTAGGAGAAAAGATCCCGGAGTCGAAAATTGTAAGAAAGATACTTCGGACTCTTCCGGAACGGTTTAGGGCAAAGGTTACCGCCATTGAAACCGTTAGTCATCCGGATGAGATGAGTGTAGAGGAATTAGTAGGTGCTTTACAAACTTATGAGATGACTTTTCCTACTAATCAAATTTCTTCCAAGTCTTCTTCTAAGCTTACAGGTATTGCATTCAAATCAACAAAGGAAGAAGATGACGAATCGAGTTCCGACGATGAAATCTCTTTGCCGATTTTGAAGAACAATTGGCGCGGATCACAAAGAAATTTCGTCGGAAATTTTGGAAGAATCGAACCGATGGATCTTCATCCACGAAACCATCTAAAGGATCATCGGGTTCTAAATCCTCTAAACTCAAAGGCGTTGCAAAACCTTCTAAAGAAAAAGAAAAAGATGATTTCGAAGGGGAAATCCGATGCTATCGATGCAAAGGCTACGGCCATATTTCAACGGATTGTCCTTCTAAGAAATCATACAAAAAGAAGGCTTTGCAAGCAAAAACTTGGGACGATTCTAGTTACGATGAATCGACCTCAAGTGAAGAGGAAAAAGAAAAATTTGTTGCTTTTCATGCCTCTCAAATTTTCTCTTCTAATCTTTGCTTATCATCTTTAGTCACTGACTCTATTCCTTTGATTTTGCATGAAACATCAACATCCGAGGAGAGTCATCAAGTGAGGGGGAGTCGGACGAAGAAGAACTCGTTGAGGCATACCAACAACTTCTTGCGGAATCGAAAAAGATGGCCAAGCATATCAAGAAGTTGAGGAAGCAACGACTTGAAGTTCAAGACGAGAATCAAGCTTTAAAGATCAAACTTCATGATCTCGAGGAGGAACAAGGACGGTTATTGGATAACAATAAAATCCTCCAAGAAAAGCTAAACCAATCGGAGACACATGCTAAATCATATATGGACAAGATTGGTTTTCTTGAAATGCAGTTTGAAGAAGTTCATGTCACCAACCAAGCTTTGACCAAGCAAGTTCATGAACTTAAATCCGACATACAAAGGCTTTCAACCGGTTCCAAGAAACTTGATTGTATGTCCGGATTAGGTCAAACAAGCAAGGTTGGTTTGGGATTTAAAAAGAACCAAACTGTGAAGGCTTCAAGTTCCACAATGAAATTGAAAGGAAAGAACTTGTCACCTATGTGGACTTGAAGGACATTTGGTGAAGAATTGCCCGAAAAAGAGAAAGAAGAATCCTTCGGCAACTTCATCTACGGAGCGGACTCAACGGAATCAAAATACACATCAAGTCAAAGGAGTTCACTCAACCCACCAAAGGTCCGAGCCACAACATCAATCATACAAGTGGATCATTGCGAGGCAAAGACCTAAGGTGGATCAACAGTCAAAGCGGACAACCCCCGGCCACAACGAATCAAGACAACCCAAAATCCAGCGATTTTGGATTCGGAAAGGTGATATCTTTCCTTGTCTTAAGTTCTAATTAGCTTATGACTGTATGTAATGCTTTGATTGGTTTTCCCTTCATATTTTTCTTAATCTTTGCATTACATGTTTTTCAATGCTCTTCGTTTTTATACTTTGTTTTTGAACAAAAGGGTTTTTATTGAACAAGTGCATTGAATAAAAAGAGCTTCACGTTCATTCACTCCAATTTAATTTTATATGGATTATCAACTTTACTCCATAATCATAATCTTGAAGATACTTCATTATAGGAGTTTTTGATAGTTATAAGCATCAAATTTTAGAAATCATGTGTGATCTTTAGATGCTTATTCTATCTCGGTTGTGTGAATTCATTGTGATAAATGTGAGACAACCGATAGACTAAAATTTGGGATTTAATTCTTTCACGTAAGAGATTGCCTTCTTACAAGGGTAAATAAATGAGTTGCAAAAGATGTGGAAAGAGTTACATCCGAAAGGAGTGTGAAAACTACCACCACATGTTGGAAAGAGCTACCACATGTTATGGATGCTTGAAAATATTTTATGAGAATTTTTAGTTGAAGCATTCGGAGATTTAAATTCAAAGTTCTTATTTTGAACAATCTCCTGGTTGGTATAAGGTGGGATAGTTAAAAAGATGCTCAAAGAGCCACCCTTAGGTATTTTAGTGCTTATCTCAATTTGAAAGGGTAGAATTCAAAATTGATGTCATTTGAAAAATCTCCGTAAGTCATCTTTGTAAATCCGTTACATCTTGATAGAGTTTGGATCTCAAGATTATTTTTGATGACTTGTGTTTGATGAATATAACATGAAAAACTGTTTATAATGTTTTATCTTTGTTTTTCATGATTTAGGAGTAAATCTTTTTAATTTTGTGAAATTAATTGGATTGAATGGCATCTGTGTGAATTCGTTGTTTAAAGCACTTAAATTGATTTCTTGATGGAATACAAATCGGTATTTGAAAAGTTTTCAAAATTTGGATTTGTTTCAAGAAATTTTTGCTTTTTGGCTCTGGTGTACCGGTACATGAATTTTTGTACCTGAACAAAGAATCCGGATCAGAAAACCCAATCCGGATCCCGAATCATGAAAATCCCTGTTTCTCACTTGCGTACCGGTACTCCATGTTTAGTACCGGAACTACCTTTGCGGATCCGGATCAAAGGAATTTTCAATCCGGAACCCGAACGATGGATTTTCAGATTTTGCACTGTGTACCGGTACGCGACTTTTGGTACCGGTACGCGGACTGGATTGCATTATATACCGGAATCCATGTTTTTTTATTCAATCTCTCCCACTTCAAAACACTCCCTCTCTCTCTCTAAAACTTCTCTAAGGGTTTTCTCTTCAAGATTAAGAGATTTGTTGCTCTCATTTGTAAGTTTCTACATTGATCTTGGTTTCTTTAACTTCAAAACCCTAGTTTTTAGGTTTTGATGTTGTTTTTAGAGATTTTTGAGTAGATCTTTGCTTCAAATGAAATCTCTTGCATAAATTACCCTTAATTCATGTTTAGAACATATTTGGTACATCTCTATGCATTTAGATTCAGGTTTTCATGCTTATATGATTGAATCTAACATTTTCATATGTTCTTAACATAGAAAAATTGAGAATTAGGGCTTTTGATGTAAATGAATTTTGAATGATGAATCATCAATTGTGACATGTTTAGAATGTTTCTTAGACATGTTTAAACCTTTCTATACGATCAAATCATAGTGCATTGTGTTCTTTGTAGGAAATGGATTTTTCATGGCTACTTGCACTAGTGATTTTGATGGCCACTGGAAGTGGACGTGGTCGTAGTTCTGGAAAGAAGAAGACTACTAAACGATCACGAGAGGAAGGTTCGACAAGCTCAGATTCTGAAATTCCTCAGAATATGAAGAAGAAACGGTTCAAGGAAAGGGGAAAGCACCTATGGCTCCAAGGAAAAAGAAGGGTGCGGATTCTCCTCCGCGTAGAAGTACCGGTGGACCGGTAATACGCGACCGCTCTCAACGGAGATCTAATGTTGATGAAAGTGAACAGCATGTAAGTGCAAAACGTCGTGCCAGATTTGCAAACCGTACATGCATTGGAGAGCGTCACGTGAATTTCAACGAGCTATGTCGTGAGGTGCCAGACTTTGCAAGGCTCTTGGAACGAAGTCATATTCGGCCACTTGGCAGAGTTCAACCAAAGATGGGTTTTTGTGTTGAGATCATCAGGGAATTCTATATGAGAGCTAACATACTGCAAAAGGACCATGATACAGGGGCTTTCATCATTGAAACAACAGTTAGAGGCGTCAAGTTTGGCATTACTCCAGCAGTAATTGGGGCAAACCTTGGGCTAGCTGTTGATACTTCTGGTCTTTACTACACAGATGGTGATTTCCAGCATGACACCCATTGGGACACTGTTGTGGATTCAATTTGCAAGTCAGGGACACACACAAATAGGTCATATGTTAAATCAAAGGACCTAAAACCAGAATATCACATTTTGTCCTTAATCGTCTGCTACAACTTATTGCCCACAATGGGGACCAAAAGGATTCGATGGGATCGATTGCTACTTCTCTTTTTCCTTGGTCACCCGGAAAGTGCAAATGGAATCAACATCAACATTCCATTTCTAATTTGGCAGCAAATGGTACATGTCATTGAGGGATCAAGGCAACGTGACCTTCTACCTATCCAATCTTGATTACTCGTATTCTGGAAGATCACGGTGTTGATATTTCTTGTACCAAATTTGACTACGGCTTAGGCTCAATCGATGGAATCACGTTAGCCAAGTCAGTTAGCACTTTGAAGACATTTGGACATACAAAGGGCTATGCAAGTGAAGCAACTCCGAGCGAACCGCCTCGCCAAGAATCTCCTGAACCAGATGAAGTGGTAACTCTTCAGATCTTTGCAGAAAAGGATGGAGCAAGGCTTCAAGAAAATCGAGGATGGTTTAAAGAAGATATTCGAAATCCTTGGGTGCAAACACGATGATGTGGTCACTGGAGCAACTGCACCGAGTACATCTCATGGACCTACATCACATGAGGACGATGATGATTCAGATCAGGATGAGTGATTTATTTTTCTTCTTGTTTTTGGTTTTTAGTTTCTTTTCACTTTATGATGAACAAGAACTCTAATGGGCATGTAACTATGAACGTATCCTTCTAGTATGTTTCTTTTTGTCTATTTTGACTATTTGACAATTTGTGACAAAAAAGGGGAGAACAGAAAATATTGATTGAATCTGAAAGGGGGAGAACATAGATGTAGATGCTCAAGACAGGGGGAGAACATGGAGAACATGTTGGAATGCTCAAGATAGGGGGAGAATAAAGAAAAGATTGAAAGAGCCACAAAACAAAAGAACCAAATGGAAGACGAATCAAATGAAGGATTTTAATTTCTAACGACTAACATTTGATTTTGTTTGGAGTTTTGTTTTACAGGAATTACATCACTTTAAGACTCCAAGTCCTAAGTCATAGAGTATGTTCTAGGACTGTTTGGTTCAAATGTAATTTTGTATTTATTGGATCTTTCACGCAAAGAAAATCAATGTTTTGGTGATGACATTGAATTTCGAATTTTTTGGTTTAAGATGAGTGACTTGAGCGGTTTTATGTATTTTTGGGTTTTGTCACGAAATTGCCAAAGGGGGAGATTGTTACGGCATTTTGGTGTTGGCATATTTCGTGAGTCAAGTCAGTGAGTTGAGTCGGAGTCTTAAAGGGATCAAATTGTCAAATCAGCCTTCGAAGACTCATTGAAGATTCAACATGAGCCCAAGTCAACTCCCAGGTATGATTAAATATAGCTCATGGTGATTAAAGTTCATTTATAATCATTGGAAACAGGAAATTAATGAAAACCGGTTTAGACTTGGTTTTAGGAACTTGGTTTTAACTTACAACTTAATTTAAGTTTGGATTCCGGTACTTGGTTTGTTTTGGATAAAGTTTATCTTGGAAAAATCAGTTTTTACATTGAGTACCGGAACCACACTTGAAGTTCCTCAAACCCGACACAGAATTTTCTGAAATTTGTATTGCGTACCGGAACACAGACTCGCGTACCGGAACACAATAGAAAAATCTGTGTTTTGCACCATTGAGTACCGGAACATGATAAGTGGTACCGGTACACAATGTTGCCTCGGGAAAAGTTTCCTAAACCGACTCTAATTTGTTTCCAAGGGCTATAAATAGATACTTAGGGTTTCTCGACGATAATGACCGATACCGAAAACACTCGAGAGCAACCCTAGAGGCTAGGTTTTTACCGTTCTTCTTTTTAGCCTCTTTTAGGTCAATTCGACGGTTCTTCCAAGATCTATATTTTGTCGAATTGATCTAAACTTTGCTTAGAAATTCTTTCTATGGTTCCTGAATGATAATCTAAGCAAAGGATCACCATCGAAGCCTATATTTCTTTATCGGCTGAGTTTGCGTCGTGGATTCGACGTGGCACCGTGGATTCGGTGTGTTGAAGGCGTTTCGTGGATTCGAAACGTGTGCTCGTGGATTCGAGTGGCGTTCGTGGATTCGAACGTGTGCAGTGGACGTGCAATCGGTGGAGCGCAAGGTCCGAAGAACTTGAAGGAGGGGTCGAGTCCGTGGAGTCGGTAATCACCTTGTTATTCTTCAATTCTTAGTGGATTGTTATTGCGTGTTGGTCCCGTGGTTTTTCTCCTGGGTTGGAGTTTCCACGTAAATCTCGGTGTGCTGTTTTTTATTTCCGCATTGGTTTTTATTTTTGCACTGAGATTGGTTTTTATAATATTACACCTATTCACCCCCCCTCTATGTGTTTGATAGTACCTATTTAGATCCTTGTGGATCCTACATTATAAAAACCTACAAAAAGCCCCTTTCACACTTAATCCATAGCTTCCGAAACCCTTGCTGTGGGTTACAATTGCACCCAACACCTTATCCTATAAGCCCCTTAAATTTAAATGCATAAAATATCAACATTTTATGCAAATTAATCCACTTTTGGGTGCTTTTCACGCATTTCGAGGCAATCGGCTCGCCGTTTCGCGAAACGGACTTCGCCACGACGTCCGGCTCGTCGAGACCTGTCAGGTAGCGTATTCGTTTGGTTCGTTTGACGCTCGGATTAAAAGTTGTTCCATAAAGTTCGGCGATTTTCGGTGCGTTGCACGCACTTCGATGCACCAGGGTCGCCAAATGCGAAATCCGTCAGTGCCATCATGCTCAGAACGTCAAAAATAGCTAGGATCTATTACTCATACTCCTATGTTAAAACTCTAAATGGTAGTTCGGCCATTAGTGCTTGCGAGGGATTAAAATTCGAGGGTTACTATTCACTTTAAGTCGCGGGGCCCGCTTTTTTATTTCTGATTTCTGGAAGATCCGACCGTCGGATCGAAAACATATGAATATGAAACTTCTATGTTTCGACGAGACGATCGCGATGGTGATCTCGGATTTTCCAGATCAGACCCCGATCAAAAGTTAACATTTCTGGGCCATTATTGACCCACTATTGTGCCAAAAAGAATGATTTAGTATATTCTAAAGCAAATAGAAGTCTTTAAATTCTATATTACTACAGGTATACAATACTAGAGGATAGTAAAATGTCACAGAGGTTAGAATAAATAGTTCAACTACATGGAGGTCAACAGATATATATAATCATGAAATCACAGGTAGGATAAGCAACTCAATAATCATGATACTATAAGTAAAGGCAT
Source organism: Tillandsia fasciculata (assembly GCA_029168755.2). Lineage (NCBI taxonomy): Eukaryota > Viridiplantae > Streptophyta > Magnoliopsida > Poales > Bromeliaceae > Tillandsia > Tillandsia fasciculata. The sequence continues at coordinate 6,310,582 of CM054933.1, forward strand.
CATATCAAGTCTCGACATGTATAGGTGGATAATAAAACATCAAATCAAGGAATCAATGGAAATATAAAAGCTATGCATCAATCACAAGAATATCAAGTACCCAATCAATGCCACTATTGGTCTCACAGAACCTCAGGCTCATGCCACGATCTGGCACCTATCTGGCTGACATAACCCCGCACCCACAAGTGCTATCAGGGGGCTCACGGACCTTTCTCTAGACCACTTTACCGGTAAAGTACACCGCTACGGGGGATCAGCCCGCTGGTGTACATGAAGAACAACGGTGCGGGCGATCATAATGCAAATGCTCAAGCTCTCGGTCCACTAACCGGGTAATCGGCAACAAGCCAGAATCAATCCCCTCTGGGATGCAACAGTGATAAAATACAGCATCTCTACTCAATGCAAGATCAACAACAACAACTGAATACCAATCATGCAGACTAACCAGTCATGCAGACCAAACACATGTTTTTGAGAAAAACATTTTGAAAAGTCCAAACCTCGAAGAGCGTTGCCCTCGTCCTATCAAACAAGAACAGACTCAGGCGACCCTACGAAGCTCGGTAGGTTTTAGGTCCAAACCTCGAAGAGCGTTGCCCTTGTCCTATCAAACAAGAACAGACTCAGGCTACCCTACGAAGCTCGGTAAAAATATTTATTTAATAAAATCATGTATTTAGCAGCATAACGGGTGAACAACAAGCCGAAACAATCCAATCAACAATGCAATATCAGAATCAACTGAATCTCAACTCATATGTAGGAATAATCATCCACTCCTATAACATGGATCAGAATAATCAGGGGGTACTGATAAACAGGTATGCAAACTAGCAAATGACCAAAATCCCAATAAGGGTGCAATGCAGAGTATAATCAATAACCTCTGAAGCATAGATCAGGATATACTGATAATCAAGTATAAATGTGCAAGCTAGCTAATGACCAATCAGGCATGGCAAATGTCCAGGAATAGAGTCATTATATCTGGAAATCGATTATGCGAATTAAAATCTTTTTAGAAAAACAAATTTTGAAAACATGTTTTATATCCAAACCCCGAAGAGCAATGCCTTCGTCCTATCAAACAAGAACAGACTCCGGCGACTCTGCGATGCTTGGAGACAAAACATGGGTTGATTAAAAACACGTTTTTAGAAAAATAAAACTGATCAAAAAGGGAGGCAGGCTCAAACATCAACTAGGCTACAAGAACAGGGGTCCAACCAATACTGTACACAGAGGGCCGAAATGATAAAGCCCGGACCGAAGATAAACCCACCTATATATAGGAGGAACAACGACTCCACCACGCTTCCGCTGCGCAACTCCGATTTCCGCTCAACAAGAGTTGTTGGATTCCTAACGAAAAGTTTAGGAATTAATTACTCACTGTTCTAAACAGTACACATTGCCATATTTGCATTTAGACCCCTAGGGTTTCCAAAAATCGCAGTTTTAGTGCCATTTTAGCACTGTTTTCACTCGTTCTCTTAACTAGAGAGTTATTTTTACGAGCCGTCACTTTTGGTAGGTGACAAATAACTTGTTGAACACCGTGCTCATCCATTTGCGGCAGCACGGAACCCGAGAAAAACTTCGGGCCATAATACACCTCTCTAACCTAGCTTATATGCATTTTTGTTTCTCCGGCTTATCAAAATCCAAATTAAACGCGAGCATCACGTCCAGTGACCCCAAATTAGCCAGGAGCACACTGTCGCGGCTTCGCAATAGCCCGGAACAGTGTTTTGTTCCAACATTACATTTTAAGGTTGATTTAACTATAACTTTTAATCCAAACATCATTCAGTAAAACTTTGTATATCAAAGTTGATCTGGACAGTGCCAGGATACCAGTGCTCACCCTGGTTGAAACCCAGGTGTGCTGGTTCAAGCAGAACCAAAGCCAAGTTCATTCAATGATTCATATTGCTCCAAATATAAATCCACACAGTATCTGTTTAACTGAAGTGAGCACCAAGCTCAAGGGATGTTTTGAAACAACTTTCATATTTATATCTTTGTCAAATTCTGTTTAAAAGTTCATTGTGGCATTTCCACAAACACTAGGTGTGCACAATTTCTAACATTTAACATAAGCTCTAAAGTGAATTAGATCTCTGCATATACTGCACCAGGGCAATAAAACTTGGATACAATTAATCTACTAAGTCCCCTGATCATTTCCCCTCAACTTGGAACAAGCCAAATGCATGCGGTTTGGGAGGAAGAAGATGAAGCCATTGCATTGAAATTTGTGATGCTTCAACCAGAAGCTCTGGGACCAAACCAAAAGCACCAACAGATGCTAACTACCTCACAGAAGCTTTCCTTACCCTTGGCCGGCAACGAGGTGCGGCGGCGGCGGCGGGGAGCAAAGCTCCATTTTGGAGCTCAAGCTCGTTAATGGCGGATTTTTACAGAAGCTATAAGAAGCCTTCCAACTTATATGGAAGCTTCCTCTAGTCCATACAAAGCTTCCCGACACTTCCTCCCCGGCCGGAGATGGCCGGAGCGCCGGCGGCCAAGTTTCTTCCATTCTCGGGTTCCTCCATGGCCGCCCCTTTTTCGGGCTGCATGGGAGCCATGCAAAGACATGGTTGGGATCCTCTTGGTCCCAGCAACACTTCTGGGTAGGTGGCCGGCGTCGGAGAAGCCCGCCGGTGCAGGAGCATGAAGCTCGGCCAACATGTAATAATTCCGAAAGCTAGGGCATCAAATATCTTTGGAAATATTTAGCTTTACTTATTCAAACTTTGCAGAATTTTTAGGCATATCCTACAGTCCCTACATACCAATTTTCAGCTTGGTTGGTTAATTATTTACATAGTTACTTCAAAGTGGAGCTTTATTAGGTTTTCGGCCATAGTTGGCTCCCGCCGGCCATGCGCTTTGCATGGGGAGCTCAAGTCTTGCAGGGAGCATGATAAGGACCTAAGAACTCTACTGCTAGGAGTCCCGGGTCCAAACAACCTGTGGTTTGGGGATCCTTACCTTGGCCGAGTTGGAAGAAGATGGGATGAAGCCGGATTTTACTCCTCTTGCACGCGCGGCCACAGCAAACTCCAGCAAGGTCCTCTGGCACAGAGGAACTCCTCCAAAGCTCCAAAACAAGTTTTGGTAAGGGTTGGTTCCAACCTTTCCTTTCTCTCTTTCTTTCTCGGTTTCTCTCACTATGGTTTGTGTTATTTGGATGTCCAGCATTTCGGGCTAAGTCTGGGAGATGCAGAGGCCTATGAGTTGCTTTGGATCCCCTCCTGACCCCTCGTGCATGTATCTAGGAGATCAAGAGCCATTTCACTTAAATGCAAAGATGCCTTTGCAAATTTTCCTCAAACCGAGTTCACACCCAACCCCAGGCTACGGGATCTTCACAATAGGTGTATTTTGCACCCAGCACCTCAAGGTTTAAGCCCCTAACATTTTAACACATAAAATATTAAGTTTTCTTGCAATTTAATCCATTTTTTGGGTGTTTTTCACGCATTTTGAGAAAATCCGCTCGTCATTTTGCGAAACGGACTTCGCCACGACGTCCGACTCATCGAGACCTGTCAAGTAACGTACTTGTTTGGTTTGTTTGACGCTCGGATAAAAACTTGTTCCATAAGGTTCGACATAATACAGTGCATTGCAAGCACTTCGATGCACTCGGGTCGCCAAACGCGAAATCCGTCAGCGCCATCGCGTTCAGAACGTCGAAAATAGTTAGGTTTGACTACTCATACTCCTATATTAAATTTTTAGACAATGAAACGGCCGCTAGTGGTCGCGAAGGGATTAAAATAGGGGTTACTATGCACAACTTAAGTTGTGGGGCCCACTATTTCATCGCTGATTTCTGGAAGATCCGGCCGTCAGATCGAAGACATATGAATATGAAACTTTCATGTTTCGACGAGACGATCGCAATGGTGATCTCGAATTTTCAAGATCAGGCCCCGATCAAAAGTCGGTATGTTAGGGTCACAATGATCCACTATTTATCAAATTTTGCCAAAATCATCAATTATACATATTTTCAAAAGTAAATATTAATTATTTAAATTTCAAGGTTACTACAGTCTTTCACCGAGTCATCACCGAACCTAATCGGTCACACTTTGCCAGCAGACAAGCTGACACTTTCTCACACAATTGCAACGACTAGTCTAACCATGATACAATGCTCATAATAGTTATACCTTATGCAATTGCATTAAATAACTCATACCTGCCACAACGTCGTCGTCTACGGCAGGCTCCTCCTCCATCACCCACGTGGCGAAAGCCTATCCACCCGGTGATTGGCTTGGCGTAGTTGGTCGCCCTGCTGGTAGGGCCAATACAGCCCCCAAATCTTGCCACGGGGCTTCCCGAACCGTCGCAGTCACTGAGGCTAGAGGTACGCCCTCAAGACACTCCGAGGACATGTGGCCCGGCTGGCCACACCTATAACACCTTCCATGGTGCTCCTTGCATCACGATGCTCGATGTGGTCCACCACAAATGACGCACTACCCGTGTGCCATCGACCTTCGAAACTCCTGAGAGTGCCACTGTTGCCGCTGCTGCTTAGGGGGCCACTGGTAGTCAACCGAACCCCCAGAGCCACTCTGGTGCCTTATCTCTCCCTTACCTCTCTTGTAAGCCTCGTGCTCTCGGCGCATCACGGCCTCACCTCACTCAACCAAGCGGGCACGATCCACAATCTCTCGATAGGTCGCGATGCTAAACGGCTGGACCTTTGAGTAAATATTGGGCCGCAGGCCCCGCTCAAAACACCGTGTCTTATCCCACTCGCTACGCACAATGGAGGGAAGGCAGCTGACGATGCGAGCGAACTCGTACTCGTACTCCTGCACGGAGCGACTCCCCTGGCGAAGACCCCTAAAATCTTCCTCCATCTGCTGCTTAGCGCTGTCGGGGAAATACTTTGCAAAAGGGAGTTCCTTAAACTCCTCCCACGTCAGTGTAGGCAAGGTGGCCCTAGTCCGCCCCTCAAGTTCTGTCTTCCACCAGCGGTGTGCCATTCCATCAAGGAATGGAACCGCCCTCGCGACCCGATCCCGATCTGGCATCCGTAGGTTCAAGAACAACTTTTCCATGGAGTCGACCCAAGACTCCACGATCATAGGGTCTGAACCTTTGCTGGAGAACGTAGGCGGGTTGAACCTCTGAAAACTTGCGAGGCCCTCAATCGCCTTATCTTATTCCGCCTTCTGGGCCGCATACTCGGCGTCAGATGCAACCAAGTCAGCCCGGTGGGGCACCTCCCTTGTGACCCCAACTGGATGTGTAGGGCGTGCCGACATAGGCTCGGTAGTCACAATCGTATCCTCAACTGTCGCCCCTACACGTGGCGACGCTGCGCGCCCGCGCGCTGTCCGTGCAGCCTCAGTTTGCTGTGCTAACAGTCCCTGGAGCCTATCAATCTGCTCCGCCTGTCAACGAGAAATCTCCGCCTATTGCTGGACCACGCCGACAAGCGCTGCCAACCGCTCTCGTAGCTCGTGTACCTCGTTCGACCTAGTGCCCTCTCCGGGCTCGAGTCGGGACAACCGCATCTCCCTACGTGGTGCCATTGCCAATCTGCACACCACAACGAAAAGATCAGCCCAAATTTAACAATTTGGACAAAGCGTGAGCTAAATACCGAACAAAGGGGCTCGTCGACCCAATCATGCGAAAGTATAAGAGGGCACTCCTTTTCACCTCCAACATTACGTTATCGGCCACCAACGTAATTGTCCGAAGAATGAAAGCTCATTACCCTCGATCAGTCCCAACATCCTTTGTAGGAACAATAATAACCAATCAAGTACTTTCGCCCAAAAATCTGCACACTCTCTCGTGCTAATCCCTAGGGTCTCCCTAAGGTTCGCTAACCACCTAGGACTATTCCTAGTCTCAAATACCACTCTTATCTGTCATGTCCCGAGACCGCCAATTTGGACAGTTCGGGCGCGCTAACAAATGTAATAGTCCGAAATATTTCTATTTTTAATAAATAGATTAAAAGTGAAATTTGAGTTAATTTGGATTTTAAATGGACCAGTTTGACCTATTTGGTCAATCCTTGGAGTGCAAGTTACACAATTTACGAGGCAAAAAGGTTATTTTCCAATTCGAACATGATTTTGGAAATCCGAGTTGACCGTTGCGATCGTCTCGTAGAAACATGAAAATTTTATATTCACTTGTCGACGATCTGACGGTCGGATCTTCCAGAAATCAGCGAAGAAAAAGCAGATCCCACAACTTAAGTTGTGAATAGTAACCCCTATTTTTTAATCCCCTCTTGACCACTAACGGCCGTTTCGCCGTCTGGAAACCCAATATAGGGGTATGAGTAGTCAAACCTAACTAATTTCGATGTTCTGAGCGCAATGGCACTGACGGATTTCGCGTTTGGCGACCCGGGTGCATCGGAGTGCGTGCAATGTACCGCAAATTGTCGAATTAAATGGCCCGAGATTTTTCTAGAGCGCCAAACTAAACAAACAAATATGCTACTTGACAGGTCTCGACGAGCCGGACGTCGTGGCGAAGTCCGTTTCGCAAATTGACGAATGGATTTTCTCAAAATACGTAAAAGGTACCGAAAAAAGGGGTAATTTTGAAGAAATGCTTATATTTTATGTACCAAAAATTAAGGGGTTTATAGGTTTGGGTGCTGGGTACATTTGTTACCAACAGATAGCTTTCTAGGGTTTAGGGTGAAGTGTGAACAGGGTTCATGGCATTTTTTTTTAAGAATCTTGCATTAAAGGTTATATGCCTCTTGGTCTCCTTGGGGGGGAGCATGAGGGGTCTGTGAGGATTTCAAACATCACCTTGGATCCTCTGCATCTCCCAGACCATGCCTGTGCATTAGGGTTGGCCGTGGACACAACCCCATTGAGAGATAATCCGAGAGAGAGGGAGAGTGAAGAAAGGTTGGATCAAACCTTTCCAAAGTTGGAGTTGAAGTTCTCTGGGGTGTTCTCTGTGTCTGTGGAGCATCCTGGGAGGTTGCTGTGGCCGTGCGAAGAAGGAGAAGGAAACCGGATTCTTCCTTATCTTCAACAACTCCGGCCAAGGTAAGGTCTTCTCAACCCCGGTTTGTTTGAGCCCGAGACCACTAGCAGTAGATTATTTAGGTTCTTGTGATGCTCCCTGCAAAGTCCGAGCCTCCCATGCACGTTGCATGGCCGGCGGGAGCAAGAAGTTGCCGGAAACCTAAATTTGCTCCGCCTCGGAAGAACTCCGCAACCAATGAACCAAAATAAAAAATAAAATGATAGGGATGGACTGTAGGACCTGAATATTAATTCTGCAAAGTTTGAACCAAGATGGTTAAGTATTTAGAGAGAAAATTGAAACCCTAAATTTCGAGTTTTATGTACTTCGGCTGAGCTCTTTGCTCCGGCGCCGGCGAGCCACCCCACCGCCGGCCACCTGCCCAGGAAGCTTCCTGGGAGTGAGAGGAGTGCACCCATGCACTTGCATGGCATCCATGCAGCACCAAAGTGGCGCGGCCATGGATGACCCGAGAATGGTCCAAATCGCGGCCGCCGGCGTTCCGGCCAACTCCGGCCGGGGAGGGTTGGTCGGGAAGCTTCGTGAGGACTAGTAGAAGCTTTCCATCCAAGTTGGAAGCCTCCAAAATGCTCCGTTAAAAATCCGCCATTAAAGGTGGGAAGCTCCAAACCGAGCTTTGCTCCGCCGCGCCGCCGCCGTGTCCTGTCGCCGGGCATGGGACCAGGTGAGTTGGTTATGGTATTTAGCATCCAATTGATCAAGTAGTTGAGCCCCAGATGCTCAGGTTGAAAGGTCACAAAATTCGAGGCCTTCACTTCATCTTCTTCCTCAAGCCACGGCCAACCCATGCAATAATCTTGGCCCAGGCTTGCATGAGAGGAAGAATAAACTCATAGAAGCATTTCTATCCAAGTTAGAGAGTTTCTGGTGCAATGGTTGCAGAGAACCAACTCGGGATTTTGTTTGTTGTGTGTTGTGTATAAGATGCATATCAGGTGTTTGATGAAATGCCACAGAGAAGAAAAGTTTGGAATTAGGGTTTGAGGTAAATATGAAAGATGCTCTAAATTGTTCCCTGAGCTTGATGCTCACTTCATATCAAAGCTGATATGTGTGAACTAATGTTTGGAGCATTGTGCACATGGTTAGAGAGCAAGGGTTTGGATCTTTTGATCCAGCAGATCTGGGCTGCAAAGAAGGTGAGCCCTAGTGTCCTGGCACTGTCCAGAGACATTTTGATATACAAAGTTTTAACATATGATGAACAGAATAAAAGATTTAGTTTAAACAAGCCCTAAATGTCATTTTTGGCCCAAACACTGTTCTGGGCTGTTTGCAAAGCCGCGACAGTGTGCTCCTGGCTAATTTGGGGTCACTGGACGCGATGCTCGCGTTAAAAATAAGTTTTGATAAGCCGGAGAAACAAAAATGCGATTAGGCTATGTTAGAAGTGAAATTTATGACCCAAAGTTTTCCTCGGGTTCCGTGCTGCCACAAATTGGTGAGCACGGTGTTCAGCAAGTTAAATGTCACCTGCTGGAAGTGACGGTTTGTAAAAAAATTAATTTTCAGTCGAGAGAACTAGCGAAAACAGTGCTCAAATAACACTAAAAGTGCGATTTTCAGAAACCCTTGGGGTCTAAACGCAAAAATGACAGCGTGTACTATTTTGTACTGTGTGTAAATGATTCCTAAACTTTTCGTTAGGAATCCAACGGCTCTCGTTGAGCGGAAATCGGATATCGGTCCGTAAATCGGCAAAATCGTCGATTTTACGGCATCCGGGTGGCAATCGCGTAATTTGAGAAATTACGGTGGTTTCACCAAGCCGACTGTTGAGTTCCAGTAGAATCTGGTTGAGCCAGCGGCTAAGAGTTAAAGCCTGAATCTTTCGAAAATCCAAAAAGAATTCCCGGGAGGGGCATTTTGGTAATTTTACCAATAATTGAACAAAAGGGTGCGTTGGTCTAAGTGTTGTTGTCAAACACTGAGGATTCAGTAGTTCAAGGGTTAAATTGATCTGGGCTTAAGTTGGGATTGAGTTTGTCTCCCTGATCAGTATTTTTTATTCAGGTTGATCCAGATTGCCTCTGGTTTCGAGCGATCAGTCGATACGGTTTAGTCGCCTGCGTTTGGTCAGGTGGGTTATCTTCGGTCCGGGCTTTATCATTTCGGCCCTCTGTGTACGGTATTGGTTGGACCCCTGTTCTTGTAGCCTAGTTGATGTTTGAGCCTGCCTCCCTTTTTGATCAGTTTTATTTTTCTAAAAACGTGTTTTTAATCAACCCATGTTTTGTCTCCAAGCATCGCAGAGTCGCCGGAGTCTGTTCTTGTTTGATAGGACGAAGGCATTGCTCTTCGGGGTTTGGATATAAAACATGTTTTCAAAATTGTTTTTCTAAAAAGATTTTAATTCACATAATCGATTCCCAGATATAATGACTCTATTCCTGGACATTTGCCATGCCTGATTGGTCATTAGCTAGCTTGCACATTTATACTTGATTATCAGTATATCCTGATCTATGCTTTAGAGGTTATTGATTATACTCTGCATTGCACCCTTATTGGGATTTTGGTCATTTGCTAGTTTGCATACCTGTTTATCAGTACCCCCTGATTATTCTAATCCATGTTATAGGAATGGATGATTATTCGTACATATGAGTTGAGATTCAGTTGATTCTGATATTGCATCGTTGATTGGATTGTTTCGGCTTGTTGTTCAACCGTTATGCTGCTAAATACATGATTTTATTAAATAAATATTTTTACCGAGCTTCGTAGGATAGCCTGAGTCTGTTCTTGTTTGATAGGACAAGGGCAACGCTCTTCGAGGTTTGGACCTAAAACCTACCGAGCTTCGTAGGGTCGCCTGAGTCTGTTCTTGTTTGATAGGACGAGGGCAACGCTCTTCGAGGTTTGGACTTTTCAAAATGTTTTTCTCAAAAACATGTGTTTGGTCTGCATGACTGGTTAGTCTGCATGATTGGTATTCAGTTGTTGTTGTTGATCTTGCATTGAGTAGAGATATTATTATTATATCACTGTTGCATCCCAGAGGGGATTGATTCTGGCTTGTTGCCGATTACCGGTCAGCGGACTGAGAGCTTGAGCATTTGCATTATGATCGCCCGCACCGTTGTTCTTCACGTACACCAGCGGGCTGATCCCCTGTAGCGGTGTACTTTACCGGTAAAGTGGTTAGCAGTAGCAACCCGTGACCCCTTGTAGGGGGGAATGTCAACCAGGTGGTGCCAGGTGGGCAGTTTGCCTGAGGTCGTGTAGACCAATATGGTAGCTTGTGATTGGGTAACTTGTTATTTCAATTATTGATGCATTTGTTGCTTGTTTAGCCTGCTTTTATCATATCATATGATTTTCCTGATTCCTATTCCTGTTATAGATGTCAGCCTATGCTTGCTTCAAGATTTTATAAGTTGATTTAATTACAGCTCCAATTATATATCTGCTTATCCTAACATGTGATCATTTACTATCCTCTAGTATTGTATGCCAGTAGGTACGATCTGCTATTTCTCGGCTCGTCGTGCCCACTGGGATACATGTACAGTGTATCTCACACCCTCTGGGTGAATATTTTTCCAGGTTGAGCGGGTGCTGGGATGTCGGGACGAGTTAGTGAGGTTCCAAGTTAGAGATTGACCCTGGACAGCCGAAAGCACATGTATTGTATCAGTAAAAGAAATGTGTAATTCATTTGTAAAGTTATTTGTAATATATAATTTGTAATATTGGTTAATGGTAGTACGTAGTTAGTACTCTGATGATATTGCTAAGTTAGCCGTGCATATATAGAAAAGGCTCAATCCCAAAGGGGATTGGGACTCTTCTATATATGTGGCGGTCTGTTGCGCCCTGGCTGGTTTTCAAACTCTGATTTTAAAAAAAAAAAAATTTAGACGCTGGTTTTTGGACTCGGGGCGTGACAACAGATCCGCCAATCGGGCATGACCTTTCAAGACCCGAAAGGAACGGTTCATTCCAACAATCACATTTTAGTGTAGCGGAAGAGTAATCAATCAGAGAACTAAACTATAAAATTAAAAACTTTCATTCATTCAACAAACAGTTAGATGATAATGAAAGATACCATACTTGAGCGAAATATTAAACTTTGCTTATGTTACAACTCTCTTGAACATACAACTACTATACAAAAATTACAACTTCTTTTTTTTTTTTTTTTGCTTTCAAATGAAACTTAAAACATTTAGATTTTACATTGTTCCTCACATACAAATTTCGCTCAAAAGAAAAAATACTCCAAAAATGTGCTGGCAACTCTAGACTGCTAGGTTGCTACTCTGCTGGGCCCTTGTCCCTGTCGCGCGCCTCGCTCGATGTATCTGGACCTGGAAAAATGGTCACCCAAGGGTGTGAGAACTACTTAAAGTTCCCAGCGGGTTCAACCATCGAGAAAGAATGTTCTACACCACTTGGTCCAATGGAAGCAAGATAGCAAGATAATCTATGCTAAAAATAACTGCAGATGCCAACTAACATGATCATAGCATGTATGAATAACTCTACACTATTTGTGTATGCTCCTTGTCTCATTGCTACCAAAACTTGCCACTCTGGCTACTACCCAGAGGCTCGGCCACTATGCCGCTACAAAAGGGGTTTTGCTAACCCGGCCTCATAGGCCACTCTATATTCTCTTTTCTTTTCATTTAGCTTTTAACTCTTTACTTGTCTTTCACTTGGGAAGCTGAGTCTTGCTCACACACTTTCCCTTGGGAGTAAAATATGCTCAACCCTCCCGATGGCAACCTGCCTTTAATTCTTTAATTCACTTGGGAGTGACATATGCTCAGCCCTCTCGTTCGCATTTATGCCTCAATGCTCTCTCTTTTACTTTTCTCTTTTATCCTAAGTTCTTTACTCTAGGTTAGCTTGGGTGTCTCTAACACCAATTTAGATTTGAACCTCTTGTTCATTTGTTTTTACATTTAATCTTGCCACTTGGCAATTTTTCTTAACTCTTTAGTCCCTTTTAACTTTATCCTACTTACTTGTTCTCATTTCACAACCCTATGTCTTAATTAGCCTTAGGGTTTCTACTATGTCACAAGGACACTAGACATTGCGTAGAGTTTATTAACTCTATTTCAATCTTTCACATTCATCCTAGAGTTTATTAACTCTATTTCATATTTCTCACATTAACCTAGAGTTCATTAACTCTAATTTCATTCCTTTTTGCTTAGAGTCTATTAACTCTAATTACATTCTTCCTTTAGCTTAGAGTACCCTTGACTCTATGTTTTCTCTTTTCCACATAACCTAGAGTACATTTAACTCTATGTTGTACACTCTATAATCAACCTTAGGTTATTCCCTAAGACAATGTCACTCGTTCATCTAGGTTTAACTCCTGGGTTATCATGCCACTCGTTAAACCTTTAATCTAGGTTTTCTCCTAGTTTTGCATCCATTAACTTGTCCTTGTTTTCTCCTAGGTCTTACATCCATCATGCATTTTCCTTATACTTCTTAAATGATTCCTAGGGTTATACCGCAACATGATCAATTTCAAGCATTTATTCTTTGCTATTTATGCTCATACAAATTTAACCTACAAGGGGTTAATATAATTTTCTTTTAGGGCTAAACCCTAATTATCCATATTCACAATCTTATTACCCTAACATGCTCACTAACATGCTTCTAGGTCAGAAAATCAAAGGACAAAGTAGAGAGGTCACCCATTTTCGGAAGAATCCCCCACCTTTAGTCGCTCTTGCAAGGATAAGATGGGTTGACCTTCTATTCTCCAAGAAATCCCTAAATTCATAATGAAACCAATTAGGAATCACTTCCATACTCTTTTTAATTCCACACAACTATAAAAGAGAATCTTAGGTTTACTCTTTATTTCTTTCTATGGGTTCATTTTGACCATAAAGAAAGAAAGTTGCAAAAATCCCTTATTAGCATACTCTTGTAATAGGGATATTTTGATATCTTTAATATTTCGATCTTTAAAAGAAAATCCTAAACATAATATAACCATGAAAGAAATTATCTCATTGTCATTTTAATTCCACAAGAGTTCAGAGACTGGAACCCTAGAATTTTAACCTTACCTCTTTGGGTATTCTTTTGACCAAAAGAGAAGCAATGAAAGCTAATGTTTCACTTTGCTTTTAAAAGAGACCAAAAATTGCCCTCTTGATCTTCAAGATTTTCCTAGAATAAAAAAAGGAAAATCATGAAGCAATTTTGTTCTCATGATCCACTAATTTCTTAAAATTTGTAGCTTGAAACCCTTTTAAAATGTGAACGGAGAAGTTCTCAATTCAATCCCCTTTTTCAACATAAGGGAAAAAACATCAACTCGGTCACTTTTCTCCCAAGGAGGCTCTTTTTGGATTAATTTACAAGAATAGGAAAAACAAAAATAATCCCATTTTGACATATTGGCGAAAGAAAAATTTTGATATCTTTAGCCTAGGGCAAAATGCTCAAAAATTTGAGAGAAAACTCAATTTGAGTAATTTTCCACCAATTGATGTTTTTGCTCATTGGCAAAATCATCAAACTTTGTTTGAATTATTCTCCTTTTTTTTTCCTTTTCTTTTCAATTTCTGCTGCTGGGCAGCAGCTTGCACAGCTGCTGCCTAAGCAGCAACTTGTAGCAGCAGCTCCTGCAGCTGCTGGAGCAGCTGCTTTTGCAGCAAATTCAGCTGCATAAGCAGTTGAAACCTGCTGCTGCTGCAGCTTGCAGCAGCAGGAGCCCCCCCTCAGCTGCCTTAGGCAGCTGCCAATGCTGGTGGCTCAACCAGCAGCAGCAGTTGCCGGTGGCCCAGCCAGCAGCAGCAGCTCAAGCTGGCAGCAGCTCAAGCTGTTGCTGCTGGTGGCATGGCTGGCAGCAGCAGCTCGAGCTACTGCTGCTGGCCCTAGCAGCAGCAGCCAATGCTATTGCTGCTGGCATCGCTGGCAGCAGCAGCTAGACCTGCTGCTGCTAGCCCCACCAGCAGCAGCTCAAGCTGCTGCTGCTGGTGGCTCAACCAGCAGCAGCAGTTGCTGGTGGCATTGCTGGCAGCAGCAACTCGAGCTGCTGTTGCAGGCCCTGCTGGCCGCAGTAGCTCAAGTTGCTGCTGCTAGCAGAGGTTAGAGTGAGAGAGAGAGAGAGAGAGAGAGAGAGAGAGAGAGAGAGAGAGAGAGAGAAAGAAAGATGGGAAAGAAAATACCTCAACAAACCAAAAAAAATAAGAGGAAATGAGGGAGAGAGAGAGATGCTCTACTCCAACTTCTTCTTCTTCTTCTTCTTCTTCTTCTTCTTCTTCTTCTTTCCTCCTCCTTTCTTCTTCTCCTTTCTTTCTCCCTGCTCCAACAGAGAAACGAAAGAGAGAGAGAGGTGTGGGCTTTCAAAAGGGAGAGAGAGAGAGGGGAATTAAATGTCCTTGCAGGTGGTGGTTGGGGGGAAGAGGTGATTTTACCAAAATGCCCCAACTTACACTTTATTTCCCCAAATTGCCCTTATTCCTGCAGTTTTGCCCCTGCAGTGAGCAAATTCGGATACCCCTCTTTCTCCGCGTTTTACCGTCAACTGGTTAATCGAAATTGCAATTTTCTTCACCCCTTTATTCTACAAATTTTTCTTAAACTCTCCACAATTTTTTTAAATTTTTGGGCTGCTCTAAGCCTCGAAAGAGAGCCCAAAAAAGCTTCGCGATAAAACTACATCAGCAAAAACTGCAATTTCAGA
>CM054933.1:6325430-6369650 GCA_029168755.2 Tillandsia fasciculata
CCTGTAAAATCCGGATCGCCGCTGTCGAACTTCCAGAAAATCTGGGAACGCACCACGAGGTAGAAAAATCAGTGAGGAACAACTTCTCTTCAATGGTCTCTCTCTGGTTCTCTCTCTATCACTCGGAAAATGGCAGAAAAGAGGGGAGGGGAGGCCTTTATATAGGCCCAAAAAAACTTTTGGGAAAATTCCCTCTGTGTCCCAACTTCCGGGCGCTACAGTACCCAGGCCCACTTTCGGGCTGCTACAGTGCGGCCCGGCCCGCCAAGTTCCGGGCGCGCACAGTGCGGCCCGGCCCAGCCCAGTCCGCACACGGGATCCCGCCCTGTCCAACCGGCCGTCCGACCCGGCCAAGGGCCCGACACGTGTCCGCCAAACAGGCGGCAGCCGTGCGGGCCCAACGGGGAAGCGCCACGTGTCCCAGCCGCCCACGTGTTCCACGCGCCCGGCGCACGTGGGCGGCCGTGCGCCCGCCAGTGAACAGTGGACACGTGTCCCACGCGGTCCACGGGTCGCACGAGCCCGGTCCACGCGCCGGGTCTTCCGGATCCTGTCGGCCAATGGGAGGATGCCACGTGTCGCACGCCAGCCGCCTCTCTTGACGCCGTCCAGCCAATCGCGAGCGGACACGTGGCATCCCAAATTTCGGTGCACCCGGTGCGCGCCTGTTCTGTGGACCCCGCCGCATGCGCCCTGTCCGCGCCCTGCTCCGCCCTGCGCCGCCCCTGCGCCGCCCTGCGCCGCGCGCGCGCCGCCCGCCGGTGCCCGCCGGCCGCCGGAACAGTAATTCCGCCGGCCGGAGTTACTGTTCCGGTGAACAGTAAAAATGCGCCGAAAAATGCCGTAAATATACCATTTTGATCGTTTTCGCGCGCTGAGTCCAAATCCGCCGTCCGTTTCTTCAAATTCTCATCCGAAATTTTGCCGAAAGCTCCCGAAAGGCCCACTTGATCCGTTTTTCGCGCCGGATCCATTTCTGAAGTCCGTTTTCGACGCTACAAGCTCCATTGCACTGTGTAGGCTTCCTCTAAGCGCCGTTAACGCTGCAAAATCCTTCATAAAAATCCGGATCATCACATCCTCCCCCACTAAAAAGAGTTTCGTCCTCGAAACGAAAATCATACCTCAGTCCAAAGCCTCAAACAGGTAGGGGTAGGTGTTCAACATTTCTGACTCGAGCTCCCACGTCGCCTCGCGTTCGTCATGATTGCTCCAAAGGATCTTCACATAGGGGATGGTTCGATTGCGCAATTCTTTCATTTCCCGATCTAGAATCCGCAGCGGGCGCTCCTCATATCTCAAATCCTCGCTGATCTCGAGTGGTGCGAAGTCGATGACGTGCGACGGGTCGAAGACATATCTCCTCAGAGTAGAAACATGAAATACATTGTGGACACCAGCAAGTCTCGGGGGAAGTGCAAGTCGGTAAGCAACTGGCCCGATGCGCTCCAATACTTCAAAGGGTCCAATATATCGGGGGCTAAGTTTCCCACGAATGCCAAACCTCCTTATCCCTTTGGACGGCGAGACTTTTAGAAATACATGATCTCCAACCTGAAACTCTAAGTCTCGTCGCCGAGTGTCGGCATAACTCCTTTGTCGGCTCTGGGCGGTTTGAAGATGCTGTCGAATCACTCGGACCTTCTCTTCTGCCTCTATCAATAGCTCTGGTCCCAAGGTCCGCCTTTCGCCCACGTCACTCCAATATAGCGGTGATCGACACTTGCGTCCATACAACGCTTCAAACGGAGCCATCTTAATGCTCGCTTGAAAGCTGTTGTTGTACGCGAACTCAGCTAAAGATAAGTGTCGAATCCACCCTCCGCCGAAATCCAAGACGCAAGCCCTCAGCATGTCTTCCAGGATTTGTATAGTCCGCTCTGACTGCCCATCAGTCTGCGGATGAAAGGCTGTACTGAAGTTAAGCTGAGTCCCCATGGATGTTTGCAAGCTCTTCCAGAAATGCGAAACAAACCTCGGGTCTCTATCTGATACTATGGAGGCTGGTACTCCATGTAATCTCACTATCTCATCCATGTATAACTGGGCTAGTCGTTCGAGTGGCCAAGTAGTCTGTATCGGCAAAAAGTGCGCTGACTTGGTAAGTCGATCCACCACTACCCAGATAGCATCTGCTCCGCCCTGTGCCCTCGGCAATCCGACCACGAAGTCCATGGTAATGTGGTCCCATTTCCACTCAGGGATTGGGAGACTTTGTAACTTGCCAGCTGGCACCGATGCTCAGCTTTTACTTGCTGACAAGTTAAACACTGGGCTACAAATCTCCCGACATCCCTCTTCATGCCATTCCACCAGAAATGTGCCTTGAGGTCCTTATACATCTTAGTCCCCCCAGGATGAAGGGTATAAGGTGTATAATGGGCCTCTCTCAATATCTGCTCTCTGATCTCAACATCCACTGGCACACATGCTCGGTCCCTGTACCGTAGTACTCCCGCAGCATCAACTGAAAAGTCCCCTGATCGATCACTCGGAATCTGATCTCGAATCCTGGTCAAATGGGGGTCCTCACTCTGTTTCTCCCGGATCCTCTCCAGCAGAGTGGGCTGCACGACCAAAGACATCAGTCTAGCAGAGACCCCAGGGGATACAACCTCTATCTCGAGCCGTCTCAACTCCTCTAACAGTGGCGCCTGATTTGTAATCAACATGGACAAACTCTGCACCGCTCTCCTACTCAAGGCATCTGCAACCACGTTGGCCTTTCCTGGATGGTAAAGGATATCCACATCGTAATCCTTCAGTAACTCTAACCATCTGCGCTGCCTCAAATTCAGCTCCTTCTGCGTGAACAGGTACTTTAGGCTCTTGTGGTCGGTGTAGATCTCACAGTGCTCGCCATATAGATAATGGCGCCAAAGCTTCAATGCAAACACCACGGCAGCAAGTTCCAAGTCATGGGTAGGGTAATTCTTCTCGTAATCCTTAAGCTGTCTTGATGCATAAGCAATTACCCTCCCTTCCTGCATCAGCACGCATCCAAGTCCACTGTGCGATGCATCACTGTAGATCACATATCCTTTCCCCATAACAGGGAGGGAAAGGATAGGAGCGGTCATCAATCTATCTTTTAGCTCCTCAAAGCTCCTCTGGCAGTCCTCACTCCAGATAAACTTAACTCCTTTACGCGTCAACCGAGTGAGGGGTGTGGAAAGCTTCGCAAAGCCTTCCACAAACCGACGATAATAACCAGCTAACCCCATGAAGCTGCGCACCTCAGATACAGTCGTCGGTCGGGGCCAATCTCGAACTGCCTCAATCTTTGCCGGGTCTACTGCTACACCGGCGGCGGAAATCACATGGCCCAAGAAAGCTACCTCCCGAAGCCAAAACTCGCACTTTGACAGCTTGGCATACAACTTCTTATCTCGTAGAAGTTGTAGCACAGTCCTCAAGTGCTCCTCGTGCTCGGCCTCGCTTCGGGAGTAAATAAGGATATCATCAATGAACACCACCACAAAGCGATCCAGAAATGGCCGAAATATCCTGTTCATCAAGTCCATAAAGGCGGCAGGGGCATTAGTCAATCCAAACGGCATAACTGTAAACTCATAATGCCCGTACCGTGATCTGAAAGCAGTCTTAGGAATATCCTCGGCCTTCACCTTCAGTTGGTGGTAACCAGACTGTAGATCAATCTTGGAAAATACACAAGACCCTTGCAGCTGATCAAAGAGATCATCAATGCGCGGCAAAGGGTACTTGTTCTTAATGGTCACTTTATTCAGCTCCCTGTAGTCCACACACAGTCTAAGTGACCCATCTTTCTTCTTCACGAATAGCACCGGCGCTCCCCAGGGCGACACACTGGGTCTAATGAAACCCTTATCCATCAGATCTTGCAGCTGTGCTTTAAGCTCTCGCAGCTCAGCCGGTGCCATCCGATAAGGAGCCTTAGAGATTGGCGCAGTTCCTGGAACTACGTCAATCACAAACTCAATCTCTCTGTCTGGCGGCATACTAGTCAGCTCAGGTGGAAAAACATCCGGAAACTCGCGGGCAATAGGAATATCCCCGAGTCCCGGTGCCGCCGTAGGCCCCTCAACAACACTAGCCAAAAAGGCTACACATCCTCGATGGATCATCCGCCTCGCTCGGGAAGTCGAAACCACAGAGGCAAAGAAAGCACTCTGACATCCCCGATATACAAACATCTCCTGGCCTGGCTCTCTAAAAGTGACAGTCCTCGCGGCACAATCAATAGTCGCGAAATACCGAGCCAGCCAGTCCATCCCAAGAATCACATCAAAGTCCCTCAGCTGTCTCAAGACCAACAGGTCTGCTGGCATAATCCAGGACTCGATCTGCATCGGGCAGGACCAACAACACTCCTCCACGTGCAAAGTGTGATCGGGAATCTGAACCTCTCGTGCACGTGACAAAAGTCCTACCTCTAACCCATGTAATGATGCAAAAGATCTACTAATGAAAGAATGCGATGCTCCAGTATCAAATAAGGTACGAGTCCTAATGCCAGAGAGTAAGGTGATACCTGCCACCACGTGGTCCGCTGCTGAAGAATCCTCTACCTGTGCAGCATACACTCGCCCACTCTGAGCTGGAGGGCGATAATCGGTGGGATGGGAAGAAGATGGCTTGCTTGCGAGAGCATATGGCCGCTGAGCCGTTGACCGCTGCTGCGATGATGCTGGGGCAGATGCTGAAGAAGGGGCGGCTGAGGTCGAAAAGGGGCACGCAGCTCGAATGTGCCCTGGCTGTCCACATCCGTAGCAGCGACCCCACCGCTGGTCGCAAGTGCCGGGGAAGTGCGGACCTCCACAGAAAATACAACTGCTGGGAGCCCGTAACTGTCGGGACTGCTGCTGCTGAGGCTGTCTCTGTCGCTGTGGCTGCCGCTGAGACCCGCGCTGCGACGACTGCGATTTCTGCTGCTGCTGCTGCTGCTGGGGCCTCTGGGATCCACCAGGCCCTCGCCGCTCCGAACGCCCACGGCCCGGAAACTGAGGCGGTGGCGGTCGGGGCGGCCTCCAAGTACTGGCCTGTCCCCCCTCATCCTGGGCTGGTCGCTTTCTGTCGGAGCTCTGAGCGACCGCGGCCCGATGTCTGGCCACCACCTGATCACCTCTCTCCACCCACTGTGCATGCTCTGCGGCTGCATCCAGAGTCTGAAATCTCTGAGCATGCACCAGGGTGTAAATCTCTGGGCGAAGGCCTCCCTCGAACATCTCGACCTGGTGCGGCCCGTCACGAGCGACGAAGGGCACGCAGTTCAACAACTCCATGAACTCCTGGAAATAGGCATGGGCCGATCGCTCGCCCTGCTGCAGGTTCTTCAAGTCGTCCTCCAACTTTTTCTTCACACTGGTCGAAAAATAGGTGTCCAGCACCAACCGCCGGAACTCCTCCCAGGGCAGCTGTCGAGAAATCCGGAACTCCGGTGGCTCTACCCGCTGCCACCAAAAATCTGCATCTCCGTCCAAACAGTGCACCGCCATGTGCACTCGATACTTCGGGTCGATGAAGAAGTCCCGAAAAAGCTTCTCCATCGCAGAAAGCCATTTCCCTACAGCCGAGGGCGGAGCATCCCGCCCTGAGAATCTAGGTGGTCCCCGCTTAACAAACTGGGAGAGTTTGTCAGCAAAATCCTGCTCCTCCTCCGCAGTCAAAGGCTGAATAGCTCCAGGAGCCCCGCTACTCGAAGATGGCGCTGACGGCACAAAAGGTGCAACAGGAGGCACAAGGGCCTCAGGAACAGCTGGGGGTGGTGCCTCTCTCTGGGCAAGCAGCTGATCGATCCTCTGCCCCTGGCGGCGCTGACCCTCCGCCAATTGGGCCACCAAGGCCCTCAACTCAGTAAGCTCGGGGGGTGTAGGCTGCTCTGGCTGATTAGGGGGTAACGGGACACCCTGAGTGAGCATCCGACGTCGGGGAGGCATCCTGCCACAAGAAATCATAAATCAGTAACATAACCCCACACGACCCAATCTAGCGAAAGTCAAAGACATCCTCCTTATTTCTGCGACTTTATGTTGTCTGCAGCCAACATAACTGTCCACCAGAAATTGGGTATGTCGATCCCTCTTCACTCACTGGAAGAGTCCCATAAATAAATCAACGACTTTCGCGAAGTGTCACGCCTCTCACGCCCTATCATCCTAGGGTCTGCCAAAAGCCTAGGGTTTCCTAAGTCCCAACTGACCTATCCCTAAGCTCTGATACCAACTTAATCTGTCACGCCCCGGGTGTAAACCAGAACCCGGGCCCGCCAACAGATCCGCCGTGCACACAGAATTTTCCATGTGCACGAAGCGCTGGTAACCTGCTCAGATAGATAATACATAATAAAAGAGCATAAACAGAGCTGAACTAAAAGAACTAAAAGTAATCTCAGACTGAAAATATGATACAAGCTGAAGTAAAGTACAACACACTCCCAGCTCACCAAAATAATACCACCAGCTGGCCACAGCCAGACCCAAAAGTAAACTACTGTAGTCTGAGATACAAAAGGGGGTACAATAAAAGTCCAGCTACTCTCACAGTTGGGGTAGATGATCTAGCTAGTCCGCAATCCTCTTACCTCGATCTGCCGCTGAAGGCCCAGCAGCTCGCACAGATGACTCTGCAAAACAAAGGGAAAGGGGAACAGAAAACAATAATGGGGGTGAGAACTACTAGATAAACCAGTAGCCTCCCCTAGTGGGTAAAACCTCTAATGCTGACGCACCCACTAGGAATAAAGAGGCAAAAGAAAAGAACAGTGGTATGCAATAAAGACTGCTGAAAAGAAACTACCACTACTATGCCTCTAAATGCAGTGCCAAAAGATGACTGTATATATGCAACTATAAAGCTGACTGCCCAAAGAAACCCAATCAGAGGGCCAGGAAATACTGGCACTGCCTGCTCTGTCATCACTCACAACTCACCAACTGACCGGCACCCATCACGGTCTGAAAGCCTACTCCGGAGTGGCACTCGAGGGGAGCGACCCACACGAGTAAAGTATCTCTGTATCCGTATGTCTCACAATAGCAGGACTGGATCATGACCATGATCAAAGTGGGAATACTC
Source organism: Tillandsia fasciculata (assembly GCA_029168755.2). NCBI lineage: Eukaryota > Viridiplantae > Streptophyta > Magnoliopsida > Poales > Bromeliaceae > Tillandsia > Tillandsia fasciculata. Next base: position 6,332,487 of record CM054933.1, read on the forward strand.
CATCCACTAATGCAACCCCCAATCCCCAATCTGATGTGATAATAACATCCGGTCAACCGCCCAAAATCCGCGGTCACCGCTGAACCCATATACCCCCAATCTGATAAGGTAAAATCATCTGGTCAACCGCCTAACATCCGCGGTAGCCACCATACCCCACAATCCCCAAGAAGAGTCTAAACTGTCCCAGACTCAAGATCCAACTACACTATCTCAAGATCCCGATCCGACTCGATCATCATGCATCGATAGAGAAGAATAACAATAAAGCATGTTTTCTCCTAAGTCAGATCCCATAATATAGTGCTGCAGTAAAATAGTGGCTTAACTAGTTGTCCAAATAAGCATGCAAGTGTTCTCTTTTAAAAGCATTTAAAAAGTGACCAAGGTTTCATATGAAGGATCATTTTAAAATAACATTAGGTTACTTGTTTGCATGCGGTTTAGGATATAGCAATTGTCCAACTTTATTGTCCCAAATTTATCACATAGAAGCTATCAATTAATTTAGGGGGGGCCCCAATGCAATAGGTTCATATACCACAAGTTATCTATCACATGTATAAATGGGAAACTCTACTATTCCTAGTGTGCAAGTCAACAAAGAGGGAAACGCAACCACCCACCTCGAAAAGCGTGCACAATAAACCCAGAAAATACCCGCTGTCCTCTAAGCACACCGTCAGCTGAAACAATACCCTACAACATCACACAAGTGTACACGGTGTAAAAACTATAAGTTCCAAACACATAATTGCTGTTTTTACAATCAGCACGCAAAACGAGGAATTTCACCTTTGTCCCGAGCTCCTAAAATCCCATAAAAATCACGGTTGCGTTCCTCGCGAAAAGTAGCCCAAAATTGACACTTGAATCGCCTCGATCTGATATTCCTACGCTGAGAAACAATTCGTCGAAGTCGCCGCTGTCCAAAATCTAAACAGCAAAATAGGGGGTCAAAACACCTCGGGAAACGTGCCAAGGAATCGGAATCCATAGAAACCATAAACACGGAAAACGAAGCCCTACCTCTTAGGAACACACCGGCGAAGAAATCGTCGAAATAGGACTCCTGTACTGCGCAGGGGACTCCTCGGACTGAAATGCGACGATAACGGGCCGAAAAGGGGAAAACCGAGGCACACTGTAAAATCCGGATCGCCGCTGTCGAACTTCCAGAAAATTTGGGAACGCACCACGAGGTAGAAAAATCAGTGAGGAACAACTTCTCTTCAATGGTCTCTCTCTGGTTCTCTCTCTATCACTCGGAAAATGGCAGAAAAGAGGGGAGGGGAGGCCTTTATATAGGCCCAAAAAACTTTTGGGAAAATTCCCTCTGTGTCCCAACTTCCGGGCGGCTACAGTACCCAGGCCCACTTTCGGGCTGCTACAGTGCGGCCCGGCCCGCCAAGTTCCGGGCGCGCACAGTGCGGCCCGGCCCAGCCCAGTCCGCACACGGGATCCCGCCCTGTCCAACCGGCCGTCCGACCCGGCCAAGGGCCCGACACGTGTCCGCCAAACAGGCGGCAGCCGTGCGGGCCCAACGGGGAAGCGCCACGTGTCCCAGCCGCCCACGTGTTCCACGCGCCCGGCGCACGTGGGCGGCCGTGCGCCCGCCAGTGAACAGTGGACACGTGTCCCACGCGGTCCACGGGTCGCACGAGCCCGGTCCACGCGCCGGGTCTTCCGGATCCTGTCGGCCAATGGGAGGATGCCACGTGTCGCACGCCAGCCGCCTCTCTTGACGCCGTCCAGCCAATCGCGAGCGGACACGTGGCATCCCAAAATTTCGGTGCACCCGGTGCGCGCCTGTTCTGTGGACCCCGCCGCATGCGCCCTGTCCGCGCCCTGCTCCGCCCTGCTCCGCCCCTGCGCCGCCCTGCGCCGCCGCGCGCCGCCGCCCACCGGTGCCCGCCGGCTGCCGGAACAGTAATTCCGGCCGGCCGGAGTTACTGTTCCGGTGAACAGTAAAAATGCGCCGAAAAATGCCGTAAATATACCATTTTGATCGTTTTCGCGCGCTGAGTCCAAATCCGCCGTCCGTTTCTTCAAATTCTCATCCGAAATTTTGCCGAAAGCTCCCGAAAGGCCCACTTGATCCGTTTTTCGCGCCGGATCCATTTCTGAAGTCCGTTTTCGACGCTACAAGCTCCATTGCACTGTGTAGGCTTCCTCTAAGCGCCGTTAACGCTGCAAAATCCTTCATAAAAATCCGGATCATCACAGATCGGTCCCGTGGTTTTTTACTCCAGTTTTGAGTTTTTCCACGTAAAAATCTTGCGTGTTATTTTTATTTCCGCATTGGGTTTTATTGCGCAATGATTTTTTGAGTGTTTACTGTTTACACCTATTCACCCCCCTCTAGGTGTTTTTTTTCCTATTTAGATCCAATTATACATAACCCAACACGATTTATTGGACCCTTTAAGGTACTGGAGAGGGTTGGCCCTGTTGCTTATCGTGTGGCTCTTCCTCCACGCCTGGTAGGAGTTCATGATGTGTTTCATGTCTCTGCTCTGAGGAAGTATGTTTTTGATCCTGCGCATGTGATTGACTTCACCCAACTGGAGATTGGGGAGGACCTTGGGTACGAGAAGCGCCCGTTGCGGATTCTGGCTCGCGAGGTGAGAGAATTGCGCAATCGGGTGATACCTTATGTGAAGATTTTATGGAGCAATCACGAGGAGCGGGAGGCCACTTGGGAGCTGGAGGAGGTTATGCAGGATACCTATCCTTTCTTATTTGAGGCTTCTGGCTGAGGTACGTCTATCTTGTTTCCTAATTTCGTGCACGAAAGTTTTTTTAGTGGGGGAGGATGTAGGGCCCATGAACCCCATGTAGCTTTTCCCGTGAATCCACTGTGTTAAACACCTATTGATGGTGTGTCTGGCCCATAGTGCATCAAAGGGATGCCACAGATGGACCCTGTGAGTTATTGTTAGCTGGTTTGGCCTTCGGCTGCTTTTGCCAAATTTTAGAAAAGGTTTTACGCCAAACAGAGGTTGGATTTGGATTCAGCGTGAAAAAATGCTTGAAAATGGCTATTTGCTTGTTAAATTCTGAGTTCGGATGCCCAAAAAGGGGACTCCCGAAAGTTTTCAGTGGATTCTGGTGCATGCGGGAGGCCGTAGACCGGCTGGGTGCCACGTGGCGGCCTATTATTGGCCGGTTCACAGTGCGCGGTCCACAGAGCAGCACCGGGTGGCGCATGGACCCGACGCGGGGACACGTGGCGCCCAAGGAGTGGCCGGCGGGCGATGCGCGGTCTACGGAACCCCGCGCTGGTGTATAGACCGGGCGCGGGGACACGTGGCAGCAGGAGATTGGCTGGCTTTTTCGGCGCGGTCCACGGAATGGTGCGCCGACGCCTCGGGGCACGTGCCCACGTGGGGGGCAGGCAGCGCGACCAGCGAGGCGGCGCGACCGGTCGGCGGGTTCCCCGGGCGGGACACGTGGCACCCGGCCATTGGCAGGCACCAACCACCCCTTTGACCGGGTGTGGGACACGTGGCATCACCCGGGCACGCTTGCACCGCTCTTGCCTGTTCGGGGGACACGTGTCGCACGCAGGAAGATTCGGGCGCTGGTCGGACAGGGCGAGCGTGCGACTGTTGGATTCGGGCGCCCGAAAAGGAGCGCCCGAATCCGAACAGTAACCTTGTGTGGACTTGGGCCTATAAATAGGCCCTTTGGGCCTTCATTTGGGGCTTTTTTGAGCCATTTCAGAGAGGGAGCCCAATAGAGTTTTTGTTCACCTTTTTATTCTACATCTTGTGGAGGAGTTCTAGAATTTTTGGTGGCACGGACTTCGAGATTTCATTTTTCCTGCGCACTGCGACGCACTTTCCTTATTTGCCCTTTTCGTCTCGTTTCGGTCCGAGGACTCCCCTGGCCTTCTCCGACCACCGTTTTTGACAATTCTTGCGCCGTTGTGTTCCTAAGAGGTAGGGCTTCGTTTTTCATGTTGATCGTTTCTTCGTATTCCAGACTTTTAGCATGGTTTCTGGGGCACTGTTGACCCCCTATTTGCTGTGTGGTTTTTGGACAGCACCGGAGTATTTTGTAGATATCTTCGCGCTCGGACATCGGATTGAGGCATGCCAGTACTCGATTTCTATCTACGCATCGCAAGGAACATCATCATATTTTTGCTGGATTTTTTTGAGTTCTCTCCGAAGGTGAAAATCCCACTTTTACAGGGCAAAGTTCTACAGATTTTGTACTTGGGATTTTTGAGGTAGTCACCTTGTCGATTTTGTAACTTGACCTACGAAACTCGATTTGGGACGTGCAGGTACTCGTTTCGAAGGCTCGACGTGACGATCGCAGCGGTATTTTTGTTGAATTTTTAGAGCCCCTCTTACAGGTGAAAATCGAGCCTCTTCTTGACTGATTTTGGGACAGTGATAGATTGTGGAACTGTATGTTTAATTGGACACCGGTTGGTATGTTTGCAGTGTTGCTACAGTTCTTGCATTGTGGAGATTGTTGGAGTTTGAGGATCTTGGTAGCGAGGGATCTCGTATTGTTTTAGTGCACGCTTTGCGAGGTGGGTGGTTGTTGTATCCCTCTCTTTTGGTATGCTCACTAGGAACCCCAGAATATTCCGGTGTTAATAAATGCTGAACATGATACTGATAGACCTTGCATGCAAAAAGGGATTAAATAATTGATAACTTATCTATGTAATTTAGATATTGGTATTTGGACACAATTATTATACCCTAATCACTCCTGTTAAAGTGACCATTTATCTGTAATAGCATGAGCAGTTGTATGATAGTACTTAGAGATTGTGCAAAAAGGGGATCATCACTTTGAGACATTAGTGTTGGCGCTCGTTGCTATGTCATAACTATTCATGTGAAATAGATTAAAATATTGGGACAATTGCATGCTTGAATGGACATATAGATAAGCCACTATTTACTGCTACACTATCATTGGGATTTGACTTAGGAGAAACCATGTTGGCACCTCTTCTCCTTTCATTGTGTTACTTGTGGTATTGCTCGGGTTGAGCAGGGTTGTAGGATAGTGTAGCCGGGTTTGTTGAGCGGGTATGTCATACCAGATTGGGGTTTTGGGTTATTGCGGCAACCGCGGATATTGGGGAGTTGACCGGATGTTACTTATGCATCAGATTGGGGATAGGATTCCTTTAGTGGACGGAGTTTCCACTTATTGAGTTGCATTAGATTGGGGGAGCGAGTTATCTTTAGTGGAGGGGTTTTCCCCACTTCGATCATTGTCATGATCCAGTCCTGCTATACAGTGATACTTGTTACAGTGATACTTGTTACAGTGATACTTTACTCGTGTGGGTCGCCCCCCTCGAGTGCCACTCCGGAGTGTGCGACCGGACGGTTCGGGGCCGATTTGTTTCTTACCTTAGGGTACGATCGGATGGTACGAGGCCGATCTGTTACTTACTTTGGGATGCGACCGTACCGGTCCGAAGTCGGTCTGTATCTCGCGCTTGAGTTCTTGAGTTCAACAGCAGAGCAGGCAGTGCCAGTGATTACTGGTCTATCGATTGGGTTTATTCAGGCAGACATTCATGTACTGATGCATACATTTAGCTATTTATATTAGCTTGACATTTAGAGGCATACTAGTGGTAGCATTTTCATCTGTAGTTATCTTTATAGCTTACCACCTTTTCTTTCCTTTTGCCTCTGGTAGACCTAGTGGGCGTGTCTGAGTTTGAGGCTTTACCCACTAGGGGAGGCTACTATTTTTATAGTAGTTCTCACCCCCATCGTCTTTTTCTTTGTTTTTCCTCCTTGTTTTGCAGAGTCCTGTGCGGGAGTTGCTGGGCCGTCAGCAGCGGATCGAGGTAAGAGGATAGCAGACTAGTAGAGTGTCCACCCGACAGTTGCTAGCTGGTGTTTTGGTGTACCCTATCTTCTCAGACAGCTTTATTGTATTTCATTTTGGGTCTGGCTTTAGCCAGTTAGTTGTATATTTGTGGTGAGCTGGGAGTGATATTTGTATTTATTTTTACAGTTGTTTTTTACTTACTTCCAGCTTTTGTCTGAGATGTAGTAGTTGTAGTTCAGCTCTGATTTTATGCTCTTTTATTATTATTTCTTATATCTGAGCAGGTTACCGACGCTTCGTGTACGCGGGAAATACCGTGTGCACGGCGGATCTGTAGACGGACCCGGGTTCTAGTTTACACCCGTGGCGTGACAGATTAGGTGGTATCAGAGCTTAGGGATAGGTCAGTTGGGACTTAGGAAACCCTAGGGTTTTGAGCAGACCCTAGGATGATAGGGCGTGAGTGGCGTGATATTTCGAGAAAGTCAGTGATTTATTTAGTTGACTCTTCCTGTGAGTGAAGAGGGATCAGCATGTTCTATTTCTGTTGAACAATTATGTTGGCTGCAGACAACATAAAGTTACAGAAATGGGGGAATGTCTTTTGACTTTCGCTAGATTGGGTCGTGTGGGGTTTTGTTGCTGATGTTTGGTTTCTTGTGGCAGGATGCCTCCCCGACACTAGATCCCTACCCGGGGTACTCCTATACACCCGGATGAGCCGGAGCAGTCCAAACCCTCTGAGCTTAGTGAGTTGAGGGCCTTGGTGGCCCAGTTGGCTGAGGGTCAGCGCTGACAGGAGCAGAGGATGGACCAGTTTCTTGCCCAGAGAGAGGCACCACCCCCGGCTGTTTCTGAGGCCCCTGCGCCTCCAATTGTACCATCTGTGCCGACGGCACCATCGTCTAGTAGTGGGGCTCCAGGAGCTATCCAGCCATTGACTGCGGAGGAAGAGCAGGATATCGCTGACAAACTTACCAAGTTCTGTCAGCGAGGACCGCCTAGATTTTCAGGGCGGGATGCATAGCCCTGGGAAATTTCTGCGATGGAGAAGCTTTTCAGGGATGGAGAAGCTTTATGTATTTCATTTTGGGTCTGGCTTTAGCCAGTTAGTTGTATATTTGTGGTGAGCTGGGAGTGATATTTGTATTTATTTTTACAGTTGTTCTTTACTTACTTCCAGCTTTTGTCTGAGATGTAGTAGTTGTAGTTCAGCTCTGATTTTATGCTCTTTTATTATTATTTCTTATATCTGAGCAGGTTACCGACGCTTCGTGTACGCGAAAAATACCGTGTGCACGGCGGATCTGTATACGGGCCCGGGTTCTGGTTTACACCCGGGGCGTGACACTGAATCTAGGTTTTCTCCTAGTCTTACTACCAACATGTTCTTTTCCTTATGCTTTCACATGATTCCTAAGGTTATACCCTAACATGATCACAATCATCAAATAAAGGACCACTTTTACGCCGGCAATTATTTCCATCTCGATCATAAATAAAATTTATCATCTATTTAGATAAATCAAAATTGCATTTTCCTCTATGTTCACTTGAACATGCAAATTTATCATGATTTCCTAACGCCTCTAACAGACTACTATCATGCTTCTAGATCCCAAAAGCAAAGGAGCAAGGGGAGAGGTCACCCAATTTCGGCAGAATCCCCTACCTCGATGTTTTTTTTTTTTCTTGGTTCTTGAAGGAGACAATTTTTGCTCTTTTGATCTCTGAGGTTTTCCTAAATTGAAAGGAAAATCATGAAGCAATTACTTTTCATGATTCACTAATTCCAATAAAATGATAAAACTAAACCCCTTTGACAACTAAAAGGGGAAAAACCCCTATTTGGTCACTTTCCTCACAAAAAGGCTCTTTTTGGATTGGTTTACAAGGATGGAAGAAGAATAATCCCATCTTGACATGTTGCCAAAGAGAAATTTGCTCTCTTTGGCCATGGGCCAAAATGCTCCAAAAATTTGAGAGAAACTCAATTTGAGCACCCAATTAATGATTTTGCACATTGGCAAAATCAAGAAATTACATTTATTCATTTCATTCTTCTTTAAAAATTTGAGAGAAACTCAATTTGAGCAATTGCCCCCAATTACTGATTTTGCACATTGGCGAAATCAAGAAATTTCTTCCTTTTTTTTTTTTTTTTTGTCAAACAACCCCTGCTGCTGGGCAGCAGCTTCTGCTGCAGCTGCTGCTGGCTGCCCCTGCAGCTGCCAATGCAGCTGCACATTGCAGCTGCCAACGCACACCTTCCTTCAACTTTCTTTTTTTTTTTTTTTTTTTTTTTTTTGCTTTCCAGTTCTGCTGCCAGCTGGCAGCCAGCAGCTGCTGCAGCCCCAGCAGTTGCGCAAGGCAGCCATGCAGCTGCCTTGCGCAGCAGCCATGCTGCCCTGCTACTGCTGCCACCAGTACATGCTGCTGCTGCTAGCAGCTCAAGCTGCAACCCCCCCTCACCCCTCAATATTTTTTTTTTGTTTTCCCTTTTCCTGCCAAGAAAGAGGAAAAAAAGAGAGAGAGAGAAAGAACTCTACCTGAGTCTTCTTCTTCTTCTTTTGTTCTTCTTCTTTCTTCTTCTTCTTTCTTCCTTCTTCTTCCCTTCCTCTTTCGTATCCTGCTTCAACAGAGAGAGAGGGAGAGAGAGTGGGTGAGGTATTCAAGAGGGAGAGAGAGAGAGAGAGGGAAATAAATGCTCCTGCAGGTGGTGGTTGGGGGAAAGAGATGAATTTACTCATTTGCCCCCCAACTACCAAGAAATTCCAAAACTCCCCTCAATTCTGCAATTTTGCTCTTGCAGTGAGCAAATTCAGATACCCCTTTTTCTCCGCGTTTTGCCGTCAACTGGTTAATCGAAACTGCAATTTTTCTTCTCCCCTTTATTCTACAAATTTTTTTTAAACTCTCCACGATTTCTTTTAAATTTTTTCGCTACTCTAAGCCCCCGAAAGAGAGCCCCGAAAAGGCTTCGCGATAAACTGCATCAGCAGAAACTGCAGTTTTAGAATTCTTGAAGCATTATTTTTCGCTTCGTTCTCCTATTTTTCTTTAATCGCTCACCTCGGCACTTCGCCCCTTTTAATTAGCAAACATTTCTGAGACACCCCACAATTTCTTTTTAATTTTTTGGCTACTCTAGGTCTTCGAAACAGGGCTCCGAAAAAGCTTGCCAATAACAAAATTCAGAATTCTTGAATTTTGCTAAGTCCTTGAGCTTCAACTCACTTCTCGACCCGATGCTCTTCGCGTCAGCCCGAAACGCACCGAACTCAACTGTAATCATATTTAAAATATGTTACAAGTCTTTTCGCCGCATTTCCCTATTTTGTGAATTCGGGAAACGAGGACTTTAAGTTTTGCAAATTTGAAGCTTCAACTCTCAACCACAACTCACTTTTCGACTCAACGGCTTTTGCGTCGATTCGAAATACTTCCAACCCACTTGTAATTATATTTGAAATGTGTTACAAGTATTTTTACCGAGTTTTGCTATTTCTCAGAAATCAGTGCACTGCATTCTCCCCTCCTTTAGGAGTTTCGTCCGCGAAACCAAAATCCACGTACCTTAGGATTTATTCCTCGAATAGGCGAGGGTAATGCTCCCGCATCACGGCCTCAGGCTCCCACGTGGCCTCCTCTCCGCTGTGCCTCGTCCAAAGCACTTTCACATAGGGGATGGAGCGGTTCCTTAGCCTTCTTTCACGCCGATCTACAATCTTATACGGAAACTCATCATAGCTCATATCCTCCCGTAGATCAAGCGGTGGGTAGTTGATTATGTGCCTCGGGTCATGGACATACTGGCGGAGCTGCAATACATGGAATACATCAAGAACTCCCGCCAAGTCAGGGGGCAATGCCACTCTATAGGCCACTGGGCCAACACGCTCCAAGACTTCATAAGGTCTAAGAAAGAGAGGGTTTAACTTTCCCCGCATCCCAAATCGCACTACACCTTTTGTGGGCGACGCCTTAAAAAATACATGATCCCCGACCTTAAATTCTAGGTCGCGCCGCCTTTTGTCTGCATAGCTCTTCTGCCGACTTTGCGCTGTCACTAGACGTTGACTCGCAATTTGCACCTTTTCCTCGGTTTCTTGCAATACATCAGGACCCAGTGATGACCTCTCGCCGACCTCGCTCCAATGCAATGGAGACCGACACTTCCTGCCCTATAACCCCTCGAAAGGCGCCATCCCAATGCTGGCCTGGTAGCTGTTATTGTAGGCGAACTCTGCCATGGGTAAATACCGCTGCCACCCTGAGCCATAATCCAGGACACACGCCCTAAGCATATCTTCGAGGATTTGATTGGTCCTCTCAGATTGACCATCGCTCTGAGAGTGATACGCTGTAGTGAAATCCAGGCATGTCCCCAAAGTCTCGTGGAAACTTTTCCAAAATTGTGACACGAATCGGGGGTCTCGATCCTACACAATAGAAACAGGAACTCCATGAAGACACATTATCTCGTCAATATACAACTGCGCCAATTTGTCCCTTGACCATGTGGTGTGGACAGGCAGGAAATGGGCCGCCTTGGTCAACCTATCCACCACCATCCAAATAACGTCGTGGCCCGCTTGAGATCGAGGCAAGCCCACGATAAAATCCATAGCGATGTTCTCCCATTTCCACACGGGAATCGGCAGATTTTGAAGTTTACCCGCTGGAAGTCTATGTTCGGCCTGGACTTGTTGGCACACTAAGCATCTAGCCATGAAGTGTCCAACATCTTTCTTCATGCCTGACCACCAGAACTGTGCCTTTAGGTCCTCATACATTTTAGTGCCACCGGGGTAGATAGTATACGGTGATCGATGTGCTTCTTGATGAATCATTTCCCGAATATCCTCTATTAGGATTACTGCATCCACACTCCCACTAGGAGCAACAGCATCTCAATCATCATCAGCCCTACGGCCAAGTCATGTCTACACTATCAGTGTACTAATAGCCTCAAGGCTCACACGTGGCATTCCATGTTCCCGGGTCATCGCTCGGACTACCGCCCCGACCAAATCTCTATCATGCCCCGCCCTCAGGTCTCGGGCCGCTGTCTCTCACAGCCGACTGCGCCTGCCCACTGGGCTACAGGCCCACAGTCCACATATATGGTCCAGGCACGGGTTATCCTAAAGCAAACCCACTAATCGTTGCCACGCGACTACTACTCTCCACCGAGCAAAACTCACTCGCTAGTCGTCAATCTACGACCCAAACTCTCTATCGGCTCCTGTCACACTTAGCAAACGCTAAGGTGCCACTTAACCAGCTCTTTCTGGCTAAACGGTACCTGTGCTCCATGAGCACCCACAAGATTGAGCGTCCTACGCCTCTATGTCAACTCGTAGAATCCACGGTGTTAAGCGATTTGCTTAAGCACACCCATGGTACTTGTTCACTTCTCCCAACTAGGTTGAGGCACCACAATAACGGTTCACCAATTTTGGTGACTAACGTGCGAACCCTACTGTGGCAACCCTTGCCGTTATACCGATCCGTCGGACCGGCGCCACAAGACTCCCGCTCTATCGAGAGGTTCTCACATCTCGAAGCCTACTCTGGGCCTCACCAATGCAACTATGTGGCGATTCAGCCACAATCGACACGTCACATGGTCGCTACCGTCACCAAGAGCGAACTTTCGCCATCAAGTCCACAAGTCTTTCTTGCCCTAAACCTTAGGACACTGCAACTTGGCTCTCGCAATCTAACGATCGCCATCGTCTCGAGAGTCGGTCTTTCATCGAGTCATCGCCGGACCTCATCGGTCGCACTTTGCCCAATTTGGCCAAAGTACAAACTGAAACACTAAATTTCAACTTGCTTCACTAGAGCCTGAGCGCTCCGAGGGCTCAACTCGCGTCGACGCGGATCCTATCCTTCGTCGATCACGCGATGCCTTTGCCATTCCTGAAGCAACAACACCACAACGAAACGATTAGCCCAAATTTGATAATTTGGACAATGCATAAGCTAAATATCCAACAAAAGGGTTCGTCGACCCAATCATACGAAAGTACATAAGGGCACTGCCTTTCACCCCCAACATTACGTTGTCGCCCGCCAACGTAATAGTCCGAAGAATGAAAGCTCATTACCCTCGATCCATTCCCAATGTCCTTCTTGGGAATCGTAAAACCCAATCATATACTTTCGCCAAAAGATCCACGCTCTCTCGTGCCTAAACCCTAGAGTCTTCCTAAGGTTCGCTAACCACCTAGGACTATTCCTAGGCTCTAATACCACTCATATCTGTCACGCCCCGAGACTGCTAATTTGTAAAGTTCGGGCACGCCAACAGACCCGCCAACCGAGTATGACCTCTCACTATCCGAAATGAACGGTAACATCCAAGACAATACATCAAGTGTATGCGGAAGCTCAATATCAGAGTACTAAAAATTACTACTAATTTAAAACTTTCATTCAATAAACAAATAGTTTAAGCGGAAATGAAAGCATACAAGAGTGAATCATAATATAACCTTATTACATTTCCATCTCTCAGCTTGCAATTAAATAATATTACAATTCTTTTACATCTTTTCCTCACCATACAAAGTTCACTCAAGAAATATAAAAAGGGTACCTCTGCTAGACCCTCTAGGTCTCTATGCTGCTGGGCCCTTGCCCCTATCGCATGCCTCGCTGACTGCATCTGAACCTGAAAAAATGGTCACCCGAGGGTGTGAGAACTACGTAAAGTTCCCAATGGGTTAAAACCCACCCGAAGAAAAGTGTCCTACACCAGCTTGGTCCAATGGAGCAATAATAATAGAATGCTAGGAAACTATAAACCTCAATATTAATATGCTGCTATGCAATATAATATATCATTGCACTATCTGTGTATAATCATCATCCCAATACTACTCTGTCCAGCCATACCAGGCTACCATCCCTAAACTCGGCCACTATGCCTGTCACGCCCCGGAGGTTTTAAAAGAGCGAAAAGACGTGTATATTTTTTTTTTCTCTAAAAGTAACCCGCCTCCGGTGCGCGCCAGACCCGCCCCATATACAAATTCACTCCACAAACGGACGGAGTCTCCTTTGTATTTATACGGCGTCTCAAACACGACTTGTACTTTAACCATGCAATCACAGAGTAATCAGAAGGAGAGATCACGCTTAACCATAACAATAATCACCACATCACAATGATCGGATAAATCCATAGGTTTGAAAGACGGTGTCCACACGACACCCGGTTTTACAAAACGGTTTCGCAATCTCTTTTTAAGCGGCAACATCGCTTGAAAGGATAAATCCACGGGTTTGGAAATCAGTGCCCACACGACACTTGGTTTGAAAACACTTTCGAAACCATTTTGATATTTGAAAACAAGCCGCATAAGTAAGTCTCAGCAAGCACAGATACAAGATGACATCCCTAAACTAAGATCTCATCCCAACATCCACAATAATCCACTAAAAAGCAATCACAAGCTTACTAACCAAAAATAAAAAAAGATAACTGCAAGTAACTGAAATGTTCATTAGCCTCAACGGCTAAGGTCCTCTAAACGCTGCCTCATCGTCGTCCCGGTTCCCACCCCTTGTCACGCCCCGAGTCCGCCAACTTGGTCAGTTCGGGCACGCCAACAGACCCGCCAATCAGGTATGACCCTTCACTACCCGAAAGGAACGGTAACATCCATAAAAACACAACAAGTGTATGCGGAAGCTCAATATCAGAGTACTAAAAATCACTACAAATTTAAAACTTTCATTCCGTAACAAACAGTTAAAGCGGAAATGAAAGCATACAAGAGTGAACCATGAATTAAATTTATTACACTTTACATTTCTAAACTTGCAAATAAAATTATTACAATTCTTTTACATAAATTCCTCACCATATAAGGTTCACTCAAGAAATATATAAAAAGGGATACCTCTGCTAGACCCTCTAGGTCTCTATGCTGCTGGGCCCTTGCCCCTGTCGTATGCCTCGCCGTCTGCACCTGAACCATCTCGACCGCTGTATCCATACCTGAACCTGTGGGGAGGTCACCCAAAGGGTGTGAGAACTACGACAGAGTTCCCAGTGGGTTCAACCACCGAGAAAAAGTGTCCTACACTACTTGGTCCAAGGGAAGCAATAACAATAGAGTGCTAGGAATCTAAAATCCTCAATATCAAAATGCGGCTATGCAATATATATATCACTACACTATCTGTGTATACTCATCGACCCAGCACTACTCTGTCTAGCCATACTAGGCTACTAAGCACCAACTCGGCCACTATGCCGCTGTATACAGGGTCAAACTAACCCGGCCATCTTGGCCACTCAATTTTCTCTTTATTCTTTAAATTCTGGTGCTTTAGTTCAAGTTAACCCTCAGAAATTCTTATCCAACGGGCCCCAGCCCGGTAGTCCTGCTACCATAAGATAAGATTTCTAAGGTTGCCGATAACACCCGCAAGTGTTACCCCGTCCTACGGAAGAAACGTCCCGAACGGGTCTCTACCCGGGAGATGGGCACTGCCTGCAACTCCAACATGGGCCGCGTTTCACTCCGTAGTTCCGCCCGTTTTATCTTTATATTTTCTTTCTTTTCCTTTCTTTTTCTTTCTCTTTTTACTTTAGTTCTTAGCCTCTTTACCTTTGAACCCTTGCTTTTCTTTCTTATTCGAGCTTATAGCTCCCTTTTTGCCACTAGCAAATCTCTTTCTCTTTTCTTTGAGCATCTAGCTCTTTACTTTTACTTTTAGCCTTTCGAAAGTACCTCGTCCGACGGGTCACTGCCAGGGAGTCCTGCTCCTCAAATAACGAGTCTCAAATTCGAAGGCGCCATTTACATTCTCGTTTATACTTTTTAGCCACTTTTAGCTTGCTTTTAAACTTTGCCTTTTGCATTAATTTACCTCTTATCCTAGGTCTCGCCATAAGGATAACTAGAGAGTCTCTTGGACTCTTAAACATTTCTCTTTCATTTCTTTAACTCAAATTGAAGTTAAAGTGATTGTCCATTTACCCGGACACCCTATGACCCACTCTAGGGTTATATTACTTAGCTCATTAACTTTGTGATCACATATACTTGTCCTTAGAGTTTGACTCTAAGTTAATTACTTTGCTACCTGTTTAATTCTTTAAACTTTGTGGCCACCTACTCTTTTCCTTTTTCCACGTTGAACCTGGAGTGACATTAACTCTATTTACCTGTTCCACTTTTCATTTAGAGTTACACTGACTCTAATTCATTATCTGTGAGTTTAAACTCCACTAGTTCACCTTAGGTTTCCTTTACCTAAGTTTCACGTCATACTCATCCTAGAGTTCCTTGACTCTATGTTAATCACTCTATCCAATGTCCTTAGGTTATCTCCTAAGACAATGCCACTCATTCAATCCTAGGATAAGTTCTTAAGTTTGATGTCACTCATTTAACCCTAATTCTAGGTTTTCTCCTAGGTCTTACTACCAACATGCTCTTTTCCCTTATACTTTTACATGGTTCCTAGGGTTACACCCTAACATGATCAAAATCATGAAATAATTAATCCCTTCTTATGCATGCAATTATTTCCATCTCAATCATGAATAATATTCATCATCTATGTAGATAAATCAAAATTACATTTTTCTCTATGTTCATTTAAACATGTAAATAAATCACCTATTTTTCTTTTCCCTCATTCATAATCATAATTAAAATTACACTACACTAGCATGCTCACTATAATGCTTCAAAATCAAAAGCAGAGGAAAAAGTGGAGAGGTCACCCATTTTCGGTAGAATCCCCCACCTCGGTGTTTTTCTTTGTTCTTGAAAGAGACAAAACTTTTCTCTTTTGATCTCCAAGATTTTCCTAAAAGAAAAGGAGAATCATGAATCATTGATTCTTATGATCTAACAATTCCATAGAAATTTAACTAGAAACCCCTTTTCAACACAAAGGGAAAAACCCCTATTTGATCAATTTCCTCCCAAAAGGCTCTTTTTGGATTGGTTTACAAGAATGGAAGAAGAATAATCCCATCTTGACATGTTGCCAAAGAGGAATTTGCTCTCTTTGGCCATGGGCCAAAATTGTCACGCCCCGGGGTCGAAACTGCGACCCGGGCTCGCCAACAGATCCGCCGTCTGTGCGAAAACTGCCGCACAGACGAAGCGTCCAACCTGTAAAAGAGATCTAGCTAAACAAGTATCAGAGCAGAAAAGTAGCTAAGCTGAAAGAGTAAACAGGAGTCACTAAGTAAAAAGTTCAGGTACAATAACCACAGTCTCCCAAAACCGGGTACAACATCACTATCTAGTACAAAAGTGGAAACAAAAATACCCGGGGAAACTCTACCTCGGACTCTACAACCCAGAAGGTACTAATCAGCTAAGCCCTTGCCGCGGTCAGAAAACTCCGCACGAACCGACCCAGGAGCGGCCGCCTCGGAAGCACCACCTGTCACACACAGCGGGTGTGAGATCAACTGAAAAGTCAGATCTCAGTGGGTACCGATATCCGATCCACGGTAGCCCACTAAGTCCCCTGAAGGTAAAAAGAACAGATAGATAGATAGATAGATAGATAGATAGATAGATAGATAGATACAGAAATGAAAGCTGTAAATAAGTCTATCACTATATGCAGGAATGCAATGCAATATGAAATGGCATCTGGATTCATAATATATGACCACCCGCTCATGCGATTCCCCCGCAGCCACCTGGTAACTCGGCCAGGGCGAACTCACGCCTGGTAACTCGGCCAGGGAAAAATATCTACCTGGTAACTCGGCCAGGGATATACCCTCCTGGTCACCCAGCCAGGGAAATAGACCCACCTGGTAACTCGGCCAGGAAAATAGACCCACCTGGTAACTCGGCCAGGGAAATACCCTCCCGGTAACGCGGCAGGGGAAAAACATCCTCCTGGTAGCTCGGCCAGGGAAATACCCTCCCGGTAACGCGGCCGGGGAAAAACATCCTCCTGGTAGCTCGGCCAGGGAAATCGGATGCCACCGTGTATTCAGAACGTATTTCTAGGAGAATAATGCGTGTCTCAGTCGGTAATCATAACCCACGACTCACACGGCTGCTCCGCATTTACCTGATGTCCCAAGGACTCATTACCTTTGCATTTGCAAGTAAAACGGCATTTCCGTGACATTCACGGAGGAAACCAACCCACCTGCGAAGAGGTCGCAATCCGTGCGCCAAACAGAGGTCCCGGTGTGATCCAACAGCTCCCCGCAGCACTACGCGTACACCGACCACGTAGAAAGTCAATGCTAAGTCACCACTGCGGAAAAAGGAGGTAAAAAGGGATCAGAAAGCCCGCGGTCGAAACCCGCGCTTGACACGGCGTAAAAACCCCACCCGGCGACGAAGAACGCCGGCGTCACGTGGAACGCTCATCGCGCAACCGCCGCGGTGCCCCGGTGAGCCGCCGTCGACGGCGAAGTGCGGCTCATGGCCTGAACGCCCAGAAAACACGCCACGCACGAAGGCGGGCTGCCGCGCGGTCGACAGCGCCGCGCGGCCCGAGGGTTGCCCGCACGGCGCCCTGCAGCGCCGCGCGCCTTGCGCGCGGCCTGCAGGGCCGCGCGGCCCAAAGGGCCGCCGCGCGGCCCTCAGCAGCGCCGCGCGCCTGGCGCGCGGCCTGCAGGGCCGCGGGGCCCGCAAGGCCGCCGCGCGGCCCCTCTGCAGTGCCGCGCGCCTGGCGCGCGGCCTGCAGGGCCACGGGGCCCAAGAGGGCCCCCGCGCGGTGCCCTGCAGCGCCGCGCGCCTTGGCGCGGCCTGCAGGGCCGCGGGGCCCAAAATGGCCCCCGCGCGGTGCCCTGCAGCGCCGCGCGCCTCGCGCGCGGCCTGCAGGGCCGCGGGGCCCGCAAGGCCGCCGCGCGGCCCTCTGCAGTGCCGCGCGCCTGGCGCGCGGCCTGCAGGGCCGCGGGGCCCAAAATGGCACCCGCGCGGTGCCCTGCAGCGCCGCGCGGCCCTCTGCAGTGCCGCGCACCTGGCGCGCAGCCTGCAGGGCCGCGGGGCCCAAAAAGGGCCCCCCGCGCGGTGCCGTGCAGCGCCGCGCGCCTCGCGTGCGGCCTGCAGGGCCGCGGGGCCCGCAGGGCCGCCGCGCGGCCCTCAGCAGTGCCGCGCGCCTGGCGCGCGGCCTGCAAGGCCGCGGGGCCCAAAAAGGGCCCCCGCGCGGTGCCCTGCAGCGCCGCGCGCCTCGCGCGGGGCCAGCAGGGCCGCGGGGCCCGCAGGGCCGCCGCGCGGCCTCAGTAATGCCGCGCGCCTGGCGCGCGGCCTGCAGGGCCGCGCGTCACAGGGGCCGCCCGCGCGGCACCCCTGCAGTGCCGCGCGCCCCCGCGCGCGGCCTGCAGTGCCGCGCGGCACAGGGGCCGCCCGCGCGGCACCCCTGCTGTGCCGCGCGGCGCCTCTGCAGTGCCGCGCGCCAAGCGCGCGGCCTGCTGTGCCGCGCGGCACAGGGGTCGCCCGCGCGGCACCCCTGCAGTGCCGCGCGCCAAGCGCGCGGCCTGCAGGGCCGCGCGGCCCCAGCGCCGCAGCCCTGGCCGTAATGGCGCCCTGCTGCTCAGTTTTGGCAGCAGGGCGCGCGCAGTGCGCGGCGATCCTACGCTCATGCGCAGCGCAGGCCCCAAATTGACACGCGCCGTCGCATATACGCGCGCGGCTCGCGCGACCCACGCCAGGACATCCAGTCCACAAGCTGCAGCAGCAAAAGAAAAGAAAAAGAAGGAGAGGAGAGAGAAGCCAAAAACCCAACTTGCAACATTAACGAAATCACCAACCTCGTTATTGTCAGCCCGCAAGCTACGCTTGACTCCACACCGTCGCCGCGAGGAAAAACGACCCAAGAACCCTCCTCCAACTCTTCTTCTTCTTCTTCTTCTTCTTCTTCTAACTTGCTTTCTTCCTTCTCTTTCTCAGCTTCAGAGCAACACCACAGGGCCCTTAGAGAGGAAAAAGGTGAAGTAACAAAACGAGAGAGAGAGAGAGTGAGAGCTTAAATAAAGAGAAAGGAATTAATTAATCCAACAATTTAATTAATTCACCTACTCACATTTAATAGCTCACCCACTCTCCCACTTAACTAAAAGCATCAACCCTCTGCCATGCCCCCTCCACCAACAGCACTAAAGCCACATTAACATAAAGTTAATTTAAAGCAAAAAGGAAAAAATAATAAAATAAGCTAAAAGTGGTCCCGGCAACTCACTTTTCGACCTCGGCACCTCCGCCGCCGCCCGGAACCACCCGAACACCGCTGTAAATCGAAAATACACGCGCTCACGGCTTTCTTCAGTCAGAAAGCTCGTCGGTGGAGTCTGAAAGCTCAATCCAAAAACCGGTACACTACAAAAATGCTCCAAAAATTTGAGAAAAACTCAATTTGAGCAATCTCCTCCAATTACCGATTTTGCACATTGGCAAAATCAAGAAATTGCATTCAAAATTTGAGAGAAACTCAATTTGAGCAATTCCCCTCCAATTACCGATTTTGCACATTGGCAAAAATCAAGAAATTGCATTTTTTTCATTTCACATTGGAGAAAAGAGAAGAAGAATTTTTCCTTCTGCTTTTCTTCTTTTCTTTTCTTTCTTCTTCCTTCTCTTCTCTTCTTTTCTTTCTTTTTCTTTCCTTCTTTTTTTTTTGTCAAATTCCTGCTACTGGGCAGCAGCTTGTACAGCTGCTGCCCAGGCAGCTGCTAGAGCAGCTGCCCCTGCAGCAGCTCCTGCAGCAGCTCCTGCAGCTGCTGCTGCTTGTAGCAGCAGTAGCAGCAGCTGCCCTTGCAGCTGCTGCTTGTAGCAGCAGCAGCTACTGCAGTTAGGCCAGCTGCCGCAGCTGCTTGGCCTAGCTGCTGCAGCTGCTTGGCAGCTGCCTGCGCAGCAATTTGCTGCTCAGCTGCTGCTGCTGGCAGCAGCAGTAGCTGAGCAGCTGCATTGCAGCTGCTGCCCTTTTTTTTTTTTTTTTTTTTTGTTCCTGCGCAAGAAAGAGGAGAATAGAGAGAGAGAAGAACCCTTACTTGTCACAAGAGGGAGAGGGAGAAAGGGTCTTCTTCTTCTTCTTGCTTCTTCTTCTTTCCTCCTTTCTTCTTCTCCTTTCTTTCTCCTTTCTTTCTTCCTGCTCCAACAGAGAAACGAAAGAGAGAGAGAGAGAGGTGTGGGCTTTCAAGAGGGAGAGAGAGAAGAGAACATTTAATGTCTCTGCAGGGGTGGTTGGGGGGGGGGGGTGAGTGTGAATTTACACATTTGCCCCAACTTACAAAAAAAATTCCCAAAACTGCCCTCAATCCTGCAGTTTTTCTCCTGCAGTGAGCAAATTCGGATACCCCTCTTCCTCTGCGTTTTGCCGTCAAATGGGAGATCGAAATTTCAATTTTTCTTCTGCCCTTTATTCTACAAATTTTTTTTAAACTTTCCACGATTTCTTTTAAATTTTTGGGCTACTCTACGCGCTCAAAAGAGAGCCCCAAAAAAGCTTCGCGATAAACTGCATTAGCAAAAACTGCAGTTTCAGAATTCTTGAAGCATATTTCTTCGCTTCGTTCTCCTATTTTCCTTTATTCGCTCACCTCGGCACTTCACCCCTTTTAATCAGAAAACTTTTCTGAAACACCCCACGATTTCTTTTAAATTTTTCGGTTGCTCTAAGCCCTCGAAAGAGAGCCCCGAAAAAGCTTCGCGATAAACTGCATCAGCAAAACTGCAGTTTCAGAATTCTTGAAGCATTTTGCTTCGCTTCGTTCTCCTATTTTCTTTCAATCTCTCACCTCGGCACTTCAACCCTCTTAATCAGCAAACTTTTTTGAGATACCCCACGATTTCTTTTAAATTTTTTTGACTACTCTAAGTCTTTGAAACAGGGCTCCGAAAAAGCTTGCCGATAATAAAATTCAGGATTCCTGAATTTGCTAAGTCCTTAAGCTTCAACTCACTTTTCGACCCGATGCTCTTCGCGTCGATCCGAAACGCACCGAACTCGACTGTAATCATATTTAAAATATGTTACAAGTCTTTTCGCCGCATTCCGCCATTTTGCGAATTCGGCGAATGAGGACTTATGTTTTGCAATTTGAAGCTTCAAACTCTCAACTACAACTCACTTTTCGACTCAACGGCTTTTGCGTCGATTCGAAATGCTTCCAACCCACTTGTAATAACATTTAAAATGTGTTACAAGTATTTTTGCTGAGTTTTGCCACTTCGCAGAAATCGGCGAACTTAAGCTTTAGAATTTGAAACTTCAAATTCTCAACTACAACTCACTTTTCGACTCAACGGCCTTTGCGTCGATTCGAAACGCTTCCAACCCACTTGTAATTACATTTGAAATGTGTTACAAGTATTTTTGCTGAGTTTCGCCACTTCGCAGAAATCGGCGAACTTAAGCTTTAGAATTTGAAACTTCAAATTCTCAACTACAACTCACTTTTCGACTCAACGGCCTTTCCGTCGATTCGAAATGCTTACAACTCACTTGTAATTACATTTGAAATGTGTTACAAGTATTTTTGCTGAGTTTCGCCACTTTGCGGAGATCGATGTACTACATTCTCCCCTATTTTGAATAAATCATAATTTAGCACTTTTCTCTGAATTCAATAAAAATAGTATTTCATACCATTTTTATTTATATTTATTTATATACCATAATCTGGTACATTACACCCCTGCTCGGACCTGTCACAGTGTGGGTAGTCAGTGACTGATAAAGTAGATGATAAACAAGTAAATGCCATAATACTGTAATGAACAAACCGATACACCAGAGAATTCCACTTCCTCCACATGAATCGCTAAATCCCCTGTCACAAACACGCTGGGCCCCTACCCCAGATACTGTGCTCATTCCTTGGTGCCTCCAACCCCTCTACTGCCCAAGAAGCAGTCGCCTCATCATGAGGGGTCCCCATCATCCCTAGTAGTGGGGTACACGGGTAATCGTACCATCTTTTCGAAAAAATACACCCTGTGCGGTGGCCAGACCGCCGGTGTGCGTGTAAGCAATTATGAGCATATATGCCGAAACTGGGATGTAATACAGCACCGCAACCTGAGTCGCCTCAGTTAGAAATAAAACGGGATTCTCATGCAATGGGGTTAGACAGTTTACCAAAAACATCTACTTTAATTTTATGAAATACACGGGAACGACTATACACCGAAAATACCAAAAAGTACCCACCTCGAATGTGCTGACCGAAACACCTGGGACCGAAACACGCTCACAATCGGCACCCGGACCTAAGAAAGTCCCCAAAAGAACCACAGTCAGACTGAAATGCATTCTGTAAAGAAACGGAGTCCAAAACCCAAGAATACGATAAAAAAACCGACATGGCGGCGGCAACGACGCGCGACGGACGACGCGACGGCGCGCGACGGACGACGCGATGGCGCGCGATGGACGACGCGGTCGCGGTCTCTTCCACCGCGTCGTTGCATGCCAAGCTGCCGCGCGGGCACCGGCCCCGCGCGGCACTGCATGCGGCTCGGCCGCGCGAGCACCAGCCCCACGCGGCGCCGCATGCGGCACGGCCGCGCGGGCACCAGCCCCCGCGCGGCGCCTGCCCGTGGCGCGGCCGCACAGGCGCCTGCCCCGCGCGGCGCTGCGGGCAGCCCGACTGTGCGGGCTTGCCCCGCGCGGCGCTGCCTGCAGCGCGGGCGCGGGCGCCTGCCCCGTGCGGCGATGCTGGTAGCCCGACCGCGTGGGCTTTGTCCCGCGCGGCGCGGCCTGCAGCGTGGGCGCGGGATTTGCCCCGCGCGGCGGTGCGGGCAGCTCGACCGCGAGGCTTTGCCCCGCGCGGCGCTACCTGCGGCGCGGTCGTGCGGGCGCAGCCTTGCGCGGCGCCGACTTGGGTGCGGCGACGGTCCCGAGACAGCGGCGGCGGCGGCTAAATGAAAAACGGTGAAAACCCCAAAAACAACGGAAAAAAAGCATCGCTTACCACGATTTCGTCGGAGAAGGCGATCCGCTCATGCTCCCGGCTTCGTCACGTTGATCGGGAACGATTGGGTCCCTCCGCTTTCTCCTTCTCTCTTTCTTTTCTCCCCCGGTTAGGGTTTTCCCTTCCTCTTTCTTTCTCTCCTCTCCGGCTAGGGTTTTTTTTCTCTTTTCTTTTCGGGAAGAACTAATTTTTCTCTTGATACGTACAGTAAAATCCACATCCGGGTATTTAATATTTAATTAATAATTATTTAATCATAAGAGATAATTTCCTATGTCCTCGAAAAGCATGCCCGATCTTTTGCACGGATTCTGATGCACACTACGGTTACCACGATCCTAAAAACCCCTTTTTGGGGGATCCGTAAGTCGGAACTCGGATCCGGTCGCACCGCCGTTCATCGTTTTTCGAGCTCTATCACAGAAAAGTACCCGCACCGCATGATTATCAACTTAAGAAAACCCGTTAATTCGGTTTCCTCTAACTTGTACTTTATTAGCAAGAGGGTAAACGTTACACAAAAAGTTGTGATATTACACCACACACCCCTTAAAAGAAGTTTCGTCCTCGAAACTTATCCTCAACCCTCGCTAAACAAATCAGGAAAACACTCTCTCATCTTTGTCTCTAGTTCCCAGGTCGCCTCACGCTCCTCATGGTTACTTCATTGCACCTTCACGTAGGGGATCGTCCGGTTGCGTAGCTTCTTCTCCTCACGCGCTAATATTCGTATCGGCGTTTCCTCGAAGCTCAAGTCCTCACTCAACTCGACGGCAGAGGCATCGAGGACATGTGACGGATCGGAAAGGTATTTTCGGAGCATCGAGACATGAAACACGTTGTGTACCCGTTCAAGGTTTGGCGGTAAGGCCAACCGGTATGCCACCAGGCCCACGCACTCCAAGATCTCGAACGGTCCCACATACCGTGGGCTCAGTTTCCCTCGTAAGCTGAAGCGTCTGGTCCCCTTAGATGGTGATACACGAAGTAACACGTGTTCCCCCACCATAAACTCCAAATCACACCGCCTCTGATCCGCGTAGCTCTTCTGCCGGCTCTGGGCGGTCAACAGCCGCTGCCTCATAAGGCGCACCTTTGCCTCAGTTTCCTCCACTAGGTCTAGCCCCAAATATTTTCGTTCGCCCAAGTCGTCCCAACATATAGGAGATCGACATCGGCGTCTGTACAAGGCTTCGTACGGCGCCATTTGAATGCTTGCTTGGTAGCTGTTATTGTAGGCGAATTCCATGAGGGGTAGGTAACGCGACCATCCCTCACCCAAGTCAAGCATGCATGCTCGGAGCATATCTTCGAGGATCTGGATTACCCATTCCGATTGTCCGTCCGTCTGTGGGTAGAATGCCGTGCTGAACTGCAGTTTGGTCCCCAATGCCCGTTGTAGGCTCCGCCAGAAGTTCGACACAAAACGTGTGTCCCTATCAGAAGTTATCGACGCTGGTACTCCGTGCAATCTTACCACCTCGTCGATGTAGGTTTGCGCTAGCTGTTCACTGGTCCACATCGTGTGGATAGGCAGAAAATGGGTCGATTTCGTCAGACGGTCCACTATGACCCATATCGCGTCGTGTCCATGTTGCGATCGCGGAAAACTTGTTACGAAGTCCATGGTAATCCATTCTCATTTCCATTCTGGTATGGGCAATGGCTGTAGTTTTCCTGCCGGTCGCTGATGTTCTGCTTTCACTTGTTGGCACACCAAATAATGCGCCACGAATTGCGTCACATCCCCCTTCAATTTGGGCCACCAAAAGGTCTGCCTCAGATTTTTGTACATCTTCGTACCTCCGGGATGTGCAGTGTAGAGAGCACTATGCGCTTCCGTCAGAATTTCTTTCTTTATTTCCGGCATATCGGGCACACAAATTCGTCCCCGGAACCTTATTGCATTATCCGAGAGAATCAGAAAATCACCCCCTTGTTCCGAAGATATTCTGTCCTGCACCAGTTGCAATTGCGTGTCCGTTGATTGGCCTTCCAAGATCCTCTCGATCAAAGTAGGCTTAATTACCAAGGACAGGAGTTGCGCAACCGTACCCGCTGGCACCACCTCCAGCCTCAATTGCGAGAACTCTGCAATTAGACGTTCTTGTTGGATAAGGGCGCTCAGCGCCGTTTCTCCCGTCTGTCCCTTCCGGCTTAAGGCGTCGGCCACCACATTTGCCTTCCCGGGGTGGTAGTTGATAGACAAATCGTAGTCTTTCAGTAGTTCCAGCCATCGCCTTTGCCGTAGGTTCAGTTCCTTCTATGTGAACAGGTATTTAAGGCTCTGGTGATCGTAAAACACGTTGCAGTTCGCTCCGTAGAGATAATGTCTCCAGAGCTTTAGAGCAAACACGACTGTCGCGAGTTCCAAGTTGTGTGTAGGGTAGTTCTGCTCGTAATCCTTGAGCTGTCTTGATGCGTAGGCTAAGACCTTCTCTTGTTACATTAGTACGCTTCCAAGACCGCTTCGTGATGCGTCGCAATAGATCTTATAGTCCTCTCCGGGCTTTGGCAGTGTGAGTACTGGCGCCCGTGTTAGTCTGTCTTTAAGTTCCTCGAAGCTCTGGCATTGGGCCGTCCAGATGAATTTCTCCCCTTTCCGGGTTAGTCGATTCAGGGGAGGGGCTATTTTTGAGAAGCCTTCCACGAAACGTCTGTAGTACCCTGCCAGTCCAAGGAAACTTCGGATTTCCGTCACCGTTGTTGGCCGAGCCCAGTTGGTCAAGGATTTTATCTTCCTCGGGTCCACCGCTTTTCCCGACGCTGAGACTATGTGTCCCAGGAAGTCTACCTCGCGGAGCCAGAACTCACACTTTTTGAGTTTGGCGTACAATTTCTGGTCCCGGAGGGTCTGGAGGATTACTCGCAGGTGCTCCTCATGCTCTTTATCTATGCGAGAGTAGATGAGGATATCGTCGATAAAGACCACCACAAATTGGTCCAGGAAAGGTTTAAAGATCCTATTCATCATATCCATAAACACTGCTGGGCGTTAGTAAGCCCAAACGGCATTACCGTAAACTCGTAGTGGTCGTAACGAGTCCGAAAGGCTGTTTTCAGTATATCCTCGCCTCTAATTCTGAGCTGGTGGTAGCCAGACTAGAGGTCGATCTTCAAGAACACTGTCGCCCCTTGCAGTTGGTCGAACAGATCATCAATTCGTGGCAGGGGGTATTTGTTCTTCACCGTGACCTTGTTTATCTTTCGATAATCTATGCACAAACGTAAGCTCCCATCCTTCTTCCTTACAAACAGTATAGGCGCACCCCACAGCGACATGCTCGGTCTGATGAAACCCTTGTCTAGGAGGTCTTCTAGTTGCGCCTTCAGTTAATTGGGGGAGGTTATTGGATATTCGGTAACCACTTCCTTTCGAGCCGAACACCCTCAATCAGGTTAGAAACCGCTTCTTCGTCCAAGTTCATCCCCTTATTGTCGCGTCAGAGCGTGATTCTCCGCGCCTTCCAGTACTGGACGCCGCTTACCGTTCCGGGTTAATCGCGGATTTCGCACCCGCATTTCTTCTCGAAATCTTTCCTTTATCGGTTTAAATCCCCGCATGCTGGCTCCGATTCTCGCCTCTTCTTTCGATTGACTGGGAAGGTCTAGTGGGTGCTGTCAGTCGAAGTCAGTCCTGAGTGACCCGCGACTTCTTTTGTCAGTAGATTCTTCTATCAGCTGTATCTCCAATCAGATGATACCCTCAGCCGATGGCGGGTGTCACGTGCCATGCCTCTACGCGACTGAAACCGATCTAAATCAGAACGCGGGCCCTTCTTCGGTTGTCCCTTTCTTTCATCGGCTGATGATTTCAGCCGACGGTGTACGCCATATGTCACTTTCTCACGTGGCAGAAAAATCTGGTTTAAACAGATCACTACTAGTGTAATTTATTTTGGTGAGATAGATGTACCATCCCGGATTGTGAGCTTTTACTGTACATTGATGTATTTTATTATTTTAATTTACCTCCCTTTTTGGATTCATAGATATTGTATAGGAGGATTTTTGTTTGTACTATTCCTGTGGATCAGATTATTGTATTATTATTTTAGGGAGTTGGATCTTGTATCTCTATTTCAGTCGTACAGTGGTTTGGATTTTTACTTTACAGCAGTTTATTTTTTCCGCTCTGATATCTGTATACTTGTAGTACTATCTTTTGCAGGTTAGACGCTTCGTCTATGCGGGGCTTCCCGTATGGGCAGCGGATCTTTTGGCGAGCCCGGGTCGCAGTTTCGACCTCGGGGCGTGACACACGCGCTGTGTGCTGGGCTGCGCACTGGTTGGGCCGTGCGTAGGAGCGCTGGAGCGGTGTGCAGATGTGGCTGTGCGCGGGCGCAAGCTGCAGCAGCACGCAGGCAGTGCGCAAGCAAGGCACAAAGCTGGCGCTATACGCTCGGGCGGCACACGGTCGCAGCGTGCGGGCGCGGGCCAGGCAGAGCGCGGCCCAGCTGGGTCTAGGGTGCACAAAAGTGG
Source organism: Tillandsia fasciculata (assembly GCA_029168755.2). Classification (NCBI taxonomy): domain Eukaryota; kingdom Viridiplantae; phylum Streptophyta; class Magnoliopsida; order Poales; family Bromeliaceae; genus Tillandsia; species Tillandsia fasciculata. The sequence goes on from CM054933.1 coordinate 6,359,722, forward strand.
GCGCCCGGGGCAGTGGGGTCCGCAGCTCGGACAAGGTGGCGCGCGACTACGGCTGGGCAATAGTGCAATCACGTCCGTGCGGCTGGATCCGCGCGACTTTGCGTGTCGCGGCTAGGTAGAGGACGACGGCGGGGATCTAGGCGCCCAGATTTCGAGGGAGAGCCCGGATGCCTTACTTCCACGGCTCCGACGACGGCGACTCCTGTCTCTAGGGCGTACGGATGAGGAAGGGGAAGGGATTTGGTTTAGGGGAAAAATTAGGAAATTAGGGTTTCTTTTAGGTTAAAAGAATCCCTAATTCCCTTTATAAGCCTTTTGCAATAATTACGCTCACGTCCCCAAATCCAAATATTCAAATTTGAAACCCTCAATTCGAAATTTCAAACTCCAATTTTCTCGGAAAAAAACATGCCAAAAGCCAAAACGCCCCAAAACGATCGATTTCCATGAATCTTGGTGCGTAAAATGCCGCAATTGTTTTCGAATTTACCGAAATCCGGTTTTTTTGTCTGATTTTCTCACAAAACGTGCAGATCCGGAAGATCCGGGTATCGGATTTGAGATCCGATCACACCACCGCTTTCAGTTCGATAATGCCATTAGAGTGACTATCTTCTTTTTTGAAAATCTCATGAGATTAAATAATTGGTCGATTTATGGGAAAAACTTAAATTTTGCAATTTTTCGTCAAGTTTCATTTTTCATGCTTTTCCGTGCAACCATTACAGCGAATTCAAAAACGGACTTGACCATTCCCTTCAGCGCTGATTCACCAACAAACCGGTAATTAAATTTTTAAGAATTTAGTCTTCATAAAGCTGAAATTATACTCTCTTTGGATATTCATAATAATCTTTAAACTTTATTTAAATTCCGAATTTGAATTTTACTTTTCTACAAGTGCCTGTTAGACATATTAGTTTGCTTGGATGGAATGAAAAATGAATACAAGAACACCCATTGAAAATTGATAACTTCCCATTTTACAACTTTGACGGTAGGAAATTAATAAAGTTCATAAATATTTCATGCTTAATACCAAAATAGGTGGAGTTTGGAAAACATTTGTCTGCCAATTTGTAGCATTCCTTTAATTGCATTCACGACAAAATCTTACATGGAGTTTGCTGTCTTATATAATTTGATATCTCAATTACTTCTTTACTAATTTGATACTAGTGAAGTGCCCGCGCTGCGCCGCGGGTATATTTTTTTCAATAAATATTTTTTTTTTATTTCATAATAAGAAACTAAACGGGAAGGAACATAATTATTAACCTTCGATAATTAAAGTTGAACGAAACCCAAAACATATCGTATATTCAGAATTTTTTGTTTGAAAATATCAAGAATGATCGAAGAATACATTTCCTTTTATTTTTTTATACAGGAGTTCTACCTCTTTTAACTATAAACAAAACCGTTACTTGCACTATGTCTAGCAATCCATTGCATGATCCAAACAAATTTTGAATTCATTAGAGTCCACAACATGAAAGCAAGAGAGATGAAATTTAACCAGAAGTATGTAACTGCATGTTATGTCTAACCCAGCCAGAAATCAGTTTCTTAAGAATGAACACAATCCAAAACATAAACAGTACACAAAATGGAAGTTAAATGGGAAGCAATCTCAATGTAATGCATCTCAGATTTTAGAATAACATGAATACACAACTGATCTGTTTAAAGTCAACGAATAACTTACAACTATCGTTTGAGTACGAATTGTATACTATGTTTATACTTCAAATTACATTGCTTACTCTGAAGAGTTCAAACTGGGTTACATATAATAAAGGGATTTCTTGACATACATATTTAATTAATTAAGCAACCAACGACTGTTGCTATATTTAATTACAGGTATGGTAGGAGAAGCCACCAAGCCGCTGGAACCGAGTCGTCGCCGAAGTTGCCTTTACGTCGTTGCCGAAGTCGCCTTGTCCACCATGCGGGTCTCCACCGAGTCTCCACCAAGCCGCTGGAACCCACATTTGATTCTGCATTACAGGATCAAAAAGCATCCAATCAAAAAGCATACAATTTGCTTTTATAATAGAGGAAGACAGAGAATTATAAGAATGATAAGGATAACAAAGCGATCATTGAAATAAATTGGCTTTACAATTCGCTTTACATTTGCAGACTACACTAATAGTTACAAATAAACATCAGTAGGAGCTTCCAGAATTATAAGAAAACATCAGCAGGAGCTTCCAGAAGTAGTAGAAAATCTGTCGCAACTGCATTTGCACGAGCATCAGCAGGAGTTTCCAGAAGTAGTAGAAAATTTGTGGCAACTGCATACGCCCTGGAAAATAAAATAGACATCCTGATTTTACTATTGAAAGCAGCAGGATACCCAAAATAATATGATTATGGAGTAGCAAACAATTTTGACGAAATCTTAACAGTGATTCCCTACGCCTTATATGAATTGACAGAAATAAAGAGGAACCGCAATGTTAAATGCCTTGAGCCTTCAAGTCTGGAGTCTATATGAGAGCACCTTTCATTCCTCAGCTCATCCAATAGATAAGAACCATTCACCTTTACTAATGAGGGAAAAAGAATACTTATGCCATAGGAAGAAGTTTCATCTCATAATAAGAAGTCCACATTTCATTGCAAGTATAACTAAAAAGAGATAGGAGAGGTATATCTTCTCCAACCTGACTATATGCCAGTCGTAGATGAAACCGAGCAACAGATATTTAAGTTAGCAGTTTGCAACTTCTTTATTAGCTAATGTAGAGAACATAAAATAATATGAATTTCAATAGCTTGCTAATAGAGCCTGCATACTCTTTTCTTGCCGCTCAAAGAATGCTGCATGTCGGATGAGGCCATATTGGACATTCATATTGGACATACCCTGTATGATAGTTATTTAACTCTGTGTAATATGCCCTCTTATTGGCTCTAAGTTGCCTCTCCGTATGAAGAGCGACATCCGGATGAAGATGGCCAGAGCATAGTGCAGCAGACCTTAAAAATGCAGAACAAATATCATTAGAGACAAAATTCCACTAATAACTCACAAGAGCATAAAAGAAAACTGGAAGGGAAAAGGGGTATGAAAATGATTGAAACGAAAAATTGACATATATAAGGTTCAGGAATCGTATTCATATTTCTATCTGAAAAAAAACCAAAAAGAGTAGGACCTACAAAAGGAAAAGAGCAACTTCAATGAAGGAACTACCAAAACTAAAGACCTTTTATTCTCCCTCCAGTAATTACAGTCATAATAAAACTAAAAAGTAAAGAGAAATGCAACATAGTAAAAGAAAATCAAACGTCGCCAGAGATAATTCTTCAATTCTTCAATTTTAACTAATTCTTCAATTTTATCATCATCTTCTTTTTCTTCTCTTGGCTTTGTATTTTGTTACCAGCAGCATGTAGAGAAGCACCCTGCATACTAAGTTAAACATAATTTCAGCGATTTTATGTAAAGTAATTTTGTAAATATAAGGATGATATTTCAATATATTTGGAGATAACAGTTTTTTGTTCATGAAGTGATGCACTCAAAAGAATATGAAGTTTACTCCCAAATCCTGGGACCAAGTAGAGGAAATATTGTTAATTCATTTACTTCTCAATCCTTCAATTTGGTTTCAGGAAAACTTCTGATAGCAAAGTGTGTATTATAGCCAAGTAACACTTTTAATCAGTTGTACTGCTCTACAATCCCAAGATTGCAACTCAGGTAGTCCTTGGCATAATATGGCTTGATAAGGTAAAAAAAATAAAATGTTTGTTTATAAGGTCTTTCTCAGCATTTTTTTTTTTATTTTAATAAAGGAGCAATGGGCATTGTCGCACGCATGATTAAGTGAAAATAAAGTCTGAAATATTGGACCATGTAAGCTGAATCATGCTGTACATGCAAGTGGTGAATATGAACTATGAAGTTCTCCCTCTAGCTTTGAACAAAACGACTTACCAGCCTTTAGCTTCTCGTCACCAAAAGTAGCATCAAACACTTCTTGCTCGGCTTCGAATGCATCAAACTCTGACTCGAGAGCCGATAGTTCGAGATCAATTCTCTTCCCCCTGATGCTGGTGGAACCAGTGGTCGCAGAACCACGTGGTGTTCTTCACAAGCTCCCACCACTCTGGTGAGAAATCCTCTACCCGCTGAAATGCCGCCGGGATGAAGAGTGGGGCGTTAGGGTTCAGCGTCGACCTCCTAGCTACTCCAGATGATATGGCCATGGTACTCATTTGTTCTAAGAAGAGAAAAATAGAAGAAAATTAAAATGACTTCAAAAATGAGTTTCTGAGTGGGGACATAAGAACTTTATGATCCAAATAAGTATAGTTACAAACCAGTAGTAGGAATAGCATATGCTGTCAAAGTATGAAAACTCTCTAATTATAGCCAATTTTGTTTAAACATCACATTCTTTGCTTTTTTGATCTTCCAGCATTTTTCATCTTGTTCATCACTCAAAAACAGCGTCAATTTACTTCAATGATGAATGGCAAGCGATGATCGCAAGTGAAAAAAACAATTATAGATTGGAGACAAAAACCCTATTTATTCTGTAATACCATCACAAAAGAGAAAGAAAAGATGAATAAAGCAACAAGAAAGAGAGAACAGCTTAAATGCAAGCAATAGGTTCTCGTACTTATTTACACATGAATGGCTGTAGCCTCTAACTACAGTATATATGCATTAAATAGGATAATAGTAAAGAACACTAATATCTGAAATTAGTGAAACTTTATACAGCGATCTTATGAAATGTGCCAATTTCATAAAACCCTAGTGACACCGAAAAGCAAAGGCACCATTAACTTAAAAGCACGTATACTTCATGATTAACAAATCCATAACACAATCACAGATAATGAACTTTTTCAGGCACAACTGTGTACAATCAATTCAAATGCTACAAAAGCTAATAGAATCTTCACCATAAACAAAATGGTCCAATTCTCCGAAGATTAACCAGCATACACAAGAGAAAAACTGTGATTTCCATTAGTTGATGAAACTTAGAAATTGAAGAAGGTGCTATACCTCTAGAAAACCAAAACAGAACTTGGGAAGGTTGAGGTGAGATGACACCAGGCTGCTACTGCTGCTGAAGTTCGAGCTATTGTGGTGGCTATTCCAGTAAATCCACAGAGCAACCAAGTAGAAGAAAAGGTGCACAACACTCTTAAGTGTGTTCCCAAGCTCCTAATCCATCAGAAAATTTTCGTAATCAGCATGAAATCACAATGAAAGGTGGTTAAAAAGTTAAGAACACGAACACCTCAAAATCCTGATTTTCGGTTGAAGAATTCAAATCAAAATACACATAAAACTAACCTTCAAATGAGTTCAAACAAAGTTCCCATAAGTTCTAGCTGAAGTGAAGACCATCTACAACAAATCACAAGCTCAGTTTAAAGAGAGAAATTCAAAGAAATCCTATCAAAACCTTAGCTAATCCAAAAATTAGAAATCTTTATTAAAACTTTAATTAATCCAAAAATACCTAGAAAATTGGTGAATATATTACTCCACAAGCTCCTAACTTCAAGATCTACCCGTGTAAGAGCTTCCCTAAAAGTCCCAAGTCTCGAAAGAACACCAAGGTCCAAGAGGAAGTTGAAACCACCAAGGGTGCTCAAGCTGCTGCTGCTGTTGGAGTGGTCTAGCAGTGGGATTGTCTCATCTAAAAGGCTAAAAACTGAACATATTGTTTCTCATTTCATCTTTTCTTCTCATAGTGTACGTTCTCACAGTGTGTATGGTACATAATTACCAAACAGCGTGTACCGTTGTGAAATTGGTCGATCGTATATGTAACATCTCTAATTTACACAGCATGAAGAAAGCATTCCTATAAACAGACTATGTATATTCGACTATTAGACATTAGTTTCTCAACAATAGATTGCTATAAATCATGCAATATAAAGAAAAGGCAATCTGAATATTTATTTTCTTCCAGGAAAAATAATTACATATATATTCTTGAATAATCTATTCCTACTGATTCTATGACCACATTCATTTGTGTTCTTATGCAAGTAGATATGTGATCAGTGATTTTATTACAAACCATTGAACTATTTAGATGGAGATTTTAAAAACCTCATAAATGCTATAACTTAAAGAACATGTAGAACTCTCTATTACTAATCATATGTTTAAAACTCTGCTGAAGTTCGAGCTATTTGCGGGGGCTATTTCAGTAAATCCACAGAGCAACCAAGTAGAAGAAAACGTGCACAACACTCTTAAGTGTGTTTCCAAGCTCGTAATCCATCAGACAAATTTCCATAATCACCATCAAATCACAATGAAAGGTGATTAAAAAGTTAATAACACGAACACCTCAAAATCCTGATTTTGGTTGGAGAATTCAAATCAAAAATCACATAAAACTAACCTTCAAAACAAAGTTCCCACAAGTTTTAGCTGAAGTCAAGATCATCTCTAACAAATGACAAGCTCAGTTTAAAGAGAAAAATTCAAAGAAATCCTATCAAAACCTTAGCTAATCCAAAAATTAGAAATCTTTATTAAAGCTTTAATTAATCCAAAAATACCTATAAACTTGGTGAATTAGATTACTCCACAAGCTCCTAACTTCAAGATCTATCTGTGTAAGAGCTTCCCTAAAAGTCCCAAGCCTCGAAAGAACACCAAGGTCCAAGAGGAAGTTGAAACCCCCAAGGGTGTTGGAGTGGTCTAGCAGTGGGATTTTTTCATCTAAAGGCTAAAAATTTGATAACATATACCTTTTATTATTTCTTTAAAACTAAGCACATAATTTTGAAAATACCTTTTAAATATTAATTTTCCAAGGTTCTAATGGAAGTGGATATGATTGAGTACCATATATATATATATATATATATATATATATATAATATATATATATATATTATATCATATATATATATATATATATATTCATCTTTAGTGTATGGGTTGTGCAAGATAAGAAGGATAGCATGAATATATGAAGGAGAGTAAAGTACTAATTAGAGTAGGTAGACCGAAAGCAACAGAAGAATGGCCCAACAATCGACAGCAGCAATGCATGTAAATCCCTATGCTTATGAGTATTAATCACACACAAATTTTTTTTTTTCTAAGAGTAGTAGGAAACAATTTCGGTTGAGGTAGTTAAAGTTCCATGTAAAAATAATAAATAATATTTGTTTACCCTGAATAGAACTGCAGACTTCCTCGACACAAGGCAACACAGTTGCTTAATTTCCTGCGAACGGCCGGCATACCTGCATAAGAGTTTGGGATTTCTTGTCAGAAAATATTAGACATTGGGAATTTTTTATGAAGGTTAACTATCTTAATATGGTGGGTCAACAAAAAACACCTTACATGCATCCCAAATTTTAGAGCACTTCGAATACAAAATATGTAAGAACAACAGTAGGCAATTGAACAAAATGCAACTCACATTAGTTGTACTCAATATTAAGGCAAGAATTCACTATAGTAGGCACCCGAAAGGCAACACACATGCTTAATTTTCTAAGAATGGTCGGCATTCCTGCATAAGAGTTTGGGGTCTTTTGTGAGAAAGTTTTTATGGGCACTAACCATCTTAATATAGTGGATCAAGAGAAGGTACCTTACATACATCGTACATTTTAGAGTATTGTCAATACAAAATAGGTAACAGTGCAGGCAACAACCGCAGGCAGTTGAACAAAATGCAATTTACATTAGTCGCACAGAATATTAAAGGGAGAACTCACCATACCAGACATCGAAATTTCGAAAGAAGAATTAAAATGGAATTTGATTGCAAATATTCAACTGCATCTTACAACTAACTTACATCATCATCAGGAGTCCAACAATGTACGAAGTTCTAAACATGAACATAACAAACCTAAATTTAAACAAATCTGGTATTAATCAAAGTAATGTGTAAACACAATTTACCTGCATCCAATACTAAAATAGGGGCTCACCATAGCAGACACCCAAATTTGTGGGGAAGAATGAGAGCAAGAACAACACAAATCCTTGACAAATATTTAATTGTATTCTACAATTCCTTCACAAATATTTAATTGCATCCTACAACCAATTTGCACCATCAATAGGAGACCAACAATGTACACACTGCAAACCATGTACAGCACAAAAGAGAACTCAAACGAATCGTGTACAGGCAACATTCTTTTGCCGACCAAAGTAGAGAGCAAACAGCACATAACAGTAAAGAGTAAGTAATAGAGGCTTAGATATACTCTCAGATATACTTTTGGTTAATCACATTAATATCTATCCACCAAATCTTCTACTTTTCGATCCAAGATTCTATCAAGAGTGAAATGGTTGCAATAGTTGCCTTAGGTCGTCCAAGTTGCCTTACCATAAAACTCTTATGATATGAAAATTATATCAAGAGTGAAATGGTTGCAATAGTTGCCTTAGGCCGTCTAAGTTGCCTTACCATAAAACTCTTATGATATGACCGAATATTCGAAGGAAAGTAGAGAGATTCACGCTTGCGTCAACTCGAATAACTGAACGTCATAAATAACTGTTGTTGAAATGATCAGCATCGAATCATCATCACCTCATATACCTTAATTTGTTTTTAGCTTAGCTGCCCTGTTTTGGTGTAGCTTCCCTTGAGAGTTATATATGTACAACCTTAATTTGAAATAACTAAATAATCTGTGAAAATTTTAATTCATGCCTAACCTTTTCAGTAAAACAGGAAACAGAAAAAATGCTTGTCTACGAATCAGTTTTTAGAAACCAGAGAAGAACAAAAACCAACATTAATGAGGAAAATAACATTAATTTACCAATCAGTATGTAAGAGGATATGTTTACTAAAAGATATATCAACATTAAAGACTAATTGAGAATATGTCAACTTTTTTAGCATCACAAAGGGCAACAATCCGGCAACGCCCAATCCCTTCGGGCACGAAAACCAGGCCACACTACCAGTAATCCAACATGCCCAGTCTCGGGCACCTAAGAACCTACTAAAAGTAAAGCAAACTATTCTACGATAATAGGTTCAACTTAATAAACCTAACAGATAATTTAACAAAGTGAATAATCAATTTGATAACCATGACCGTAATCTCGTATGTAAAGCACAAAAGGCACCCATTAAAAAGTTGTAAATTATAAACATTAAGTACATTGGAAGTCATACTTTTGGAAATCAAAACACATGCACACCAATGACTATGGAATCCAAGATTAGTATGTCAAACACAGAAGACACCCATTGGGAAGTTGTAAAATATAAAAAATTAAGTATATTGGGAAGAATTTTGGTTGTGTATCTAAATTTTTTTCTATTCTAGTACTTAATTGGAAGTGAATTGTTATGAAATAATACTACACCGAACTCATGAAGTTCACCGAAAACATGAAGGCCAAATACATGCACACCAATAATTGTAGAACACAAGATAAGTATGTAATCACAAAAGGTATCAAATAGAAATTTATGAATTGTAAAAATTAAGTACATGGGAAGACACTTTGAGTAACCATTCCTAGATCGGAAACCACAATATAGAAAGCTCAACTCAATCGAAGACATAAAATTTAGGGAAGGCATAAAGAATTAAAAGCTAAACATTAGGCAATTATGAAGGTAAAGAGTAAAACAAACAATTTCAAGTCTTCAAAAAATTGCAACCTAAACATTAGTTTATTATGGACGTAAAGAGCAGAACCAATTACTTCAAATTCTTCCTTAAATGTAAAGGGTGTACAACCTGTGGAACCCAAGATCAACAGGTAAATAGAATAGGCAATCATGAAAAAATTCTAATTTGAAAGTTTTATGTAAAACTCAACATTATCCTATTATGAAGGGCAAGTGCAAAAATATTTCTTTACTTAGAGAATACCAATAGGACTGATCATTAAACATTTGGTCACCCAAGGCCATCCAAAA
>CM054933.1:6369750-6399667 GCA_029168755.2 Tillandsia fasciculata
AAAAATTCATCATATCTTTATCAGGCAAAGAAGTGAAGTCCAATTCAGGAAAAACATCAGCAAAAGAGCTCATAATGAAGATCGTTTTACCGGTTCAAAGTTTTCGTGCTGTCTTATGGTTGCTCTCGTGTTTAATGAGGTTGGCCTCAACAGCATGGCCCGGATTTCTCTCTCAAACTCTGAGCCAGTTTGTAGGGCGCGCGCTGGAACATCGCATTTCTTTGATCGGCATGCCTCGCGTAGAGAATTTTGTTGTGCGAGTCTATTCGGCCCTGCAGAAATTTCATATAAAATCAATTTAAGAAAGGAAACAAAATCCCAGAGACAGGGTGCTGAATAAGGTGATGATACTTGAATCTGGTTGTTGGTGATCAGCACTTCCAATTCTTTCTCCAGTCCGGTAACACTTGTCTTGAAAGCACCAGCCATTGTGTGGAGATCAACAGATATAAAAGGAAGAGTGTACTGAATGATAGCTTTGTGGCGGATTTCAGTGTACAGTGTATCAACGTGATCGTGTAAATGATATCAAGCAGCAAATTCAGTTTCAGATTCTCCAGATAATCCAGGCATGAAGCATAGCGGCTGCAAAGGGAAATTTCACAGTTAATTTAAGAAATACAAATCTCAAAGAAAGGGAAAAAAAAAAAAAAAAAAAAAAAAAAAAAAACAATAAGGACATGATACATTCGCAGGAAAATACAAATACAAGTCCCAAAAGAGCATTTGGAACCAACTCAATGGACATTTAGGAGAAGCAACAAAAATCTTAGAAACATCATTTCAATCTTTGACCCATCCATAAAATAATTTGGCCCAGATCTCTAGCGTGAGGATGATTTTTGTATACACCAAGGTTAGGTGTGCTGATTTTTTGAAGTCAACTCATCTAAAGCTGGATAGGCTTCTTGCTCCAACGTCAGTGTCTAGCAAAAAGAATTAATAGCAAAGGATTAACTTTGCAAGAAGGCAAATGAGATTAGTAGAATGGAAGTTGCATGATGTCATTATAAGAATAAACAATAAAGATAAAAGTTCTGTGGAATTAAAATGCTGGACAACCACAACTATAGGCTAAGTAAATAATACAAATTCAAGAATAAGTGCAAAAAAAAAAAAAAGAAACATCTTCCGAAGCATAAAACCAATTTGTGGAAATTATCAAGCTTCATTTGTGATTTCTGATATTAGAAGTTACACTAATAATTGAATGCAAGAACTTAAAAAAGCTTCATATGTGCCAAAATTAATCCTGAAAGATCGATAACTTCCAGTAGTATTCAGTGAAATAAACAAATAAAAAATATATATATATATATATATATATATATTGTGAACAAATAATATCTATTCAGTACCAACATCAATCATTTTTAAGTTAACAACAAATAAAATCACACGCACTCCAATCAACATCTATTTCATACAAATTACCCACACCGTACTCCAATGAACGTCTTCTATTTCATACAAATTATCCAAAACAGCAACAGAGAATCGATTAGTATAATAACCAAAACAGCAAAATAGAATCTATATGAGATCGAAAGAGGGACACGAAGAGCACGCACCTGCGGAGGAGTGCCGCAAGAGGCGGAAACGCGGGATTGGAGATCGCGGATGAGGGGGGCGACGAGGGGGTCTTTGGAGTTTGGGATGAGGACCTCGGCGGCGGTGATGATGGCCTTGATGTGCTCGAGGTTGATGACGAACGCGGGATTGGAGATCGAAAGAGGGACACGAAGAGCACGCACCTGCGGAGGAGTGCCGCAAGAGGCGGAAAACGCGGGATTGGAGATCGCGGATGAGGGGGGCGACGAGGGGGTCTTTGGAGTTTGGGATGAGGACCTCGGCGGCGGTGATGATGGCCTTGATGTGCTCGAGGTTGATGACGATCGCCCTCTCCCTCCGAGGATCGCGGAGGGATATGAGAGGAGGGGATCGAGAACCCTAAGATCCCGCGCGGGGAGCCCCGTGCGGCTCATGATCGAGTGCTTCCCAACCTCCTCGAACGCGATCGGCCGGAGTCGGAGACGACGAGCCACTCCCGGCTCCCGCCGCCCTTCCTCCTCGCGGCGGCACCTGGCTGTGGCGCCGCCGCCGCCGCCGCTGCCGTGGATGTTGAAGAAGCAGGAGAAGCAGATCGAGGAGCAGAGCTTCTGCTCAGGAGGAGAAAGAGGGAGAGGAAGTGTGGAGAAGCGGGTGAAAGGGATAGAAGGAGAGGAGAGAGATGAGAGAGAGAGAGAGAGAGAGAGAGAGCGAGAGAGAGAGGAGAGAGAAGGGAAGCTCTGCACCCCCATGTGCGTGAATAGAACACCCCATGTGCGTGAATAGAAGGAAAATAGAAGAACAATAGGATAGAAGGTAATAGAAGGGAGTAGAAGAAAAAAAAATCACATTGTCCCTGTTCGTCCTGGTTTCCTGACGTCGGATTTGAGGGCCCCCGCGGCCCCCCCCCCCCCCCCTGTTCGTCCGATCCTTCCTCAAGTGTGCCGAGCCTCCATGGACCAATCACAAAAGGGGTATCACAAAGAAGGGGAGGAATGACAGCACAGTGCGCACCCATGTGGAAGGGCGCGGGCAACCCGGCGCGGGAGAAGCGCACAGCAAGAGAGAGTAACAGGGAGAGAGGAAAACCTAGAGGAGAGGGCTCTGGGTCGGAGTCCAAACCACACCACACGAAGCACGGCTAGCCGCCACGTCGGCTCGGAACGACTGAGAGCCCTCCACGGAGGCTCGGCACACTTGAGGATTTATATCTTCTATTGATCCTAGTTGCTCCTTTCCTTTCTTTTTATTGTCAAAATTGTGATAATGTTGTTGCGTTATATTTACTTCTTGTTCTAAATTTGTGCTTATCTTGGTTTTGCATATGTTATGAAAATTGAACTTTGTATAAGCTTATTATCCTTAGGGAGCATTTGGTTCGGAATATCTTGCCAAGATTACTAGGGAGCATTTGGTTCGGAATATCTTGCCAAGATTACAGGTAATTTTGTCAGAATTACTGTGTTTGGTTTATTCAGACTGTAATCCGTTCGGTAATGTAACATTACAAACGGTACAAATTTACACCGAATATATTACCGAGGGGGTGCGAGTATCTCACATTACTAAAGGCGAATAATATTGTATATCATGTAAAATTACAATTTTACCCTCCAACCCCTAAACCCTTTCAATACGTTATTTTTAAAAAAAATTTTAATTTAAAATTTTGAATTATCAAATTTTAAATTTTATATTTTATATTTCAAATTTAGATTTTTAATTTTAAATTTTCAAATTTACATTGTAAATTAAAAAATTAAAAATTAAAAATATTAAAATTAAAAAATTTTAAATTTAGATTTTTAGTTTTTAATTTTTAATTTTTAATTTTTAATTTTTAATTTTTAATTTTTAATTTTTTTAAATTTTTAATTTTAAATTTTAAAATTTAAATTTTAAAATTTAAATTTTAAAATTTAAATTTTAAAATTTAAAAATTTAATTTATAATTTAAATTTTAAATTTTATATTTATACTTATATTTTAAATTTTAAATTTTAAAATTTTAAATTAAAATATTATATTTTATATTTTTATTCAGATTTTAAATTTAATATTTAAAATTTAAATTTAAATTCAAATTTTAAATTCAATTACAAATTATATTAGAGTTATAGTTTAATAAAAAATAATATTAAATTTAACTATAAAGGGTAATTTTGAAATAGACTATTCATTATTATTAGAATTTTGAAATAAACTATTCATTATTATTAGGATTACTGAATTTTATAAAATGAATCAAATATAATAATTCTATATATACTGTAACTTAATATTATGTTACTGTATTAAACCAAGCACGGTAATATAAGATCAGTAGTAATCTGATTCAGTAATCTCAAATATATATAGTTATGTCGATATAACTTGTAATGGTATATAGCATAAACCAAACGCATAATATATTTTTTTCCTTTGTGGGGGGGGGGGGGGGGGGCGGGGGGGCGCAAATGACAACAAATTTAATTGATGTTGTTGTTTTGAGCTTTTTGTCAAATTAATGTTCTTTTTAGTGTATTAATTTTCTAAGCTACAACTTGTATGAATTTATTCCTTAATAAGTTTTTTTTCTTTGTTGTACACAACTGGTCATAAATAAGTTATTTGAATTACATAACAATTGTCCAAGTAAAATTATCAAAAATACTAATTAAAGGTTAATGCTTTTTGTACATGTTGCATAAAAATACTAAACATAATATACATGTTGTTGGCTAATGGATGTATGAAACTAGGATCTTTACAATTTAGGGGTAGTTAAAGGATTTTTTTAAAAAAATGATCCTAGAAAAATTTAAAATTTGAAAATGACTATTTCAAAAAATTATTTGCAAAACTAACTCTCTTTTTGTCACGTTAGCGCCACAGTCTGAAGGCGGTGAATAATTCACCATTTTTAACATAAACACTAAAGACGGTGAATAGTTCACCGCCTTTAATACAATGAATAAGGCAGTGAACGATTCACCGCCTTCAGCATAAACACTAAAAGCGGTGAACGATTCACCGGCTTCTTCACCACTAACCCCCCCCCTCCCCGTGCGGCACAATGTCGTCCTTTCCCGTTACAGTGTTCCCTCTCCCCTCACACAGTGCTCACTCTCCCCCTCTCCCCCCCCCTCTCCCCACTCTCTCCATCGTTGTCGTCGCCGGAGCCGTTGCCGGAGCCGGAGCCGGAGCCCACCGTCGCCGTCCCCACTCTACTCTCTCTCTCTCTCTCTCTCTCTCTCTCTCTCACTGAGAGGGAGATCTCTCCCTCTCTCTCTCACTGTCCCTCTCTCTCTCTCTGTCTCTTTCTCTCTCGCTTCTCTCTCTCACTGAGAGGGAGATCTCTCTCCCTCTCTCTCTCTCTCTCGCTGTCCCCCCTCTCTCTCACTGTCCCTTTCTCTCTCTCACTCTCTCTCATAGTGAGAGAGTATCTCACCGTCACTCTCTCTCTCACATTGAGAGATCTCTCTCTTTATCTCTCTCTCACTGCGAGAGAGACTTTCCACTTCCGCCATCCGTCGTTGCTGTCGCCGTCCCGTCATCCCTCCTCGTCGTCACCCTCGCACGTATAGGTATATATCTTCTCAGAGTGTTCTTAAATTTCACACATTTCACAAATTTCACAAACCGAGAGTGTAATATATGGATGAAATTTCACACATTTCACAAATTTCACAAATCGAGAGTGAAATTTCATATTTCACAAATTTCACAAACCGAGAGTGTAATATGTTGATGAAATTTCACAAATTTCACAAATTGTAGTATAAAAATTTTATTTACAAATATTTTTTTTGTAGTTAAAATAACTAATCGTCGCATGTCTCTAACTGTTCATTAGGATGGACAGTTAGTTATGGATTAAAATGGTCCAAAAAATGTCGGCGGTGGAAAAAAATTAATCGCGAGACGTTACGATTCTACATATAATAGTTTCGAGACGAGAATGTATCGTTTAGCAAATTGTATAAGAGAAGAATTTCATCTAAAATTCACTATTCGTTGCCCCACAACCGGTAATGAATATGTAGCTCACGAAATAGTAGATGATGAATCATTGGAGGGAATGATTAGATTATTTGAATATTATGGTTGTGTGACGGTATACATTGAGAAAAATCTACATCCGTCAGAGAATTTTGAATTGCAAGATTGTTACACGAGAATGCTTCACAATTATATTGATGTGGGTTTATCCGCCAATTTAATGAGTGATCAAAATATTAGTAGTGATGGTGGTGTGAGAATGACAATGTTAGTAAAATTTTAATAAATTGGTGAATATTTCGCTTATTTGTTATCTTTTTTTGTAAGAGTTAATCATTATATATACGACAGAGAAAGTGAGTATTCGCCTATTGAGACTATTGTTCCTTGCTCGGTTAGTAGTGTGCCACCAACGACCACATGTGTGCCACCTACGACCACACACACGCAAGCCACAACCTCACGTGGACAATGTACGACCTCCCGTCTAGAACCTAGGATGTCTCATCTACAACTAGAACCTTATGATTGGGGGTAAGGGCAAAGCAAATTATATTTTTAATTAATGGGATGTGGAGGTGGTAATGGTGGAATTTTATTTTTAACAAATGTTCATGTTATCTACTTCCTATGAATATTAGAATAATCCTGCTATTAATGAACTTATTACTAATGTTGACGGGGGATGTGATAATATTGACGAAGGAGGTGATAATATTGACGAAGAAGGTGATAATATTGACTGGGGGTGGTGATAGTGATATTAATCATGAGGTACACCAATTAATGATGATCATTATAATAGTGAGGATGACGATTTGAATGATCCATCTCCAGATATAAATGAAGATCACGATGGAGGGTTGAATTCTCTTACAAATGCAGTTTTCAATGAAATCGACAACCTACAAATAAGCAACGAATATGTAAACAATTCTGATGAGGAAATTGAATTTGTTGATCATCCGGAATAGTTTCTTTTAGATAATAATTGGATAAATCAATATGTTGTAGATTCTATAGAGTTTGATATTCGACAACTCAATATTGGTCTACCGAGCATTGACGGGACTAGGGTTGAACGGGTCTTTCATGATAAGGCATCTTTATTGGACGCTCTAGACCGGTGGCATATTGACCATAATGTTCAAATGAAAGTATTGAAATCTACTAAAACGACTTATACTGTCAAATGCACGGTAGAAGAATGTCCATGGAGATTGCATGCTTCAATTCTTAAAGATACGACGTACTTTAGGGTGAAAATATATACTGATCCACACAGATGTGTAATTCCAATGCTGAACTCGGCGCATCATAATTGTAATTCGAGCCTTATATCTCAATTGATTCTCCCGACATTAAAGGTAAGATTTAATATGACGCCAAAAGAAATTCAAGAAATGGTGCGATCAACTTTGCATGTTGACATTGTGACACCCCCGGAATTTGAATTAGTCCTATATATAAATGATATAATAGGTAGTAAGATCCAAGAGGTTATGAGAGTTAAGCGTGCTAGAGCTAGAGTAGTTCTAGGATGGATGACCCCCTGGGAGGTGGGGCGTCACAGTTGGTATCAGAGACTTTCACCAGCCGAAAATGTGAGATGAGTCTCGGCTGAGCCAGGGTTATATAGCGGGTAAAGCGAGGCTCCCCGGCTAATGACCGTTGTGAGTGGAGTGCAGCTCCTCACAAGGTCGGCTAAGGCTAGCGAGACGAGTCTCACATCGCCTGGTGCTTGTGAGTGTGCTTGAGTCTGACGTGGACGTCAGGGCTTAAAAGGAGGAAGAATGTGACACCACCAGAATTTGGATTAGTCCTATATATAAATGATATAATAGGACTAAATCTCTAATCCGGCTATAGCATTTTGGATGGTATCAAGATCCAAGAGGTTATGAGAGTTAAGCGTGCTAGAGCTAGAGTAGTTCTAGGATGGGTGACCCCCTGGGAAGTGGGGCGTCACAGACATAACATGTTGGAAGGCTTGGCAAACAAGGAGTAAAGCGTTACAGGTTATTTACAGGAGCTGGGAGCAGTCATACACAGACTTGCCTCGTTACCTTACTATGCTGAAGGAATGTAATCCTGTTTAGGTGGCCCGCAGATAAGGAATGTAATCCTGTTACTTTATGGCGTCTGGATCATAGGTGGCTCGTAGATGGGTTTTGTCGCTTTAGTCATGGATTCGCACATTGTCGGCCGGTAGTGAGTATTGATGCCACTCATATACGGCAAATACGAAGGTTATGCTTTGATAGCGACGGCTGCAGATGCAAATAATGGAATATATCCTTTGGCATTTGCAATTTATGAGGGGGAGAATGGAGGGAGTTGACGATGGTTTATGCATAACATGCGTCAATATGTTACTCGCAATAGAGCAATTTATTTATTTCTGATCGATTTCCTGAATTGAGGGAAATAGTGGCTGATATTTATCCTCCACGACAAGGTCACTCGCATCGTTGGTGTTTTCGACACATAAAAGTAAATATGAATAAGCGTTTCAAAAACGATATTTTGTTAGATAAATTCTGGTCCATCGGAAGTGCTTCAACACCGACAGAATATTATAAGCTAAAGGAAGAATTTGATGCGCTGGATCACGATGCTTGGAAGTGGGTGGATGATCTTGAAAGATATAAAGAGTATTGGGCAAGGTATTTGATGGAGGGCGACGATTTGGGTTAATGACTACGAATATTTCTGAATCCTTAAATGGGGTATATCTTTCTGAATCCTTAAATGGGGTATACTTAAGGGGATTCATGCTTTGCCTATCATGACTTTTGTTGCGGTGACATTTTATAAACTTAATACGTATTTCTTACAACGCCGTGATTATGGTGAAAGTGTGGTGGGCATGCCAACTCCTAAAATACAAAGAATAATTACAAAAAGTATGGATACGGCCCGGGGACACATTGTCCAACGATTTGGCCTAATGGAATTTGAAGTAAATACTGGAGAGTTCTCATACAAAGTCATCGTGAATGGAACAGATGCAGAATGTTCATGTGGTGAATTTCATCTAACAAGAATACCTTGCTCGCATCATGTCACGCCCCGGCGTCGAAACTGCGACCTGGGCTCGCCAACAGATCCGCCGCCCATACGGAAAGCCCCGTATAGACGAAGCGACTAACCTACAAAAGATCAACTACACTATACAGATATCAGAGCTGAAAGTAAACTGCTAAAATGAAAATAAATACAACGCCCCACAAATACAAGCCAAGTCCTCACTAATACCTAAATCTCTCTAAAGTAAAAGAAATATACATGAAAAGTCCCAAAAGTGAACCCTGACAGTACAAATACATCACCAAAATGGGGTACATCTACTCTCTCTGGAAGACGACTGGTAGGGATCTAGCTCGCGACTCCCTTACCTCGATCAGCAGGATCAGCAACTGGAGCAGCAAGAACAGGAGTAGAGGTCCCTGGGAAAAAAGACATCACGGCGGGTGTGAGAACTACATCCCACAGTAGTTCTCAGTGGGTACCGCCAACAAGCCCGACGGTCTGCCCACTAAGTCTACTAGAGGCATAAAGTAACAAATGCAGTGCTGAAAGGAAGAGCTGGAAAAATAAACTCTACAGCTACTATGCCTTTATCTAGATGCTCAAGAAGTGGAACAGAAGGGAACATGATGCATCTACTATCTCTCAACTCAGATCACCCAATCTACACTGACTGCCACATAGGGTCTAGTCAAACCTGCGCCTACCTACTGCGTTACATCCAAAAAGGACCGGACTTACGTAGGGCATCCGTGACTGCCAAAACTGGCCCAGCCAGAGGGACTGCATCGATAAGTCGCGATAGCAAATATCAGGCCCAGCTCTGGAGTGGCACTCGAGGGGCGCGACCCCACCGAGGAAAGTATCCGCGCATCTCTGTCGAGCTCAAATGTGGCTCATGCAGGCTATAGTCCAAATCCTCAATCAACAAGATCGACAGTAGCAAACAATACCCTCACTCACTCACAGGCTGGAAAACTACACAGCCGGGACCCACCGTCAACTCAGATGGCTTCCAAAAACAAAACACTGGTCTAAATACTGCTACCAGACTCCACTCGGCCCCCAGGCACGAGTGTAACATGCACCCCACAACAACCCGACCTCTCGGCCCACTACCCGGGCGAGGAAACTCTAAGTCCAGGATGAAATAATAAATGACAGTGTGGGAATGTCTAAAACAATAATATCCTAGCCCAAGTTGGAGTTTTCTACTAGTCTGGTTGAACATGCTGCATATGGCGGGGGTGCTAGGTCAAGTTCCAAGATAACAATAATTTAACAGATTGTAGAAAGCAGAAAGATCATATGATCATCAATATAACAGTAGGAAATATCAATTCTCACATTCTAGCATGCTACATAGTACATTCACAACCATGCATGATCCTACATCAATAGAATTAATGTACAGTCCATAGATCTTGAAGATGAGGCAACCCACATGAAAGTGCTATGCTGTCCCAAGTCCAACAGCTGAAAATACCCAAGAATAAATATCTCCATTTTTCCCCAGTTCCAACGGGTTCAGAAATACCCGCAAACCCTCCTGGGTACAACAATAAGGTCCAAAGTTACACTTTATTCCAAAAATATCCAAGTACATACAATCTGTTGGGAACAGTCCCACAAATGTGAAATTTTCACCTGTAAATAAAACTTCAAAAAATCCAATAAAAATATGACGGCGATCCTCGCAAAGCTTAGATGTCAATCGAGCCCTTAAACGTCGAATTCCGATACCCGGATGCAGAGATAAAAATCTGACAAGGTGCTGCTATCCAAAAGATCCACTAGCAGTAAAGGGGGTCAAAAACGTACCAGAAACCCCAATAAAAGCTAAAATATGAGAAAAGTGGATAGTACAAAAATCGTAGATCTACCTCTTGTGAAACCGACGCCACAAAAATTGTCCAAAAATACTGTCGGAGCAGCTCTGTGGACCTCGCAGACCGAAATGTGACGATAACGGGCCTCCGATGAAAGAACGTCTCTCTGCGCTACGATGCCGAAGTCGTCGACGCCGCGGCCTCCAAAAATTCCGAGCCTCCTTCACAAGATGCACAATAAGATAAGAAACAACTTTGCTAAAGTGTCCAAGGGCAGGAGAGTTCGGGAAAGAGCCCAAACTCGGAGTGGAAGGGGGCTATTTATAGGAACCAAAAAATCCCCTTTTATTGGGCTTTCGGGCCCAATTTCCGGGCGCCCGAAAGATTCGGGCGGCTACAGTGTTGGGCCCGACCCAACACTGTGCATGCCCGAATTACCCTGGAGCCGCCACGTGTCCACGCAGCTCTCCCCACGCCCGGCGCACGCGCGCCCGCCACTCGCGGAGCGCTGCGTGACCCGACAGCGCAGCGTGGGGCGGCTGCGCCCGCCAACCGCAGGGCACCACATGGCGCCCCCACGTCGCGGGTCACCTGCCCCAACTGCCCCGACCTGCTCCCCGCGTTGCGAGTGCCGCGTGCGTGTGGACCGTCCAACCCGGGGCCGCCACGTGGCCCGCCCTGGTTCACTGCACCCGCCGCGCGCGCCAGTGAACCGCGCCGCGTGAGCGCGCCAACCAGGAGCCGCCACGTGTCCCCCGCACTCAGCCCATGCACCAGCGCCATCTTTCCGTGGACCGCGCCGCATGCGCCGGCCAATCCAGTGCTGCCACGTGGCACCAGGCCGGTCCACGGTGTTACGGAATTTGAGTTGGCGTATTTCGTGATTGTATTAAGTCTTGAAGATTGAAGATGAAGAAACTTTGGATCGTATACCTCAATCTCAAGAAAGAAGAATTCAAAAGGATCAGGTACGTTTAACTAAAGAATTTTGATGATCCGAATACTTCTTATAGTGTAGAAACACCTGGAAGAGGTTTTATTTGCTTAAACATCAAAAACTGGACATGGGACATGTTCAGGATCCGGATCGTGGCTTGCAATCCGGATCCCGAAGGGTGTTTGTTCATACACTGGTTCAATCCGGATCGCAGCATTTTGATCCGGATCCCGAACACTGGTTTTACCTTTTGCTTCCGATCCGGATCAGGATTTGCAATCCGGATCCCGAATGTGATGTTTGGTGAAACTGTATGAACGATCCGGATCGGGGACTACGATCCGGATCCCGAACAGGCAATTTTCTGGAAACCGTCTTTTGTGCTTCTGCAATCCGGATCGCCAAATCCAATCCGGATCGCCGTCGGTAAAACTTTCCAGAAAAGGCTGTTTTTGATCCGTATATTCTTCCTAGGGTTTCTAACCTATAAATAGGCCCTATATTCATTTCTAGGGCATCCGCTATTACAGAAAAAAATAGCCGAAAAGAAAAATCCACATATAGAGAAGAAAGGAAATCAATAGATTTATTCTATGTTTCTTCATCTATATTGATTGATTTGATTCTAGGTTTTCCATACTCACATTTTGAGTAGAATCAAATCAATGAATACTTAGATGGTATTTCCGATCTATCTTTAATCTAAGTATTCGGCGGATCATCACCACCCAAACAAACAACGATTTACCCCAAAATCGGCGCGTGGACTCGCGTGGCCTTGTGGATTCAAGGTGCAACCGCTCTCGTGGATTCGGAGCGAGGTACGTTCGTGGATTCGAAGCGTGCCATTGGGTGAAGACCGTGGATTCGGTCGGACGTCGTGGACTCGACGTTGGACGCTGTGGATTCAGCGTTGGGCGCGGATCGTGGATTCGAGAAGCGTCGTGGAGCGAGCGGAGAAGATCTACTAGGAGCGTATGGTAAAAGGTTGAGTCGTCTGTGAGTACGTTATATCACCTTGTACGTGTGTTAATTCTAGTGGATTTCGCCGTGTTATCGGTCCCGTGGTTTTTTACTCCGGTTTGGAGTTTTTCCACGTAAAAATCTTGCGTGTTCTTTTATTTTTCCGCATTGGGTTTTATTGCGCAATGATTTTTTGAGTGTTTATTGTTTACACCTATTCACCCCCCTCTAGGTGTTTTTTCCCCTATTTAGATCCAATTACTTATAACCCAACAAGTGGTATCAGAGCGGGAATAGGGTTGTAAACAATGGTTGAAGGTGGAAACATCAATCGACCCCCTTTCTTTGATGGAACAAATTATGCGTACTGGAAAGTACGGATGAAAGCCTTTTTAATTTCCATCGACGAAAGGGTGTGGCAATCAATTGAATTAGGATGGTCTAATCCAACTGAAATTTTAGATGATGTTCGCACCTTAAAACCTAGGTCGAAATGGACCAAGGAAGAGATAGACTTATCTTCTTACAATGGCAAAGGAATTAATGCTCTATTTAATGCTTTGTCACAAACTGAGTTCTCTCGCGTCTCGGCATGTGAGACTGCGAAAGAAATCTGGGATGTTCTTCAAGTTACGCATGAGGGAACTAACCTAGTGAAGATTCAGAAACTGCAAATGCTTACGAGCAAGTTTGACTCTATCTCTATGGCAGAGAATGAATCTTTCACTGACTATTACACACGATTGCAAGACATCGTAAACTCATGTGCTAACTTGGGAGAGAAGATTCCAGAATTTAAAGTTGTAAGAAAAATTCTAAGAACTCTTCCTGAACGATTTCGCCCGAAGGTCGCAGCCATTGAAACAATTAAACACCCGGACGAAATGCGTGTAGAAGAATTAGTAGGTGCTTTACAAACTTATGAAATGACATTTCCTACTAACTATTCTTCTGGAAAGGCATCCTCTTCTAAGTCTTCAGGTTACGCATTGAAATCAACTAAAGAAGAAGACGCGGATTCATCCTCCTCGGACGACGACGAGAACCTTTCTATGGAGGACTTTGAGAAGCAGCTCGCTCTCTTGACAAGGAAGTTTCGCCGCAACTTTCGAAGGGGAAATTCAAGCAAAACTCCATCCTTCGGAAAGTCGAAGAAAGGCAAGGGTTCTTCAAGCTACAAGTCAAGAAAGCAAGAGAACTTCTCAAAGGATAAGAAAAGTTCAGAGGGACAAGTTCAGTGCTTCAAATGTCGAGGCTACGGCCACATTGCAACGGAGTGTCCCAACAAGAATCCGGCAAAGAAGAAAGCGATGCAAGTCGTTACTTGGGATGACAACTCCACGTCAAATGAGTCATCCTCAAGTGATGAAGAAGACAACGCGACAGCTTTCCACGCGTCCACTACATCTTCACCCTTCATGTGCTTAATGGCAAGTACATCCGATTCACTGTCCAACTCCACTGTTGAAAAGATTGCAACGGACGATGAATCAGATGATTCGGAAGGTGAAGATTTTGCTCTAGCCTACCACAGCTTTTGAGGGATTCAAAGAAACTGGCTAAGCAAAACAAGGGGTTGAAAGGGAGATTGCAGGATCTCGAAGAAGAAGTAAAAAGGGTAACCTCTCTCTCAACCGATCTTGAAGTGGAAAGGGATAATCTGATTAAAACAAATGTTTCCCTTCAAGAGTCCAATGAGCAACTCGAGAAGAATTATATGGATATGGTGAACAAAGCGAATTACTTCTTGAAGCTCAACGGCGAGGCTCGACAGGAAAAATTGGAAATGACGGAGACCATACGCCAACTGAAGGATGACTTAAAGAGATTTTCTTCTGGAAGGAGTAAGTTGGACAGACTTCTTGGTCTTGGTCAAAGAAATAAGTTCGGCCTCGGATACACTCAAACTGGAGACATTCCAAGTTCGAGTGGGACAGTATTTGTGCCTCAGTCGGTATCTCCTCCTCCGACACCGGAATTCACGACAAGCAACGACAACAAGCCTACTACATCCTCCTCGGGATCGACAAGACCTAAGGTATGTTTTCGTTGTGGCATTTCAGGGCACATAAGGAGAAATTGCAAGACGGAAGCCAAACGCACACCTCAAGCACCTCTTGCAATGACTACCAAAAAGGCTATTCCTCGAAATCAACTGCAAATCATTGAAGGAAAAGAGCCTTGGTAGTACACCGCTCAAGACGACATCATCAAGGAGCAGCAATTCTTCAAGCAAGACGCTCTCACCTAGGAAATCAACTTCACGATCATTACCGACGCATTCCAAAAAGGTTTGGGTGCGCAAAGGTGAAATTTTCCCTTGTCTTGCTACCAATGTTTCCTTGCATGCATATGATAGTTCGTCTTGGTATCTGGATAGCGGGTGTTCCCGTCATATGACCGGTGATAAAAACTGTTTTCAAACATTTGAGAAAAACTCCGGAGGACTTGTTGTTTTCGGAGATGGTCGGTCTTCCAAAATTGTTGGAAAGGGAACGGTAGCTATTCCAGATGGCCCGGTTCTAGATAATGTGTTATTTGTTCATGGCCTTAAGACTAACCTCATAAGCATAAGTCAACTTTGTGATAGTGGTTATTCAGTTAATTTTTCATCTGATAAATGCACTGTAACTGACATGAACCATGCTTTCTTTTTAAAGGGGGTTAGATCAGAAAACAATTGTTATGTAGTTCCTCTAAGATTTCTGAAAAATGTAACCTAGCATCTTTGAAAAATGAAACACTTTGGCATGAAAGGCTAGGTCACATAAACTTTAAGGAACTTGCTAGAATTTCAAACAAAGATGTGGTCAAGGGGGTTCCGAAACTTTCTTTTGAACAAAACCTTGTGTGTGGCGGTTGCCAAAAGGGAAAACAGTCTAGGACTGCACACAAGAACTTGAACCACATAGGTACAAAACGGCCTTTGGAACTTTTGCATATGGACTTAATGGGGCCAACTCGTCAACCATCTCTGGGAGGTAAATGGTATATTTTCTTATTGGTTGATGATTTTTCTAGATATACTTGGGTAGCATTTTTAAAAGAAAAAGCTGATACCTTTGATTCTTTTCTCGAAATCTGCAATCGTATTATGATTGAAAAGAATGAAAGGATTACTCGAGTTAGGAGTGATAGAGGTGGGGAATTCATAAATTCCAAATTCATTGATTTTTGCACTTCTAATGGCATTAAACATGAATTCTCCGCACCTTACACACCTCAACAAAATGGTGTAGTCGAGCGCAAAAACAGGGTCGTACAGGAAATGGCACGTGTTATGCTTCACAGCCGGAACTTACCTTTTTATTTTTGGGCTGAAGCGGTGAACACTGCTGTTTATGTTATTAATCGCGTGTATTTGCGCCCGGGGACATTGAATACACCATATGAACTTTGGTTTTGTAGAAAACCTAACATCAAATATTTTCGTATCTTTGGGAGTCGGTGTTTTATTTTACGTGATCGTGAGAATCTTGGAAAATTTGACTCTCGAAGTGACGAAGGGATTTTCTTAGGTTATTCTACAAACAGCAGAGCATATCGAGTTTTTAACTTAGAATCTAAGACGATCGTAGAATCGATAAATGTTAAGGTAGATGAAGCTTTTCACTTTGAATCTGAAAAATCTACCCTCGATATCTCTCTTGATGATGATACACCTGCTAATGCATCTTCTTCTAACAATTCTTTCGATAATAATGTTGATGCATCTAACGGTTCTTCAAGTTTATCTGATGTGCAGGAATCATCTCGTGTACCTCCGTCTACTCCTCTACCTCAAACGTTACGCATCTCCAAGGATCACCCTGAATCGAACATCATTGGAGATCCACAAGAAGGAGTTAGAACACGGAGACAATTGGTTTGCGGATTTGCATGCTATGTATCTCAAATCGAACCAAGGAATGTTGATGAAGCTCTCCAAGATGACTACTGGATTAAAGCAATGCAGGAAGAGCTCCATCAATTCGAGCGAAACAAAGTCTGGGAATTAACGAAGCCTCCGAAGCAACACAATGTGATAGGTACCAAATGGATCTTCAAGAACAAGAAAAATGAAGAAGGTACTATCATCAGGAACAAAGCAAGGTTAGTTGCTCAAGGCTACTCTCAAGTAGAAGGTATAGACTTTGATGAAACTTTCGCCCCTGTAGCTAGACTCGAGTCCATTCGTATATTGTTTGCGATTGCTTGTCATTTTAAAATCAAATTATTTCAAATGGACGTTAAGAGCGCCTTTTTAAATGGGTTTTTAAATGAGGAAGTTTATGTGGCTCAACCGAAAGGTTTTGTGGATCATAAACTACCTAACCATGTTTTTCGTCTGAAAAAGGCTCTTTACGGTCTGAAACAAGCACCGCGAGCATGGTACGAAAGGTTGACAAAGCACCTTTTGGAAAAGGGCTACACTCGAGGGGGAGCTGACAGGACTCTCTTTGTGAAGCATTATCAAAACAATTTCATAGTTGCTCAAATCTATGTCGATGACATTGTTTTTGGAGCAACAAGAGATAATGATGCTTCTAAATTCGCGGAGACCATGGAAAGCGAATTTGAGATGTCCATGATGGGCGAATTGAATTATTTTCTTGGATTACAAGTTAAACAAAACGATGAAGGAATTCACTTGTGTCAATCCAAGTATGCACTGGAGTTGGTCAAAAAGTTTGATCTTGAAAATTCTAAGGATTTTCCGACTCCAATGGGAACTAGCCATAAGGGACTTGGAAGTGAATCACAAAGTGAGAATGTAGACGAGAAACTGTATCGCAGTATGATTGGAAGTCTACTATATCTCACGGCTAGTCGCCCGGATATATCCTTCAGTGTTGGGATTTGTGCGAGATATCAATCAGCACCGAAGGAGGTTCACCTGAAAGCGGTGAAACGGATCATCCGGTATATCAAAGGTACAATCAATTTCGGAATTTGGTATCCTATGGGAACGACTTTGGATATTGTTGGATACTCAGATGCCGATTGGGCTGGATCAGTGGATGACCGGAAAAGCACGAGTGGTGCATGCTTCTATCTTGGCCATTGCCTTGTTGCATGGCACAGTAAAAAGCAGAACTGCATAGCACTCTCGACTGCCGAAGCGGAGTACATTTCTGCAGGAAGTTGTTCAACCCAATTGATTTGGATGAAAAGCGTGTTGAGCGATTTCCGGATTTCAACATCTTCGGTAACCATTTTATGTGACAACACTAGTGCTATTAACATTTCTAAAAACCCTGTGTTGCACTCTAGAACAAAACATATTGAACTTAGATATCATTTTCTTAGAGAGCTAGTTGAATCAAACATTCTTCAACTGTCATATATTTCAACTGAGGATCAATTAGCTGATATCTTAACAAAACCTTTGGATCAAAAACGTTTTATTCACTTGCGTAAAGCAATTGGCATGCTTTCCTTGAAATAAACTCTTTTGAAACCTTTGCTTAGGTTAGGTTTTGTTTTTGTTTTTGTTTTGTTCTTTATCTATGTTTTGTACATAGGACATTAATTGAGCATAAATCATAATTGACTTTAATTGCATCCTTTTATGCATTTAGAAATTTATTATGCTTTTGATGTCATAATATTTCAATGTTGCAATGATCATTTACGTTAATTAAACCATCTTTTAAGTGATCAAAGTCAATTTCTCTCTCAATGATCTCTTGGTATAGTCATTATCATATTTGATTGCTTAGTCGAGTATGAATTCGAGATCAATGGTTTGGTTGAATACCTTATATATTAAATAATTGATAGCCAATTGAGGGGGAGTCAATGAAATGTAAAATGCTCAAAAGATGTGGAAAGAGTTACATCCCAATGAGGAGTGTGAAAACTACCACCACATGGAGAAAATGAAAAAAAAGATACTCCATGAATGAAAAGCAAATTTTTGTTTTGAAAATTGTTGATGAAATTCATATTGAAATACTTGACTCAGTCGTATTTCATGGTTGGTATAAGGTGGGATTTTTAGTAAAAGATGCTCAAAGAGCCACTCCTTCAACAGATTGTCTAGATATATTATCTAACTTATCTGGGATTTCAAACATCTATTGATCTTGGTATTTCATTTTCTTTACCAAAATTGATGATTTGATAAAGGCATTACACATAAGATCAGGATAGATGTAATTGAAGTTGTTCAACTTTAAGTGTTTTAACTTTCGTAAATTTTCGTTTCATTTTTGGGTATTTTTGATAGATTTTGCATAATCTATTTCTTGTTGTATGAAACGATGTCTTTTGTTTAAAGTTGACATGGTAAAGTGCTTACATACTTTTTCTGGATTTTATGGAATTTTTCTAAATTTTTCTGGAGAAAAAGTTGAAGCCGATCCGGATCGGGGTAAGTGATCCGGATCCCGAACGCAGGATTCTTCCTGCGGGTAGCCGATCCGGATCACATTCTCGATCCGATCCGGATCACGGCTAGGGTTTTTATAAGAACAAAGAGGATTTGATTTCTTTTACCCTAATCTTTTGTTCTCAAGTCTCTAGAGCTTCTCTCTCTAGATTTCTTGCATCTTGGAGCTTCCAAACTCAAAGTTCTTCGGATTCAAGTAAGTTTTATTGATCAAAACTCGGTTTTTCACAGTTTTTCATCAAACGTGAGTTGAAATCTTGGAACTTTTTCGTTTGTGAATGGTTTTTGATCAAATTTCTTTTGAAATAAGAACTCTGGGTCAATTAGTTTTGCTTTTATGCTGGGTTTTCTCAAGATAAACGAGTTTTTAGGCTTCGATTTCTAAAAATTCTGTTTTAGGGCATAAAAGAGGAATTTTTGAAAATCATGGAATTGATCTATTTTTAAAATTCTTTTTGGAAAACTAATTTGATTCTTGGCTTCTCTACATGATTATGATTGTCTAGGTACAATTTTTCAAATTTTTCAAAATTGACGATTTTTCATATGTTCTTGAGTTGGTTTCACAGGACACTTTCTCAAAACTCAAAGCACTTCAGCAATGGTGATCACCTGGATCATTTTCCTACTTGCTGCCATGGTCCATGTTAAGGACACTGCCAAACCTAAGAAAGCAAAGAGAACCAAGCGAGCTGAGAATGATTCCGACACGGATTCGGAAACGGACTCGATTGACTGGGATAACCTAGAGATTGAGGAAGATGTCCCTATTGTATCCAAAGGGAAAGCACCTGCAGAAGCCTCAAAAAGACAAAGTTCCTCCTACTGCTGCAGAAAAGGGAAAAGCTCCCATGGAACCAAGTCAAATTAGAACACGAACAAAGACTGGCGTAAGAAAACGAGGCAGTACAACGGGAATTTCAATTGAGGAACCAATTGCTAGCCAGCCCCCTCCTCAGGAATTCATTAGCTCCACAAGAATCAAAGATTTTGAAAAGAGGGAATGCATTGGGAAAGACATGTCAATGTCCAACAGATGAGAATCGATCTGCAGAGTTTGGAGTTCTGTTTGACCAAGTTGGTCTTGCTCCAATTTGCAACTTTCCTGAATCAACTGGGTACTGTCCACACTCAGTTCGAATGTTTTATCAAAATGCTGCAAGTCTTATAGATCATGAGGACGGACGTCGAGAATTTCATACCGTGGTTAAAGGTATCAAGATCAAAGTCACTCCCCAACTGATTGGAGAGGTGCTTAATATGAAAGCCAGATCTGATGGACTCCACTACCTGAAGACTCAAAGCTTCAACGCCAACTCGTGGAGAGTTGTAGTTAATGGAATCTGCTTCCGGAAACTTTGTCTACCGGAAATTCTGTTTTCTCCAAAGAACTTAAAAAGAGTACAAGTACATAAACTTCATTGTCTGTTACAACATTCTTCCCAATATGAACACGAAAGTCCTTCGATGGGATAGAATGCTCTTTCTTTATCTTCTTGGCAACCCGACCATTTTGATGGGAGCAAATATGAATATTCCGTATCTCATTTGGAATAGGATGACGCGGTATGTCGAACACTCTCACCCCACAGAGCGACTACCATACCCAATGATTATCATGCGCATCCTTAAAAAGTTTAAAGTGGATACAAGCGCGAGCTCTTATATGTATAGTTTGGGGACAATAAATGAGACAACTATTGTAAAGTCTCTGTCAACAAAGCAAGATGATCCCCCATCTCCTCCAATCCGGCAACGAGCTCGACAACCAGCAACTACTTCCACAGCTCCAGTTCCTCCTCCACAGCAGGCACCACCATCCACCTCTGACGATGATGCCTCTGTCACCTCTATCTTAAAGA
Organism: Tillandsia fasciculata; assembly: GCA_029168755.2. NCBI lineage: Eukaryota > Viridiplantae > Streptophyta > Magnoliopsida > Poales > Bromeliaceae > Tillandsia > Tillandsia fasciculata. The sequence goes on from CM054933.1 coordinate 6,390,274, forward strand.
ACAACAGCGGCTGTCGAATGAACAGGAACGTATGTCGGCTGAGTTCACTGCAATGCGAGGAGATCTTCATACTATGAAAAATGAGATGGAAGTCCTCACAGCTTCTCAAATCACTTTGAATAAGTCCGTCTCATCAGTGAAGAAACTAGTGAAGAAGTTGTTTGCTAAAATGGGATGCACAACATCTGATGACTCCGACTCTCAGGAGTAACTTTCTGTTTTAATCGTTTTGCTCTAACTTTGCAGGTTTTTCAATTTGATCTTTGCTTGTTTGCAGGTTTTAATTTTTGTTTATCTTTTTAACTCTCCTTTGTTTTGTAATTATTTGGCTTTGTTTTGTGACAAAAAGGGGGAGAGAGTTAGAGAGAACTTTGAGAACTTTGAACAATGAACAATGATTGTGAACATTAAGGTAAGTATCTTCAACTCAACTTTGGTTTTTTTTTGTGATTTGTGCATGCTCCTACTAACTATTCGACTAACTATTTGGGCATGTAATATGACTAACAAGTTGATGTTGGACTAACATACTTTGACATTTGGTTTTCGACTGCTTAGAAGATATGTTGGTTTTAACTATGATTCTCTTACATATCTGAATTTTTCAAATGTCATGATGAGAATAAACTCTATCTCTGTATTGGTTTTGTATGTTTCAATTCTTGAGGTATCTAACGATTTTGTTTGTCAAGAATGTTTTCTGTGTGCAGAGATTACAGATGTCTAAGTCTAGAGTCTGTTCTAGGAGTTTATCTCATGTTTTTAATTTCTGGATCTCTTTTGTAAATTTTTGTTGTATGGTGATAGCAACAAAAATATCTTTTTGAATTTTCTTTTGTGGATTTGTGTTTTGTCACGAAACCGCCAAAGGGGGAGATTGTTACGGAATTTGAGTTGGCGTATTTCGTGAATGTATTAAGTCTTGAAGATTGAAGATGAAGAAACTTTGGATCGTATACCTCAATCTCAAGAAAGAAGAATTCAAAAGGATCAGGTACGTTTAACTAAAGAATTTTGATGATCCGAATACTTCTTATAGTGTAGAAACACCTGGAAGAGGTTTTAATTGCTTAAACATCAAAAACTGGACATGGGACATGTTCAGGATCCGGATCGTGGCTTGCAATCCGGATCCCGAAGGGTGTTTGTTCATACACTGGTTCAATCCGGATCGCAGCATCTTTGATCCGGATCCCGAACACTAGTTTTACCTTTTGCTTCGATCCGGATCAGGATTTGCAATCCGGATCCCGAACATGATGTTTGGTGAAACTGTATGAACGATCCGGATCGGGGACTACGATCCGGATCCCGAACAGGCAATTTTCTGGAAACCGTCTTTTGTGCTTCTGCAATCCGGATCGCCAAATCCAATCCGGATCGCCGTCGGTAAAACTTTCCAGAAAAGGCTGTTTTTGATCCGTATATTCTTCCTAGGGTTTCTAACCTATAAATAGGCCCTGTATTCATTTCTAGGGCATCCGCTATTACAGAAGAAAATAGCCGAAAAGAAAAAATCCACATATATAGAGAAGAAAGGAAATCAATAGATTTATTCTATGTTTCTTCATCTATATTGATTGATTTGATTCTAGGTTTTCCATACTCACATTTTGAGTAGAATCAAATCAATGAATACTTAGATGGTATTTCCGATCTATCTTTAATCTAAGTATTCGGCGGATCATCACCACCCAAACAAACAACGATTTACCCCAAAATCGGCGCGTGGACTCGCGTGGCCTTGTGGATTCAAGGTGCAACCGCTCTCGTGGATTCGGAGCGAGGTACGTTCGTGGATTCGAAGCGTGCCATTGGGTGAAGACCGTGGATTCGGTCGGACGTCGTGGACTCGACGTTGGACGCTGTGGATTCAGCGTTGGGCGCGGATCGTGGATTCGAGAAGCGTCGTGGAGCGAGCGGAGAAGATCTACTAGGAGCGTATGGTAAAAGGTTGAGTCGTCTGTGAGTACGTTATATCACCTTGTACGTGTGTTAATTCTAGTGGATTTCGCCGTGTTATCGGTCCCGTGGTTTTTTACTCCGGTTTGGAGTTTTTCCACGTAAAAATCTTGCGTGTTCTTTTATTTTTCCGCATTGGGTTTATTTGCGCAATGATTTTTTGAGTGTTTATTGTTTACACCTATTCACCCCCCTCTAGGTGTTTTTTTTTCCCCTATTTAGATCCAATTACTTATAACCCAACACACAGCTTCCCCCATGCACCAAAACGCGAAAAATTTTCGGGGTTCCCTTTTTGGGCATCCAGACTCCGAAAAAGGCAAGTAAATAGTCGATTTTCGACGCTTTTTCGCGCTGAATCCAAATATGACCTCGGATTAGCCTAAAGCCCTTTCTAAATTCCGACAAACACAGCCGGAAGGCAGGCTCAATCCCGAAGCCTCATTGAGTCCGTCCAACGCGCCCATTTGACGCGTTGCGGATCCCACACACCAACAATAGGTGTTCTACATCACGGGTCATGGGAGAAGCTACACGGGGATCGGGGTCACTACACATCTCCTAACAGTTTGTAGTACTTCACAAATAAGAATAGACTATTATATTTTTCGTTCACGTTGGTATAGTATGGACTGCTATCGTGAGACTTACGTATCACATTTGTATCCTGTTCCTGATAGACGACACTAGCAACGACCCCAAGGCCCCCCGATTGTACTGTCTCCTATACGAAAGAAAAAAAGGTCGTCCACGATCTACACGTATTTGCAATATTTTGGACGATAGGGGTGGTCGACGAGGAAAATGCACCATTTGTAAACAAGAAGGCCACTATAGGAGCACATGTCCACAAAATTTAGAAGAGTGCAACAAGGATGCCAGCGTATGACTTGTTGAATTCATATTTATGTAGATGTAATATTTTGCCTTTTTAACTATTATGTTACTAATATAGCATTGCATATTGCAGATGACAGATCTAGAGGACGCGAGTCCAGTTGATTCATCGGTTCTATCAGAGCAAAATCTCCATAGGTCGGAATTTATCATAACTGAGGTAAGAGCTAACTATATTTTTTTAGCAGCATCTCCAGTTGATAATTATCGTAATATCAATAAGCTGAATTGATAATCTAACTATATTTTTTTGCATCATAAGGGTATTGTGTTGTTCAGTTCACGGAGCATGGGCGCAAACTAAACCAGTGGGAGCTTGACCATCCAGCAATGCTAGATCTACTGCAACAGTCTGGATTCGACGGGGTAGCACGACTTAGACGCGTGCAGCTAGATCAGGCTTTATTAGCCACACTTGCTGAGAGATGAAGACAGGAGACCCAGACTTTCCACTTCAGACATGGTGAGATGACCATTATACTTCAGGATGTGCCGGTTATTTCTGATATTCGTCTGGACAGTCCGCCCATGACCGGAACTGCACTACACGATTGGGAGGATTCATGCGAGGCATTGTTAGGAGATGTGCCGGATTATATGGGGGGAGGGGGCAGATTCGTCTGGATTGGCTATATCAGCATTATCACCATATACATCTGGATGCCCCCGCAAGAGTAGTTGCAACTACAGCCCATGCATACATATTATATCAAATTGGTTGTAGTTTATTTTCCAACCCCACTGTATATAGAGTTCATCTGAAGTGGCTACTACTTTTGGATGATTTTGTGGTATGCGGCACTTTAGCATGGGTGGCAGCTACTTTGGCATATCTCTATCGAGCGCTAGGAGCTGCCTCGCTAAACGGGAAGGCCGAATGTTGTTGCTTTGGGACCTTATTACAGGTATAATATGTAATATTTGGATTTCAGTATTGTATTAATATATTGGTATTTAATATTTTATTTATTATATTAAGACGCTGGTATAATTTTTAGATTTGGACTTGGGGCCATATTCATATCGGCTGACCTACAAGCGTTCTAGCACTGTCTAATATAGTAGATTGCCCTCTGGGTTGCCGGTAAGATAAATTTATTTAATATTTATTATATTTCAAATGCAATTGTATCTAATATATGTATTTTATAATTTAGATGGGCCAATGCTGGAGGACTACGATTCAGAGCGAAGGTCAGGACTACTGACATTAAGTTTTATCGAGATGAGTAAGATCAGCAGAGAGAGACGCAGGTATGTAAATGTTGTATTTAATACTTTAAATATATTTTTTGTAAACACTTTTATATTAACTTATCATTTTGTATCATTAACAGATTATATGGATGTCGTACACAAATCCTATTTTAGGCGCATTACTGGACTTTTGTGTGTTAGGGCTCGCAAGTCTGGCGATCAAAACGGTCACCATCTGCTTTCATATAGTAGAGATGCATGTACCAGATCGAGTCCTGCGACAGTTCGGCCTTCTCCGGCATATACCGATTAATATGAAGACCATCCGACGCGTGACATCACGTGGGCGTCCGGATGAGGATTGGGTCGCTTTTCACGCCGCACATATCGAGAGGTGGTCTGAGAGATTAGATCACATTTTTTATCAGCTCCCGGTTGCTGGTGATGACTCTCTGCAGGTGGCATCCATATATATGCAGTGGTACTGGATGATAATAAGAAGATGGATATATCGTCCAGTACAGCGTCCTCCGGTGACTTTCCAGCCTCGTGGGCATATTAAGAGAGCACTGGTTGTAATATCACAGATTTTTGGTAACGTTTTACCCTCCGGCTAATAAAGATTATGTTTGGAGAAATGGGAGTAACGGGTTTACTTAAGTGGATAATCTTAAGGTGCGGGTATTTTTCTGTGAAAGAGCTCGAAAAACGGTGAATGACGATGCGACCGAATCCGGATTCCGACTTACGGATCCTCCAAAAAGGGGTTGTTAGGATCGCGGTGACCGGGAGGTGCATCGAAATCCGTGCAAGTGATCGTGCACGCTTTTCGAGGAGATAAGAAAATATCTCTAAGGAATTATCCTTAAGGAATTATCTTTAAGAAATTATCTCCAAGGGATTATCGTTAAGGAAATATCTCTAAGGAAATATCTCTAAGGGATTATCTTTAAGGAATTATCCTTAAGGAATTATCTTTAAGGAATTATCCCTAAGGAATTATCTTCAGGGATTAATTAAATAATTAATTAATTAGAAATTGAAATATTCGATGTGGATTTTGACGGTACGTACATACGAAAAGAGAAAATAAAAGAAATAAATTAATGACAAGATTTATTTATTCCCCGTATACCGAAAGGAAACCCTAGTCTTAAAAGATCGCCTCCTCAAACCCTTCCCTTTTGGTGCGTGCCGAAAACCAACCGAAACCCTAGTTCGAAAAGAGAGAAAAGAGAAAGAAAAAGAAAACCCTAACCGGAGGAAAAAGAAATAGAGAAGGAAGAAGCGGAGGAACCCGATCGCCCCGATCGACGTGCCGGAGACCGGAGAACGAGACATCACCGCCATCGGAGAGCGGATACGGATTCTCACCACCGCAAAGAACGGAGATCGGGATCGCGTTGCCTCCTCCATCGGAGTAAGGTTAGGAATCGTTATTTCTCTCCTTCGTCGGTTTAATCGTGGGTTTTTTTCGTGTTCTTTCGAGATCGGTTTGATCGATAAATTGATCGCGGGTTTTTGATTAATTTTGATCGGTGAGTTGTTTGTGTTTTGACCGGGTTTAATCGATGGTTTTTTTAACCGGTCTTGATCGGAGGTTTGATCGGGTTACCGATCGACGTTTCGTTTGGCCTCCGATCAATGGTTTTAGCGTCGGAGCGATCCGGGGTTTTTGTTTGGGTGATTTTGGGTGTTTCATCGGAGCATGGGGGAGTTAACGGGAGGCCGCCGCCGCCATTGTTAAACGGGAGGCCGCCGCCATCGTTACCATGTTTGCGGGGTCGTCGCCGGAGCCGCGCGTAGGCGAAAACGGAGAAAACAACGCGAAACGGGGTGTTACTATTCACCCCGTACGGACCCCAAGCCGCGCGGTCCACACACCGGGCGTGCACCCGGCGCACGCCTCCGCGGCCTGGAGGCGCGGACCCGGTGCACGGGCCCGTGCGCCAGACCGGCACGCAGCCGCGCGGTCCACACGCCGGGCGTGCACCCGGCGCACACCTTCGCGGCCTGGAGGCGCGGACCCGGCGCACGGCTGCGTGCGCTAGACCGGCCCCGCAGGCGCTGTCACGCCCCGGGGTCGGAACTGTACCCCGGGCTCGCCAACAGATCCGCCGCCCCTACAGGAAGCCCCGTAGAGACGTAGCGTCTAACCTGCAAAAGAACATCTACACTAGCAGATATCAGAGCAGAAATAGTAGAAGCTGAAATAAATAATATAAACACACTATAGTTCTAAAAATAATACATACCATCCTCACCTCAAATACAAGAGTCTTTCTCAACTGCAGTAAAAGAAATGTACAACTCGATACCTCACTACAAGAGTCACTCAACACAACACTCTCAGCAACTGGTAAGGGGTGCATCTACTCTCTCTCAAAGGATGACTGGAAGGGATCTATCTCGCGACTCCATCACCTCGGTCAAATGGAGCAGAAATCCCTGGGGAAAAAGACACCACGACGGGTGTGAGAACTACCTCCCACAGTAGTTCTCAGTGGGTGCCGCCAACAAGCCCGACGGTCTGCCCACTAAGTCTACTAGAGGCATAAAGTAACAAAAGAAATGCAGTATAGAAAAGCTGGAAAGTAAAACATCTACTGCTACTATGCCTCTATCTAAAAATGCTCAAAGAGTGGAGCAAGGAGAACGATATGCCACAACTAACTCTCTACAGAAATCACCCAATCTAAACTGACTGCCACGTCGGGTCCATTCAAACTAGCGAACACCTACTGGGACAGTCAGACGGACACGACAACCTCAGAACCGTGACTGCCACACTGGGACAGTCAGACGGACACGACAACCTCAGAACAACAAGCGGAAAACATCAACCAGGGCCCGAAAGTCCCGGGAGACCACTACCTACAACCCTATCAAACAAGAACAGGTTCTAGGCTCGGCCCCCGTGACTTTCGTCCCAAAAATCGGAACGGTCCCTAGAACCTAGATCTACTATCACTACCGCCATCACTATCATAATGCACACTGGTCTACAGACTGCTACAGACTCCACTCGGTCCCCAGACGCGAGTGCAAATGTAACCCCAGCTAGTAGACCTCCCAGTCCACGACTCGGGAAGAATCACTATGTTCAGAATGACGAGAGTACTACCACTGTGGGGAAGCTAAGATGATGAACAAATCTGAATACATGTTCACATTTCCTGTAGTCTGATTGTGCATGAATAATTAATTAACTGGCAATTAAGCTAAGTTGAGTTTTCATGTTGTAAGAGTTCAATTAATGCAAGTGGTTCAATAAGGGCATCAAATTTAACATCTATCAACTGTGGGTACTAACATACAGTTCTCACATAATATTGGGGTCATAATTTAACATGCATGCTCCTACATTCGTAGAATTAGAGTGCAGTCCATAGATTTTGAAAGCAGGATCACCCACCTGAACACGCTAACTGTCCGGGAAGGTACAGATAAACAGTCCAGAAACAGCGTAATCACAGCATCCTCCAAGCTAGCAACTCCGTTGTAGTACTCACAATATCCTGGGTTCAACAACATCTCTCAATTATACACAATTCACACACACAATTACTATTCCAAAATCTGCAAGCAAGGGTACTGTTCACACGAAAATTTCACCTGAAAATACTCCTCAAGAAATTCCAATAAAAATACCACGACGATTCTCGCGAAGTGTAGATGTTGATAGGTTCTTGAATCGTCGAATTTCAATGTCCGGATGAGGAGATAAAAATCCACGAAGTGAGTGCTGTCCAGGAATCTCACAGCAAAATAGTAGCTCAGTAATGCCTCGAAAACCGTGCCAAAAACCCATATCTAGACAAAACTCTCAACACGAAAGTCGAAGATTTACCTCTCATGGATCCAACGCCGCAAAAATCACAGAAAACGACTATCGGGGTAGCTCTGTGGAATTTTTAGACCGAAATGCGGCGATAACGGGCCTCCAACAGAATACCGTCGCTCCGCACTACGAGGCAGAGAACGCTGTCGTCGCGGCTTCCAGAAAATCTGAAACTTCACCAGAAGATTGGCAAGAGGGAGAGGAAGAAATCTTGTGAAGGGAGCAGAGGCTAAATCCCACGGGAAAGGGCAGAAAATCGCATCCCAAATGGCCTATTTATAGGCCCACAAGAGAAAACAGCCCAAAAAGGCAAGTTGACCACTTTCGGGCCCAACTTTCGGGCGCCCGAAAGATTTCGGGCTGCTACAGTAACGGGCCGGCCCGTTACTGTGCGCGCCCGAAACCTCCACAAGCCGCCACGTGTCCCATTCCTGCTCCCCGCACCCGGCGCACGCACCGCGACGAACCACGGGACGCCACGTGTCGCGACCAGAGGTCGTGCACCGGTGCGCCCGACCAACCACGGGGCGCCACGTGGCGCCCCCCACGCCGACCCGGTCAACGCGCACGTCGCGCGACGTGCGCGGCCGCGCCGCCGCCGGATCCGGGTCGGGCACGCGCCCCGAGGCACCGCCTCAGCCGCCACTGTCGAGTGGACCGAGTGCACCAGAACCCGCCAACCAGAAAATGCCACGTGTCCCTCGGTTCACCGTGCACCAGAGCCGAAGATCCGTGGTCCGCGCGCACAACACCGCACCAATCACGGGGTGCCACGTGGCCTACCCTCGGTCCACCGTGCACCCCGCCAAAGCCCGTGGACCGCGCCTGCTGCGCCGGCCAAACCGAAGCGCGCCACTGGCCCGCGCCCGACTGCACGGCTCCCGCGGTGGACCGCGCGCGCCCTGCGCTGCCGCCCGCCGCCGCCCTCCGCCGCCGCCGGCGCCTCTCCGGCCGCCGGAACAGTAACCCATGCCTCGATTTCCGTGTTTTCGCGTCCGGGCTCCGAAAAATTCAAGTAAATAGTCCATTTCGCTCGTTTTCGCGCGCTGAATCCAAATCCGAGGTCCGTTCGGCCAAATTCCGCTTCTAAAATTTTCCAAATTTCCGGAAGTAAACTTGATCCAATTTCCGTTCCGGGTCACATTCTTGGCTCCAATAAGCGCGCAAACACCTCACACACCCAAAATGGACTCTCCAGAAAAGAAAATAAGCTCCAATTTCACCAGAAACTCAAATCTGGGGCCCGACACGCACACACACACACCCTGAAGCCTCCAAACCAACAGTAAACCACTAAAGTGGGGATTCGGGTCCTCACATCCTCCCCCACTTAAAAAAAGTTTCGTCCTCGAAACAAACACGCTCAAAAGGGAGTCTCCAGCCCAAGGTAAGCATCTACCACATACTCAACAAGAGTCACAAAACCCAAGGGTAAACACCCACCCCATCGTCTCCAGCTCCCAAGTCCACTACTCACCCCCCCCGCCCCCCCCCCCC
>CM054933.1:6399767-6589115 GCA_029168755.2 Tillandsia fasciculata
CCAACTTCTTCTTCTTCTTCTGTCTTCTTCTTCTTTCCCTCCTCCTTTCTTCTTCTCCTTTCTTTCTCCCTGCTCCAACAGAGAAACGAAAGAGAGAGAGAGGTGTGGGCTTTCAAGAGGGAGAGAGAGAGAGGGGAATTAAATGTCCTTGCAGGTGGTGGTTGGGGGGAAGAGGTGATTTTACCAAAATGCCCCAACTTACACTTTATTTCCCCAAATTGCCCTTATTCCTGCAGTTTTGCCCCTGCAGTGAGCAAATTCGGATACCCCTCTTTCTCCGCGTTTTACCGTCAACTGGTTAATCGAAATTGCAATTTTCTTTCACCCCTTTATTCTACAAATTTTTCTTAAACTCTCCACAATTTTTTTAAAATTTTTGGGCTGCTCTAAGACCTCGAAAGAGAGCCCCAAAAAAGCTTCGCGATAAACTGCATCAACAAAAACTGCAATTTCAGAATTCTTGAAGCATTTTGCTTTGCTTCGTTCTCCTATTTTCTTTCAATCGCTCACCTATGCACTTCACCCCTTTTAATCAGCAAACTTTTTTGAGACACCCCACGATTTATTTTAATTTTTTGACTACTCTAGGTCTTCGAAACAGGGCTCTGAGAAAGCTTGCCGATAACAGAATTCAGGATTCCTGAATTTTGCGAAGTCCTTGAGCTTCAACTCACTTTTTGACCCGATGGTCTTCGCGTCGGTCCGAAACGCTCCGAACTCGACTGTAATCATATTTAAAATATGTTACAAGTCTTTTCGCCGCATTTCGCCATTTTGCGAATTTCGGCGAACGAGAACTTAAGCTTCATAATTTGAAGCTTCAAACTCTCAACTACAACTCACTTTTCGACTCGACGACTTTTGCGTCGATTCAAAATGCTTCCAACCCACTTGTAATCACATTTGAAATGTGTCACAAGTATTTTTACCGAGTTTTGCCATTTTGCGGAAATCGGTGACATTTCCAGCTTATCCTTTTATTATTACAGTTGTTTTTGTTATCTTATGTCTCTAATAGACTTAGTGGGCAGACCGTTGGGCTTGGAGACGGTACCCACTGAGAACTACTGATTGACGTAGTTCTCACACCCTCTATTGGTGACAGTTTTGCAGAGGCTTTTCCTTCCATTCCTGCTCTAGCTGGCTTGACGGATCGAGGTGAGGAAGTCACGAAATAGTTCCCTACCAGTGTTGTTTACTTTAGGTGAGATAGATGTACCAACCCGGATTGTGGGTTTATCCTGTACACTGTTGTATTATTATTTTGGGAGATGGATCATGTATTATTTCAATTTTTAGTTTACCTCCTTTTTGCGCTTATCGATGTTGTATCTGAGGATTTATGATTGTACAGTGATATAGAGGATTAGTTTTTATTTTGCAGCTTCTATTTTCAGTTTATTATTTTTTTCCCGCTCTGATATCTGTATACCTGTTAGTACTATCTTTTACAGATTAGACGCTTCGCCTACGCGGGTTTCCGCATAGATGGCGGATCTGTTGGCGAGCTCGGGTCGCAGTTTCGACCCCGGGGCGTCACACACACACACACACTCTCTCTCTCTCTCTCTCTCTCTCTCTCTCTCTCTCTCTCTCTCTCTCTCTCTCTCTCTCTCTCTATATATATATATATATATATATATATATATATATATATATATATATATATATATATATATATATATATATATATATATATATAAAACTAGGCTGGAATACTATTAATAGCACTCGATTAAGAGATGTATGGAGGGTTTAGTGGGTGGTTGGTTGAATAGTAAAATTCTTCGGGACTACTATAATCCCAACCGCACATCCTTTCATCCAAGGGCTGGAAACCTGGTAGCACTAATTGTTTGGTGCTATCGATAGTATTCTAGTCAGACTATATATATATATATATATATATATATATATATATATATATATATATATATATATATATATATATATATATATATATATATATAAAGAGAGAGAGAGAGAGAGAGAGAGAGAGGGGTATGCTTTTATAAGTACGTAGCCCTCCGTGCTTATAAGTTGTTTTCGATGTTGGGGCTTCCGAATCGACTATTGGCTCCATTAGACTTGATCTAGAGTATTTGAAGTATCTAGAAAATACTTTTTTTACAATTTTTCGATATCATTTACCTAGTGATCAAAAGAGATCAAAATCAACGACTGAAAATAAAAATTTTATAAAATATGATGATATGACACTAAAATTTAGATCAAAGATATTGATATTGTTTTATATAGTATAATTTTTTAAAAAAAAAAAAAAATTCTACGTGATTTTGATATTCCTACACTGTTAAACTTGCAAACGGCTCGCCTCAACTATTAAAATTATTTGGAGAACACTTCTCACACTTGTTCATCCTTGCTACCACAGATTATGTCACGCTCCGGGGTCAAAACTGCAACCCGGGCTCACCAACAGATCCGTCACCCATACGAGAAACCCCGCATATACGAAGCATCTAACCTGCAAAAGATAGCAACTAACAACTATACAAATATCAGAGCTGAAATAAAACTGCTATCAAATAAAACATACATATCCATTGTACATCTGTCAGATCCTCAAAATTAGCTATCTCTCAAAGCCAAAAGATAAAATACAACCCAGCTGGTACTGTACAAAATCTTCCAAAAAGTAGGTACATCTACTCTCCACCGGTGGGTTGGGATCTAGCTCGCGACTCCCTTACCTCAATCGGAAGAATCAGCAGGTGCAGGGACAGGAGTAGATGCCTCTGCAAAAAGATCACCAACGGAGGGTGTGAGAACTACATCAAACAGTAGTTCTCAGTAGGTAACCTCATTGTGCCGCTCCCCGCGCGCCACGTGTCCCCCGCTGAGGCGGTGCTCGCCAAACGCTCCACGGGCGCCACGCGTCCCTGCGATGAGGTGGTGCGCGCCGATCTCTCTACGTGCGCCATGCGTCCGCTGCGCCAGCCGAATCCCCGCGTGCCACGTGCCCGCTTTGACTCGAGGTCAACGGCCCATGAGCCTTGATCTTTCGGGAGCTTGAATGGTAGGATTGGGCACCAGAATCCACTAAAACCACAATAATAGTTTTTTTTTTTATCAAAAAATCACGCTGAGTTCGTTTCTCGTGTCCGTTTGGCGTGCAAACGTACTTGACACTCGAAAAATGTGTCAACATGCCACTGACCACGTGGCCAAAACGTCAACTGGGATTCAAGTCTCCATATATTACCAGAGAAGGTTGGAGAACACTTCTCTTCTACCTTTTTCTTCTTCCTCCTCCTCCTCTGTGCTTTAGAGGTGGAGAGCCTGGTGTTGGACCTTCACTCAGCTGGACTAGAGATAAACTGAGAGAATTTGGGATTTTGGATTTCTCTAATTTTTTCGACGTTTTGCTTGCTTTGGTTGAGCCGAGGGTTTTGAGCTTTTCTTTGATGGTTTTGGTCCTTTTCCTTCCTTCCCTGGTGAGCGTGTATGCATGGTTGTACTGAGCAGGGTGAGGTGGAGATGATTGCTGTGGTACTGTTTAGCTGAGACCTTGGATCAGATTTTACCAAAACTGTCGAGTTTCTATATCTATTTATTAGATACTCTTTTTTTGAGAGAAAGGTAGCATGCTACCCGCTTCGTTTATTTTTAAATAAACTTAGCTTGAAATGTGATGCAACTAGGCTTCGAACTCGGGTCTCGAATATCAACCACCAAGCCTTTTGCCACTTGCACTAGGGACGGTTGATTATTTATTAGATACTCAGTATGCTAGATTTAGCATTTTGATTGTCTGGTGAAATTTGGTAGTTGCTTGAAAATTAGAGAAAACTATATCTGAACCCCTGGACATTTTTGATATAAAATAGAGAGTAAATGACACTAGAAAAATAATTATAATAATATTTTGACCTACATTTGGACTTCTAAAAAATTATCTGTACCGTGCTTGTACATATCTATTTCATTATGTTTTTCTCGCCCTGGGTGCAGGGTTGTGAGCGGTCGGGTTAGTGTAGATTGCATTTATGCTTGCGCCTGGGGTGTGGTGCCCCAATTTTTACTAAAATGAAAAAGTGCAGATAAGATGCCCTAAACGTATTTAAAAATACGATTAAAAAGAGTTAGAACAGGTTTGGTTCGAAGCAAAGAGCATTCGAGCTAAAAGTGAGTTGAAACCTGAGATTTAAATAAGTTTCGAAATGAAATTTAGGTTAAAATCGATCTTGGAACAGTTAAAATAGATGTAGGTATGTTAAAGAATGAGTTTCGAGCATGTCGAAATGATCTCGTGGGGTTTAGGGCCTCGCAGAGCGAAAACAAGTATTTCGAGGCGAAGTGATTGTGGGAATTTGACCTTCGGGGTCCGGACCTTTTTGAAAAAGTCCAGACCTTTTTAAAAGGTCTCCACCGCGTATAGAAAGGACTGGACTGTCTTGGCGCGCTGAAAACCAACGTTCGGGATCGGACCGTTTCAGGCCTGTCAGTGAGAGAGTGGCAGTTTTGTAATATTTTGATAGGGCCCATGTATATATAGATTCCTTCGTACTCATAAGTTGTTTTCGATGATGAAGCTTGCAAATCGATCATCCATACCGTTAAATATGATGTAGAGCACTTTAAACTTGTAGAAAATAAATTTCGTAAATTTTCAAAATTATATTAAAGTCCATCAAGTGAGCATAAAATGAACAGTCAAAATTAAACGACGTCCTGAAAATAGAGAATCAGATTCTTCAATTTAAGATCGAAGTTATAAATCTCTATCTAAATAGTGAATAAAATTTTCTATCAAAATTTCAACCTATTTCAATTCTTTTACTCTGTTAAACTAGCAAGCATTCTATAGCGACCGTTAAAAATTGTCAATTTTAAAATCTTTTGATCGTAGGGTAAATAATGTCGAAAAATTATGAAATTTAGTTTATAGAAGCTGAAATGCTCTAAATCATATTTAGCCGTATGGATTACCAATTTGAAAACTCTATCATCAAAAATAACTTATGCGTACGAAGTCGATCGTATTCATAAGAATATAATAGTCGGACTATATATATATATATATATATATATATATATATATATATATATATATATATATATATATATATATATATATATATATATATAATCCTAATTCTAATTTTGTTTTTGTTACTACTCCATTTTCGAGGATAAAAGAATAGACTAAAAATATCTCCATATTTGCATATAGTAAACAAGGAGGAAAAATCAAAATCGCAGTCTGCAATCTGTTTTTAGAAATCGAAATTATGACAAAAGATTAGATTTTAATTTTCATTTAATTTTAACATGATTATAAAAAGACACAATTAGTTAATCATTTATTTTGAGACCACTTATTAAAGGTATATGATATCAAACAACTATAAAACTTAAATTTAAAAGACATTTAATACTCATCATCAAGTCTAAGAAAGTTGATTGTAAGATCCAAAAATATCATAATCAAAAATAAAATGGAAGATATAAAAGCTCTAGTACTTTTAAAAAAATATTACTACGTGTACACCTACGTATAAATATAACTTTTATATTTTATTCATCCTAATATTAGTGAAGAAATAGTACTCTTTTGGATGAGTGAGGTAAAACATATATAGTTAGTCTATAGATGAATAGATAATTATTATTGTAGCTTTTTTTTATTTAGTCCCCTAAATTTATGTTTTTAAATAATAGTTCTGTAAAATTTTAATTTGCAAAAATAACTTTATACCTGCTACGCGTGCATTACGTGAGCGCCATGCGGGCAGACTGGATTGTGATAGTGTAAGTTGAACACGATAAATACTTTATCGTGTTCAAACACGATGAGCTATTCACCATATTTAAAATATACAATAAGTTGTATATATTAAATAGTTTATAAAAAAAAATTATTGAGAGATTGTATAAAATTCTACAAATCAAATAAAAAATTATTATTATTATATTTTTATTTGATTGTTAGAATTTTATTGATAGGTTGTTGAAATTTTTTAGATAGTTAGAATTGTATTTGATTTGTTAAAATTTTTATGTGATTATTAGAATTATATAAGATTAAAAAAAAGATAATAAATAATTTACCGTCTCTTCTAAATTTAGTAGGAATAAAAAAAATAATAATAAAGACAGTCAATTATTTATTATTTTTAATAAATTTAGAAAAGACGGTGAATTATTTATCATATTTTTTTTTTAATCTTATATAATTCTAATAATCACATAAAATTTTTAACGAATCACATATAATTCTAACAATCTAAAAAATTCCAACAATCTATCAATAAAATTCTAATAATCAAATAAAAATTATAATAATAATAATTTTTTATTTGAATGTTAGAATTTTATACAATAGTAAATTTTTTATATAAATTATTTAATTAATATATATAATTTATTATATATATAAAAAGCACGATGAATTATTCACCATATTTAAATACAGTAAATAGTGTCCGTGTGGCTCTCACGTGACGCACACGTGATAGATATAAAATTATTTTTATAAATTAAAATATTACAGGATTATTTAAAAATAAATAAATTAGAAGGCTAAATACAAAAAAAAAAAAAAAAAAAAAAAAAAAAAAAAAAAAAACCCTATTATTGATTTAAGCTCAACATAAAATTTATTTATTTATTTATTTTAAAGACAGCATACTTAAAACCCTATCGCACGCTATCTCTAATGGGACCCCGCATAAAGTTCAAACTTACTGACTAAGAAACTCTCCGGCCCATCAAAACTTCCCCCAAACTCCCTAGTCCTCCTCCGGTCCTCCCTCTCTCTCTCTCTCTCTCTCTCTCTCTCTCTGCGTGTGTGTGTATATATATATATATATATATATATATATATATATATATATCCTCGAAACCCTCGCTTTGTACTTTTTATTATTATCAAACACAGAACTCCGATGGACGGCGACGATCGGGCGGCGCCGGCGCCGGCGAAGCTGAAGATCGCCGGGGCGTGGACGGGGGTCCTGGACGTCCGACTGGACACGTGGACGCTCCCGATGCTCCGGGCGGAGGTGGCGCGGCGGTCTGGCGGCGCCGACCCCGCCTGCATCAACCTCATCTGCGGCGGCAAGGTCTTGCGGGAAGGCGGCGGCGGCGGCGGCGACGCGACTCTCCTCCAGCTGGGCATCAAGAACAACGCCAAGGTGCTCGCCACCTGCGTGTCGGCCGACTGCAGGAAGGCCCTCAACGCCGAGGCCGAGGCCGAGAACGCCAGGGCCGTAGCCGAGGCCGAGCAATCCAAGAAGCTCAACAGAATCTGGTGATAATTCTCTTCCATCTAAATCTACAAGTGATTTGAATAATTGCATTTCAATAATAATTCATTAATAGTCTGCTTGGAAACTTCCAAATCACTTATTTCTGTGGAATTGCAAATCACAGTTTGTTAAGCCCATTGTCTGGAAAAGCTCAACAGAATCTGGTGAGAACTTGTGAAATGTTAATCTATTCAAATGGAATTGCAAATTGGAATTTATTAAATCCAGTGTTTAAGAGCATTGGTGGGTATGATTTGAAATAATTTGCCGATGATTCAGGATGATTTAGGCTGAGCAGTCCAAGAAGCTCAACTGAATCTGGTGGGAATTTGCTATATCTTAATTAATTCATTAATAGGCTGTTTGGCGTCATCCAAATCACTAAATTGTGTGGAATTGAAAATCAGAATTTATTAAATTCAGTGTTTGGAAACGTTGGTGAGTATTATTCGAATTAATTTGCAATGATCTGGGATGATTTAAGTGTAAGGAAATCCAATGGTTCGAGATCAGATTTGCCATGAATTGTGTAAAGATACTTGTTTTTTAATTTCTTCGTAAGTCGTGTGACTAGGGACAAAACAAGAAAATAGACAATGAAATTTAATTCAATTTCATTTATTCCTAATAAAAGATGTTTGGCCCCAAAATCAATTCACCTGAATTCATAAAATTGCAAATCAATTCATAAATCAGTTTTTTGAAACCCAGTTGAATGTGATTTGTTCTGATTGCGACTTCTGATGGTTTAGAATGATTTCCGTTTCAAGAAGTGTAAGTGAATAAGACTCTGTGATTTCTGATTTTATGAATAGATTTTCTTGAAGATAGAAATACACTTCCACCCAAAAAGTATCCTTTTTGATTCCCAAATGCGCTATCTTACTAAGATTAAAACAGGAAAACCGAATGATAAAATCAATCTATTTTCATGACATTCCAAACAAAATTTTTCTCCTTCTTTCCCAATTCAATTAAATTCATTGAATTGCAATCAATTTAATTCCAATTTGTTTGGGTGCTAGGGGCTTGCCATCATTTTTAGGAGTTTTGGATTTGTGGATGTAGGTTTATGAAGGAATGTGTAAAGAAATTAATGTTGTAAGGTGGAATTTTGTATTAGAAGTTTCTACTAAAGTCGACTGCTTTGATTTCTTGCTGAAGAGCCATTTCGGAAGGAGATACCTTTATCTTATATTTACCCTCTTGTTGATTAGGTTGAGAAGCATAAACTAGCGACCAATGGCTTAATGTTAAGGCAGAGATGAAGTGATTCTTGTCTTATGTTCGTAAGTAGGTGGTGGAGAGATGTGTTTCTTTTTTTCCCTAATAAATCAGGAAAGATTATTCATAATAGGAACTCTTGATTCTTTTTGTACTTGGAGTACATAAAAAGACCTTGGGAGAAGCATATTCATACATTAAGTTTTCACTCAGATCAATACACACATGCGAGCACAATAACAATCTCCTTAAATTCTAAGGTACTTGAAAGATGTGGAAGGCAGTCAATGTAGTGAGTGTAGTCAACAAATTGACTTATTACACGAATATTTGTGTATAATTAAAAAAGACTCAGCTCAAGATCCATATAGTAAATTGTAAGTTGCTGCATGTCAAAAATCTGTGTAGAATCTGGTTTCATCTTGATACTCCGGCTATTGGTGGAACATATATTGTCGTTGAAATTGGATTCCTGCATCTACTTACCTATTGGACATGTAATATTTTCCTTGAGTGCTAATCCATCTCTTTGAATCTTGAGACTTCCGCATCAATGTCCTTTACAGGTTATTATACTCAAGTTAAGAATCAAATTTCTCCATTATAGGTTGTATTTTGCTGCAATAACATTCCAATACTGATGTGTTTGATCCAATGTTCTCATGGAAGGAGATGTCTTGACTCGTAACTTCTTCATGGGGAGGCAACAGTTTTGATGTATCGGCATGGCAGCATGATGATAGAGAAGAAATCCAAAACAAATAGAGCAGAAACAATAGGAGAAGGGTTCACTATCCAAATATAGGACAATCAGATCGTGTGGTCAAGTCCTGCTAATGACCATACTGCCTGGCTTCTTTCAAGCCAAAGTTGCTCCTTCTTCTTCTTCTTCTTCTTCTTCTTCTTCTTCCTTTTCCACTTCTGATGAAGCACTGCTTGCTTCAAGGTTAAATTTGCTACAGCTAGATTGTCTTGATCATAGATGTCTCTCTTCTTCAAGGCGAAGACATGTCTAAGAATCTTTTTCTGAGGGGAAGGTTCCCCTAGAACAGATCAATGTCTTAGCACCACCTAACTATTCCATTAACTTATTTAAATTCGTCACAGGAAAGGCGGAGTGAGGAGCCCTATTTGTAGTCTTCATCCTTCCTGTCCTCTTACAACTCTATTTTAGCCGTAAATGATATACAAGATTACAAGCATAAGAGGAAAGAACGGATTGATTAATCAGAGGGATCAGTCAGCATGTCTCAGTTTTCTATAACTTGAGGATTCACTATAAGTTAAGTCAGTTGGGTGACAGGCTCACTTGAAGGCACTACACTTTGTTGGCTGACCACTGACTTGTCCTGCAGTGTGGGTGGTCTTGGTTGGTTGTGGCTTGTATCATAAGTCTACTTTGAGTATTTGTCGACAGTGTTTTGTTGTTTAATTTGAACAAATATATACTTAGAAAACACATTAGGCTACAAATTCAAGTGGAGATACAAGCTCAGAAAACCATATTTTTTCTTATTTAGCATTCCCGCTGATACATTACAAACTACATGCTTGATATATTGTGTGACTACTATTTTTTGCCACATTTGTGCTTTAAATGTATTCGGTTAACATCATAATATTTCGCAGGGAGGCTGCCAAGGCACTGGCTCAGAGGCACTCAGATGGTTCACTTCCACTAGAAGACTATAATATAGAGCTTGAAGATCAGAGTGGTCAGAAAGTGATGTTTGTATCTGAGTCCGATAAACGGTAGTGATGAATTGCATATAAAGATTGCTATTACTAGTTTAAATTTTAGATGATTATCCTTCATACAACTTGATTAATTATTTTAGGGCAGTGATGATGGGTCTGATGCTCCATGCAAATGCTAAAAGCCTTATCAATAAGCAAAAGTATGAGGATGCGTTACATGTGTTAGCTATGGCAGAGGTTCATTGCCTGTTTTTTTCTTTCTTGCTTTAATTGCTTACTAAATTAGTAATATTGAATATATGGGGATTGTTGTATTTTGTCAATCGCTTCTTATACTTGGATGAATAACCTAGGTATATTAACTAGCTTATTGTTGTACTTGCAGGAGGCTTTCTCTCTTTGTGATGCTAGGTTTATTGAGGTAATCTAACAGAATTCCTTTTGCCTTGTGTATGTCGAAATATTAGCTAACATCTGTCTTAACTGTTTTCACTGCTGTGTTTCCAGATGATCGACAATGTGCCAATTCTTCAACTCGATACAGTCTGGTGTAACTTCATGCTCCGCAATGTTTCATGTTTGCAAGATGCAGGAGATCGCCTGGCAAAGGCTAGGAAAGGGTTCGTACGGTCTCATGGTAAAGATTCCACGCGGTTTAGAGTCCTTCAAGACGGTCGCCATGCAGAACTTGCCATGTAAGTTTTTGACTTAGGGTTTAATTGGCTGCGAGGATAACAATCGAAAAATGTTTTCAAATGCATATCAAATGTAATTTTTCATGTTTGGTTGAGAGGATAAGAACTGTTTTTATTTCTTCATTGTTTACATTGCATGAAATAATGAGAATGGATGGATAATTATTGTTTCCCTTTCATTTTCCAGAGAATTTAACTGGGAAATGAAAGAATTTTTTTGCTCAAAATAATGAAAATAGTTTTCCAGGAAGTTCCACTTGTGCTCAAACAAAGAAAAAAAAAATCAGAAAACACTTCTCTGAGCGCAAAGCAGTTTGCTCTTTCATTTTCTGTGGAAACAAACAGACTCTTAATGTCTTAACATCTAGATGCAGATAGTATGGTAATTTCACCTTGGGTCCCCATACAATATTTTTCATCTATAATTTGGTAAAAACAGATATGTGAGACTGGAACTCTTGGAAGGGGTGGTAGCTTATCACAGTGGCAATTTTGAAGCAGCTCGTAAATCTCTGACTTCTGCACAAGCCAAATATATGCAGGTATCTCTACTTTTATCATCTTTAAATTGGCATTTATAAATGTATTGATCTATACAAATTTTATTTGAATGATCTTTTTTGAAAAATTGTGCACTATTCTAACTATTCATTGGTTCTAGTTTCCATAATATGAACTTCCTAATTTTAAAGAAATAAGATGACTCTCTTCTAAGATACAGATTATTAATTTGCACAGAGCGAATAATTATTTGATAGGTTTTGATTTGCATATCTACCTTTTCTTCAGCTTCAAGTGCCTGATGAAGCTTTATCATTATTATTGGGCATGGGCTATAGAGAGAGGGCAGCCAAAAGAGCATTAAGAATGACTGGTCAGGATGTTCAGGCGGCAGTTGACTTCCTGATAGAGGAACGAGCAAAGAAAGCTCGAAGACAAGAGGAGAATGTTCAGCGGCATGATGATATCATGTGAAATTCTACTTCAAGGACATGTATTGTTCCTCTTTGTTCTTCTTTAATATTGTTATTGACTGTAGGTATTTGTGGGATTTGCAGGGAGCAAAAGAGATATGGCAAAACTCCCAATAACAAGGCTGTCGATCTCCGAAGACTAGAAGAGTTGGTTTCTATAGGGTAAGCATCTAATGCCCTGTGAGATCTTTCAAATTCCAACCCAAGTTTCATTACAAGTGTAACGGGTCAGCTATTTCCAATTAGAAGCAACCTATTGCTTTTTCATTCCTTTGCTCTCGATACTAGAAAGTGGCAGCGTTCCTTTCTTATGTGTAAAGCACTGAGCTTTTGAAAGTAACTGCTATTCCCATTTTAAAAAAATTTCTAGGTTTGAGAAATACCTTGCCGCAGAGGCTCTTCGTATAAATGAAAACGATGCACAAAGAGCATTAGATCTTTTGACAGATCCTGAGCAAAACTGTGCCCTACAAGTACTCTCTCTCTCTCTCTCTCTCTCTCTCTCTCTCTCTCAGCTTTGTTTCTTTCATTCTTTCCAACTAATTTGAGCCATTTACATTTCCAGAGCAAGATGGAGTTGAGGAAGCAAAAAGCCGCTTCAGGGGTTGATGATGGTTATGCTGGTGGTAGTAATCCACCAGAACAGAGTCAAGAAGGGTCATCAGCTGCTGCTGCGGCTGGCAATAACCAGGAAGATGACCGTGAGGAAGGCGAAGAAGGAGAAGAAGTACAAGCAAAGAATTCTAAGAGTGGGAGAGACGCGGAAATGGAGGATGAGCTCGCAGACAAACTAACAGGCGATCCTTTAGCTGACTACGACATTGAAGTTGCGCGAGAAGGGGAGGCCATTGCAGAGTACACGAGCCTACTGGAATCAACTTCAAGTGCTTCATAGGTGTCTACTACAAATATGAGGAAATCAAGTGTTCTTTTCTTATTCGGGTTTTTTCTTTTTTCCTGTTTTTACTTATCTAGGTTTGGCATAATAGCTGATCTTTGTTAGTTAATCTATGAAGGGATCTAATCTATTAATAGATCTTCTGTAAATATACTATATTACCTGTGAGAGTCTTTCTTGCGGAAACAGGTGTCTCTTCACAAAAACACTTCTTTGGTGTTACCAAATAATCCACATTAGTACCTGCAAGCCAACTATATGAAAAAAAGATGGATCGTAAAATACCGTGTCTTTTTTGCTTTGAAGAGTTATTCGATGTACTCATATAATCTCTATTTTTCTGCTCATTTGTACCTGCTATATTAGATGTTATACAAATGGTTCGATCTGTGCAGGGAATGGTTGGGTCTCCGCACTGCACTCTGCGGTCCCCTCCAGAGGTAAGAATTTGCGCAGAATAATTTTTCTTGATATGAAATGCGAACCTTATTTAGATCCCAAATTCCTTCCACAATGCAAATTAATTCGTTCTGTTCCTTGTTCACCGAGGCATGAGGCCTCTCTAAGTTCTGAGAAACACTTCCATCTAAACAAAAGCATACTAAGAATCTGCAACAAGGATTGATGTGGGTGGCAGGGAGAGCCTCCACATCAGTGGTTTTGGAGGGGCTATCATTAATGAGGGAGGTTCTAAGGAGAGGTGTACGAAGAGAACTTGGTTGCTCTGTAACCACCTGGGGTGCAGGTTGGGTTGGGTTCTTTTTGGTGGGGCCCAGCCCAAGCATTTGTGTGGGGCTTCAGAGGGCACTTGAGCAGTGTGGCTTCATCCTACCGGGCCCCTCTGGGCCAAAGCCTGTGGTCCCTCTTGAAGTTGGACTGAGTTGTCCTGGATGGGCTGCTGCTAACTTTGGTAGCTTGGACCTACGCGTGAAGGAGTTTCGAGCTCAGGCATGCCTCCTCTCGTCTTGTTTGCAGCTAGGGGGGACTCTTGGAGTTGAGCAGAGGGTGGTGGAGAGGGGGGATGCAATCCCAGTCAACAGCCTAGCAGTCGTGGAGCCGATGAATAGGAAGTCCATCTTCGGGTCAGTCAACAGCTCGCCACCTGGGACTCGTCAAGTATCTTGAGTAAAGCCATTTCCAGGAAGGTGAGCTTGCGGGAAGGTGACGGGGATGCGGAGGAGAGAAAGCGTGCTTCTAGGTTCAGCAAAAGGAAGATCTTGGCTAAAAGTCGTTTGTGCAGGGTGCGCCTTGATGATGTTCATGCGAGTTCCTTTAAGGAATTAGTCCGTAATCGGGTTTAGATAGGTTTGTTTGGTCGGTGGAGTCCTTGGTCAGACTTTTTGGGGGACTTTTCTATTTGATGGTGTGTTTGTCCTTCAGGACCTGTTTGTGGGAGTGTTTGTTTTGGTTCTAAATGTTTAGGGTATGTAGCTGGAACGTTAGAGTGCTCAACAACCCCTCAAAGCGTTATGTTGTTCGTTTCGTTATTTCTAATCTTCGCAATATGGTTGTTTGTCTTCAAGAAACAAAGGTTCGAAGCGTGTCTGGATCTTTTTTAAGGAGTTTCGGGGGCTCCTTCCTGGATAAACGATAATTTATCGAGGCAAACGGAGCATCCGGTGGTTTGATCACGTGCTAGAGCCCTAAAATCTTTGATTGTAGCGAGGTCATTGTGCGCAATTTCTCACTAACCCTTAGCCTTCGTCATCGAACTAGTGGTGTGTGCTTTTTTGTTACAAACGTTTATGGCCCACCTAATTGGGAAGGCAAACACCGGTTCTGCTTGGAGTTGCTTCAATTGAAAGATACCTGTAGGGGCAATTAGGTGGTTTGCGGCGACTTCAACTTTACTAGGTCCCAAGAAGAACGCATGGGGAAGCAGTGGAGCGACAGAGTGACCAATATGTTTAATGATTTGATTTTCGACTTAACTCTTATCGACTTCCCAATGAAAAACGGGCGGTTCACCTGGTCTAGTATGCAGTGTACCTCGACGACGGAATGGGACCGAACTTTCCCAATGACTGAAGTTGAGGCCCTACCTAGAGTAACATCGGACCACTGCCCCATTCTGATGTCCACGAGTGGAAAGCTGAAGGGCAAATTTAGAGTGTTTAGACTAGAGGAGGCGTGGCTAAAGTATGAGGATTTCATTTCTAACGTTCCTGTTTGGTGGAAAGAGGTTAATGTGAGAAGATCGAGAATTTTAATTTTCACGGCAAAATTGAGGCACTGTCGGAACATGATTAAAAAGTGGCGTGCTGCTCACTTCTACAGTATCAAGGGTGCTAAATTGGGGCTCATGACGAAAATTTAGTGTTTAGACAATTTGGAGGAACAACATGAGCTCTCGCTAGACCTTTTCTCGAAAAGGGAGGATCTGAGGGCTAGTCTTAGTAGGGTGCTAGACGACGAGGAGTTGCTATGGAAAACTCGTGCTAAACAAAGATGGTTGAGGGAGGGTGATAGTAATACAAAATTCTTTCACGCGTACACAAATGGAAGGAGACGGGCCAACGGGATAGGTACGATTGAAGATGACGGGCAATCTTACCACTCGGAAGAGGATAAGTCTTATTTCTTTCAAAAATTCAAGGAGCTCTTCTCTCCTCTAGACACTGGGCCGTCTAACTTTGGGGACTGGAGTGAACTTTTCGGCACTCGACGCATATTCGAGATGGACCATGTAAGCCTGACTGCCCCTTTTACCTTGGAAGAGATCAGGAAAGCGACCTTCCAGCTCGGAAGGGACAAAGCTCCTGAACCTGACGGGTTCCCACTGAACTTCTACCAAACGTTCTAGGACACTTTGAAGGATGATATCTGGAGAGTTTTTCAGGAGCTTCATGAGGGCAAGTGCCACATGGGTCCTATTGATTACACCTTCCTATGCCTTATCCCCGAAAAAGGAGCGGTAAAGGCTTTCGACCTATAAGCCTTCTAAACGGGATTCAGAAGATTATTTCTACAGTCCTGGCTAATAGACTTTCACCGATTCTGCTCAAGCTAATCTCGCACAACCAATCCGCTTTTCTCAAAGGGAGGAACATCACTGACGCTTTCGCCACGGCTAGTGAACTGTTAGGTTGGTGTAATAAGACTAAAATTGAGGTTGTTGGGATAAAAGCTGATTTTGAGAAGGCCTATGGCAAACTAAGCTGGCCCTTTCTTCGCAAAGTAATGGAATGGTGGGGCTTTGATGTTCGATGGTCTGGTTGGATACAACAATATGTGAAAAATGCCAAAGTAGCGGTGCTTGTTAACGGGGAAGCGACTAAGTGGATTAAGAGGAAAAGAGGAGTAAGACAAGGGGATCCTGTCCCCCTATTTGTTCTTAATGGTGGCTGAGTGCCTAGCTTGACTGACAGAAGAGGCGGCCAAAAATCAGCTGATCCTAGGGATAAGCGCATCAAAGGACGGTAAGATTGCTCTTATACAATATGCGGACGATACTCTTTTCTTTTGTGTTGCTAGGAAGAAGTATTTGAGGAACCTCAAGTTCTTGTGGTATCTCTTTGAGTGGGCCTCCGACCTCAAAGTCAATAAGGAGAAATCTGAGCTTTTCTATACAGGCAGGAGCGAAGCCTCAGCTGCTAGGCTAGCGAAAATTCTAGACTGTAAAGTTGGAGCTTTCCCTACAAGATATCTTGGTTTACCTCTGACAAATAGGGTGTTGAAAAAGAAGGAGTGAAGAGGAGTCCTTGATAGAGTATAAAGAAGGGCCGATGGTTGGCAGGCTAAGCTGCTCTCTAGGGGTGGCAGGCTAACGCTAGTTAATGTTATCCTTATGAACCTGCCGCTTTTCTTCTTCTCTATGTTCAAAGCACCGAAATGGCTCATCAAGCACATCGAGGCCCTTAGAAGGGACTTCTTCTTGACTGGTGGCTCGAAACTTTCGGGAAAGGGTGTTTGGTTGCATGGAGAAATGTTTGCAAGAGAAGGAAAGAAGGGAGGTTGGGTATCTTGGATCTAACCATAATGAATGACGCCCTCCTTACCAAATGGTGGTGGCGTTTCTTCTCTAACCCGGAGCTCCAATGGAACAAACTCATCAGATCGTTATATTATTCCAAAAGGAGACCTCTGTGAGAGGAGAAATCCTGCAGACCGGCCTCGCAATGATGGAAGAATGTCCTCAGTACTAGTTAGATTTTCAAAAGGGGGTGTCTTACGAGCTAGGGGACGAAAAAATGATAAATCTCTGGACGGATAGGTGGTGCGGAGAGGTATCATTGCAGTCTAAATTTTCGGATTTGTATGATGAGGTTGAGGCGAAAATGCTCAGAATCAGTGAGTGCTTTGATAGCAGTGGGTGGATTTGGACAAAAATATTGAGAGGGCACGATCGGGGGGGGGGGGGGGGCCTGTAAGTGTGTGCATCCTAGATTTTAAAGGCTTACTATAGGGTTTCAGGCTTGGGCAAAGGAACGATGGTGTGGTTTGGCGCTGGAACGCGAAAGGAGTTTTTTCTGTAATGTCTACCTACTTGGTGCTCAACAACGGGGGGCTTAGGAACATCTATGCTTTAAAAATATGGAACCTTCGGCTGCTGACAAAGGTTCAGATTTTTGTCTGGCTCACTCTCAAAAAGCGTCTACTAACTTCTGACATTCTTGTCAAAAGGGGGTGGACTGGGAGCGAATGAAACCGTTGATCATCTCTTTCTGAATTGCGTGTTCACGCGATTTGTGTCGTGGAAGGCGCTTGAGGGTTTGGGCCGCGAGGACTCGGGCGAAGATATTAGACGGGTCTGGGAGAAGTGGATGAATAGGGGCAGGCCCAGCATAGTAAATACGAATTTAGCTGGCTTGGCGACACTCTGGTGGGTGATGTGGAACGTAAGGAACAAAACGATTTTCCAACAAACGAATACTGATCCCTCGCTAGCGGTTAGTCGGGTACGTAGCTCCAATGGGAGGGGATCGGGAGTTAGGTTCTCCCGATTTTTTAGATTCTTTTGGCTAGTTTTCTATATATATATATATATATATATATATATATATATATATATATATATATATATATATATATATTTAGTTGGGGAGATATCAAATATATTTTTTATATATTTGGATGGTAGTACCAGATTTTTGGTATATACACAAATATAAATAAAAATAGTATGAGATACTATTTTTATTGAACATAGTGAGGTAAAGAATAATTTGGAAGTGAATTGGGCTGAAATCGGAATAAAAATGAGGTATTTAGAATTTTATATGAGGAAGTGGGCTCAGATTTTAGCAAAAAATTCAGTGCCGAAAAATTTCGAGAAAAATTAGGAAGGTCCGTGTTTATGTTTTAAGACCACAGTAAAAGTTTTGCATCGATCGGATACCCAAGCAGTGAGAACGGGGGCTGCCAGTGATTTTGGATACAGCGGGACTTTTGGTGACCCAGAAATGGTCAAAATTGAAAATTTAAAATATCCCATGATAAATTAAGTTGAGTTGAGTCTGCCTGTCAAATTTGAGCGTAAACGGAATGAAAACGAACGAAAACGAGACGAAAACGGGCGAAATGGGCGAAATCCGCAAGTGGGTCGTACTTTCAAGCGCCCGAAAGTGAGATCCGGGCGCCCGGTTTACACTGTAGCGGGCCAGGGGTTTGCCCTATGGCGAACCCGGTTCGGTCATAGGCGGGCCCGATTACTGTAGCAGCCCGATTCGGGCTTAGGCGCCCGGATTTCACTATTGCCCGCTCGAATTTTACTGTAGCTGGTGCCCGAATCACTGTAGCAGCGGCGAGCACGGATCCCAAGATAGCGGGCATGGATCTCGAGGCAAATGGCGCGTATCTCGAAGTGATGCGCGGATCCCGAGGCTTGGCGCGCTGCGCGAGGCGCGCAGGGGCGCTCGGCGCGGGGGCAGGTGGGGGGCGCCACGTGGCGGCGCCCCATTGGTAGCGGCAACCGAGGGCGCAGGCGCGCGTTGGGAAGGCGCGCGGCGCTGGCGCGGTGTCAGCCGGGGGCGCCACGTGTCGGACCCCCGTTGGCCGGTCAGCGCGACGCGACGTGTGATGCGATGCGTCGCTACGCCGTGTTGATGCGCGGGGCGTGGGGCGGGGACACGTGGCGGCCGCTCATTGGCCGCCGTAGGTGACATTGACGCGCGGGCATCCACTGTAGCAACCTGAACCAGTTTTTGGGCACCCGAAAATGGGATTCGGACGCCCAAATGTTGGGGCTTTTGGGCTATAAAAGGCCGGAATCCCCTCTTTTCCCCTCTTTTCTCCTTTTTGCTCCAACCGAGAGGCTTGGGGGACGGAAGGGGGATTTCGTAGGAAAGATTTTGGGGTGCTGCAAGTGCGCCGGTGACCCCGTTGAGCGCGCGCAAGTTGTTCCAAGGAGCCGGAGGGACGCACGTGCAACTTTGGACGGCGCGTCGACGTTAAGGTAGGTTGCCTCGTCATTTTGCGGTGTTTTCGGCACAGTTTTTGAGAGATTTACCCGTTGGGTTTTGAATTTGACCCCATGTCTTTATGCTTGTCAGGGAACGTGGTTTACTATGCCGTTCTACTGTGCGAAGTACCGCCGGGCATTCTGATGTGCACCGTTTTGCGTGCAAACTTGAAGAATGTGCACCGTTTTGTGTGCAAAATTGAAGGATGTGCATCGTTTTGCGTGCAGACTCGGAAGATATGCATCGTTTTGCGTGCAAACTGGAAGAGAGAAGAAAAATTACGGGGAGACCAATTGCAAGTGTCTACAAGCAATTAGGGGCGACACAAGGTATGGAATACTACCGAAAATGGATGACCTCTCCCCTTTTCCTCTGCTTTTGATTTTAGAAGCACTGTAGTAACATGCTAGTGTAGGGTAATTATGAAGGTGGATAAATTGGGTATAGCCTAAAAAAAGGATTGTGATAATTTAACTTAGATTATATTTGCATGTGTAAATGATTTAGATGAAAAGTGAATGTTTGATTTACCTAAATTAGGTGATAAATTTACATGTGTAAATAGATTTAGAAGAAAGTAAATTTTTGGAATTACCAAAAAATAGTTGATATATTGTAAGACTAGTGAAATTTAAATTCAAAATGAAGAAATCCAAAAATAAACCTAAGTGGTTGAACACTGGTGTGCAAATTGCACAGTTTTCAAGGTACTATTCCTCGCCTTTTAAATCGGAGTTTGATCTCGAAGATCTGAGATCATCAGTGCGACCGTCTCGTCGAATCGAGTAAAAATGGTATAAACGGATTTTCAATCCGACGGTCGGATCGTCCAGAAATCAGCGAAGAAGCTGGTGGGACCCGCGACTTAAGTGAATAGTACCAATGAATAGTAACCCCTGAGTTAATTCTCCCGTCGGCCAACGTCGACCGATCGACCGTTTGGAGTCCGAACATATTGGTCCAGGTAGTCGATTTTAACCGCTTCATCGTTCTGAACGCAATGGCGCTGACGAAATTTGCGTTTGATGGCTCTAGAGCATCGGGATGCATTCCATATAGTAGAATTTGCTGTATTAAATGGGCCGAACATTTTTAGGGGTACTAAACTGAGGAACCAAATATGCTACTTGATAGGTTTCGTCGAGCTGGACGTCGTGGTGGTGTCCGTTTTTCCATTTGACGACCCGGCTGTCTCAAAAAGCGTGAAATACTTAGAAAGTTGTAGTATTTTGCGAAAAGTCCTTATATTTTATGTGTCAAATGGCGAGACAATTGTTGGAGAGGGTCTTAATCGCGAAATTAAGCTACAGTGAAGGATCTAGGTCTAAATATCTAGAGTTGAGGGGGCAAAATGCATTTGTAGCAATATGCATATATACATGCATTAGGGTTCTCTTGCAACCCTAACCCGTAGTCCTAGCTCTCTAGCCGCCTCACCTATTTGCACGACCCATTTGCACACATTGTATGCCCGATTACAATTTTACTAGGTCTTGTTACAGATTCTTTTTTTTTGAGAAATAGATAGCAAGCTATCCGCTTCATTTATTAGAAATGTGAACTAAGCAGCAGAAGTGAGACAGCTTGGTCTCGAAGAAAAAAAAAGAAAAAAAAGAAAAAAAAAAATCAAGACTCTATCTGTCACGCCCCAAGACCGTCAATTTGTACAGTTCGGACACGCCAACAGACCTACAAATCGGGCACGACCTCACGTCATCCGAAAGAAACGGTAACAACCGCCTCCAATCAAAACAATGTGTATGATGAGATACAATATCAAAGTAAAAAATCACTATAACTAAAAACTTTTATTCAATAAACAATAAGTTTAAACTATAAATGAAAGTATGATAAGAGTGAATTATAAATAACTTTATTACATTTTCATCTCTCAACTTGCAATTAAATAATATTACAAATTTTTACATCTTTTCCTCACAATACATACTTCACTCAAAATATAAAAAGGTACACCTGCTAAACCCTCTAAGCCTCTAAGCTGCTGGGCCCTTACCCCTATCGTCTGTCTCGACCGTTGTATCTGAACTTGGAAAAATGATTATCCGAATGTGTGAGAACTACTTAAAGTTCTCAGTGGGTTCAGTCACCGAGAAGGAATGTCCTACACCGCTTGGTCCAATAGAAGCAATAATAGTAGAATACTAGGAAAACTATAAACCTCAATATTAACATCTAATATGCATATAATATGTCTGTGTATACTCATCGACCCAATACTACTATAACCAGCCATACCATGCTACTATCCACAAACTCGGCCACTATACCGCTATAAACGGGGTTAAACTAACCCGGCCACCTTGGCCACTTTATTTCCTCTTTATTCTTTAACATTCTTGTGTTTTAATTCAAGTTGTTAAACCCTCGAAAATTCTTGCCCAACGGGCCCCAGCCCGATAGTCATGCTACCACAAGACAAGATTTCTAAGATTGCCGATAACATCTCAAGTGTTACCCCGTCCTACGGGAAACTGGAACTTGTCATACGGGTCACTGCCCGGGAGAGGGTCACTGTCCTTGTACTCCGACAAGATCTATGTTTTTCCCGAAGGTACGCCCATTTTATCTTTTTCTTTTCTTTTTTTTTCTTTTCTTTTACTTTAGCACTTATCCTCTTTTGCATTTATGCATTTGTTTTTTTCTTTGCTCTTAAGTACTTGCTTTTCTTTCTTATTCGAGCTTATAGCTCACATTGCCACTGGCAATCTGTTTCTCTTTCTTTTAAGCCTTTTAGCTTATCTTGCTTATTAAGCCAATCCTTTTCTTTTTCACTTTTTAGCCTTTCGAAAGTATCTCATCCGACGGGTCACTGCCCCAAGGAGTCCTGCTCCCAAATTGACGAGTCTCAAATTCGAAGTCGCCATTTGCATTCTCTTTCTGTTCTTTAGCCACTTTTAGCTTTCTTTTAAACTTTGCCTCTTTCATTAATTCATCACTTATCCTAGGTCTCGCCATAAGGATATCTAAAGAGTCTCTTGGACTCTTAATCATTACTCTTTTATTCATTTAACTCAAATTGAAGTTAAAGTGGTTGTCCATTTGCCCAGACACCCTATGACCCACTCTAGGGTTATATTTGTTTAACTCTTTAACCTTGTGATCATATATACTTATCCTTAGAGTTTGACTCTAAGTTAAATATTCTACTATCTGTTTAGCTCTTTAACTTTGTGGTCACATACCCTTTTCCTTAGAGTTGACTCTAAGTTAAATACTCTAGCATACAATCTTACTTAATTTGTAACATATGCCACTCGTCCTCTTCCTAGAGTTAATGCCACACATTAAGCACCCTAACTCTAGGTTTTCTCCTAGTTTTTCACATCCATACAAATTCGACACTGTTTTCTCCTAAGTCACGTGTCATTTCTGCCATTTTCTCTAAATTCAGTTACATAAATCTCTAGGGTTATACCTTAACATGATCACCATCATAAATTAATCTCTAACTTTTACGCATGCAAATATTACCATCATTTTCATAAAATAGCATTTATCATTTACGCATGCAAATATTACCATCATTTTCATAAAATGGCATTTATCATTTACGCATGCAAATATTACCATTACTTTCATAAAATAGCATTTATCATTTACGCATGCAAATATAATCTGTATTTTACAAATCAGAAAAGTCCCTTTCCTCTATGTTCATTTAAGCATGCAAATATATCCCTTATATTTGGCAAACTAAAATTTGCACTTTCCTCTGGGTTCGTCTAAACATACAAATATATCGCCTAATTTAGGTAAATCAAATATTGCACTTCTCTTCTAGGTCCCTTTACACATGCAAATTTATCATCTATTTAGATAAATCAAATATTACATTTTTCCTCTAAGTCCCTTTACGCATGCAAATTTATCATCTATTTAGATAAATCAAATATTGCATTTTTCCTCTAAATCCCTTTACACATGTAAATTTATCCCCTATTTTTGGCAATTTAAAAATTACACTTTCCTATGGGTTCATTTACACATGCAAATATATGTCACGCCCCGAGTTTCGAAAAGCAGGCTATTTTTTTTTTTTTTGAAATCAGAGTTTAAATCATTTCATGCGTGAACAGATTGCCACATGTATAAAAAATTTTCTGTCCATTTGGACAGAGCCTTTCCTATACATGCACGGCTAAACACTTACAGCCAATACCAGAGTAGTTTAAACTACGCATACATCATTAATCATTTTACAATATTTTAAAACAGTATGCGGAAGATAAAATATACTGGTGACATAAGGGTCGGCACTATCGCAACAGCCTCACCAACGTGTCCCGACATCCCAGCACCCGAACGACCTGAAAAATGGTCACCCGGGGGGTGTGAGATACATCGACAGTGTATCCCAGTGGGTACAACGGGCCGAGAAATAGCTAATCGTACCTACTGGCATACAATAACTAGCGGATAGTAAAAGATCAGTAGGTAAAAGCTGATAGCAAGTAAATGACTACAGATAATTAATAACATAACTAACAAATATGGGTACATAATATATCAACAAGGTATGCTAGAATATGATGGTGTAAGCTATGCAACAATAATGGAAAGCATGTACCCAATTGATGCCACTGTTGGTCACAAGGACCTCAGGCTAATGTCATAGCAGAAACACCTAGAAGAAACTGTCAGTAATCCCTGTACCAAGGATACAGCCGAAGGGGCTCCCCGTACCAAACGGTACAGCCGAAGGGGTTTTCCCTGTATCCAAGGGTACAGCCGAAGATACAAAGCAGAACCAACCACAACCATACTGGATTTCACCTAGCCGAGCTGAACAGCAACCCCGTACCATTGATATAGCCGCGAGGATCCTCGTACCTAACGGTACAGCCGAGAGTTTCCTCATATCGGTACAGCCGAGGGGCTCCCCGTACCCAGTGATACAATAAGAGGGGATTGCTCACGGGTCGACCAGACCCTCTACCGTTAAAGAACGCAATGTGGGGGATCAATCCCACAGCGTATGCGAGTGAACAGCAGGTGCACAACGATCACAATACTGATGCTCCGAGTTCACGGTCCACAGACCGGACAAATCGGCACTAAGCCGGAAATCCCAATGGGGATGCAATAACCCAAACCTGTGTAGTACTGAATGCAAGATGTACTAGCTATCTGAATATGTGAATGGCTAATCATACACATGGCATATGTCCAGATAAAAGCAGAGCAGGATGAATGATTAGATATAAACTGACAGCTACCTACTATCCAATCAAGCATGGCAAATGTCCATATGCAACAGGTATACCAAAAGCATGAGTATAAGCTAGAAATAAACAAATAACGGCAAAAGCTCAAGGATATAATCTGGGCTACCACAAGAACAGGGGTCCGACCAATTAAGGTACCCCAGAGGGCCGAAAAGATAAAGCCCGGACCGAAGATAAACCCACCTGTGATGTAGGCGGACCGACGACTCCACCAGAAAGCTCGCGGCCGGAGTCAAACTGCAAAGACTTGAATCATGAACACTGATCAGGAATGACTCACACATACCCAAATCCACAGACTCACTATGCACAAAAGGCTTAAACCTGGATCTTTTCCAGATTCCTACTCAACGAAGACCAACGGACCTCTAACGAAAAGTTTAGAGATCATGTAAATGCTGCCCAAGACAGCCTATGAAGTCACATTTGCAACTTGGTCCCTAGGATTCTCTAAATTTGCATAAATACACCCAAAAACCACTTGTTTCGACTCGATCTCCCATTCCGGGAAGTTTTAACCTAAGCCGTAAACTCAGTAGCTAGGTCTCAACGCAAGCGAACCCGTGCTCACTGGTTTGAGTTGACACGGAGCCCGAGGGCAAAGTTGGCCCATAAAAACTAAGTCCACAATAGCTTATTTTGCTATGTTAACCTAACCATTCATTCAAACTGACATTTAGCATGAGCATCATGGCCACTATATTCTACAGAGTCGAGGGCTCACCTTTGGAGCGTCGCAGACCAACCGGAGAGATCGCCGGAGCAAGGTAATCCAAATTCCAATCTTGCTAGAGCTCGGATTGGCCGAGCCTTGCTCAACTCGGGTTCAAGCTGCAACCAAGGGCAAGCAGCAGTTGGAGGAGGTTCACAAAGGTGGTTCAGTCACCACCACACCAAACTCCGGCAGCCCCGTGCGGTGGTTGGCCGGAGTAGTGCTTTTGCGGCCACCTTGGGTGCAACATTAGAAGATCGGTTTCCTCACGTTAGGGTTCACATGCAAATATACGGGAAGCTTACAACCGACCCATAGAACATACCTGGGTGGTCGGCCGGCGACTAGAGGAGACGACGGCGGCCGGAGACGAAGCTCGGCCGAGTTTAAGCCCTCTAATGGCGGATCTTCAACCAATGAATTCTAGGTTCGAGCAAGGGCATATAACGGTTCCACTTGGTGCTCTGGAGCTTCCCAAGGGTGTGGCCGGCGGTGTGGGGCAGCGGCGGCACCGGGCGGTGGAGCTCGGCCGTGAGGAAGACAACCCAAACTAGGGCACGCCCGCACGCCCTTGATCCTCAACCGATGGTCCTCAAACTTGGAGAGGATCTTGCAGTCGATCAAACTAAAGTTTCCAACATGCCTGATCGGGTCTTCAACGGCTGGATAAAGCTCGGGAACAGATCTAGCCCAATATTAGGTTTCCGGCGATCTTCTCTCACCCACCGGCAACCGGAGCACAACAGCACCTCCCACTTCACAGAGATAGTGCTCTCGATGTCAGAAGGAGACTGCAAGGGTTTTTGAAGCAACAAAGATGAAGAAGTGGCATGAACTCACCTCGTCGAAAAAAGAAAGAAGAAGAGATCCTCCTCCGGCGGCGCACGGCGGAGCAGGGTGCCGGGACTCCTCGGGCTGGGTCTCTAAGGCACAGAGGTGCCTCCAAATACGGTCTGGAGCGATCCAAACCTCCTTGTTGCTTTCTTCTCCAACCTAGAGTTCTCTTGCAACCCTAACCCGTAGTCCTAGCTCTCTATCCAGAGTTGTCGAACGTCTCCAATAGAACGTTCTGGGGCTGCACGCCAGTTTTCGTAAAATTCGGATATTTGAAATCACTGTTCGAGTCAAAGTGGGTCGAACAGCAGATTTTCGGCGATTCCCGTTAATCTGAAAAAGATCCAGGTTTAAGTTATTTAAGAATAGTGAGTCTGTGGTTTGGGTATATGTGAGTTGTTCCCTGATCAACATCTATGATTCAGGTTGGCACGGTCTTCAAGCTTCTTGATTGGAGTCGTTTATTCGCCGCAAACAGGTGGGTTTATCTTCGGTCCGGGCTTTATCATCTCGGCCCTCTGGGGTATCGTAATTGGTCGGACCCCTGTTCTTGTGGTAGCCTAGTTTTCATTATTGAGCCTGCTCCTTTTTGCTTGATCATTATCAGTTTTATTGCTATGCCATTAGCTCGCTATCAGTTTATGCTTCTTAGTATATCTTAGACTTTTGCCATGCTTAATTGGTCATTAGCTAGCATTTATATATTATCATGCTGATCAGTATATCTCGATTATTCCTGGACATATGCCATGTGTGATTGGACATTTATTATATCTTGCATTCAGTTTTGCATGAGTTGAGATCAGTTTTGGCTTCCAGTTATTACATCCCTGTTGGGATTTCCGGCTTGTTGCGGATTACCCGGTCTGTGGACCGTGAGCTTGAGTATTCGCATGATGATCGCCCGCACTGCTGTACTTCACGAACATCAGCGGGGTCGCGCCCTGTGTGTATATTCTTTACCGGTAAAGTGGTCTGGTGATGGACCCGTGATCCCCAGGTTAGTGCCCAAGGGTGCCGGAGTGTTGACTCCCAGGTTAGTGCCCAAGGGTGTCGGGGTATGTCAGCCAAGTTGGTGCCAGGTTAGGCGTTTTCCCTGAGGTCTATTTGACCAATATGGTGGCTATAATTGGGTAATTGTTGGTTCTATCATTGATGTATAATTGCCTGTTCAGCATGCTTTCCATCATATATTATGATTGCTCAGTTTTATTCAGTACTTATATCAGCATGCTCCTATTATGATCTATATCTGCTTTGCCTATCATTTTGATTATCCGCACCATGATCTATATTATGCTTACCTATCATGACATCTTACTATCCGCTAGTTATTGTATGTCAGTAGGTACGATATACTGTTTCTCAGCTCGTCGTGCCCACTGGGATACACTGCCGATGTATCTCACACCCCCTGGGTGACTATTTTTCAGATCGGTCGGGTGCTCGGATGTCGGAACGTGTTGGTAAGGTTATCGAGATAGCTTTGACCCGTGGACAGCTGTTGTAATTTTATAAATTGTAAATCATATAATTTAATTGTAAAGTTATTGTAATAAGTTGTTGTAATTATTTAATCATCTTTTATAGAGTAGAACGTAGTATAGATTACTCCGATATTAACTGCAAGTGCTGAGCCGTGCATGTATAGAAAATGCTCAATCCAATGGGATTGAAAATTTCTATACATGTGGCGATCTGTCTTGCTCTGATTTTAAACTCTGATTGAAAATAAATAAATAAATAAATAAAAATAAAAATAAAATAAAATTAGACGCTGTTTTTCGAACTCGGGACATGACAATACTGCAACACATCAAAAGTGATCACAAAATCACTACGGGACGATGACGGCATGAAGTACGTAATTCCGTAATTAAGAGGGGGTAAAATATAAATTTTTAAAAGTCATGAGAGAGAAATAAAAAGCGAGATTTTACAAAAAGATTTTTTATAATTTAGCCATATAATTATAACTATTGTATCTCTAACTGTACACATCTCTAACTATACTGTATTTTTAATTATATCAAATAAAACAACCTCTTAATTAAAGCAATAAAATAAATTAAAATAAAAAACAATATAACTTTTTAATGTAAATTATTTATTAAAAATAAATTTTTACAGAGTATCCAAATATAGCCGTGGACATAGGTACATATCAATAAAATAAAATTTTGTTGTTTACAAATATAACGTGGTAGTGCGGACATTACAAACAACCACAATTTCGAATGAACTTTACAATGAGCGAACCATAAATGAACATACATAAAAACATCTAAGCGTTTGCCAATGTAGCATCCAGTTTCTCTGTAATAAGAGTAATCCATGCCTACAACAAATAAGAATATAAATTTTTACCTTGTAAATTATTGAAGAGAATTTGTAGTAGTATGTTGTCATGTCCTCAAGACAAAAGCATAATAGATACATGCACACTAGTGATGCACTAATACCTAAAAAAGTTGAGACCTTGATTGATAATGATAAACACTAATTTTTTGTTTGTATTTTGTATTACAAGAAAATGAGACATTAAATAGTTTGAAATGTCCTGATTTCCACTTGATGGTTGAAAATAAGTAGTTTGAAATGCATGTTTCGATTTTTTTTTTTTTTTTTTTTTTTTTTTTTTTTTTTTTGTAGTATAATTGAACGGTCACAAAATGAAAATAATACAATTTTAAAAATATGAAAGAAACTTCAAATACCCAAATCACTATTTCCAATCACACATGAAGATGCCTTACATAAAAAAATGAGACTGCTAACCCCCATACACTATAAATAATATAGTAGCTACACTTTACCTGAGCACAGCTACTGTACTAATGATAGTGCATGGGAGTTGGTAATAGAATCTCATTTTCCATGAGAGAATCTAAATCGATGATCCGCACCATTAATCAGGATCTAGGGTATTTATAGTATCTAGATTCAAGAACCGCATTTCATGTTTTTGCTGACATCATCTATCAAACGAGTAAATTATCTCATAATCGACAAGTTTAAAGAATCTCCAAAGAATTACAAAAACCTCACTTTGGTGCGTTTTTTTTCAAAAAAAAAAAAAAAATAAAAATATAGCTAATCTTAGGACATAATACACCAGGATTGAACACTATAAATGGAGAATTTTGAAAGCAAATCAAATAAATTCAGATTTTAGAAAGAAAATCAGCCACAAATCAGAGTGCTAAATACAGCTAATTAGAAACAAGATAATCGCGTGAGCTCAAGCGTTTAATTTGAAAAGGTAATTATCAAATGAATAAACAGACCTGATCAAAATTGGTGAAGCCCCTAATAGTGTCACCACCTACAATCGCAATTCCTCCATTCCCGAGAGGTTGTAGGATGAGAGCCTGGAAAGCCACACTGCTCATCAGCTTAACAAAGTTGTTAGTATGATTACACATCTACTTTCCTACGAGTTTGTCCTGGAGTAAAATTATAAAGATTAGAAAGATGCCATAGTATCGGACAATGATTACATGTCAATTCCCTACTAGCTTATTCAAGAAAGTGCTGCGCTGTTTCAAGTTATTTGAACTGTCACAATCAAACATCATATTAATAAAGGCATATTCTGTTGTTGCATAACACATCTGTATGATGATTACTGTTAGTTTATATGTACTATTCTATTGCTATTTCAAAAATCTGTAAAGAATGTCATTCAAATGATTTACTGCACAAAGTTAGAAAGTGGATTAATTACCACCAAAAAAAAATCAATGGGACATATCGACGAGGGAAAAAGTGAATGGCTTCTTATGAATTGGGATAATATGTAACGATCCAGCCCACTAGCAATAATAACTCGTTGGGACCAAACCACTGGTCCAAAATACTTAAGCCCAGTTATTATTATTCGTGTCCATGGTCTCTTATAAACCCAGTCACAATTCGATTCACATCTGATGTGAGACAATTGAATGTGACACTCCTAGGATTTAAAATAATCCTATATATAAGATATAATAGGGCTAAACCTCTTAACCAGGCTATAGCATCTTGGACGGTGACTAGACCCAAGAGGTTAAGAGGATTATGTGTGTTAGAGCTAGAGTAGTGCTAGGATGGGTGACCCACTGGGAAGTAGGGCATTACAGTTGGTATTAGAGGCAATCACCAACCGGAAATGTGAGATGAGTCTCGGCTGAGCCAAGGTTATATAGCGGGCAGAGCGCGACTCTCGGGCTAATGACTGTTGTGGGAGGAGCGTGGCTCCCCACAAAGTCGGCTAAAGGCTAGCGAGATGAGTTTCACATTACCTGATACTTGTGAGTGTACTTAAGCCTGACGAGGACGTCAGGGATTAAAGGGGGAAGGATTGTGACACCCCTAGGATTGAAAAGTCCTATATATAAGATATAATATGGCTAAACCTCTTAACCGGGCTATAGCATTTTGAGCGATGGTTAAGCCCAATAGGTTAAAAGGGTTAAGTGTGCTAGAGCTATAGTAGTTCTACGATAAGATGGGTGACTCTCTGGAAAGTACGACGTTACATAATATCTAATATACCTTTTAAAACTTCAAAAATATCTTACATATTCATGGTTTCTCAAAATGCCCTTATTGATTTTCAAAAATTTCTTCAAATATTCCTAAAACCCTACGGTTTACTAATGGGATTTGGGGTTTTGAAGGGTATTTTGGGAATAGATTGCTAAATTTGAAATTTTGAATAGCATTCAAAGGCATATAAGCAAAAGCCCCTAATTAATTTAACATCGCATTTTTAAATTATCGCATTTTTAAATAAGCAAAAGCCCTTTTTATAATATATATATATATATA
Organism: Tillandsia fasciculata; assembly: GCA_029168755.2. Classification (NCBI taxonomy): domain Eukaryota; kingdom Viridiplantae; phylum Streptophyta; class Magnoliopsida; order Poales; family Bromeliaceae; genus Tillandsia; species Tillandsia fasciculata. The sequence goes on from CM054933.1 coordinate 6,430,536, forward strand.
TATATATATATATATATATATATATATATATATCAAGGATTTAAGTGTCGTGACATGGGGTCGTGCCGAAAACTTGCCGACACGATGCGTGTCGAGCCGTGCCGATGAGTGTCGGTCAGAAAAATACATGTGTGCCGACACATAATGGCATGAAATATTTATTTTCTTTAGCAACAAAATTTTCTAATTGCGTATTATGCATTTTTATCAAATATTTTGAATTTTATTGAGAAAAATACTTAGTAATTTAAAGAAAAAAAAGGTTTTGAAATGTGCCATCGGCACGGGGGCTGTATCGTTCCGGAATCTTGTTGGCACGATACGACACGGTGGATACTGCCCGTGCCAATGGATACTTCAATTCTTGATATATATATATATATATATATATATATATATATATATATATATATAGAGAGAGAGAGAGAGAGAGAGAGAGAGAGAGAGAGAGAGAGAGAGAGAGAGAGAGCTAGGCTGGAATACTATTAGTAGTACCAAGTTATTGGTGCTATTAAATTTTTAAACATTGGATTAAAAAATATGTGGTTGAGATGATAGTGGGCCCCTTGGGTTTAATAGATAGTTGAGAAATAGTAAAATCTAACGGGTGAAAATAATCAAAGGGGTTGATTTAAGGGTAGAAAACTTGATAGTACCAATAACTTGATACTATTAATAGTATAGTAGCCCGACTCTCTATATATATTGTAGTAACCCAGATTCCCGTGTAGCTTTCCCCTATGTTTCGGGGTGTTGAACACCTGTTATTGGTGTGTCGGGCCCACAACACGTCAAAGGGATGTGTTGGATGGACTCAGAGAGGGTTTGGGTTAGAGCCTGTCTTTCGGCTGTGTTTGCCGAATTTTAGAAGTGGTTTCAGGCTGATTGGAGGCTGTATTTGGATTCAGCGTGGAAAAAGCTTGAAAACGGCTATTTACTTGTATTTTTTTGAGTCCGGACGCCCAAAACGGACACCCGGAAGTTTTTTGTGCAAAATGGTGCATGGGAGAAGCCGTAGACCGGCTTAGGACACGTGGCGGGCCGTGATTGGGCCGACGCACGCTGTCCGGTCCACGGAGGAGGGCGCTGGTGCACGGTGGACCGGCGGGGACACGTGGCAACCGCCCATTGGCGGGTCTGCGCTGTGCGGTCCACGGGGCGGCGCGGCTGGGGCATGGACCGGGGCGCGCCACGTGGCGGCCCCAGATTGGGCGGTCCATGTACGCGTGGTGCACGCGCGAGCGCGCACCTGCGGCCGTACGCACGCGGGAGCAGGCGCGCAGGCGCCGGCTGGCGTGCCGGGCGGGGCAGCGCACGCGGCGCCACGTGGCGCCGCGCCAGCGGCTGGCGCCGAGCCGGGGGGGACATGAGGCGGGGCCCAATTCGCGGGCGCCGCTGTCCGCTGTTTTGCGGATACGTGTCGCGCCCAGAATTTTTCGGGCGCGGGCCGGGCCGGGCTTTTGGGCCGCACTGTGCGGGCCCGAAAGATTCGGGCGCCCGGTTTTGGGGATACAACGGTCATTTCTCCAATTGTTGTTTTGGGCCTATAAATACCTCCATCTCTCTCTCTTTCTCTCCTTTTTTCCGAAGCTTAGAGAGAGAATGGGAGGGAGTGCTCTATATGAAAGTTGTTCCTCTGGTAGTTTTCGATCTCGTGGTGGATTCCCAGAATTTTTGGAGGCTCGACAGCGGCAATCTCGATTTTACAGTGCGCCTCGACTTTCCCCCATTTCGGCCCGTTTCCGTCGCATTTCAGTCGGGATTTTCCTGTGCGCAAACCAGGAGGAATATTTGGGCTATTTCTTCGACAGCGCGTTCCTAAGAGGTAAGGCTTCGATTTTCGTGTTGACCACTTCGCCCCGTTTCGCACTTTTGGCATGGTTCCCGAGGCATTTTTGACCTCCCTTTTTCTGTGATGAATTCTGGACAGCACCGACTTGTTCGATTTATATCTTGGCCTAGGAGCATCGGATCAAGGCGTATAGGTACTCGTTTTCGATCTACTCGTCGCAAGGAACGCAACCGTATTTTTTCTGGATTTTTCGGAGCACTGTACAGAGGTGAAAACTCCTCTTTTTCCGTGCTGTTTGGAAAACAGCAAATGCTGTATTTTTGGGCTTTGTATTTACACCGGGTGCGTTGATCTGTACAGTTGGGCACTGTTTTCGGCGGATTGCGACATTAGAGGATTGTGGACAGTGAGGAGGCTTTTTGAGTGTGGATTGCGCTTTTCGAGGTGGGTGGTTGTTGCTTACCTCACTTTTGACTAACTCACTAGGAGTATTAGAGATCCCCTATTTTTTTTAAGCTGATAATCGGTATTCCAATTGTGAATTGCATGAGTAGACCCCACAAATTATATGACAGCTCATTTATGTTAAATTGGAACACTATTATTGGGACAAATGCTATATCATAATCTCGCATGCAAGTGACTTATCATGTTGGTACAGTAAGATCAATCTTTTTAAAATAAATATCAGACACTTCTACAGTTTTAAAAGAAGACAATTGCATGCTTGTATGGACATCTAGTTAGGCCACTATTTATTGCTACACTATCATATTGGACTTGACTTAGGAGAAACCATATTTTATTGCTCTCCTTTTTATTCAGATGCATGTTGCTCGAGTTCAAGCAGGGGTTTGGGGTAGTGTAGTTGAGGCCATTGAGTCTGGGACAGGTTAGACTCGATTATGGATTGTGGGGCATTGTGGTAACCGCGGACATTAGGCGGTTGACCAGGTGTTGGTTATTTTATCAGATTTGGGCTTATGCGGCAACCGCGAACAGTGGGCGGTTGACCGGATATTTATTATTGCATCAGATTGGGTATCAGATTTCTCTAGTGGATGGAGTTCCCACTTATTGAGTACTATTGCACCAGATTAGGAATTGGGGTTTCATTAGTGGATGGAGTTTCCCACTTTGATCATAGTCGTGATCCAGTCCTGCTATATTGTGATACCTGTGACAGTGATACTTTACTCGTGTGGGTCGCTCTCCTCGAGTGCCACTCCGGAGTAGGCAGTTGACATATTGGCCAGTGAGTGCCAGACCTGTTGGCCAGTGAGTGCCAGACAGTGAGCATCAGTCAGTGAGTACCGATTGGTTAGCAGATACGTGAGACAGTTGAGCAGGCAGTGCCAGTGATTACTGGTCCATTGATTGGGTTTATTCAGACAGTTAGCCTTATAGTTGCATGCATACAGTTACTTTTCGGCACTGCATTTAGAGGCATAGTAGTGGTAGTTTCCTTTTATCAGCAGCCTTTATAGCTTACCACTGTTCCTTCCTTTTGCCTCTAGTAGTCCTAGTGGGTACGTCAGGATTGAAGCTTTACCCACTAGGGGAGGCTACTAGTTTAGCTAGTAGTTCTCACCCCCATAGTTGTTTTGTCTTTTCCCCTTTGTTTTGCAGAGTCGTCTGCGGAAGCTGCTGGGCCATCAGCGGCGGATCGAGGTAAGAGGATAGCGAACTAGCTAGATCGTCTACCCCGACTGTGAGAGTAGCTGGACTTTTATTGTACCCCTTTTTGTATCTCAGGCTGTAGTATTTTATTTTTGGGTCTTGCTTTAGCCAGCTGGTTGTATTTATTTCAGTGAGCTGGGAGTTTATTGTATTATTACAGCTTGTATCTTATTTCCAGTCTGAGATTTTTATGTAGTTCTTTTTAGTTCAGCTCTGTATTATGCTCTTTTATTGTATCTCTTATCTGAGCAGGTTACCGGCGCTTCGTGTACATGGAAAATTCTATGTGCACGGCGGATCTGTTGGCGAGCCCGGGTTCTAGTTTACACCCGGGGCGTGACAGATTAAGTTGGTATCAGAGCTTAGGGATAGGTCAGTTGGGACTTAGGAAACCCTAGGCTTTTGGCAGACCCTAGGATGATAGAGCGCGAAAGACGTGATATTTTGCGAAAGTCGTTGATTTAGTTGTTTGACTCTTCCAGTGAGTGAAGAGGGATCGACATACCCAATTTCTGGTGAACAGTTATGTTGGCTGCAGACAACATAAAGTTACAGAAATAGGAGGATGTCTTTGACTTTCGCTAGATTGGGTCGTGTGGGGTTGTGTTACTGATTCGTAGTTTCTTGTGGCAAGATGCCTCTCCGACGTCGGATCCCTACCGGGGATACCCCTGCACCTCCGGTGGAGCCAGAGCAGTCCCGGCCTTCTGAGCTCAGCGAGTTGAGGGCCATGGTGGCCCAGTTGGCGGAGAGTCACCGCCGACAGAAGCAGAGGATAGAGCAGTTACTCGCTCATAGAGAGGCGCCTCCCCCTACTGTCTTTGAGGCCCCTGCACCACCAGCTATACCACCAGTACCGACGGCACCATCTTCGAGCAGTGGGGCACAGGGAGCGATTCGGCCGTTGACCCCGGCAGAGGAGCAGGAGATCGCTGACAAGCTCACTCAGTTTTGTCAGCGAGGACCGCCTAGGTTTTCGGGACGGAACACTCAGCCGTGGGAGATTAGGGCTTGGCTAGCGGCAATGGAGAAGTTATTCAGGGACTTCTTCATTGATCAGAGGTTCAGAGTGCACATGGCGGTGCATTACTTGGAGGGAGATACAGACGCCTGGTGGCGTCGGGTGGAGCCCTTGGAGTTCCAGATCACTCGGCAGTTACCTTGGTCAGAGTTCAAGCGGATGATCTTGGACACTTACTTTTCTTCGAGCGTGAAGAAAAAGCTGGAGGATGATCTGAAAAACTTGCAGCAAGGCGACCGGCCAGTACTGGCTTACTATCAGGAGTTTACGCAGTTGCTCAACTGCGTACCTTTTGTCGCCCGAGATGGACCTCACCAGGTGGAGCTTTTCGAGACTGGTCTTCGCCCGGAGATTTACACTTTGGTGCATGCCCAGCGGCTACAGACTCTCCAGGAGGCCGCGGAGCACGCCTAGTGGGTTGAGAGAGGAGACCACGTAGTGGCCAGACGTGGCGGTATGGTCACTCAGAGCTCTGACAGGAAGTGACCAGCACAGGATGATGGGGGACAGGCCAGTTCTTGGAGGCCGCCACGACCGCCACGGCCTCAGTTTTCCGACCGTGGGCGTTCTGAGCGGCGAGGGCCTGGCTTTACCCACTAGGGGAGGCTACTGGTTTATCTAGTAGTTCTCACCCCCATAGTTGTTTTGTCTTTTCCCCTTTGTTTTGCAGAGTCGTCTGCAAGAGCTGCTGGGCCATCAGCAGCGGATCGAGGTAAGAGGATAGCGGACTAGCTAGATCGTCTGCCCCGACTGTGAGAGTGGCTGGACTTTTATTGTATCCCTTTTTATATCTCAGGCTGTAGTATTTTACTTTTGGGTCTGGCTTTAGCTAGCTGGTTGTATTTATTTCAGTGAGCTGGGAGTTTATTGTATTATTACAGCTCGTATCTTATTTCCAGTCTGAGATTTTTATGTAGTTCTTTTTAGTTCAGCTCTGTATTATGCTCTTTTATTGTATCTCTTATCTGAGTAGGTTACCAGCGCTTCGTGTACATGAAAAATTCTGTGTGCACGGCGGATCTGTTGGCGAGCCCGGGTTCTGGTTTATACCCGGGGCGTGACATATATATATATATATATATATATATATATATATATATATATATATATATATATATATATATATATATATTGTCACGCCCCGAGTTTAAAAATCAGGTCTGAATTTTTTTTTTTTTTTTTGAATAAATCAGAGTTTGCAAAACAGGCGTAACAGACCGCCACACATATAGGAAATCCCCTATCCCAAGGAATAGGGTCTCTCCTATACATGCACGGCTAGACTAATCCAATCATCAATCAGAGAGTAATACATATCTCACTAAATCAATACTAATCATCTGAAATAGCATACTATCATCAAACTGAAATATCTAAATAAACTGGAAGCTGAATGCTATAAATAAAAGTCAGCTACAATCATCGAAGATCTCAGACATCAATATATCATCAGGGGGACAGCTCTATCGTGACAGCCTCACTGGATCGTCCCGACATCCCTCCACCCGACGGACCTGGAAAATGGTCACCCAGGGGGTGTGAGATACACTGTACATGTATCCCAGTGGGCACGACGAGCCGAGGATCAGCTAATCGTACCTACTGGGTACTAAAATCTGCGGATAGTAAGAGTCAATAGGAAAAGCTGGAAAACATAAATGTCCACTAATAATCAAGATCCACAGATATGCTAACTAGGCAGGTAATCAATCGTAAAGACTACAGATGAGAAATGCTGTAAATCAGGATATGTCAGTGATAATCAATCATAAAAGCGGTAGGTCATATATGCTGGAAATCAAAGGTATCCATAATAATCATGCATAAGGAACTGCAGGTGATCAAAGCATGTCTACCAACTCATACTAGAAATAAACTGAGCAGCAGTACAAGGTAAAAGTAATGCGTCAATAAGGAGACTACCAAACATCCAATCACAAGCCACCATATTGGTCAACAAGACCTCAGGGACATCTCGCCAAACCTGGCACCAACCTGGCTGACATACTCCGGCACCCTCGGGCACTAACCTGGGAGTCAACACTCCGGCACCCTTGGGCACTAACCTGGGAGTCACGGGTCGTACACAGACCACTTTACCGGTAAAGAACAAGCTCCACGGGGAGCGACCCCGGCCATGTTCGTGAAGTACAGCAGTGCGGGCGATCAATCATGCAAATGCTCAAGCTCACGGTCTAGTGACCGGGTAGTCGGCAACATGCCGAGATCCCAACAGGGAATCATCAGTCAACATCTATCGATCAGGATCAATCAATCATGCATATCGGGATGTAAAGCAGTATCTCAAGTGACAAGTATCAACAAGTATCATCTAATCATGCAGATCTATGTACTGAAATATAGGAGCTGATGAACAGATATATATGATGTGTCTCATGTAGATCAAGGTCTATCAGAAATAATCATCTAGCATATAGATCCAGTCAGCGGAACTAATCGTAAACAGATAATGTCAAGCACAGGTGTATATGACAAATCCAGAGGAATCAATATCTATCGGGGAGATCATGTGATATATAGATGAAGTCATCATGGGTCATATGGATCAAATCAATAGGCTAATCCAAAAACAGGTGTCCGACTGGACTAAAGCAACCAGAGGGCCAAAAAGCTGAGGCCCGGTTCGAAGATAACCCACCTCAATGTAGGCCGATCCCGGACTCCCGCTGGTCTACTGGGAGGCTGGTGCTGAACTGCTAGGCCCTGAACAGAAAACTGTGATCAGTGACTGACTCGCTCAAACCCAACCCGACTAACACTAAAACAAACTGAAAACTGTCAACTACCTTTACTGATCCCTAATCATCATATTTTAGATATTTAGGTAGACTGAGTCGTCAACTTAACAATTTAAGTGATTTATTTACCAAAATGCCCTTAGCAATCCTTTTAGAGCCCAATTTGGATTTCGGAGTTTTCCGACGATAATACCAAGACACTAGACCAACCAGGACAGTGTCGTAGGTATTCTGAGGCATCAACAATAATCCAAAATCTAAACCGGAATGCGTACTCGCGCCGAAAACCGTAAAATCGACGATTTTGCCGATTTACGAAACTTAATCCGTTTCCCGCTCAACCGAACACTTTTGGAATCCAACGAAAGATCCATAAATCATGTAAATATTAATTACAACTTTATACTTCGTTACAATTGCAGTAAGCCCCCTAGACTTTTCAAAATTGCGTAATAAACAGGTAATTTCTCACTAATTAATTTATAACTTTCAATTCAGAGCATCTTAAATCACAATATTTTACCAGTAACTATATTTCAACGTGCTGGACCTCGTGCTCATAGTCTGAACTCAGATTGGGCAACACAAATACAAATTGGCCCATAAATACTGTGCATTGAGACTCAAAGTTGTGATAACTATCAATGCATTGGTTCTTTTCCATTACTAGTGTGAGCATCATGCTCAGGGGTACTAAATAACACAGAGGCTCACCTCTGGCCCTCAACAAATACACCAAACCAGGCGTAGGGTCAACACACTCCAAGCAAGAGCTCGACTTTGATTAATTTTACACTCACGAATTCTGGGCAGCAACAAAGGTGAGCACCATTTAGAGAACATCATAAAAACTCAAGGGCTCACCTGTGGCAGGTTGTAAGCTCACTGGTTCAGTTTCTAGAGCCACCACTCCTTGCTTTTGTCTTCTTGGAGCACGAGACGGCCGAACTCACCTCCCACTCGGTCACTCTTCAAACAAAGGTGAGCATAACCTTCCTGGGACTTCCAGAGGTGGAATAAACCTCAGCCAAGCAAGCTTGATAGCCCCTGTGTACCCCCAACCCGAGGAAGAAGAAGATGAAGCTTTAGGAACCCATTAATGGCAACTTGGAAAAGAGACCGCATGGCTTGCATGCAACCGGTCTAGAAGCAAGCTTGAGGTGTAAGAACACTTACCAAGGTTGGCCGGCGCCGGAGGAAGCGACGGCCGGCGATGGGCGGCCAACACCAAGAACCCGAATTCTAGGTTTTGCTCCCCCGCGCCCCACAATGCACCAAAGTGCTTCAAACTTTTTGGAGGTCTTCTTGGGTTCCTACAGAAGAATTTGATCAAGTTTCTTCCCCCTCAGAAGCCTCAGAAACGCCGCACAAAAATCGCGGCCAAAACTAGGTTTCCGGCGACCTATCTTTAGCCCGCCGGCAACCGGAGGTCCCCAGACCTTGGGGCTCGACCTGGGACATCCTTGAGATTCCAGAAGCCGACTTCCAAGGTCGAAGTTGTTGAAAACCCAATAAAAATCGAGGCTTACCTTATCGGACCCGAAGAAGAAGAAGGAGATGGCCCGGCGGCGCGCGGTGGTTCTGGGCTTCGAGGCTCTAGGGTTTTACTCACAGATGGTTGAGGATGATCCCAGATGTGGATTGGAAAGATCCCAACCCTCCAAGTTGCTTCCTTCACAAATCCCAAGAAAACAAGGTGGGTTTTCTTGCTTTTCCGGCGAGAGGAGGTGGCGGCCGGCGGCGTGCGGCTTGGGGATCGCAGAGAAGGAAGAGAGAGAGGTGTCGTGGAGGCTGCGGTTTCCATAATAGAGCTAGGGTTCGGTTAGGGTTTCAATTAGTATAGTATAGGGTGGTTTTGCAACAAAAAGCGATCTAGCCCTTCATCTCTCTAATTTTTAGACTTAGGTCCATCCCTATACAACCCATCTTGCACAGAGAACCCTCACCAATCATTCCCTTGTTGTTTGGTACATAAAATATAAGAATTTATCGCAAAATAACACAAATTTCTGAGTATTTCACGCTTTTCGAGACGATCAAGTCGTCAAACTGAAAAACGGACTTCGCCACGATGTCCGGCTCGACGAATCCTATCAGGTAGCGCTTTTCGTTTTTCGAGAAAACGCCCAGATGAATTTTGGGTCCATAAATACTGTATCAAAATACAGTTTATCGCGCTTTTCGAGGCTCTAGAGTCGTCAAACGGGAATTCCGTCAGCGCCATTGCGTTCAGATCGTCAAAACGGATCAAATCGACTATTTGGATCACTGTGTTCGGAATTCGAACAGTGAATTAGTCCCCGTTGCATTCGATGAAGTTCCGAAATCTGGGGTTACTGTTCATCTACAGTATTTAACTTAAGTGACACTGTGCGCAGGCCACTGTTTCATTGGTCGCGACATTCGCCCGCTTCTTCGCTGATTTCTGGAAGATCCGACCGTCAGATCAAAAGGTACTGAATATGAATCTCGCTCAGTTTGACGAGACGATCGTAACGGTCAACTCGGATTTCCAAGATCATGTCCGGATTGAAAAATAGCCTTTTTGCTTCGTAAATTGTGCAAATTGCACACTGGCGATTGACCAAGTAGGTCAATATAGGACTTTTGCATCCAAACTCCGGCTCAAATTTTACTGTTAATCTATTATTAAAAATAAAATATTTCGGTTTATTACATCTCTCCCACCAAAAAAAAAGTTTCGTCCCTGAAACTTAATACAACTAGGAGTCCCATAATGAGGAAAATGCTCCAATATCTCAAAGGGACCGACAAATCGAGGACTGAGCCTGTTGCGGATCCCAAAACGCTTGATTCCTGATGTACTTCCAAGATCATCATACTTTCAAATCTATTGCAATTTCCATCTGTGCATACAAGCTAATCTTTCAACATAACCGGTCGTTTATTCAAGTTCATAGGTTCACTAGATTCACTTTCTTAAGTGAAATCGTATAAGGTAGAGAATCTCTTCTTACACTTTATAATCGTTTGTGGCAAAATTTTCACCGCCAGTTGCTAGAACTATACCTCAGACTACTAAGGACACACAACTGCCGGTTAAACATCACACGATCAGTCTCTTAACATCATAAAACATGGCAACCCAAAGTCACCATTCGTAAAGCTTAAAATATCCGATCTGGACATGTTGTCCAACTTTTTGGGCTTAAACCATATATTTCTATTATCAACTCAGTAGCAAAATTTGGCGAGATCAACGTGGCTAGTGACCACAAGTTAGGACCAGTGTCCACAATAATGACAAAGATAATCCACTATGCACGCGATCTGTCTGAGACCTACCTAAGGTCTGATACGGTCTGGGATATCATCACTGAAACTATAACATCATTGTCCAAAGACAACCTTGAAAACTAAAATTTAAGTAAGCAGATAAATAGACCCAATCATGATATTTCCCTTTTCAGGGTGGGGTATTTCCTCAGCTCTTTCGACAGTACGTTGTCTGCAGCCAACGTGCTTATCAAAAGAAAAGTGAAATACCACAGATCTGTCGCCAACATCAAGTTGGGGACACGACTCCCTCCGGAGTCAACAAAAGGTATAACTCATACCTCACGACACAAATCTCTATACCGATACTATAAACCTATATCAACTATCCCTACCATCTCGTGGTCATGAGTGCAACTCTGGCTACTCACAGGAATCTAGAACCATATTCCATTGTTCTCCATTACCTCGAACGCATCACCACTTGCTAACACAGCACTAGCGACACCAATCGTAGCTCAAATATCGTAAGGAACGATCATGACTCCAAACCAATTCACCCACAATTTGCGAATCAACTACAAATCGGATTCTTTTAGGATGAAAGTCAAATTCCTCAAGCTATCATCATCTCTATCAAAGTAATCGTGAATCCCAAATTATTTTACACTGATCAGGGTTGGGACACGATTCAATAAGGTCTCATATTTGCTGAGTGTCGTCAGAATCCTTCCATCCAAAGCAACACAATTGCTAACCTCAAGGCATCCCCATAGCTATAATCGGGGAATCTCCAGTAATAGCGGCCACAACATAGTTTTGATAATCACGACTGCGACCAAAGTACTATATCCAATGACGCGAGGACAACTGGAGGATTACTAACTTCTCCAAATACCTGGACTAGTGGTGGGGCCAGTGCAACAAGAGCAACAATCTGATGCTGAGCCGTCTGCTGGACTAACCCAGCGAAATGCGGTGAACTGATCCTCTGCCGCTGTCAAAAATCCGAGCCCTCAGGCTCCATTGATATATCAAACCCATGGCTCGTACCACAACCGCAGCTAACGCTGCACCCACTATGACCCCTAAGCCCAAAGCGCGTGCGAACACCGCTCGTAGTCACAACCATAAGTTAGGAAAGCGTCTCATAAGTGTGAAAATACACCTGAGCTCCTAACCGCTAGACAAATACCCCGCGCTCTCACGTTATAAGTCATCCTAGGGTTCATCCTAACCAGATCCTAATCAATTTTCCTAGGTACCGTGTACCTATTGCTCTGATACCATCTAATCTGTCACGCCCCGAGTTTAAAAATCAGGTCTGAATTTTTTTTTTTTTTTTTTGAATAAATCAGAGTTTGCAAAACAGGCGTAACAGACCGCCACACATATAGGAAATCCCCTATCCCAAGGAATAGGGTCTCTCCTATACATGCACGGCTAGACTAATCCAATCATCAATCAGAGAGTAATACATATCTCACTAAATCAATACTAATCATCTGAAATAGCATACTATCATCAAACTGAAATATCTAAATAAACTGGAAGCTGAATGCTATAAATAAAAGTCAGCTACAATCATCGAAGATCTCAGACATCAATATATCATCAGGGGGACAGCTCTATCGTGACAGCCTCACTGGATCGTCCCGACATCCCTCCACCCGACGGACCTGGAAAATGGTCACCCAGGGGGTGTGAGATACACTGTACATGTATCCCAGTGGGCACGACGAGCCGAGGATCAGCTAATCGTACCTACTGGGTACTAAAATCTGCGGATAGTAAGAGTCAATAGGAAAAGCTGGAAAACATAAATGTCCACTAATAATCAAGATCCACAGATATGCTAACTAGGCAGGTAATCAATCGTAAAGACTACAGATGAGAAATGCTGTAAATCAGGATATGTCAGTGATAATCAATCATAAAAGCGGTAGGTCATATATGCTGGAAATCAAAGGTATCCATAATAATCATGCATAAGGAACTGCAGGTGATCAAAGCATGTCTACCAACTCATACTAGAAATAAACTGAGCAGCAGTACAAGGTAAAAGTAATGCGTCAATAAGGAGACTACCAAACATCCAATCACAAGCCACCATATTGGTCAACAAGACCTCAGGGACATCTCGCCAAACCTGGCACCAACCTGGCTGACATACTCCGGCACCCTCGGGCACTAACCTGGGAGTCAACACTCCGGCACCCTTGGGCACTAACCTGGGAGTCACGGGTCGTACACAGACCACTTTACCGGTAAAGAACAAGCTCCACGGGGAGCGACCCCGGCCATGTTCGTGAAGTACAGCAGTGCGGGCGATCAATCATGCAAATGCTCAAGCTCACGGTCTAGTGACCGGGTAGTCGGCAACATGCCGAGATCCCAACAGGGAATCATCAGTCAACATCTATCGATCAGGATCAATCAATCATGCATATCGGGATGTAAAGCAGTATCTCAAGTGACAAGTATCAACAAGTATCATCTAATCATGCAGATCTATGTACTGAAATATAGGAGCTGATGAACAGATATATATGATGTGTCTCATGTAGATCAAGGTCTATCAGAAATAATCATCTAGCATATAGATCCAGTCAGCGGAACTAATCGTAAACAGATAATGTCAAGCACAGGTGTATATGACAAATCCAGAGGAATCAATATCTATCGGGGAGATCATGTGATATATAGATGAAGTCATCATGGGTCATATGGATCAAATCAATAGGCTAATCCAAAAACAGGTGTCCGACTGGACTAAAGCAACCAGAGGGCCAAAAAGCTGAGGCCCGGTTCGAAGATAACCCACCTCAATGTAGGCCGATCCCGGACTCCCGCTGGTCTACTGGGAGGCTGGTGCTGAACTGCTAGGCCCTGAACAGAAAACTGTGATCAGTGACTGACTCGCTCAAACCCAACCCGACTAACACTAAAACAAACTGAAAACTGTCAACTACCTTTACTGATCCCTAATCATCATATTTTAGATATTTAGGTAGACTGAGTCGTCAACTTAACAATTTAAGTGATTTATTTACCAAAATGCCCTTAGCAATCCTTTTAGAGCCCAATTTGGATTTCGGAGTTTTCCGACGATAATACCAAGACACTAGACCAACCAGGACAGTGTCGTAGGTATTCTGAGGCATCAACAATAATCCAAAATCTAAACCGGAATGCGTACTCGCGCCGAAAACCGTAAAATCGACGATTTTGCCGATTTACGAAACTTAATCCGTTTCCCGCTCAACCGAACACTTTTGGAATCCAACGAAAGATCCATAAATCATGTAAATATTAATTACAACTTTATACTTCGTTACAATTGCAGTAAGCCCCCTAGACTTTTCAAAATTGCGTAATAAACAGGTAATTTCTCACTAATTAATTTATAACTTTCAATTCAGAGCATCTTAAATCACAATATTTTACCAGTAACTATATTTCAACGTGCTGGACCTCGTGCTCATAGTCTGAACTCAGATTGGGCAACACAAATACAAATTGGCCCATAAATACTGTGCATTGAGACTCAAAGTTGTGATAACTATCAATGCATTGGTTCTTTTCCATTACTAGTGTGAGCATCATGCTCAGGGGTACTAAATAACACAGAGGCTCACCTCTGGCCCTCAACAAATACACCAAACCAGGCGTAGGGTCAACACACTCCAAGCAAGAGCTCGACTTTGATTAATTTTACACTCACGAATTCTGGGCAGCAACAAAGGTGAGCACCATTTAGAGAACATCATAAAAACTCAAGGGCTCACCTGTGGCAGGTTGTAAGCTCACTGGTTCAGTTTCTAGAGCCACCACTCCTTGCTTTTGTCTTCTTGGAGCACGAGACGGCCGAACTCACCTCCCACTCGGTCACTCTTCAAACAAAGGTGAGCATAACCTTCCTGGGACTTCCAGAGGTGGAATAAACCTCAGCCAAGCAAGCTTGATAGCCCCTGTGTACCCCCAACCCGAGGAAGAAGAAGATGAAGCTTTAGGAACCCATTAATGGCAACTTGGAAAAGAGACCGCATGGCTTGCATGCAACCGGTCTAGAAGCAAGCTTGAGGTGTAAGAACACTTACCAAGGTTGGCCGGCGCCGGAGGAAGCGACGGCCGGCGATGGGCGGCCAACACCAAGAACCCGAATTCTAGGTTTTGCTCCCCCGCGCCCCACAATGCACCAAAGTGCTTCAAACTTTTTGGAGGTCTTCTTGGGTTCCTACAGAAGAATTTGATCAAGTTTCTTCCCCCTCAGAAGCCTCAGAAACGCCGCACAAAAATCGCGGCCAAAACTAGGTTTCCGGCGACCTATCTTTAGCCCGCCGGCAACCGGAGGTCCCCAGACCTTGGGGCTCGACCTGGGACATCCTTGAGATTCCAGAAGCCGACTTCCAAGGTCGAAGTTGTTGAAAACCCAATAAAAATCGAGGCTTACCTTATCGGACCCGAAGAAGAAGAAGGAGATGGCCCGGCGGCGCGCGGTGGTTCTGGGCTTCGAGGCTCTAGGGTTTTACTCACAGATGGTTGAGGATGATCCCAGATGTGGATTGGAAAGATCCCAACCCTCCAAGTTGCTTCCTTCACAAATCCCAAGAAAACAAGGTGGGTTTTCTTGCTTTTCCGGCGAGAGGAGGTGGCGGCCGGCGGCGTGCGGCTTGGGGATCGCAGAGAAGGAAGAGAGAGAGGTGTCGTGGAGGCTGCGGTTTCCATAATAGAGCTAGGGTTCGGTTAGGGTTTCAATTAGTATAGTATAGGGTGGTTTTGCAACAAAAAGCGATCTAGCCCTTCATCTCTCTAATTTTTAGACTTAGGTCCATCCCTATACAACCCATCTTGCACAGAGAACCCTCACCAATCATTCCCTTGTTGTTTGGTACATAAAATATAAGAATTTATCGCAAAATAACACAAATTTCTGAGTATTTCACGCTTTTCGAGACGATCAAGTCGTCAAACTGAAAAACGGACTTCGCCACGATGTCCGCTCGACGAATCCTATCAGGTAGCGCTTTTTGTTTTTCGAGAAAACGCCCAGATGAATTTTGGGTCCATAAATACTGTATCAAAATACAGTTTATCGCGCTTTTCGAGGCTCTAGAGTCGTCAAACGGGAATTCCGTCAGCGCCATTGCGTTCAGATCGTCAAAACGGATCAAATCGACTATTTGGATCACTGTGTTCGGAATTCGAACAGTGAATTAGTCCCCGTTGCATTCGATGAAGTTCCGAAATCTGGGGTTACTGTTCATCTACAGTATTTAACTTAAGTGACACTGTGCGCAGGCCACTGTTTCATTGGTCGCGACATTCGCCCGCTTCTTCACTGATTTCTGGAAGATCCGACCGTCAGATCAAAAGGTACTGAATATGAATCTCGCTCAGTTTGACGAGACGATCGTAACGGTCAACTCGGATTTCCAAGATCATGTCCGGATTGAAAAATAGCCTTTTTGCTTCGTAAATTGTGCAAATTGCACACTGGCGATTGACCAAGTAGGTCAATATAGGACTTTTGCATCCAAACTCCGGCTCAAAATTTACTGTTAATCTATTATTAAAAATAAAATATTTCGGTTTATTACATATATATATATATATATAGAGAGAGAGAGAGAGAGAGAGAGAGAGAGAGAGAGAGTCCGACAGCTATGCTATCGATAGCATCAAGCACTTAGTGCTACCAAGTTTTCCACCGGTAGATCTACCCCTTAGATCATACTATTTTTCCAACCACCCACTAAACCCTAGCATCAATTACTAATAATCCCCTTAGATCAATGACTATCATCCTAACCGCACAACCCTTTATTCAAGGGTCAAAAACCTCATAGCATCAATTACTTGTGCTATAATTAATAGTATAGTAGCCTAGTTATATATATATATATATATTATATATATATATATATATATATATATATATATGAGTAGGGCTTATCTCAAATATGCTTTCGAAGTTTTTACCATTGGATTTGCATTGAGATTTGTATTAATTACTTTTTCTCTCTCTTTAGTTGACTTTACAATAGCATGAATCTCAATACAAATCCAATGGTATAAGCTCTACTATATATTATATATATATATATATATATATATATATATATCTATAATAGATTTCTCTCTCTCTCTCATCCTCTCTCTCTCTCTCTCTCTCTCTATATATATATATATAGAGAGAGAGAAGAGAGAAGAATATATATCTAATATATATATATATTATATATATATATATAATATTCTCTCTCTCAATCTCTCTCTCTCTCTCTCTCTCTATATATCTCTATCATCTATATATCTATATATATATATATCTATATATATAATATCTCTATATATTATATATCTTATAGATATATATATAGAGAGAGAGAGAGAGAGAGAGAGAGAGAGAATGATATAGATATAGATATATATATTATATATATATATAGTAGATATATAAAGAGAGAGAGAGGAGAGAGAGAGAGAGAGAGAGAGTAAGCTTATATGCTTTTAAAAGCATAAGTCCATCCACGCTTGTAAATTTTTTACCATTGGATTTTTATTTTTACTTTATCTTTCTCTCTTTAGTTGACTTTACAAAAACACAAACCCCAATACAAATCCAATGGTAAAAAATTCACAAGCATGAATGGGCTTGTGCTTTTAAAAGCATATATGCTCTACTATATATATATATATATATATATATATATATAATATATATAGAGAGAGAGAGAGAGAGAGAGAGAGAGAGAGAGAGAGAGAGAGTTGAGCTAGAATACTATCGGTAGCAAACAGACTCGATTGCTACCAATTTGTTTTCGATGATAGAGCCTCCGAATTGATGATCGGTACTGTTGAACAAGATTTAGACTGCTTGAAGTATTTAGAAATCAAATTTTAAATTTTTGTTACATCAATAACCTAATAATTAAAGGGTTGCAAAATTTGTAATTTTAATGGCCGATACGAAACACTTTTCATTTAACAATGTAGAGAAATTCAAATCAGTTAAATTTTTGTTAGAAAATTATCTAAACTGTTTAAAACAAGATCTACACTCTTGATCTTAATTACGAAATTCCTATCATCACTTTATGAAGGATATTTATTTTCAGCCATTCAATTTTGTGTCCACTTGATGCACAAGAGAACAATAATGGAAAAACATGAAATTTGGTTTCTAAATATTTCAAGTGGTATAGATCATGTTCAACAGTGCCAATCGTCGATTCGAAGGATTCATCGTCGAAAACAAATCGGTAGCAACGGAGCCCGTTTGCTACAGATAGTATTCTAGCCCAACTCTCTCTCTCTCTCTTCGACATCATTGACCTAATGATCAAAAAATTTTGTAATTTTAACAATCGATATGAGACATTTTCTCGTTTAACGATATAAAAAAATCTAAATCAATCAAATTTTGATTAGAAATTTCTTTAAACTATTTAAAACAAGATCTATATTGTTGATCTAGATTACATGACTCCTATAATCACTTTTTGAAGGATATTCATTTCCAGCTGTTCATTTTTGTCTCCGCTTGATAGACAAGAGAACAGTATCGAAAAAGCATGAAGTTTGATTTCTAGATAGTTTAAAATGGTCTAGATTATGTTCAACGGTGCTGATCGTCGATTTGAAACCTCCATTATTAAAAAAAATTGGTAGCAACAAAGCACATTTACTCCTCATAGTATTCTCGTTCAACTATATATAAATATATAGAGTTCGGCTATGGTGCGTACCAAGCACTTAGTGCTTTCAAGTTTTCCACCGTTAGATCTATCTATTTGACCAAGTCTATCCCTTAGATAATATTATTCCACCAAACACCCACTAAACCCTAGGAGACCACTATTATCCTAACCCTACAAATCTCTATCCAAAAATCGAAAATTCACAAGCACTAATGACTTGGTGCTTTTACAAGCATATATATATATATATATATATATATATATATATATATAGAGAGAGAGAGAGAGAGAGAGAGAGAGAGAGAGTGTGACGCCCCACTTCCCAGGGGGTCACCCATCCTAGAACTACTCTAGCTCTAGCACGCCCCACTTCCCAGGGGGTCACCCATCCTAGAACTACTCTAGCTCTAGCACGCTTAACTCCCATGTTCCTCTTGGATCTTACTGCCATCCAAAATGCTATAGCCGGGTTAGAGATTTTAGTCCTATTATATCATTTATATAGAGGACTAATCCAAATTCCGGGGGTGTCACATTCTTCCCCCCTTTAAGCCCTGACGTCCACGTCAGGCTCAAGCACACTCACAAGCACCAGGCGATGTGAGACTCGTCTCGCTAGCCTTAGCCGACCTTGTGAGGAGCTGCACTCCACTCACAACGGTCATTAGCCGGGGAGCCTCGCTCTACCCGCTATATAACCCTGGCTCAGCCGAGACTCATCTCACATTTCCGGCTGGTGAATGGCTCTGATACCAACTGTGACGCCCCACTTCCCAGGGGGTCACCCATCCTAGAACTACTCTAGCTCTAGCACGCTTAACTCCCATGTTCCTCTTGGATCTTGCTACCATCCAAAATGCTATAGCCGGGTTAGAGATTTTGGTCCTATTTTCCGGGGGTGTCACAGAGAGAGTCCGGCTACTATACTTTTATGAGTAAAATCCCTTCATACTCATAAGTTTTCGGCCCTTGGATGAAGGAATGTGCAATTAGGATTTAGTGGTCTCCTAGGATTTATACTAATTCACCAACAACCCACTAAACCCTAGGGGGACCACTATCATCCTAACCGCATATTTCTTCATCCAATGGCGGAAAAGTTATGAGTATAAAGGGGTTTATACTCATAAGAGTATAATAGTCCTACGCTATATATATATATATATATATATATATATATATATATATATATATAGTAGGACTTGTGTGCTTTTAAAAGCACGAAGGACTCCGTGCTCCCTAGTTGTTTTTGATATTGGGACTTCCGAATGGACGATCAGCTCCGTTAGACTTGATCTAGAATATTTGAAGTATCTAGAAAATAAATTTTGCGACTTTTCGATATCATTTACCTAATAATCGAAATGGCTCAAAATCAACGGCTGAAAATAAAAATCTCACAAAATGTGATCATATGATACTAAAATTTTACATCAAAGATATTGATCTTATTTTATATAGTATAAATAATTTTCTCTCAAAATTTTACGTGATTTGGATATTTCTACATCGTTAAACTTGCAAACGGCTCATCACGACCATTAAAATTGTTGATTTTGAGCCTCTTTGATCACGAGGCAAATGATATCAAAAAATCGTGAAATTTATTTTCTAGACGTTTTAAATATTCTCGATCAAGTTTAACGGAGCTGATCATCCATTTGGAAGTCCCAACATTGAAGACAACTTGGGAGCACGGAGGCCTCCGTACTTCTAAAAGCACACAAGCCTAGCACTATATATATATATATATATATATATATATATATATATATATATATAGAGAGAGAGAGAGAGAGAGAGAGAGAGAGAGAGAGAGAGAGTCCTGCTACTATGCTTTTAAAAATACCAATCAATTGGTGCTTGAAAATTTTCTACCGGTAGATTTATTCCTTTAACTAATTTCACCTCTTAGATTATACTATTTTACCAACCACCCACTAAACCCAACAGGCCCACTACCATCCTAACCGCACATTCTTTCATCCAAGGGCTAAAAACCTACAGGCACTAATGAGTTGGTACTTTTAAAAGGATAGGAGCTCAATTCTATATATATAACCCGGCTACTATACTATCAATAGTTACCAAGAACTTGGTACTATCAAATTTTATGTCGTTAAATCTATCCATTTGACCACTCCCACCTCCTAGATCATACTATTCAACCAACCACCTACTAAACCCTAGGAGACCACTATCATCCTAACCGCATATCTTTTCATCCAAGTGCCGAAAACCTAATAGCACCAATGACTTGGTGTTATTAATAGTATAGTCAGTGTTTGAAAATGCCCGAGACGCAAAGAGGCGCAAGGCTCCTCTGGAGCCTAGGCACGAGGCGTACTACGAGGCGCGTGCCTCAAGAAGATGAGGCGCACATTTACTAAGCCTAGTTTAATTTAATGTTCTACATAAAAAAATCCAAAATAACTATATAAAAACAAAATAACCATAAAAAAGTAAAGAAAGAACATGCATATAGATTCTCAAATTAAAATATATATATTTCAACTTTCAACTTAAAAGTGATTGTGGTACCAATTCTCATTTGGTCGTTTTTCAAGCATTATCCTCATCTTCATCGCTTGCATCGCCATAATCTTCTTCTTCTTTAGACTTTTCATCCCTAATATATTTTTCTTCTGTATCCTCATAATCAACCCAATATGGCTCTTCATCGATGAATAAAGACGATCGAGATGACGACAACTTATCCTTTCTTTTTTTAATTCCCTTTTCCGTTTCTATTTACTTCTCCTTTTCAATTCCCTTTCCTTTTTTTTAGGATTTTTTGGGGTTTCTTTTAGGATTTCTTTAAGTATCTTAACAGGTTAAAGTTTAAGAATCAAATTAAGAACACGACAACTTGAACACAAAATCCATCTAAATATAAATATTGTAAGGCGCGCCTCAGCAATAGCATTGCGCCTCGCTATTGCTTAAGCGCTAAGGCCCGCGCCTCGCGCCTAGTCGTGTGCCTATATATATATATATATATATATATATATATATATATATATATAAAGAGAGAGAGAGAGAGAGGGCTGAAATACTATCGGTAGCAAACGAGCTCCGTTGTTACCAATTTGTTTTCGATGATAGATCCTCCAAATCGATTATCTGTACCGTTTAACATGATCTATATCACTTAAAGTATTAGAAACCAAATTTCAAATCTTTTCGAGACCATTAACCCAATGATCAAAAAGTTGCAAAAATTATAATTTTAATGGTCGATATGAGGCATTTCTCATTAACGGTGTAAAAAAATCTAAATCACTTAAATTTTTGTTAGAAATTTTTTTAAACTATTTAAATCCAGATCTATACTCTTGATCTTAATTACAAAACTCCTATCATCACTTTTTGAAAGATTTTCATTTTCAGCCGTTCATTTTGTGTTCGCCTGATGAACAAGAAAATAATATTAAAAAAGCATGAAATTTAATTTTTAGATTCTTCAAGTGGTATAGATCCAGGGTTTCAAGTGCCCCTCAAATGGGGGCACAGTACATGGGGTATCGCCCCCCCATAGTATCGGCGATACCCGTTGAGTATCGCCCGAGACAGTGCCGTGCCGCTCGGCAAGGCAGCTTTTTTTTTTTTTTTTTTTTTTTTTTTTTTTAATCACATGCTCGTACATACAATTTTTTTGTTATTTTTTAAAAAAATCACTTGTACCGTATATTTTTTTTGTTTTTTTATTTTAATTTTTAAGAGATTTAGGTTATTTTGTTCACTAGCTAATTTAGGTTGTTGGTAAATGTGAGTATCTTTAAGAGATTTAGATTATTATTATTTACTAACTAATATAAAAAGAAAAGAGATAAGATAAAATGAGAATGTGGTTATAATCAGATCTTTAAAAGATTTAAGTTGTTATTATTCACTAACTAATAACAATCTAAATCTTTTAAAGATTTAGGTTTTATGATTAAAAATATTTTTTATCTCTTTTCCTTCTTATATTAGTTAATGACTAATAACAATCTAAATATTTTAAAATTTTAATAGTTACCCACATTCTTATTTTATCTTATCTTTCTTAAATAACAACCTAAATCTCTTAAAAATATGACTCGTACCCACATTTCCATTTTATTTACGTATCTCTCTATAATTTTGTTTAAAATTAACTTAATCATGAAAATTATAGCTAAAGGCGGTCCACCGTATTTAGAAGGCGGTGAACTATTCATCGCCTTCTGTACGTGGCGCTAATATGGCAAGCTGATATGGCAAAAATAGGGTTAGTTTTACAAATAAAATTTTGATAAGGTTATTTCGCAAATTATAAAATTTTAAAGGGTCATTTTGAGAAAAACTCAGTTGTACTTTATATATAAAAAAATTTATCAATATGTTAATTGGTGAGTATAGTAAGCTATATAAAGTCAATATTCATAATTTTTTGACTAAACATTTCAAAACAATATTATAAAAGTTTATTGAAAACAAAAAAAAACAAAAAAAACCGTGATTGAAAACAAAAAAACAAGAAAAAACCGTGCCAGAGTGTGTCACTGGGAGGTCATGCGTCTCCACCGGCACGCAAGTGTGCCACGTGTCGGCACGCAAGCGTGCCCGTACCCAGGGTTTCAAGTGCCGCCCGTGCCGCTGCGGCACGGGCGGCACGTACCGTGCCCCCAATATAGGGCACGGTACAGGGGGGGTGCCACAGCACCCCCCGTGCCGCGATACCACGAGGGTATCGCGCGAGACAGAGCGATACCCTCGTGCGTATCGCGCGGCACGGGCGGCACGTTCCGCCCGTGCCGGTGTCTTTTTTTTTTTCTTTTTTTTTTTTTTTTTTTTTTTTCTTTTTTTTTTTTTTTATTATGCTGCTCCTCTCTCTCTCTTTCACTCACTCAAATAGTTTTGATTGTTTTTTTTTTTTTTGAGTTTTTTTTTTTGAAGATTTTTTATTTATTTATTTGGTGGGTTTTGTGTCTCTCATCTTTTCTTTTTTTTTTTGGTAGATTTTTTTTTTATAGGTACTTATGTTCTTTATTCGATTTTTTTTTTTTGTGATTTTTTTTTTTGGGGATTGGCCTTTGTATCTCCACGTAGTTTTTTTTTATTTGAATATTTTTAATTTGTAAATTTTTTAAAAAAAATATATATAAAATTAGATAATTTTTTATCTGTTGTTTATAAAAAGTTGAAATAGATATACTTGATTTAATTATTATATAATTAAATTTTTAATTATTTTGGATAGATCTAGTATTTTATATAAGATTTGCAATAAAAATAATTTTTACTTTAAAGATTTTGTTTTTTAATTTAAAAAATTAAAATACAAATAAAATTAAAAGTTAAATTAAATCAATTGATATTTAAATTTGTTTATTTATTTGTCTTTTAATTTATTGCTCATGTTGTTTTTTTTTTCAGTATGTTGTTCTTTTTCTAACTTTCTTAAATAAATTTTACTAGTAAATTTTATTATTATATTTTAATTTCTATTCTCTATGAGGTATAATTTTTTTTTACATTTAAAAAAACTTACCACTATATTAATTGATTAGTATAGTAAGTTATATATAGTCAATATTCATAATTATTTGACTAAATTTTTCAAATAAAAGTTTATTAGGAACAAAAAAACTGTAAAAAAAACGTGCCAGAACGTGCCACTGAGAGGTCATGCGTATCCATCGGCACGCAAGCGTGCCACGTGTCGGCACGGAAGCGTGCCGGTACCGTACCGTGCCAGGTGGACAACGGCACGCCCCCGTGCCACGGCACTTTATTCCTTGCCCGTACCGTACTGTGCCAAGCGGCGAGCGGCACGCCCCCGTGCCTCGGCACTTAATTCCTTGTATAGATCGTGTTCAACGGTGCTGATCGTCGATCTGGAAGCTTCATCATCGACAACAAATTGATAAAAACGGAGCCCATTTGCTACCGATTGTATTCCAGCTCAACACTCTCTCTCTCTCAATTCTATATATATATATATATATATATATATATATATATATATATATATATATATATATATATATATAATTGAGCTCCTATACTTTTAAAAGCACAAATCATTGGTGCTTGTAAGTTTTTTGCCCTTTGATGAAAGGATAGGCGGTTAGGATGATAGTGGGCTCCTAGGGCTTAGTGAGTGGTTGGTGGAATAGCATGATTTAAGGGATGGAATTGATTAAAGGGATAGATCTAATGGTGAAAAACTTACAAACACCAAGTGATTGGTACTTTTACAAGCACCATAGCCGGACTCTATATATATATATATATATATATATATATATATATATATATATATATATATATATATATATATACATTTCTGTTGCTCAACTAAAGAACTGTTCAAAGGATTTGATATTGTTTCTTTCTTGTCACAATCAACGTAAGGTAAATTTACACCAAAGTCCCACTCAAGTAAATTAAAGGCTAAAATACAGAAAACCCTCCTATAAATATCTATTTTTCAACTTTAACCCATTGTCTTTTAAAAATCTATTTTTTGTCCCCTTAAAATTTAGGTTGTAGCACTTAACTCGCACTTTTACAATTTTGTCACTATTCTATGTATAAATTATATGGTACAGCCGAGAAATTTACTAAGATACTCATTATATTCTTAAAATGGTACGACACAATTTATGCACGAAATAGCGACAAAATTGTAACAGCGCTGAGTTAAGTTAGTGACAAAATTGTAACAGCGCTGAGTTAAGCGCTACAACTTCAAATTTCAAGAGAGCAAAATAGAGGTTTTTAAAAGAGGGGGTAAAGTGCAAAAACAGATATTTATAGGAATGTTTCTGTATTTTAGCCTGAATTAAATGTCATTACTCTCAACAAAGAAGCGATCAGGTAACATACATTGCAAAGCATGCAGTAGAACACAGATTATTAAATAGTGCAAAACTTGCAGAAATTAAGTATAGGAGAAAATATTGCATGGTCCTTTTAACGAACCAGTACATGACTACATACATAAACCAATGAGACAATGACTTGAGACACCATCAAAGATGAAAACAAGGGCATATCATGCCAATGAACACTAGGACCTCTTAGGCCTGACTAGAAAATATGCAGAAATGTTATTAAATAGAGTTGTTTTGAAGCCAGAACCAAAAGCTTCGAGTTGAAGAATATACTTTTCAAGCTCCACGAGCACAATTCAGCTTCTTGTCAAGCCAGAAACTCTACACTTAAAGGATGCAAAAAGCTTGATAGCTGCTTGTCAAGCAGAGAAGCTGTTCCAGAAAGTCCAACCAAACTAGGGATGTCAACCGGTTGGTTTTGGGGCGGGTTTTCAAAAACCCAAACCCGACAACCAAACCGAAACCCGAAACCAAATCCAAACACAACAGGTTTCGAAAATTATATCCAAAACCGAACCCAACCAAAAACCAAAAACCGAAAACCGGAACCCAAAACAATTATTTCTCTTTACCATATTTCAAAACATATTATACTAAAATCTAATTATCCAAAATACAAATTCAGAATAAAACATCAAACATTCACTTATATAATGTAATGTAAAATCTATTCAAGTTCAGGTTAGGTTTGGGTTCAAGTTCGACTCCGGTACAGACAAAATTCATACCAAAACCTGAATTCGTCGGGTTTTCGTTTTTTATACTTGTATTCGAAACCATATCCATTTAGCATCATGTAAACCCATCCCGTTCGGGTTTAGGTAAAATTTCAAGTATCCGTACCCATTAGCATCCCTAAACCAAACAAGACAGAGTTCTTGATCGGAAAATTTAGAAAAGCTTCAAATTTAAATTCTTCGAAAAGTCAAGGCTGTTGTTGTTAGAGAAGAAAGAAAGTTGTGCAACTGGCTCATTCTAACAAGGAATAATCTTAAAAGATGATTTGAAAATGAGAAAATTAAAAACATTCACAAAGCTCGTTGACCTATGATCATGGTAGACGTAAGAAGTTTGTTTGATCAACAGTTCAAAATAACTCAGATTAGCTGAATTATACGCCCCTCAATGTTTTAAACTCTCAAGAACAAGATCTAAGGGACTGGAATTTCATTTATTCTATATTATATTTAGAATGTTTGTCCGTTGGCACCGATTATCTATGCCACATTGATGTAACAGGCATTCAAAAATTGTAATATATAGTTCTACACAGTTCACAGAGTATAAATCAAATCTCTCAGTGTCGATCATGAATATAATTGTCCATAGTGTCAGCCGCAAATAATTAGCATCCAAATGATTTTGAAATTATTGTATGACACATTTTGCCTTTAGCTAAGTTCCGCTACCATATTAACTTAGAAAAGTAATTACGCATGCATTGAAAAGAGCAAAGCAGAAACAAGACTAACAAACAAACAGCTTATGAAAAAGTATATAAACTGGCACCTGTGTATTATCAGGTAAGAAGGGAAGCTCAGATCTTCCAGGATAGAGGGAAAGATTCGCCAAGTAACTTTCTGGGAAAAGAGATGACGAAAAGATGTAACTGAAGGTTGTGAAAATAAGTGATATTATATCTAAAAAATAAGATAGGACACGTACGCTTTCCAGATTTCATGACACTTTTATAGAGTGATCCTTTGATCAATTTATGCACATCCACAATCATTGCATCCCCATCTTTGTTAAGTGACTCAGCAGCAAAGCCAATTTGAAGAAGGCAGTCACCTCCGTGCACGACAATGAAAGATTTACAACACGTCGCTGTTGAAAGAGATTTCCATGCCCTAGTTATGATGAAGTTAAAGAAAACTTAGTCGACATATATTTATGATGGATCAACAAGCTTCTCAAAGGGTGTACAAACCAAAACTTCTAAATCTACTTTGAAATGTCTATAAAGGACTTGTTACATGCATTCAAGCATCATCAATTCAGGGACTCCACAATCTATACCATGTCAAGCATCAAGTTATTTACAATGGTGTACGACCAACTACTAACTCAAAATTGATAAACTTTAAAGGCACCGTCAAATTTATACATCACACTTCATAATTATATGTTATCTTACATGTTCAGCCCTTGCTTATTAACTATATATAAGGTTAAAGAATGATACAAGTTTTATATCCTTAAAAACTATTTTGCCATATATTGGAAGAGGCAATATATTACAGTTTTCTATCTTATACACCAATCCAATGGCCATAATATAGTACAATCAATTGACACCTTAGAAGAAACCCTTTCAGTACATATACAACTCAAATATTATTACCCTCCTAATTACTTGTCATCAATCAATCAAGCAAAACTGTAATGTTTGTTATATACTCCATTAATTCTGAGTGGGGCCTTGTAATCTTTTCCATTTCCACCATACACTGTTGATTGTCCTTTAGGTTGTCTTC
Source organism: Tillandsia fasciculata (assembly GCA_029168755.2). Taxonomy (NCBI): domain Eukaryota; kingdom Viridiplantae; phylum Streptophyta; class Magnoliopsida; order Poales; family Bromeliaceae; genus Tillandsia; species Tillandsia fasciculata. The sequence goes on from CM054933.1 coordinate 6,458,068, forward strand.
GTATCTAGACACTAATTCGTCATAGTTTCCTACCGAGCTACATGTTAACACACTCTTTTATCAAAGCAATCGACATGGCTCCTAGCACTACATGTTCTGAAAATTGCAATACATTGGCATGCTGCTAGCACAGAGCCAAGCAAGTGGTCATTATTATGCTATATGCGAAATTAGTTTTTCACGAAACCTTTCCTCTTTTTATATGTCAATAAATAACAAACTAATTATTTTATGTACAAAAGAAGGTTCTGCTCTCATGCAGATCAACATTGATCCATACTGGATTGATTTGTTTAACGGACAAGCACTTATAAAAATTGGTAAAATTAAACTGAAACCAAATTGGTCAAATTGGTTTGGTTTTGTTGGTTTCTTCACTATTGGTTCAAATTTAGCTATTAATTCAACAGAACTGATACCAGTTCAGCTTATTTTCATCCTCACACCGACTAGAACCAACAGGGCACGCCCTTAAGCGTTAAGCCACGTCTTCTATCCCTTTGCAAGTGATCCTAGGTCTGAGCACGAGGATGAGACTGCATTTGGTAGCTAGCTTCAAACAAGGATAATGCTGTCACAGAGACTGGTGAAAATGAACATTTGCATTAAGTGCACTGGTGCTTCATGCATTTCTATGGATAGCGTATTAAAATGAAATGTTATATGGTGATAAGAACTCACGCAGCCAACATAAAAAAGCTGGGACAAGGTTATAGTTTTCAACCTGAATAAATTCGAAGTTTCAGCAGTTCAGCTTTCTTGAAGTTTTTCTAGCTTATCAGCAGATAATTCAAAAAGATATTGCCTTTGATAAAACAAATTTCAGCTGATGCATTCAAGAAAATGCTAAATAGCACAAAATCCTCAATCAGAAATAGGTATCAACCAGAAGAATAAAGCTAAGCACACACTGTTATGATAAAAATATATTATACCACAGCAACTCAAGAACTGCGTGATTTGCAATACTAGATTTTATCCGTTCACATTCAACACCTTGAGGAACGACCTGAATCAACACCACAAACAGAGTTAAAAGGAAGTAAACAAAACTGAGAAAAATAAGTTATAGCAACAAGCAACAATATTAAACAAAAGAGGAAAAAAAAATAGTTAATATAAGTGCATAATCACTCACTGGAGAAACAACTTTTGGTCGAATGGACAACCATACGAGACCAGTGAGAATGTCGGTTACAGCCAAAGCAAGAGTTAGTATGTCTGCCCTTGACTGTGAACTTTGCAGAAAACAAAAATTCATGAAGTTAGTAAAACCTTATTGCACAAAAATGTGACGGATTTGATAAAAATAAGAAAATGAGTCCCCTTCCACTATAACAACAATCCCAGAATTAGTTAGAAAACTGATAACATGCTCTGTATCTTAAATCATCAGTGAATCAGTGGTTAAAACGACTAATACATTATGCATCCTCTGTAAGTGACTTCCATCTGTGATTTTTATAAAGAAGTAAAGAATAACTTGTTAACAACAAATGTGGGTACAAGCACCAAGCAAAACATGTCATACAAACCTGTGCTTCTACCACTAAATCACAGATAAAGTTCTTGGATATATCTTAAGCATAAATACATAACACCAACCATATGTTGCACAATTGAGAATAAATGTCTAAAGAAATAGAAATAATAACCATAAAGCATGATTTATGTTAACAAAAGAAGTACTTTCGTGCAGCCCATGTAATTGATCAAGAGTTGATAGCAATTTAAACTAGCTGTTTCTTTAGTACCAAAGGTAAAATATACTGCAAGCAAATTATTTCAGTGGAAACTGGATGAAACCAATCTCTACGTTTAGCTATTTTTGATAGCCTTCTCAGTTATTCAAATAAAAGGGTTAGGTGGCACAATGCATTCCCCCAACTGGCAGTCATGAAATTTATTTTTACAAGGCCAGAAAAAAAATTACGTCTATTTATAATCGGCTAAAAGTGTATCTTTTTGCCAAGACTATTCCTACTTTCATATATGATTTTTCTTTTGAGTAATATAATATCAAAGTCAATCCTAAACACTTTCAGTTTCAAGAGTTCCAAGCTTGAATTCTCACATCCGTCATTTAACGGCATTAATTGATCCCCACCATACACTTGGAGCGGCGGTGTTAGAAGTATTCATGTCCTTCTTTCCTAAAATAAAATTGATTTTTCTAGGTAATATCTTTTTCAAAATCATATACTATAATATACAACGGTCCTATTTTTAGGGTTTTTTTTGCATTTTGTCCTCTCTTAAATTTCCCTTTTGCTCATAGCTCTGGCAAATCTATATTTGTAGGAATGAACCTCTTCCTACCACACGAGCGTCACGTTGGAATTTCAAGTTGAACACGAAAATTTATTTACTATGTTTAAAGACAGTAAATGAATTATCATATTCCCTTTACCTTTTGCAAATAGCTCTGGCAAATCTATATTTGTAGGAATGAACCTCTTCCTACCACACGAGCGTCACGTTGGAATTTCAAGTTGAACACGAAAATTTATTTACTATGTTTAAAGACAGTAAATGAATTATCATATTCCCTTTACCTTAGTAGCGCGCAAACTATTATGTTGTCTTTGCCTTCGCAGAACGCGGCCTAAGTCAAAGAGAACACAGAAATAAATTACCGTGTTCAACTTGTAGGTCAAGCACTTACATGGCGAGAAGAGGGCTATTTATACAAATATAAATTAGCAAAAGTCATTTGCGTAAAAAATACAAGAAAAAAAAGTCACTATTTGAATGCGTGAATATCTTATTTAGTATATCTTTTCAATATGCTTAAAAAGCACGTAGTATAGTATAATCACTTTCAAGTCATTTTATCGGAACAAGATAAATCGTCTCATAAATAAAATTTTCCATTGTACACAATCGGGGATGTCAGCGCATTTCAAGGAGCAAAAATTAAACTCCTAGCTTTCAATTGCATAGAAAAATCTTTATATCGAAGTCCAAGCAGGGAAATTGTAAAGACTGAAGAAGAATGCACCGAATTGAATCCAGCAGCGATCAGATTAACCTTGAAGCATCAGCAACGGGAGCGATTCCGGAGAAGGCGCGGTTAAGAAGAACGGCGAGCAAGGCAACGCCGCCGACGAAGATGGGCGAGCTCCGCACGAGAGCGTCGTTTTTGGAAACCCATTCCCCCACTAAATCCTGCTGCGGCTTCAGACCTCTGTAGATTCCCTTGCGAACGCACCCCATAAAAGTAATGTTTAGATAGATATAGAAGAGGAGAGAGATAGGGAGGGAGGCAGGGAGGGAGGGAAATCACCTGAGGAGAAGCCGAGCAAGAAGAGGGAGAAGAGGAGGATAACGGTTTAAAGAGGCGGGGAAATGGGAGGGATACGGGGGTGCGAAGGCAAGGAATGCGGAGCGGGAGGGAGGAGAAGGATCGGAGTAGGAGAAGCCCGCGCGCCTCCATCAGCGAGCTCAGACAGCCCGGCTAGTGGTCGGCCGTCGGCGGGTTGCTAGTGGTAGACTGCCAACTGCGCAAGCTCATCCATCTATAGGGGAATTTTAGCTAACTAGCCCTCCAAAAAATTAATTTGTAATTGGAAAATTAGGCCAGTTATCGTTTTATTTTCAAATTTAGGTTTTTTTGTTTTGTTGTTTTTTTTTTTTTTTTTTTTTCACCACATAGGCACCCATAGGAAGAGTTTACATACTATTCGTATTAATTTTTCTTATTCAAAAAATTATGGATAAAACGGATGGACACTTATTTAGTCATTGACATTCTGGACAATCTGCGAATACCCTCGGATACTCATATAAATTTTTTAATTAAAAATATATATATTTTCATTTACATATTCTTAAAAATTCTAATTCTAACTTCTTTCAGTATTTTTTTTTTATCGTTGTGGCCACCTCTGGTACTATACTGTCTTTCCATATCCTTTTGTTCTATGATAATTAATTATTCAAAATTTAAAATATAGATAAATATGATGACAAGAATCTTATGGTGCCTTTGAAAATTGGTAAAAGTTCAGAATTAAGATAATTGACTTGTGGATTTAGTTTTTGTGATTTATTTTTATAATATTTGACTCTATAATTATAAAAACTTTATGAATTTTGTTTCAAAAAATTTTGAGGTGATAAAATATTTTCACATTACATAATTTATTTGATTACAACACGGCAAAGAGTGAAGTACTATATTGCTGGAGGAAGAAGTGAGAGAGTTTTTGAAGGAAGTGGGCAAATATACCGAGAAATAGTAACCTACAAGCGTTCCATCAAAACTCGGGGCATGAATCAAAATCTCACATTTAATTACTATTGGCCATACCAGACCTTAGAGCAAACAAGACAGGCGGTGCGCAGGTTGCGACTCTCCGAAGGCCCCAAGAGTAAACCCTTGCCCCAACAAGTGTCGCCGTCCATGCCGCTAGCTGAAGAGGATAAGGGACTGAGGGCACGACTTGAAAACACCTCAGGTCAGTGTTTGGTGAGTCAAGAAACCAGCCAGAGACTCAAGAACATGCTAAAGGAAGCAACTTGGGAGAAGAAAATGCGGCTGAGAGAAAATCACGCAAACCAGTCCCATCCTTGAGGACAAGGATGAATTTAAGGAGAGGAGATTGTAACAACCTAGGGATAAGAAGAAGAGAGAAATAAATTAAGCAGCACCTGACAAGAACGCAGCGTCGCGGAGGAGGAGATGGGGCAGAGGTCGATGGAGGAAAAGATGAGGAAGAGAGGAAGTAGGTTAGAAGTATCTAGAGGAGACAACTGTAGAGGAGGGTAAGGGTAACGGTAAGAAACTGGATCATAAGCAACAACCAGAGAAGGCCCAACCAAAGAGGCACAAGTCAGAGTAGCATCACCAACTGAAGAGGCCCAATAGAGGAGGCCCAACATTAGGCGCAGTGAAGAGCTCAGCTCACTAATGAGATAATTACTATAGTAAGTAGAGTAGCACTATTAGCTGATATTATACATAATTAGTGAAGGACTATATATATAGATACATGAGATGTAAGTAAGGATATGAAGAATTAATACAAGTCTATTTTCTACTTTCTTCTCAAACTCTCTCTCTCTTATTTTCTCTTTCTTCTCCTCTACCTCAACTCTCTTCTTCCTCCTCCACTAACTCTTGCTACTCTCACACTCTTCTTACCCAACTTCACTCAATTTCTCCATTGTTAGAAACATAATCGCACTAACTTTGATTATGATTAAATTATCTAACTGTTTTTTGTTTAAAATTTAATAACATAACTTACCTTTAATCGCTATCCAAAAATTGTAGATGAAAGAAATTAATCCGGAAGCGTGCGAGGCACTGCCCTAAGGCGTATTTCCGTCCTTCGTGTGGATTAATCGGAGACACCACCCCAAGGTACGACCGGAATTCTTCTTCCTACGTGCACGACCGCGGAAGAAGTTGACGGAGATTCTCTCAACACCCGATAAACAAAATTAACCAAATAAAATAAAACTTAAAACAATTTTTTTTTCTTTCTTTCTTTCTTTTTCCTTTCTCTTCTGACTGACTTTTTTTTCTTTCTCTCTGACTGACTTTTTCTTTTCCTCAGACTAACAGTAGCCCACACCCTATATCTATATATATAGGGGCATGGAAAAGAATATTAACGTTGGGTTCCAACCCCAACGTTAATTCACCTAAGCAGTAACGTACCCAACGTTAAAGAATATTAACGTTGGGTTCCAACCCCAACGTTAATATACATTAAATAAGAATTAATTAGAAAATTAATTAAAAGAGTGTAAATTAATTAGTAAATAAGAATTAATAATAACATAAAATTATTATTGAGGGTTTTAGGAATTTTAATTTTTATTCCAACAATCCCCTACAAAATTCAAAATTTCGAAATAAGATTAAACTCAAAAATAAAATAAAATAAAATAAGATTTTCGGGTGTTTATACTATGTAATAGGTAAGGTGTCTTTAAGAGACTTAACCTCACTTAGTGTAAGCAATTTTCATCAGAAGGAATCGGAGTGAACCAGGTCTTGAACTACGTTCCTTTGACCCTGACTTCAACTGCCACACACACAGTACAGAATTCTCCGTCGCGAGTCTGTGCATTAAAGGCCATGCACAGTACCTTGATTTTTCATAAGAATTTCTATGGACAGCCCACATCTCATAGTCGCGGCCTTATACGAATATTCTTATATAGGTGGTCTCCTCTAGGGATGTGTGTAGAGTCACATCTCGCAAAAAATTATTGCCTCGGATTCCATTAAGAGCTATAAGCTCAACCTCAACCACTACACAGAGCACAACTTATCATAGGAATGGAATTGGAACTAAAGTTCCTCTGAATAAACTGTAGAAAGTGCTCTTTGGCCAACCTGACAGCTTGTTTTTACCACATTGAACCTTCTTCAAGGGATCTTCTATCACAAAGGTTGGGTTCCCACTGCAGGAAGGCCCTTTATGGGCAAAGTCCCATCCCCCTCAATGACTCTAGGACCTTAGTCCTATTCAAGCCTTTCGTCAAGCAGTCTGCAAGATTCTGTTCAGATCTGATAAAACTTAAGGAAACAACATCATGAGAAGTTAGCCATCTAATAGACTTTTGTCTCAATTTAATATGTCGACTAGCCTTAGAATTTATTAATTTCTTTTTACAAAATTCAATTGCAGCTCGAGAATCACACCGAATAGTAATAGGTGGAATAGGAGTAGAAATCAATGGAATTGATGACAAAAGGTTCTTGAGCCACTCGGCTTCAAGACAAGTAGTGTCAAGGGCAACCAACTCAGCCTCCATAGTGCTTCTGGCTATTATAGTCTGTTTGGTGGATTGCCAAGAAACTGCACTGCCACCAAGAATGAAAACATAGCCAGAAGTAGATTTAATATCCAAAGAATCAGAGATCCAATTGGCATCGCTGTATCCCTCAATTACAGCAGGATAGCCAACAAATTTAAGAGCAAAAGAAAAGAGTACCTTTAAGATAACGAAATACTCTTTCCAGAGCAATCCAATGAATCATACTAGGACTACTAGTATATCTACTCAATCTTGATATGGCATAGGCAATGTCAGGTCTAGTTCTATTGGTTAGATACATCAGAGAACCAATGATCTGGGCAAATTTCTCCTGATTTACTGGATTACCAGTGTTCTTTACAAGTTGAACACTAGGATCAAAAGAAGTAGAAACAGGAGAACAATCAGAATACCCAAATTTATCAAGTACCATTTGGGTATAATGAGATTGGGTCAGGATAATAGAATCAGATGATTTAAGAATTTTCATTCCTAAAATCACATCAGCTTCACCAAGATCCTTCATATCAAAATGGTCTGATAAAAAGGATTTAACTTGGTTAATGAGATCAAGATCAGGAGCTAGAATCAGGATGTCATCAACATAAAGACAAAGAAGGACGCAACGATCATCAAATCTCTTGAAATAGAGACAGTTGTCATAATCGTTGGTCAGAAATCCATATGAAGCTATAACACTGTCAAATTTCTCGTGCCACTGTTTAGGTGCTTGTTTTAGTCCGTATAAAGAGCGAACTAATTTACACACCTTATTCTCTTGACCAGGCACAGAGAAACCTTCAGGCTGAGCCATATAGATTTCTTCTTCAAGATCACCATGAAGAAAAGCGGTCTTGACATCCATCTGATGAATCAAAAGTTTATGAATGGATGCTAATGCAAGAAGAATTCGGATAGTAGCAATGCGAGCAACAGGCGCATATGTGTCAAAGTAGTCAATTTCAGCCTTTTGCCGAAAACCTTGAGCAACAAGACGTGCCTTATACTTCTTTACTGATCCGTCAGTCCTAAGTTTCTTTCTAAAGATCCATTTACATCCTAGGGGTTTACTACCAGGAGGTAAATCAGTGAGAATCCAAGTGTTATTACTGATAATTGATTCTATCTCACTTTTTATAGCCTCCTTCCAAAAAGAAGCTTCAGGAGAACTCATTGCTTCCTTATAAGACGAAGGTGTACTTTCAATTAAGAAAGTAAAGAAGTCTTAACCAAAGTTCTTCTCAAAGCGAGTTCTCTTACTTCTCCTTAATTCAGGAATAGGATTAGGTTCTACAGGATCTAAACTATAATGCAAATCAGATGCGGATATATGATCAGAAATAGATGCATGATCAAAAGTAGACTGATAATCAGGGGTAGATCTAGAGATGCGAGTTTTGAAAGGAAAAATATTTTCAAAGAAAGTTGCATCTCTAGATTCGATCAAAGTGTCATTGGAAATTTCAGAAACCTCAGAATTGATCACAAGAAATCTATAGGTATTGCTATCTAAGGAATATCCAATAAAGATAGCATCTACAGTTTTAGGTCCAATCTTCTTTCTTTTGGGTTCAGGAATAGATATCTTAGCCAAGCACCCCCACACTCGGAAGTAACTCAACCTAGGTGCTCTTCCTTTCCAAAATTCATAAGGTGTCTGGGTTCTATCCTTAGAGGGAATCCTATTGAGGATGTAACAAGCTGATAAAAGAGCCTCCCCCCACAAGTTCTGAGGTACACCAGAACTTAAAATCATGGCATTAACCATGTCCAATAGGGTTCGGTTCTTTCTTTCAGCTACACCATTAGATTGAGGTGAGTAAGGAGCAGTTACTTCATGAATTATTCCATGTTCCTCGCAGAATAGGTTTAATTCATTTGAAGTATACTCGCCTCCTCTATCAGACCTTAGAATTTTAATCCTCTTATCCAATTGGTTTTCAGCCTCAGCTTTAAAGGCTTTAAACTTATAGAGGACTTCATCTTTGGTCTTCAAGAGATAGGTGTAACAATACTTGGAGTAGTCGTCTATAAAAGTTACAAAGTAGCGACTGCCTCCACGGGTAGGTACTCTATTAGAATCACAGACATCACTATGAATCAGTTCAAGAATCTGGGTATCCCTATAAGGAACAGATTTAAAAGGTTTCCTAGGCTGTTTAGCTTGGGTACAAATCTCACATTTAGATTTGGAATCAATCTTGAGTTTGGGTAAAAGATTAAGATTGGTCAATTTCAGAATAGATTTAAGGTTCACATGCCCTAATCTGCCATGCCATACCTCACAAGATTCAGTATTTAACACAGTAGAAGAAGAAGTAGACACTGAATGAGAAGAATTTTTATTATCAACAAAAGAAATTACACTCAATTTGAATAAACCCTCAGATACAAAACCTTTTCCAATAAACATTTCCCCCTTAGAAATTACAACTTTATTAGATTCAAGTACAATCTTATAACCTAATTGCACTAATAGAGATCCACTAATCAGGTTCCGTCGGATCTCAGGAACATGCTGCACATTGTGAAGGATCAAAGTCTTTCCAGAAGTTAACTTCAGTTTGACTGTTCCGATCCCCAACACATTGACAGCTTTTCCATCTCCAACAGTCACACATCCTCCACCTGAGTCCTGATAGGAGGAGAATAGGGACCTATTAGTACAAACATGGACATTGGCTCCTGAATCTAACCACCAATCTAAATCATGATAGGTGAGGTTAACATTAGGTATAAAGGAGACTGACCTAAAAGTGGAGTTCGAAGGTTCACCCTCAACCATGTTGACTTGAGGTTTAGGATAATTGTTCTGCTTATTTTGGCCCTTCTTGTAGACAACCTTCTCTTTCTTCCAATAAAAACATTTTGAAGCAAAATGATTGTCCCGGCCACAAACATAACAAAATCCATCCTTCTTCTTATTCCCATTAGATTGGTTGGTGTTGGATTTATGGGTACGGTTTTGGTTTCGGTTTGGGTTCTTACCCTTAAAGCCTTTACCCTTAGGTTTAAAATTTTTACCTTTGGGTTTGGACTCATGGCTTTGATTCGAAATCTCGGTCAAGTTTAAGTTTGATCTGTTGTCGGTTGGTTTAACCTCTCTAAGTCGATATTGGTCTTCTATTCTAATAGCTTGAATTACAGACCTAAGTTGAAGAGTTCCCTGGATTCTTCTAAGTTCATGGGCAAATCTTGACCAGGAAGGGGGTAATTTGTCCAATAGGCAGGTAGCTTGATAGGTATCATCTAAAGTTGATCCATTTCTGTTAATCTCTTGGACAAAATTCTGAAATTGGTGAATTTGATCGTTTATAGGAATGTTCTCTACCATTCTAAAATTGTTGAAATCAGTAATGGTGAATCTAGCAGCGCCTTCATTATCTCTAATGTAAGCATCTTCTAGAGCACACCATAAATCTTTGGCAGTTAAATATTTCCTATATGTTTCATAAAGTTCATCTGAAAGGCAACTTAGTATTCTAAATCTACAGTGAAATTCAATTTCCTCGGGGGATCTGTCAGATACAGGTTCAGTAACTGAGGTAGTAGTAGATTTAGAAGAATCAGCAGAAGGAGTAGAAGAAACTTTAGAAGTAGGAAAATGAGGTGCTTTGCCAATTGCAGTTATGAGGCATAAGGTAATTAACCAAGCCTCTAATTGTTCTTGCCACCTCAAAAATCCTACCCCTCTAATTTTTTCTGGCTTAAGGCTAGAAGAATCATCATAAGCCATTTTGGACAATCTAATTGAGGGAATAAGAAAATTCAAAATGATAAAAATGAGCTGCAAAAAAGGTTCAAAAAATCATTTTAGACAAACAAACATGTTGTTTAAGGTTTCTACCCTAGTCATCCAAAATATTTTAAGTATTCAAGTTGTTAATATTAATCTTTTATCTCAGTTTGTTCAATAGCAAACAGATGACCCAAACAATTAAAAATTTGAATTTGATTTAAATATTTTCGAATGTAAATGCAATCAAATAAAATATGTAAGCTGCAGTAAATAATATAAGATTAAACTAAAATATATAAAGTAGGCTTTGTGCTTACTGGTGATGTGTCTTTACCTTAAGACTAAGGTTGTAGGTTTAAGTTGTTTGTAGATTCAAATACTACTTAAAACAAAAAAAAGTATTACTGTAGATAAAACTATATATAAATATATGTTTTTTTTTTTCTTTTTCTTTTTCTTTTTTCTTTTTGAAGCTAAAACAGTAAATAAATTTTTATATATATTTTACTGTAGCTAAAAAGTGAAAACAGTATATATATATATATATATATATATATATATATATATATATATATATATATATATATATATATATATATATATATATATATATATATATATATGTATGTATATATAATTTTAAAGAGAGCAAATAAATCACAATAATCTATATGCAATTAAAATTTTTAAAATGCTAATCCCAATATGTTTAAGTTTGAATGTCAATCACACAAACAAGTTGACAGCACAATTATATATAATATGCAATACATATTTTCTTTTCGGATTAGCACTCGTTAGATCGTTAATCACAATCAAATCGAAATACGCCTTAGACTGTTAGAAAAATAATCGCACTAACTTTGATTGTGATTAAATTATCTAACTGTTTTTTGTTTAAAATTTAATAACATAACTTACCTTTAATCGCTATCCAAAAATTGTAGATGAAAGAAATTAATCCGGAAGCGTGCGAGGCACTGCCCTAAGGCGTATTTCCGTCCTTCGTGCGGATTAATCGGAGACACCACCCCAAGGTACGACCCGAATTCCTCTTCCTACGTGCACGACCGCGGAAGAATTAAGTTGACGGAGATTCTCTCAACACCCGATAAACAAAATTAACCAAATAAAATAAAACTTAAAACAATTTTTTTTTCTTTCTTTCTTTCTTTTTTCCTTTCTCTTCTGACTGACTTTTTTTCTTTCTCTCTGACTGACTTTTTCTTTTCCTCAGACTAACAGTAGCCCACACCCTATATCTATATATATAGGGGCATGGAAAAGAATATTAACGTTGGGTTCCAACCCCAACGTTAATTCACCTACGCAGTAACGTACCCAACGTTAAAGAATATTAACGTTGGGTTCCAACCCCAACGTTAATATACATTAAATAAGAATTAATTAGAAAATTAATTAAAAGAGTGTAAATTAATTAGTAAATAAGAATTAATAATAACATAAAATTATTATTGAGGGTTTTAGGAATTTTGATTTTTATTCCAACATCCATCTCCTTCCCCGATTCACCCGGGTGACTCCCCCATCATCCCCATCGCTGTACCAGCCTCAGAGAAGATTCATTATCGACGATTGCGACGAGTTCGGGAGATAACATGCTCCATTCTCTTTTTCATAAAATTTTAAATTAATAAAAAAAATTAATAATACAACTTAGAATTTTGAGTTATTCAATTTTTTAATTTCCACATAATCACATTTGATAGTTTTTGTTTTATAAGGTTTTTGAATGTTGAAACACTAGATATTAAATGTCAATAATTTTAATAAGTGTAATATACATCTCTTGTTTTGCAGTTCAAAAGTCTAGCACACGCATACCTGAAACTACCTACACTGAAAATCTACGCTATTAATTTTTTGGAAAAAGATACCTGTACACCCCAGTAAGGGATGTACATCCTAAACTTTTATAACCAATGGTCTGGATTAATCAGGATATTTGAATTAAAAAAATAGGTGATATTGTCACTCCTCAATTTTTATGCCACACTCTTTCCCTCCTTTTCTTTCCCCTTCTGTACGGAGCACCGCCCTCAATCTCTCTCTCCCTCTCCTCCCGCTCTCTCTTTCTCTCTCTCTCTCTCTCTCTCTCTCGCTTCAAGGATCTACGATGCCTTTGTGAGGGCGACGCCCTCGATCAGGCCACGGCCCCCCTTGTCGATGACGAGCTCTGTGCATACTTCAATCCCCTCGCCCCCTCTCTCTCTCTCTGTTGCTTCGAGGATCTACGATGCCTTCGCGAGGGCGACGCCCCTGATCTGTGCATTCTTCATTCTCTAACAATAGTGTATAGGTACATTCCAATCCCCTCATTTCATTCTCTCTTTTTTTTTTCCAATTCCTCAGGATGGTGTACCGATACACCATCATGACGAACACCTTGTACCTGTACACTAGTATTACATTGTGTATTGGTACATGATGTTCCGGAACACCTTGTAATACTAGTGTACCGGTACACCATGTACCGGTACACAATGTATTACTAGTGTACCGGTACACCATGTACCGGTACACAATTACATAATGTAATACTAGTGTACCGGTACACCATGTACCGGTACACAATGTATTACTAGTGTGCCGGTACACCATGTACCGGTATACAATTACACAATATAATACTAGTGTACCGGTACACAATGTATTAATAAATTTTCTCTCTTACACAATTTAATGTATTAATTCTTCTCACTAGTATTAACTCTCTCTCTCTCTCTCCATTCTCACTAGTATTAACTCTCTCTTTCTCTCTCTCTCTCTCTCTCTCTTTACTTGTATTAAATAGGTTGACTGTAAGCGTACAGTGTACAGGTACAGAATGTACCTGTAGTTAAATTCAAATCTTTATTTTCAAGTGCTTTTACTGCTGTATGATTACACCCCTGTTAGGGTGTAACGAAGCATATCTTCTTTTTTTTTGAGGGTGGCGAGGAGAGGAAACCCTACCAATTGGGGAGGCGAGGCGAGGCGAGGCGATTGAAGGAAACCCTACACGATGGAGGTGACGGAGGCGAGAGAGCCCTGGTCGAGCGGTCCTTAGGTGCTGGGCAAGGCGATTGAAGGAAACCCTACACGACGGAGGTGACGGAGGCGAGAGAGCCCTGGTCGAGCAGTCCTCGGGTGCTGGTCGAGAGCCCTAGCGAGCGAGCGAGAGAGAGAGAGAGAGAGAGAGAGAGAGAGAGAGCCCTAGAGAGCGAGAGAGAGAGAGAGAGAGAGAGAGAGAGAGAGAGAGTGAGAGAGAGGGAGCGGAGAGAGAGGGGCGTTTTTGACGAAAGGAGTGGAGAGAGGGAAAATGGGGCATTTTTGACGGAGGGAGTGGAGAGAGGGAAAAGAGGGCGTTTTAGAGAGAGAGACACGGAGAAGGCGGCAAGAAGTGGAATAGAGAGAGGGTGTGACAATAGGAAGCCAAAATTTTTGGATGAATCCGAGCCGCCCCTGTTAGGGGTGTATGATGTACAGGGGTGTACCCATAGTGCTACTCTTTTTGGAAAAAGATACCTGTACACTTCAGTAAGGGGTGTACATCCTACACCTTTATAACCAATGGTCTGGATTAATTATGATATTTGAATTAAAAAAGTAGGTGATATTGTCACTTCTCAATTTTTAGGCCACACTCTTTCCCTCATTTTCTTCCCCCTTCTGTACAAAGCACCGCCCTCAATCTCTCTCTCCCTCTCCTCCCACTCTCTCTTTCTCTCTCTCTCTCTCTCGCTTCGAGGATCTATTACGCCTTTGCGAGGGTGACGCCCCTGATCAGGCCACGGCCCCCTCTGTCGACGACGAGCTCTGTGCATACTTCAATCCTCTCGCCCCCCCTCTCTCTGTTGCTTAGAGGATCTACGACGCCTTCGCGAGGGCGGCACCCCTGATCTGTGCATTCTTCAGTCCCCTAACAAGAGTGTATAGGTACATTTCAATCTCCTCATTTCATTCTCTATTTTTTTCCAATTCCTCAGGATGGTGTACCGATACACCATCATGACGAACACCTTGTACCTGTACACTAGTATTACATTGTGTACCGGTACATGATGTTCCGAAACACCTTGTAATAGTAGTGTACCGGTACACCATGTACCGGTACACAATGTATTACTAGTGTACCGATACACCATGTACCGGTACACAATGTATTATTAGTGTACCGATACACCATGTACCGGTACACAATTACACAATGCAATACTAGTGTACCAGTACACCATGTACCGGTACACAATGTATAAATAAATTTTCTCTCTTACACAATTTAATGTATTAACTCTTCTCACTAGTATTAACTCTCTCTCTCCTCTCTCTCTCTCTCTCTCTCTCTTTACTTGTATTAAAAAGGTTGACTGTAAGTGTATAGTGTACAGGTACAGAATGTACCTGTAGTTAAATTCAAATCTTTATTTTCAAGTGCTTTTACTGCTGTATGATTACACCCCTGTTAGGGTGTAACAAAACAGATTTTTTTTTTTTGGGAGGGTGGCGAGAAGAGGAAACCCTACCGATCGAGAAAGTGAGGTGATTGAAGGAAACCCTACACGATGGAGGTGAGAGAGCCCTGGTCGAGTGGTCCTCGGGTGCTGGGCAAGGCAATTGAAGGAAACCCTACACGACAGAGGTGACGGAGGCGAGAGAGCCCTGGTCGAGCGGTCCTCGGGTGCTGGTCGAGAGCCCTAGCGAGAGAGAGAGAGAGAGAGAGAGAGAGAGAGAGAGAAAGCCCTAGCGAGCGAGCGAGCGAGAGAGGCCTAGCGAGCGAGCGAGAGAGAGAGAGAGAGAGAGAGAGAGAGAGAGAGAGAGAGAGAGGCGTTTTTGACGGAGGGAGTGGAGAGGGGGAAAAGGGGGCGTTTTTACGGAGGCGATGGAGGCGAGAGAGCCCTAGTCGAGCGGTCCTCGGGTGCTGGTCGAGAGCTCTAGCGAGCGAGCGAGCGAGCGAGCGAGAGAGAGAGAGAGAGAGAGAGAGAGAGAGAGAGAGAGAGCCCTAGCGAGCGAGCGAGCGAGAGAGAGAGAGAGAGAGAGAGAGAGAGAGAGAGAGCGAAATAGAGAGAGAGAGAGAGAGAGAGAGAGAGTGAGTGAGGAGAGAGAGGGGCGTTTTTTACGGAGGGAGTTGAGAGGGGAAAAGGAGGCATTTTTGACGGAGGGAGTGGAGAGAGGGAAAAGGGGGGGTTTTAGAGAGAGAGAGACACGGAGAAGACGGCAAAAAGTGGAATAGGAGAGAGGGTGTGAGAATAAGAAAATCCGAGCCGGCCCTGTCAGAGGTGTATGATGTATACCCCTAACAGGGGTGTACCCATAGCGCTACTCATCAGGATATTTGAATTAAAAAAATAGGTGATATTGTCACTCCTCAATTTTTTGGCCACACTCTTTCCCTCATTTTCTTTCCCCTACTGTACAGAGCACCGCCCTCAATCTCTCTCTCCCTCTTCTCCCGCTCTACCTTTCTCTTTCTATCTCTCTCTCGCTTCGAGGATCTATGACGCCTTTGGGAGGGCGACGCCCCCGATCAGGCCACGGCCCCCTTTGTCGACGACGAGCTCTGTGCATACTTCAATCCCCTCGCCCCCTCGCCCGCACTCTCTCTCTGTTGCTTAGAGGATTTACGACGCCTTCGCGAGGGCGGCACCCCTGATCTGTGCATTCTTCAGTCCCTTAACAAGAGTGTATAGGTACATTTCAATCCCCTCATTTCATTCTCTCTTTTTTTCGAATTCCTCAGGATGGCGTACCGATACACCATCATGACGAACACCTTGTACCTGTACACTAAAATTACATTGTGTACCGGTACATGATGTTCCGGAACACCTTGTAATACTAGTGTACCGGTACACAATGTATTACTAGTGTACCGATACATTACACCATGTATCGGTACACAATTACACAATGTAATACAAGTGTACCAGTATACCATGTACCGGTACACAATGTATTAATAAATTTTCTCTCTTACACAATTTAATGTGTTAACTCTTCTCACTAGTATTAACTCTCTTTCTCCATTCTCACTAGTATTAACTCTCTCTCTCTCTCTCTCTCTCTCTCTCTCTCTCTCTCTCTCTCTCTCTCTCTTTACTTGTATTAAAAAGGTTGATTGTAAGTGTACAGTGCACAGGTACAGAATGTACCTATAGTTAAATTCAAATCTTTATTTTTAAGGGCTTTTACTGCTGTATGATTACACCCCTGTTAGGGTGTAACATAGCAGAATTTTTTTTTTTTTAGGGTGGCGAGGAGAGGAAACCCTACCGATCGAGGAGACGAGGCGATTGAAGGAAACCCTACACGATGGAGGTGACGAAGGCGAGAGAGTCCTGGTCGAGTGGTCCTCGGGTGCTGGGCAAGGCGATTGAAGAAAACCCTACACGACGGAGGTGATAGAGGCGAGAGAGCCCTGATCGAGCGGTCCTCGGGTGCTGGTCGAGAGCCCTAGCGAGCGAGAGAGAGAGAGAGAGAGAGAGTGGGAGTGGAGAGAGAGGGACGTTTTTGACGGAGGGAGTGCAGAGAGGGAAAAGGGGAGGTTTTTGACGTAGGCGAGAGAGCCCTAGTCGAGCGGTCCTCGGGTGCTGGTCGAGATCTCTAGCGAGCAAGAGAGAGAGAGAGAGAGAGAGAGTGTGTGTGTGAGCCCTAGCAAGCGAGAGAGAGAGAAAGGCCTAGAGAAAGAGAGAGAGCGAGAGAGATAGAGAGAGGGAGTGGAGAGGGGCGTTTTTGACGAAGGAGTGAAGAGAGAGAAAAGAGGACGTTTTTGACAGAAGGATTGAAGAGAGGGAAAATGGAGGGTTTTAGAGAGAGAGACACGGAGAAGGCAGCAAGAAGTGGAATAGGAGAGAGGATGTGAGAATAGAAAGCCGAAACTTTTGGATGAATCTGAGCCGTCCCTGTTAGGGATGTATGATGTACACCCCTAACAGGAGTGTGCCCATAGGGCTACTCTTGTTTTTTATCTTGACGTCCACAACATTTCCCAATAAATTCGCAACTCACTGCAATCATTAATCACTTTTCCCGAAAACCATCTGTTAACCCTTAAACTCTTCAATTCTGAAATTTGATTTCTAATAATCATTTCCAATAGCACAGACATCATTGACATTGAGAATGGAATGAGACACGAGAACTCCAGTCGAAATCCTCTTTGATTGTAATCTCCCGTCACATTTTTGTCACTACTTGAATCAGAATAATAATTGATCACACACATAGGGATACAAGAAACAAGAACTAGAGTCAACCAACATTTTAGCTCCAGTTCAATGCTTAACATATAATTACGAAGGATTTACATCTTGAACAAGTTTGAAGCATCATGCTGAATGCTACATGCTGAGGAAGAATATTTACACTTCTCTCAAACAATCTCAGTTTCGAGTTCTGAGAGAAATAGCTTCACATTCAGCAAACATAGTCCCTCAAGAACACTAAACACCAACCCAATATTTACAGTTCAATCTCAGATTAACTACCCAACAATAGTTTCCAGCTCTTAGAACATCCATCATACCGACAGTACTGAAGTGCAGTGGTTTGATTTATTTACAGCATTTCCAAATTCCAATTATTCTGGTTTGATTTATTTACAGCATTTCCAAATTCCAATTATTCCGGTCGCACATTCACCAGATTCGGGAGAGCAGCCAACTGAAGCTTCTTTATCTCCGTTGCTGTCACCTTGCAGAACTCCAAGGAGAGCGATCGCAGATTCTTCAATGGTTTCAGATGGTGAAGACCTGCGTTGGTTATTCGTGAGTTGGAAACACTTAGAGAAACCAACGCTGTCAGGCCTGCAAGACGAACAAAAAGATGAATCAGAGGAGTTACGAATGTGCATGACTAAAAAAAACCCATGATACCAAAGGGAATATTAGTTACCAGAAATCAATTCGAGAGTTTTATCTGTAAGGTTGCTGTTTTGAGAGAGGTTTAGGAGAGTGAGGGAACTGAGGTCCTTGATGTTCTTCACACCATTATCGGTGATCAGGCCGCCACATAACTCCAGAGACTGCAGATTCTTGAAGTCTAAAAGGGACATTGTGCATAAATAAACAAACATTGGAAAACAAAGGGTGGCATAACCTTTGTCATAAATTGATGATAAAGATAGACAAAGTGAAAAACAATAACCAAAGTTCTACACAATTTTCATTGAAAGAAAAAAAGATTAGCTTAGGCACCATCCAGTATTTTATGCCTTTTCATTTTTCCAATTTTACTTGAGTTCCATATGGTTAAAGGCATACGGGGATAAAGCTCTTTAGTTCAGTTTCTGTCTGATTGATGGGAAACTATATCTTAACTAGTTTTGAAACACACCAAAATATGCAGTAGTATTTTATTTTGTCTCTATTTTTCTAACGTAAAAATGAGTTCACAAATCAAGCAACAATATAAAATAAAATAAATTAATTCCTAGGTGGCCTAAACCATATAAAATTTGGGGAGGAACGAGGACCAGTAGCACGAGCAATGACAAAAGTGCTCTTCATTTTTCGCGTCTCAATCATCAATAACAGTTACCTAAATCAAACAAGTTGATTTCTAATGATTAAAGAGAACCTTGAATAGACCTCTTTGTTGCATGAGCTTTTTTTATGTGAACAAAAAAGGTGAGATTCCAATTTTATCCTAGTAAGCTGCAGACAATGCAAGCTCGGTCGTAGCTACAATTGAAAGGAAGGCAATCACTTGGTCCTACCCTTTAACTACCATGAGCACAAATAGTTGCTTTTGTTTCATAAAATTCTAGCATTTAACTACAAAAATGTCAACTATGACCAGTTTGCGGACTTTTTAAGTGTGTTTCTGTTCACATGAATTCACACTTCTGTTACAAGGTACGCCTTAATTTCCTAACAGCTTGATTCCCTCAAGAGGAAGATTAAAACAGGAAAAAAGAAACGGGCATAGAGAGCACAATGAACCAACAGAAATTCCACACCAACAGGAGAAGCCAGCGGCCTTAAATTTGAATCAAGCTCAAGTCAATGTTTGTTTATGCCTTGAATCGAGCTTGCATTCAACTTCGAATAAGCTTGAATTGGCTAGAGTTTACCAAAGCAAGCCACTCGATTTTGGTTGGGTTCCATGAACTTAACATTGCAGAAATTGTAAAGTAAGAATTCCACTCATTGGCCCAACTTTTATCTTCTCTGAAATGTAACACCAATATTGAGTATTTAAGTACTAAAGATTACAGGGTAGAGTCATTTCACTTAGGGAGCAAAATATAGACCTTATCTGAACTATGCCGAATTTCAAATTAGGTATGTGATTTTAAAAAATTCCAGTGTCCAATTAGAACTAAAAAATTTCTAAATAAGTCACAGAGTATCATGCAAACTAACAGAACATTCCATTGAAAAAGTATAAAAAAAAAAATTTGCTGCTCTAATGCCATTATATGATGGTAAGCCAAAAAGATTGGCTTTTTGCACAATTTTACTACCTAAGGTTTGGGGTTCATCAGCGCAGAGCTCTTAGAATTTGTATAGCTGCACTTGCTTGATGGTTCATCTAACAGGCCACAGTTTACCAGCCCACAGTCAAACTGTCCATTTCAGACTGTTTTAACTGGTTTATTATTTTAGCGGTTACATCAACTCAATTAAACAGGCATGCTGAATAGTTTCATGGTCATACAGTCAGACTACTCAGTTTGTCCTGACGATCTGAACATTGAGAGGTACCATTAAATTCTAACAAAGAGGAAATTAAATAAAAACAACAGCAAGTTTAGGAAGAAAACCAATATATTTATAAGCTAATGTACCACTTTCAAAATCTGCTATACTTCAGGTGAGGTCTGTAACTATTTACCTTTAACTAAACAGCAAAGTTACCTCATTCTTCAACAAGGCAAAGTTCAATGACACAGAACTGTCTGTGACAGGAAAACTAAAAGGACGAAAGCATATCCTGAATGACTGGATTATAATCAATGTTCATAAGATGGACTAAAATACTTTTCCAGTAGTTTTATTATTTAATGAAAGATAATGATTTTAATGTATACTCACGTCGGAAGAAATTAGTCCCATTGTCTGTGATACGAGCTCCAAAAAGATCTAGATGAGTCAATCCAGTAAGAGCTGCATCGCATAGTGAGAGGAGATAATTAATCAGGTGCCATACCAGTAAGAGAGTACCTTTGATAGAAGTTCTAAAGCAATAAAATATATATTTAACACTCATACAGACCTTGGAAGAACTGAATATGTTTGCGGAAGACAACCTTAAGGCAGTGTTTGGTTTGGTAATTTTTATTCGAGGACAGTGAAAAATATTTCCTGTATACTTGCTGTGTTTGGCTGGGAAATTAGTTGGAAATATATAATTTCACCATACACCCTGACTTACTATTCCAAGGGCTACACCTGCTATGATTATGTTTCCCATCTGCTTGGAAGTCAGGATAACAGAGCCTCCATTTGTTTAGTAGTGATTGAGGATATCTACCACTGTTTCCTCTTAATTCCCCAACTCAACACAGCTTAAAAATAAAAGTTTAAATAAGTAAAGAGGATATCTACCACTGTTTCCTCTTAATTCCCCAACTCAACACAACCTAAATATAAAATTTTAAACAAGTGAAGAGAAAAGAACTCTTTGGAATAATACTTGATTTCAATCAAACATAAGATTAGGCTTTGTTGTTACAGAAATAATTGTGTTCATTCTGTTTTCTAGTGATGTTTGATAGTGACGTGATAAAGTGACACGTAATGGGCAAACATTAATGTATCACTGTTCGTACTGCATGCTAAATACAATAAATCATGTTAATATGTTTATATTTTCTTTAAACTATAGAGTTGATTTTGAAAAAGATGTTTAATTGACTGTAAGAACTGCTTAAATGCCTAGGAGTTTAGGAAGTTTCTCCAAGTAAGAAATATCTGATTGCCTCAACGAATTTGAAGTGAAACTATGAATGAAAAACATCCGATATTCAACAAAGCTCCTAATATCAACTTCCCTTGACAAAAGTTGACAATATGATCTTCAAATCTTCTTGTTATTTTCAATCAAATCAATACATCGAAGTTTTATCTAACATTACAACAGGAAAAAAAAAGCAGTCATAATTGTTATCTTAGCAACATTTATCGCCATACCAAACACACTCAAAGTTCTCAACATATATCCTTTTGCCTTTCTCATCTCAAGAAAAGGTCAAGAGAAATTAATCTTGTGCATCTAAATTTAGACTTTTTTTCTACACTTATTAAATTTGCTACTACTCAGTACGTTACATTACATTTACATCTAAAAGCTTGGTTCAAAAGCCAATACAAATAAATTCAGATCCAACAAAATTTAGTACTAAAATGTATTGGATATGGCTTAAAAGTGAGATTTTTTTAAAAATAAAAAGGAACATTTCTTAATTCGAAGTCTACCAAAGATACTACAGCTTGGCACATAACTGGTTAAATCTGAGCAAACCAATCTGGTTATAGCCCTTATCCAGAGATTCCAAACTAATCATAAGAAAGTTAGCTGTGGGTTAGGAGTTAGGACATATGCTATAGCCCACAAAAATTCTGCAAAGATGCTTCTTTTAACATCCAAGATGAATGGAAACTAGTCAAATATAGTGTCTGATACAAAGAACAATCGAATATGCAAACATTATAGAGTATGCAGCATCTACAAGTTTCCATGTGACTGAAATTGCTATCAACAAAATAAATGGGAGACATACTGATAAGAGCAGATATCCCAGTATCTGTGATTTGGCGAACATCAAGATTAAGTGATTTAAGAGATGTCAATCCAGCGAGTTTCCTCAAACCATTGTCAGAAACGAAAGAGAAGGAGAGATTGATACTCTGCAAGCTGTTTAAACCTAGAAAAATGCAATAGGATAATATACTTAGTCAAAGAATAATGGGATTGACATTTGAGATCTAAATTACCAGGACAACAGCATTAATCAATATTAGGAAGAAACAATGAGCGCAATAAAATGGCTAAAAAGAAAAACCACGAACAAGTTAGATAAGTAAACAAACTGATAATGCCAAAATTATGATAAGTTCAACACCATCCTAGAATACCCAGATCTAATATCTTTCGGTAGAAGCAAAGAGAAAAGGCAAGAAGGCACGATAGTTCCACAAAAATAGATGCAAAGATGACCTCATCACTTCTTGTGATAACATATAGAGTAACTAATTATACCAATTGCGACATTGAGAGCAGCTAATCATTTCAGAATATGCAGAAGCAAACTAAACAGAACCTCTCACGTCACCAGGATCAAAGTGCATCCTATTAGGAAATAACATGGCTGACTCTCCAGTAGGAACAATCATCTAATATTCACAAAATACAATGAATAAATAAATTTGGGTTTAAAAATTAGCTTAGTCTACAAAAAGTACAATATCAATGAGACAGCATTTTCAGCTGTCTCAAAATAACCTTATTATAAAAATGTACTCTGCAGAAGTCACGTTATCCTCGCTTACTCAAGCAGTAACACATTGAATTACACATACACAACTAGTTGAAAGCAGTGATATGTATATGTGGAAGACATGGAAGTACTAAGCAAGAAATGACTGTTTGCAGTCAAACTGGAAATAAATCATACTACTAACTATAAGATGAGCTAACACCTTAAAAATGCTTCTGAAGAAAACTAAGGTAGTGTTTGGTGGGAGGATCGCTATCCTAAGGATAGCAATACAGCTTCTATGAGAGCTCTATTTCATGGAGGTTAATTGTGCTACTCCACCTCATGTTTTTGGGCTACCCAGTTCTAGGTGGAATTCCAAAATTGCCAGAAAGTTTGGTACGATAGTGACACAATTATTCTATCACTAACTAAAACGCTACACCCTAAACTATAACCCCTTCAGAAATGGCCAATTTAAGGATTGCCTGTAGATCAAATGCGAAATATTAAATTCTGCATCAGAGCCTCAATTACACTGAGAACTAAACAACTCTAAGAGTGGGAAAAGTAGCACAGAGAGGCATAAAAGAATTCCATATACTCTATAACAAAAATGTGCCAAGAACATTACCATTCCTGGTAAAACTGTGACAAACCAACAACTGCTTAACATGCTCTACGACAAAATGTACATTCCAAGAGATGTAATCATCAAGCCCATATCAATTTGATCAGACCACTTTAAATCAAACTTAGAAGAAAAAATGAAGAGACATTTGGCTTTTACAATTACTCTATTCATTGAGAAATATTCAGAATTAGCTTTTTATTAACAACCATTAACAACAAGAAATGCATACCATGGTTTGTCTTTAGCATATTATTGTTAGTTAAGCGAAAGTAAGACGATGGGCAGAAACATGTTAAATTTTATTGAAAACAGTTAAAAAGGGGGACCGGATTCAGCATCTAAAGCTGGATGGTACTAACGCACACATGGAAATAAGCTAACGACTACCCGAGGACTTAATTGTCTAGTATATATCTGCATGGACAATTCTGAGTGTTTCTTTACATTCAAATAATTCAACATTTCAACATAACATGGCAAATTCCCAATCATATATATTTAGAAGAATCTAGCTTTAAACTGAACAAAAGAACAATCATTAGTACTTCCAGTAGTTCCTACAACAATATTGTGAGTCTTTGATTATCATAACTTTGATTAGAACAACTTATCTTTTACAACAGACATCCTAGCTATATGTACTGCTCTTTAAAGATATACTGCACTTACGAGAAGAAAACAAGCATATGCAACAGTCCATGCAACAAAACATAAGCAAGAGGATTATACAACATCTATGTTATCCTTTTGATGAACAAACACAACTTAATATGCAACATAGAGATCAAATATTAAAAGATGTAAGACCAACCAGAGAGATGACGGAGTCCACTGCTTCCAACTTCAGTGTCTGATAGCTCCAAGCTTTTCAACTGTAGAAGACCTGAACCAAAAAAGAAAAATTATTAAGGACCACAAAAGCAACATGTTTACTGAAATATAATGTGTCATTGTCTTCAAGCAGGTAGAACACAGCAAGAATACTCCAAGACTGAAAACTTTTACCAAAAATAGTGATTATCTAAATTAATCGTCCTTTTGGCTACTTTGTCCAGATCTAGATGAACTCAAATATAAAGCACCATACCAATCAAGTATCCAAGTAAAACATGCCGCTCAATCCTTTACATGAATCAACTATCCTCTTTACCAAAATGTCTTCGGTAACATCAACCCTCCAACATAATGGAAAACTGGTGATTGGTAAGGATTTTTAAAGCCACCATCTTTTCTAATTTATTCAGTTAATTACCATTTTTACCCTCAACTCCTCTTCCCTCAAAACAAATGCCGAAACCCTCATCTTGTTGCTACAAATCACCAAGCGCAAAGATTAATGAAATTTTGATAAAGAAAGAGTTTTCATATGCTGAATAATTCTAAATTTTTCTGGAATTCAAAAGATATACATGGAGTAAAGCCAATACTTTCTGTGTACCCTATCATACATTATGAAAGGTCGGAAATGACTAAAGAATCCGAGACAAGCCTAACACATATGAGAGACCTAACACATTACAGTGTTTTGTAAAATAGAATTTGCTTCAGCAGGCAATCCCAAAAAAGGAAATATTTTGTCCGCAAAACCTTGTCTTAATACTCAGATAAAACAGTATGAATCAATAAGATTGTACACCACTGATTCTCCATAAATCAAAAATATTACCATACACAAATTAGGTTGTTGCTTCTAAAGTTAAAAATCAAAAGAGAACAAAGCTGAAGAAAGGCAAAATAACTGAGACTTGTTAATCACCAAAGGACGACTTAACGTATTAGGATGGACACATCACAATAGGCTCTTCCCCTCGAGAACTGGCATAATCTCATTCTCATGCTTCTTCCATCAATTTATATGTCTAGCAAGTGCTCCATTTCTTTAGATAATGGCTTACAGTTTCTCCAATAATTTCTCTAACAACAGATTTCAGTGAAAGAGAGAGCAGTTGAACTTTACACAAAAACTAAGATTAAGCATTAAATTCTATTGTACAATTAAACAGATAAAGCTCACCTTTTATGTTTAATAATCCTTCATCACCTATCTTACAAGAATCCAAGTTCAAGCTCTCCAAATTAACCAACTCTGCAAGAGAAAGAATAAAAATATGATGATTGATTTTTGTTACATAACAGCAAATAGCAAAAACAAAATCTTGTAGTCGATAGAAACTGAGTAACATTTCTAGTAAAACAAAGACCTTGGATAAACATTCGGAAGAAACCTTCATTAGTTAATTCACGAATAATTCGCGAATTATTGAGAATCCGAATTAAACGTGCCATTTGCGAATTTTCCAAAAATTCAGAATAATTCGCGAATTTTTTAGCCAAAAAGTATTATTCGCAAATAATTCGTGAGTCCGAATTTTTGGGGGAAAAATTCGGCACCTGCTTTTGGTCCTTTGGATTTCAAAACCAAAAGTAAGAGCCCTCAGGCCTCAGCCCCTCCTTGGTCCTTGCCCTTAAGAAAAACACTTTCCTCTTTCAAACAAAAAAAAAAAAAAAAAAATCCCCTCACAGGTCCACAGCACCCCACCCCACCCCACCTTCTCTTCTCTGTTCTCACGCCCTCTCACGCCCACCTTCTCCCACCCCACAACCATCGGATCAGAAGTCGGAACCCCCTGGTGCCGCGTGCGCTCGCCATCGGATCAAAAGTTTGGAACCCCCCCGGGCCACGTCACCGCGTGCGCTCGCCAAGTCGCCATCGGATCAGAACCCTCCCAGGCCGCTCGCCGCTCACCATCGGAACCCTCCGGGCCGCGTGACGCTCATCATCTTCCTCACCGCCACCAGTTTGTGAGTTGTCATTTTGTAAATTTGTGATTTTGTAAATTTGTGTATCAATTCATAGTTTTGGTGACTTGTGAGTGAAATTAATATTTGCTCTCAATTAATCTAAATTTTCTCTTTTATCTACCAACTAGTTTCTTTCTAATTTTTCAACCATTGGCCAATTTTTTTGTTCTTTGTAAGGAGTCTCTTAGAATTGTGTTTTCATTATTATTTTTTTCTCTTTTTCCTGAATGGGTATTTTCTTTATTTCTAAAGTAGGTTGATTAAATTATTCTTAAAAATTATAAATGTTAATGCTAATAGTATAAATCTAGAGAAATTTTTTTAATTTAATAGCCAAATTTTTTATCCCGAATTTTTAATTGGTGAACGTATAATTTCCGTATAAATCGCGTATCCGAATAATTGACGAACCCGTTTTTTAACTGAATTTTTCAACAACTTTAAAAATTATGATATGAATTTTATTCATATTATATCCGTACCGAATTTTTGCCGAATCCGAATTAACTAACTATGGAAGAAACAAGGTAGTTGGCCTAGTCCCAAAGAACAAGAAGCAATCCTATCGAAACAACTTAAGCAGCAAGAGGAATTAATGGGAGCAAGGAATTATTAGAAGCAATGCCTAAACCTTGGTCGATCCCTCATTCAGTAGTATATATAGGTTGGTCATGTTTAAAATCATAACAGAAAAGACGAACCACTTCCTCTCCCTCCCTCCAACAACTACTTATTCCTGTCACACAAATCAATGATGAAAGATATCCATCATAGAGGAACTTCACACGAACCTTTCATAGGCTATATTCAATATAACTCTGCTAAATAAGAAGCTCAAAAACAAAGTTCTTCAAGACAAGGTTTTAGAATTACATTCACAATAGATATGCTCAAATGTAAGACATATCTCCAACATACAAATAATGAAAATAATAATTAAAAAAAAAATAAAAAGGAGAGAAAGTTCACCTTTCAGATGCACCAAACATGCATCAGTAATATGATTGAATCCCAAATTCAAGACCTTCAACTTCGAAAACCCTGCAACGGCACAAAGAATGTGCAGTGAAACAATGAAATAATAAGCATAGTATGTACATCAATAAAGTAGTTGAAACAATGCCATACTAAATTATACAGGGAATCAGAATTAAAAGCATGATTCATATTTAACTGAAAACTAGGAGACTACTACACTACTTAAACTATGAAATATAGAAGACTACACTGCCTAAAAGTTGTAATTACATTTAAATGCAATATAAGTTGATTATCATGCTGACTAAAGAAATTTAAATAATCATCTAAGATCCACAAACATATGGCAAAGAATCTCATGTTCGATGACTTCGATCCAAAGATTTAAGTGCCCATCGGTACAGGCCGTATTTACCATGCCGTTCGTGCCAACAAAATATTTACACGATACAGCCTACGTGCCGATAGCACAGCTTAAAACTCTATTTTCTTTAAATTAGTAAGTAATTTTCTCAATAAAGTTCAAAAGATTTGATAAAGATACATAATAAGTTATTAGAATATTTTGATGCTAAACAAAATAAATATTTCATGCTATTATGTGTTAGCACACGTGTATTTTTTGTGACCAGCACGTATCGGCTCGCACCGTATCTTACCGTGCCAACAAGCTTTTGGCACCATCTCGTGCCAGAGCACTTAAATCCTTGCTTTAATCACAACCAAATACTACAGTGATTCAGAAATATTCGGAGTCATATAATTAATCAAGCTCACCTGAAAACTTTTCGCAGCCTTCATCGTATAAGCCACATCTACTGAGATTCAAGAATAATAATGAAGAAAACCCTGAAAAGCCAAGAGCAACTCACTCAAATGCCATCTCTAAAACAGAAATCTAAGAACATTAAAATACAGTAGAAGCAAAGTGATTGCCAAGAATCAGTCCAAACTAACAAAGTAAAAATCAGTGCCTAAGAACAGATCATTAACAAAGAGGCAAATTTCAACTAAAACAGATGCAACCCGTCATAATGAAATGAAGCCTTGAGTGGCATTGCCTGGTCCACCCTGTGTCAGTAAGGAATTTGCACATATCACAGAAAACACTTGTTTTACCTGGTTTCCCAAGTAGAATTGCCCGTAATCTATTTCCAGAGACTTTTACCCTATTGTCCATATATTTGAAGGAATTCATTATTACTTAAATATGTGGAAAGTTACCTTAATCTAGAACCGTAACCTCAAAATTGAATTATGTAGAGCACATGAAAAAAAAATCATTGATTCAGCTCAAGATAATTGCAAAGATGCTAGCATAGGGGGCAATAAATTAATTCATGTTAACATAATAGTGGTAAAACATATTAGGCAATCATAATATTTGATTGGAGGAGAGCATAATAGATTGGAATTCCACAATCTATACCAAAGAAATAAGCCAGATATTCTGTGATGACCTGTAGCCCAGGAAATTCAGTTGAAGGCCTAAAATCTAGTCTCTTCAAGGACATGTTATACCAAACAATACCGACTCTCTCGTCAATCTTGCATTTATTTTCAAGGAAAATTAGGTGAACGCAAAAAGAATATAGAGACTACTTTGATAATGCACTAGAAATTGGCATAGCAAGTATTGAAATCAAGATGGCACGACCTGACATAGCGTCCAAACAAGCAGCAGTGACCGGACAACCCTCCAGGTTCAATGTAACTAGTTTAGATAAACCTGCAAAACCCAAAGGAAAAGGGAACAAAACAGTATAATAGGCATGCAATAAAAAAAAAAAAAAAAAAAGATCTACAAGAAAGCTGCAAGCAAAGAAATGAAAAAATATGACATTTATCAATGCTTAAATAAAAGCAACAGAATTATATACTCATTGTACCTTTCAAATAAGCAACACCTGCATCTGTTACTCTACAACGTGACATTTGCAACTCTTTCAAGTTTGTAAGACCTGACCCAAACATACACATTCTACGATGTAAGAACTACTAGAAAAGAGTTTAAATAGTCAGAATAATAACAACTGAGTTGGAACCAGGAAAAGGAGCAAACCATGTTATCAAAAGTGAAGAAAAAGAAGAATGCTAAAGAAAAGCACTAACCAGAATTTTTAATGATATCTTTCCCTTGTGAGTTGGAGAAATTATGAGAATTTTATATTTATACTAGCACATTAAAAGAAAACAGTTCAAAAAGACATTAAAAAGTAAATAACCATCTGATAATTAAGTCAATAACCTAATTCACCCGTGAAAACAAGGACACCTGCATAAATACTAAATAACCATTTGGCTAATTAATTCATATGTGTCCTAATGATTTAGGGCATCACGATATCATTAAATAATTAAAAACCAAAATGATCACTGATATCATTAACTAATTCCCATTAAAAAAAGCCAAATACACTTACTCTTTTCACTCATTACCACTCTCCACAAAAAAAAAGAAAGAAAAAAAAAAAGGAGATACCCAGATGTAAAAAAGCAACTATCAAGAAATGGATTAGAATTTGTGATCTCTAGATAAATTATTGTAATCATCAAGTATCCTGCGTTAGTTTAGATTAAATAAGTAATCAATTATATTAGTTGAATCTTTGACATGCTTGCAATTACCATAATGTGTATTATCAATATCAATAAACTATCCATGCTCAGCATCCTCCACACATGGTTAGTGGTTTTTAAGTAGAAATCCAATTAAATCCAAATTAGACCAACAAACCCAGTCAAACATTATTTGGCATCCTACATTGTGTCACAATAATATAAATTAAAAGAACTGTATATCAATATGAATAACTGCTAATTATGATAATAAAAGCTTTGTGCCAGGAAGCAACATAAATGTAGGTTCAAATGTTGAGAGCAGCCAATGTATGAAAAATTGCTGAAGAGATGTCTATGAAAACTTCCACCTGAGGCCTTATGCTATCAATTGGGCATCCCGGGATAAAAAAAAAAGGAAAAAAGATTTCAATTGTTCATCAACCTAGATTACTATATTCAGAAGTTTTCCTTAAGTGAACATAATAAAAAAATAATAAGATTCAGGCAAACCATTCCATCACACTACCAACGTGACGGAGAAGCAACAAGAATCCAATTACCGTGATATTTTTCCAAGAAGGATATAAAGGTACTAGGGATGCAAAAATATTTTAATAAATTGTAATTACAAAGCACAAAAACACAGTTGATAAAACGGTACGGTTATATGGTCCCATGCTGATATAATTTTAGATAAATATTATTCACCAACTCGTTAACTACAAGCCACAAAGGTAGTCAAGAATAGTACTGAAATAAATCCAAGAGGCATACCTAAAGAATTTCTCAAGCAATAACATAAAAAAATGTTCCTAAAAAATGATTATTGACCTCAGATGATACAATGCCAAGAGAGAGAGAGAAAAAAAAGTACCACCTGACAAATACTCCATGTCTGCATCTGTTATACAATTACAATATCTGATATTAAGAGACTCGAGCTTTTTCAGACCTGCAACAAGATCAACCTATTTAAATATAGAACTAAAGAAATTGCATCCTTCCCTTTAATGATCAAGCATAGAAAATGCATAAATTTATTCATTCGACAAATACATAACTTATTAGATGTAGAATAAGAGAAACATTGTACTACAAATTGTGGTCAATTATTTAAATGCTTTCCATCAGTCAAGGAGAGTCAAATAATACATTTTCAAAAAATCTGAGTAGAATCTGCGGTTAAATAAGATTATATAATCCATGCAATCTTTTATATATATCAGCTCTTCAGAAACTCACGTCACTGAAAAATATACATTAGATAATATCACTTAATAACTCAAATATATGGTTCAGTTGTGAATAACAATTAAGCTTTAAACTTTTGCAATATATCATAATCATAAAAGGAAAAAAAAAAAAAACAAGCGGCAAAGAGAACCTTGTAAATGAATTAAACCACCATGAATTGCAGAACATCTTTCAAGGTCCAAGTTTGCCAAGTTCACCAAGTTGGTAAAAGCTCTCATTCCTTCAGCACTGATAGCATTGCTTTTCTTAAAGCTCAAAGATGTCAAATATGAAAGTCCTACAAGGAGGAAAAAGTACAACCGAGTGAGAAATAAGAACCAGCAAAAGTGACAGTAAAAAGAGTAAGCATAAAGGAAAATTTCAAATTCTTAAGGTGTCACATTCTCAAAACTCTCCATCCAACTAATTTATCTCCTACCAAAAGGGTCAGATAAGTTAAAAACAATATATCATTCTTCACAAAATAACTACATCTTGTGTTAGAAGAAATATTTAAATAAGCATTGAGAAAACCTATTGCAACTTTACAACAAGAAAGATCATCAGGTTACAAAGTTTTATCTTACTAACAAGAAAAATGATCATAGCCTACCAAATGGGAATTAATAGATATCTCTCAAATAAAAAAATCAAGGAATAACAGAAAACTAGCTGTAATGAATACTAACTAGTCTATGAAACTTTTTAAGTAATAAGTCACAGTAAAGGAGTCAGGTAGACAACCAACATCAAAGTCAAATCCTCTTCTAATGAAGTCCCAAGAACAAGAATGGCTGACATGGACTATCTGTCTTATTGAAAATCAAATTAAGAAAGAGGTGACCCATATTTTCCTCTAAGATCAACAAGAGACTTCTATCTTACAAACAAACAGAACAAATAATTTCCAGCATAAGAAGGACAAATAAAGTACTAATGAAAAAAAGTCCTTACATTAATTTGCACGCATACAATGGCTGCTTTGAAGTTAATTTACAAGAACAAGGAATACAGCCTATTTTGTGGACCTAGAATCTAGGAAACCTCCTAACGTGGCTCTAATTAGATAGGACTACACTAACCGAAACCAAAGGCGATTAAGACTCCACTAGCCCAACACTTCATGCTTCCCAATAAAATGTGCCCTAAAATTGAGCAAAGTTTGGGAGGTTGGTTGTACATCAAAGCTACGATATGCTAATGTATTTGGTATACACGTGTGATAGGAAAATTACTGAATACATGTGCCATTATATATTAAAGCATTGGAATTTGGAACTAGAGATAAATGGAAATCTTCCGGTAAAAAAGCAGTATGGAAGAAAATGAATCAGATAATGGACTACTTACCAGACAAGTTTTCCAGCCCAACGTCTGAGATTTGGTCACAGTAATTGAATGCCAAGCTTTGAACATTGGGACAATCTTTGAGGACAACCAAAGCGTGATCAGATACATCAGAACAAGAAATGTCAAGGGATAACAAGGATTGGCCTTGAGAAGAAATTACACCCATCCAACCGTCCTTTACTCCTGGGTACTCCCCCAAATGAATGTCCTGATTTCATACCAGATGTCAAAAGAATTAGCATTTTAAAGACAAATAGTACAGTGGATTTTTTACTGATAAGAGAGAACGAAATGTAGACTAACAAACACAAAAGTACCTATGATATGCTATAAAGTATAGTCATAGCCCTTCAAGCTATGAAAGAATGAAATAAAGAAAACTTAATACAAGAACGCTATTATCTTACCGCAAGAATACCAATAATTGACTTACAACATTCAGATGAGGGACAAGTAACGAAATATGTTCCTTTACTAAAATGAAAAAATGAAAATAGAAAACAAAAACGAAAACCATTCTAAGACAAAAGACAAGCTTGTTCAAACAGTAAATAAGCACACATAAATAATAAACACCATGCTCGAGCTTCATGTTGATCTAACACAAATTGCTAAGCTAGAATCAAAACAAGTAGGCGCATTCTATTTAGCTTAGCAGAGCTCTGCTGAAGCCTTTATTACCCATCCAATTCTTTTTACTTCATAAGATAGAGGCTCATTAATTCAGCTCTAGGAACCTTAAATCATTGGTTAGCTAAACAATTACTACTACAACATTTTGCATTGTGCAATATGTACAAAATTTCTACAAGTTACTGCAAGAAAGACTTTAACTGATCAGTCAATAGGATCCAAAGAAAAATGCAAAAACAGTAGGTTACCTGCAAAGCGCAATCACGAAAGGCTTCAAGAGACAGATCAGTAAGGCAGCGAGATTCCACCAATTCATTGAATATCTGCTGGCTTATATCCCTTGGAAGCATAGAAAAGCTACTATACTTATTGATATCCTGTAGCAGCATTAAAAAACCAGACATATAAACATCACAAGCTCCAACAAGAAACCACAATTTCATAAGGAAGAACCCAGAAAAGCTAAAAACATAAATGAAGTACCTCTCGAACTTTGGCAACACAAAGTTCCATGAGGGACGGGCACTTCCCCTGCCCTCTCCTAAGAATATCTGACCTGGCCCAAGGCAGTGTGGACAACATCCATTTGGAACTACCACTCTTAGAATATCTTGCATAGGGTCTGAACAGATCACCCTCATCAACTAGATTGTCTCTCTTCCTAGAACAAGACCCCCCCATCAAGGATAGTTATCTAGAAACCACTCCACTGTACAATAATTTACTTTCAGTGTCTAAAGATGACACTATCCTCCATTTCTATAACAACCGAAATCAGAAAACTCCCTCATCATTTTCCGCTCCATCCTACACCAAAGATCCCAAGTCAGGAAAAGTTCAACATCACAACTACAAGTTTCTTAAGAATTCTTTCTTATTTACTTTGAATTCAGTAAAATAAGCTGAAATCCATGTCACTTCACAGGGAGTAAAAAACAAACAAAACAAGAAAGATCTTCTCAAGTGATGATCCACAAATAACATGTACAGGTCGATGTCGCTTTTTAAAAGAAACTTTTTTTTGTTTTTTGTTTTTTTTTTTTTGCCTACAGAAGAGAAGAACAAGGCAAAAGAATGAAACAAATAAAGGAATCATTCACATAACAATACACCCCATCATGACCAAAAGCTACACAACCTGGCTAAAATAAAATCAAATGAAACATGAAGCTGTTACTACACTATGAAATAAGTTATGTCCATTCAGAAAAACAAAAAGTTACCCCAGCTTTAGCTCTAGATATGAGACTATTCGTTATTTCTGTAAAACCCAAAACCCAAAAATCCTTTCAAATGATTCTAAGTTAAGAAAAGTAACAAAATTTCTAAAATAAGTCTCTCTAAAAATAATGATGATCAAAAGACCTATTTGGTCTTTTTTTAGCTACAAGTTGAATTTAGTAGAACAAGTAAAATAAGCGATCCTTTTGGTTAATTTAAAAATTAGGAGTACAAGCTATGTGAGATAATCACAGTGTCTAAACAAATATCCACAAAATTTGAGAAAAAAAAAGGTAAAGGGGAATGATTTAAATGAGTACCATCGATCCCCAGATAAATAACACCCCAATCATCAAAAAAACATGCCTAACTTCACAAAGTCTATCGAAATTAAAACAAAAAACAAAAAACAAAAAGACAAATTAATTCATCAAAGAGAAAATGATCCTATTCACATATCATTACACCCCAATCATCAACGAAAAAAAAAAGGCCTAACTTCGAAAAGTCCATCAACATTAAACCCAAAAAATTAACGAGAGAGGCAAAACAATCCGTCAGAAAACCACAAATCACAAAATAATCGTCACGATCGGGCGATCCGGCGATAAAATTCTTACCCAAAAATGGAAGGAAATTATAGGAAAAGAAAACCCTAGCGAACGAGTACAAAGAGAGAAAGCAGAGGAGAGAGAGAGAGAGAGGACTGAAGCGGCACGGAAGGAAGAAAGGGGACGTAGAAAAGGAGAGGTGGAGTGCGGGAGCGGGGAGCTGGCGACCCTCCGAAGCAACGGATGGCCGCCACGTGGCGCGGATGCTTACGCCGTCCCCGCGCCTGTGACTCTGAAAGGGGATAAGGAAGAGGTACAAATGGGTTAATTTTGCAGTAGTACAGACGCGCGTGAATAAAAACGATTTAATAAAAAACTAAAAATATATAACTATATTTAATTGAATTTAAGTTTTTTTTTTTTTTTTAATGATTCTATAAAAATTTGTATTTTTAAAAATAACTCTATAAAATTTTTATTTACAAAAATGGTCCTATGAATGCTAACTGTGCGTCATGTATGCAGACCACGTGAACGGGAGAGCTTGAGTCGGATCAAGTTGAACACGAGATTTCAAACTGTGTGTCTAAACACGCGATTTTCAAATCGCGTGTTTAGACACGCAGTTTGAAATCTCGTGTCTAAACAGATCGAGAGAGAGAGAGAGAGAGAAAGGTCGCGGCGCTCCATGAGGGAGCGGAGGCGGTCGCGCTGCTCCATCTCGCGCTCGCCGAAGATGGTGACGGGCTCGCCGAGGCGGCGGAATCAGGTGCGCATGGCAGAGTCGTTGGTGGGCACGGCCATGGCGTAGGCGTGGCGCTTCATGAGGAGCTCCTGCGGCCTTCTCCAGCCGCTCCCGGGGGAGGTGGCTCTCCTCCGAGATCTCGTACTTGTCGGCGCCGCCGCCGCGGGGGACGGAGCCCTCGCGGTCGGAGTCGGAGCCCCTGCCGCCGCCGCCGCCGGCTCGGGAGCGGAGTAAGGCGGCGGCGGGAAAAGGAGGGGATGGCGGCGATTGGGGGAGGGACGGGAAGAGGGGCGATGGGGGAAGGGACAGGGGGAGGGGTTAGACACGCGATTTCAAATCGCGTGTTTACACACGCGATTTCAAACTGCGTGTTCAACTTAATCAGACTCAGGCTCTTCCGCTCACGTAGCATGCACACGTAGCGCACAGTTGGCACCCATAGAGCTATTTTTGTAAATATAAATTTTGTAGGGTCATTTTCAAATATACAAATTTTTAGAGGGTCATTTTCAAAAAAAAACCATTGAATTTAATATTATAAAAAATACAGTAAAAAATATTAAAATTAAATTACAATTCAATAAACAATAACTTAAGAAAAAGAAAAAAAATAACGATAGAAATAAGAAAATAATTAGATAAATATTTTGATAAGATATTTAGAATATTGTGAAGAAAAAATAATAAATAATAAAGTGCAAACTGAATAGATTTAAGGGAAAACCTACCTGTACACCCCCAAGGGGTGGGGTGTACAGGCTACACCCCACTCTATCTTGGGGTGGGATGACATTCACCCGTCACATCATATAGGTATTCACCCGTCACATCATGTGACGGATGAATGTCACCCCACCCCAGGATGGCGTGGGGTGTAGCCTGTATACCCCCTTGGGGGTGTACAGGTAACACAGCTCTAGATTTAAATATATATTTAACTAATCATATAAAATATATTATTTGTTCTATTGTTTTTTTCTAACCCAAATTAAATTCTT
This sequence comes from Tillandsia fasciculata, assembly GCA_029168755.2. Lineage (NCBI taxonomy): Eukaryota > Viridiplantae > Streptophyta > Magnoliopsida > Poales > Bromeliaceae > Tillandsia > Tillandsia fasciculata. The sequence continues at coordinate 6,494,712 of CM054933.1, forward strand.
CTTTAAATTTAATTATTATTGTATTTACTTTTGAACATCAAAATTATCATGCCATCACATAATTAATAAGGCATGTAAAAAAATGGAAAGAAAATTAGGAAGAAATATATGAATACCATATAAATAAATTTTAAAGTAATAATTATTAGTTTTAACTACGAATTTTTTTAAAAAATGACTCTAAAAAAATTTAAAATTTGTAAAATAATCATTTCAAAAAATTATTTGCAAAACTAACACTCGTTTTACCACGTCTTCACCGCCTTTCAGAAGGCGGTAAACGATTCACCACCTTCATAATAACCTTGTGAAGGCGGTGAATCAAGTCTATGGAGAAGGTGGTGAATCATTCACCGCTTGAAGGCGGTAAATCATTCATCGCCTTCAGCGGTGAACGATTCACTGCCTTTCACAGAAACAGTAAAGACGGTAAACCATTCACCGCCTTTAATCAAAACAAAAAACTAGAAATTTTTTTTAAGTAAAAAAAAATCAGAATTTGTATAATAAGTTCACAACAATCAAAATTTAAACTAAAAGATCAACCACAATACTACTTAACTATAACAATCAAAATTTAAATATAAAACTTATCCACATTAACAAATTACCTATGGCTAACAAAGATAAATCAATATCACAAAAAATTCAATAATACAAACTCAATATATGAATAGTAACATGAATGATAAAAAATGTCTTATTGAGCTCGTCCTCTCCCTCGACGTCCTCGGCAACGCCCGCGTCTACGCCCTTGCCCACGAGGAACAGTAAGATCAATAATAGGTATATCATCAAGAGGCTCGATAACTGCCAACTGATCAAGCTCCTCGATAATACCGCCATCATCATACTTAGGAATATGCTGGATCTCCTGTGACGATGATGACGAGGGACGACGACGTAAATATGTCGAAACAAAAGAAGTCCATGATATTGGTGGCGGGAGCGATTCTGAAGTAGAAGAAAATGTCGTAGGGGCCTGAATGGGAGGAGATGAAGATCGTGGCACCTGAAGGAACCTAAATAGTTAGTTAATTTGAATTTGAAGACTTATTTTGAAATTTCTGCTGATATGAAGATACCTGATGACTCGATGACGATGCGTGAGTATAATCTCGATGACCCCCTGAATCTCTGACAATAGGTAGCATAGATACATCTGTAGTACCATATCAATATGCCGGCCCATACCTGTCAGAGTCTCTAATATTATCGTAGTCGAAGGTGGATCATAAACTAACTGGAGTATTGTATCATTCGTCTGTTATAGAGTGTCGACCTGTATTTTAAAATACAGATTAAATTTATATTAAATATACAAAATATGTTAAATTTATATATATAAATTATTGTACCAGTGCTCTCTTAATATGCCCACGAGGCTGGAAAGTCACCGGAGGACGCTGTACTGGACGATATATCCACCTCCTTATTATCGTCCGGTACCACTGCATATATATGAATGCCACCTGCAGAGAGTCATCACCAGCAACCGGGAGTTGATAAAAAATGTGATCTAATATCTCAAACCATCTCTCGATATGTGCGGCGTGAAAAGCGACCCAATCCTCATCTGGATGCCCACGTGATGTCACGCGTCGGATGGTCTCCATATTAATCGGTATAAGCTGGAGAAGGCCGAACTGTCGCAGGACTTGATTTGGTAAATGCATCTCTACTATATGAAAGCAGATGGTGACCGTTCTTGATCGCCAGACTTGCGAGCCCTGACACACAAAAGTCCGATAATGCGCATAAAATAGGATTTGTGTACGGCATCCATATAATCTGTTAATGATGCAAAATGATAAGTTAATATAAAAGTGTTTACAACAAATATATTTAAAGTATTAAATACAGCATTTATATACCTGTGTCTCTCTCTACTAATCTAACTCATCTCGATAAAACTTAATGCCAGTAGTCCTGACCTTCGCTCTGAATCGTAGTCCTCCAGCATTGGCCCATCTAAATTATAAAATACATATATTAGATACAATTGCATTTGAAATATAATAAATATTAAATAAATTTATCTTACCGGCAACCCAGAGGGCAATCTACTATATCAGACAGTGCTAGAACGCTTGTAGGTCGGCCGATATGAATATGGTCCCAGGTCCAAATCTAAAAATTAATATTAGCATCTTAATATAATAAATAAAATATTAAATACCAATATATTAATATAATACTGAAATCCAAATATTACATATTATAGCTATAATAAGGTCCCAAAGCAACAACATTCGGCCTTCCCGTTTAGCGAGGCAGCTTATAGTGCTCGATAGAGATATGCCAAAGCAGCTGCCCCCCACGCCAAAGCGCCGCATACTGCAAAATCATCCAAAAGTAGTAGCCACTTCAGATGAACTCTATATCCAGTGGAGTTGGAAAACAAACTACAACCAATTTGATATAACATGTATGCACGGGCTATAGTTGCAACTACTCATGCAGGGGCATCCAGATGTATATGGTGATAATGCTGATATAGCCAATCCAGATGAATCTGCGCCCCCCCCCCCCCCCCCCAATATAATCCGGCACATCTCCTAACAATGCCTCGCATGAATCCTCCCAATCGTGTAGTGCAGTTCCGGTCATGGGCGGACTGCCCACACTAAAATCAAAATTAATCGGCACATCCTGAAGTATAATGGTCATCTCACCATGTCTGAAGTGGAAAGTCTGGGTCTCCTGTCTTCATCTCTCAGCAAGTGCGGCTAATAAAGCATGATCTAGCTGCATGCGTCTAAGTAGTGCTACTCCGTAGAATCCAGACTGTCGCAGTAGATCTAGCATTGCTGGATGGTCAAGCTCCCATTGGTTTAGCTTGCACCCATGCTCTGTGAACCGAACAACACGATACCCTTGTGATGCAAAAAAATATAGTTAGATTATCAATTCAGCTTATTGATATTACGATAATTATCAACTAGAGATGCTGCTAAAAAAATATAGTTAGCTCTTACCTCAGTTATGATAAATCCTGACCTATGGAGATGCTACTCTGATAGAACCGATGAATCAACTGGACTCGCGTCCTCTAGATCTGTCATCTGCAATATGCAATGTTATATTAGTAACATAATAGCTAAAAAGGCAAAATATTACATCTACATAAATATGAATTCAACAAGTCATACGCCGGCGTCCTTGTTGCACTCTTTCTAAATTTTGTGGACATGTGCTCCTATAGTGGCCTTCTTGTTTACAAATGGTGCATTTTCCTCGTCGGCCACCCCTATCGTCCAAAATATTGCGAATACGTGTAGATTGTGGACAACCTTTTTTCTTTCGTATAGGAGACAGTACAATCGGGGGGCCTTGGGGTCGTTGCTAGTGCCGTCTATCAGGAATAGGATACAAATGTGATACATAAGTCTTACGATAGCAGTCCATACTATACCAACGTGAATAAAAAATATGATAGTCTATTCTTACTTGTGAAATACTACAAACTGTTAGGAGATGCGAGCAAGGTATTCATATTAGATGAAATTCACCACATGAACATTCAGCATCTGTTCCATTCACGATGACTTTGTATGAGAACTCTCCAGTATTTACTTCAAATTCCATTAGGCCAAATCGTTGGACAATGTGTCTCCGCGCCGTATCCATACTTTTTGTAATTATTCTTTGTATTTTAGGATTTAGCGTGCCTGTCACACTTTCACCATAATTACAGCGTTGTAAGAAATACGTATTAAGTTATAAAATGTCACCGCAACAAAAGTCGTGATAGGCAAAGCATGAATCTCCTTAAGTATACCCCATTTAAGGATTCAGAAAGATTCGTAGTCATTAACCCAAATCGTCGCCCTCCATCAAATACCTTGCCCAATACTCTCTATATCTTTCAAGATCATCCACCCACTTCCAAGCATCGTGATCCAGCACATCAAATTCTTCCTTTAGCTTATAATATTCTGTCGGTGTTGAAGCACTTCCGATGGACCAGGATTTATCTAACAAAGTATTATTTTTGAAACGCTTATTCATATTTGCTTTTATGTATCGAAAACACCAATAATGCGAGTGACCTTGTCGTGGAGGATAAATATCAGCCACTAATTCCCCCAGTTCAGGAAATCGATCAGAAATAAACAAATTGCTCTATTGCGAGTAACATATTGACGCATGGTATGCATAAACCATCGTCATCTCCCTCCATTCTCCCATTCATAAATTGCAAATGCCAAAGGATATATTCCATTATTTGCATCTGCAGCCGTCGCTATCAAAGCATGAACTTCGTATTTGCCGTATATATGAGTGGCATCAATACTCACTACCGGCCGACAATGTGTGAATCAATGAATAGAAGGTCCAAATGACCAAAAAACACGACCAAAGCGACAAAACCCATCTGCGGGCCACCTATGATCCAAACGCCATAAAGTAACAGGATTACATTCCTTCAGCATAGTAAGTGTACTGGCCCTAGTTCCCATGCAGTGTTTTTCCGATGAATCCACTGTTGGAACACCTGGTATTGGTGTATCTGGCCCACAGTGCATCAATCGGATGCTACTTATGGACCCTGTGTGCTTCTATTTGCTGTATTGGCCTTCGGCTGGGTTTGCCGAAATTTCTGGTAAGATTTAGGCCAAACAGAGGTCTTAGATGGATTCAGCGCGGAAAAACGCTTGAAAACGACTATTTGTTTGTTTAATTTGGAGTCCGGATGCCCAAAAACGGACACCCGGAAGTTTTTGGTGGGTTTGGTGCATGGGAGGGGCCGTAGACTGCCGGGATGCCACGTGGCGGCCTGTCATTGGCCGGTTCAGGATGCGCGGTCCACAGAGCAGCGCGGCGGGGTGCACAGACCCGGCGCATGGACACGTGGCACCGCCTGATTGGCGGGCCCAAGGCGCGCGGTCTACTGGAAGTGCGCGGCGGTGCATAGACCAGGCGGGGGACAGGTGGCAGCCTCGGGTTGGTCGGTGCACGCAGGCGCGGTCCACGGAGTTCCTATGGAAGGTGTGGACCGGGTGCAGGGGACACGTGTCACTCCCTTATGGGTGGGTGCAGCACGCTCGGTGCACGGGGCACGGAGTTGGTGCCTCGGGAAGCGTGCCCACGTGCGACCCACGTCGCGCGCGACCGGCGCGCACGTCGCGCGGTCGGCGGTCAACAGGGAGGCCACGTGGCGCCCGCTCATTGGCGGGAGCCACCGCCATACTGTGCGAGCGGGTGGATACGTGGCGGGCGGTGAGTGGTCCGTACCGGTGTTCGCTGTTCGGCTGGACACGTGGCGGCTTCCGACTGGCCCTGCACCGGTGTTCGCTGTTCGGTGGACACGTGGCAGCACCAGGGCGTTTCGGGCATGAACAGTGTTGGGCCCGGGCCCAACACTGTAGGCGCCCGAAACTTTTCGGGCGCCCGAAAGTTGGGCCCGAGCCCATTAAGCTTGTTTTTTTGGGTTTTTTCCTTTGGAGCCTATAAATAGGCCGTGTTGGGCTGGTTTTTTCCACCTTTTCCCGTGGGAATTAGCCTCTGCTTTCTTCACAAAAGTTTTTCCTCTCCCTCTTGCCAATCTTCCGGTGAAGTTTCAGATTTTCTGGAAGCCGCGACGACAGCATTTTCTGCCTTGTAGTGCGGAGCGACGGTATACTGTTGGAGGCCCATTTCCGTCGCGTTTTAGTCTGGGAGACCTGCAGAGCTACCCCGACCTCATTTTTGGACGATTTCTTCGACAGCGATTGCACGAGAGGTACATCTACGTTTTCCGTGTTGATCATTTTTCCCAGAAATGAGCTTATTTTGGGGTTTGGGGTACATTTTTACACCCCTTTGTAACAGTTTGGATTTCTGGCAGCAGCAACTTCGCAGAATTTTATCTCCACTTCCGGGTATCGTATTCAGACGATTCAAGAGCCTATCGACATCTACACTTCGCGAGGATCGTCGTGATATTTTTATTGGAATTTATTGAGGAGTATTTTCAGGTGAAATTTTCGTGTGAACAGTGACCTTGCTGCAGATTTTTTGAGACTTATTGTTGTGTGTGAATTGTATGTAATAGAGAGTTGTTGTTGTACCCAGGACTGTAAGAGCACCTTTTCTGTGCTCCTTGCTCTGAGGATCTGAAAAATTGTCGATTTCTGGACTATTTATCTGTACCGTCCCGGACAGTTAGCGTGTTCAGGTGGGTGATCCTGCTTTCAATATCTATGGACTGCACTCTAATTCTACGATTATAAGTGCATGCATGATAGTATATGAGCTGTATAATCTGTGCAAACTGTATGTTAGTACTCACATTTGATAGTTGCTAATTCTGTTGATCTTAGTGATACTCTTGCAATATATGCACTATTTCAATATGAGAATCTAACTTAGCACATTCATTAGATATATGCATTGCTTTAGGTTCCCCACTTTGCTAGTTACCCTTGTCATTCTGGACATAATGTTTTTCCCCTGAGTCGTGGGTTGGGAGGTCTGGTAGCTATGGATACATTGTACTCGTGTCTGGGGACCGAGTGGAGTTGATAGCAGTCTGTAGATTGTATGTCATTGAGATAGTGATAGTGACATGTTGGATCTGGGATCTGGGTAGATGGTCACAGTGACAGTGTGGGTTTTTAGCCAGTGAGAGAGTTAGTTGTTGGATCATAGCCTGCAGGAGCCACATTTGAGCTCGACAGAGATGCGCGGATTCTTTGCTCGGTGGGGTCGCTACCCACGAGTGCCACTCCGGAGTTGGGCCTGATACTTCTATCGCGGCTTGTCGATGCTTGTGTCCCTCTGGCTGAGCCAGTTTTGGCAGTCACGGACACCGTCCCTCTGGCTGAGCCAGTTTTGGCAGCTACGGACATACCTACAGCAGTAGGTAGGCGCAGGTTTGACTGGACCCGTTGCGGCAGTCAGTTTGGATTGGGTGATTTGAGTTGAGTATCAGTGGTGGCATATCGTCCTTCTGTCATTTTTCTTGAGCATTTTTAGATAGAGGCATAATAGCAGTAGATGTTTTACTTTCCAGCTTTTCCATACTGCATTTCTTTTGTTACTTTATGCCTCTAGTAGACTTAGTGGGCAGACCGTCGGGCTTGTTGGCGGCACCCACTGAGAACTACTGTGGGAGGTAGTTCTCACACCCGTCGTGGTGTCTTTTCCCCAGGGACTTCAGCTCCAGTTCCAGCGGTGCCAGTTGCTGATCTTGCTCTTACAGACCGAGGTAAGGGAGTCACGAGATAGATCCCTTTTCCCTTTCAGCTTCAGCGAGAGATAGAGGTACCCCGATGCTCTTTTTGGTTGTGTCTATATTTGAGAGATCTTGTAGTGAGGGATCGAGTTGTACTCTTTTATTTCTTTTGAGAGACTCTTGTATTCAGGTGAGGATATTATGTATATTTTTATGTGAGAGATTGTTCTACCTCTTGTTATAGTTAGTTTTCTTTACCGCTCTGATATATGTTAGTATAGTTGATCTATTTTTGCAGGTTAGACGCTACGTCTCTACGGGGCTTCCTGTAGGGGCGGCGGATCTGTTGGCGAGCCCGGGGTACAGTTCTGACCCCGGGGCGTGACAGTAAGGTAACGAGGTAAGTCTATGTATGACTGTTCTCAGCTCCTGTAAATAGTCTGTAACGCTTTACTCCTTGTTTGCCAAGCCTTCCAATATGTTATGTCAACATGCAAAGTTGATCGCACCATTTTTTGAATTTCTTTTGGCGTCATATTAAGTTTTACCTTTAATGTCGGGAGAATCAATTGAGATATAAGGCTCGAATTACAATTACGATACGCCGAGTTCAGCATTGGAATTACACATCTGTGTGGATCAGTATATATTTTTACCCTAAAGTACGTCGTATCTTTAGGAATTGAAGCATGCAATCTCCATGGACATCCCTCTACCGTGCATTTAAGAGTATAAGTCGTTTCAGTAGATTTCAATACTTTTATTTGAACATTATGGTCAATATGCCACCGGTCTAGAGCGTCCAATAAAGATGCCTTATCATGAAAGGCCTGTTCAACCCAAGTCCCATCAATACTAGGTAGACCAATATTGATTTGTCGAATATCAAACTCTATAGAATCTATAACATACTGATTTATCCAATTATTATCTAAAAGAAAATATTCCGGATGATCAACAAATTCAATTTCCTCATCAGAATTGTCTACATATTTGTTGCTTATTTGTGGGTTGTCGATTTCATTAAAAACTGCATTTGTAAGAGAATTCAACCCTCCATCGTGATTTTAATTTATATCTGGAGATGGATCATTCAAATCGTCATCCTCACTACTATAATGATCATCATTAATTGGTGTATCCTCATGATTAATATCACTATCACCACCCCCAGTCAATATTATCACCTTCTTCGTCAATATTATCACCTCCTTCGTCAATATTATCACATCCCCCGTCAACATTAGTAACAAGTTAATTAATAGCAAGATTATTCCAATATTCATAGGAAGTAGATAACATGAACATTTGTTAAAAATAAAATTCCCACATTACCTCCTCCACATCCCATTAATTAAAAATATAATTTGCTTTGTCCTTACCCCCAATCATAAGGTTCTAGTTGTAGATGAGACATCCTAGGTTCTAGATGGGAGGTCGTGCATTGTCCACGTGAGGTCGTGGCTTGCGTGTGTGTGGTCGTAGGTGACACACATGTGGTCGTTGGTGGCACACTACTAACCGAGCAAGGAACAATAGTCTCAATAGGCGAATTCACTTTCTCTGTCGTATATATAATGATTAACTCTTACAAAAAAAGATAACAAATAAGCGAAATATTCACCAATTTATTAAAATTTTACTAACATTGTCATTCTCACACCACTATCGCTACTAATATTTTGATCACTCATTACATTGGCGGATAAACCCACATCAATATAATTGTGAACCATTCTCGTGTGATAATCTTGCAATTCAAAATTTTCTGACGGATGTAGATTTTTCTTAATGTATACCATCACACAACCATAATATTCAAATAATCCAATCATTTCCTTCAATGATTCATCATCTACTATTTCGTGAGCTACATATTCATTACCGGTCGTGGGGTAACGAATAGTGAATTTTAGATTAAATTATTCTCTTGTATAATTTGCTAAACGATACATTCTCGTCTCGAAACTATTATATGTAGAATCGGAACGTCTCGCGATTAATTTTTTCAACCGCCGACATATTTTGGACCATTCTCATCCATAACTAACTGTCCCTCCCAACGAACACTTAGTGACATGCGACGATTAGTCATTTTAACTACAAAAGAAATTTGTAAATAATTTTTTTATACTACAATTGGTGAAATTTGTGAAATTTCATCAACATATTACACTCTCGGTTTGTGAAATTTGTGAAATATGTGAAATATGAAATTTCACTCTCGGTTTGTGAAATTTGTGAAATGTGTGAAATTTCATCCACATATTACACTCTCGGTTTGTGAAATTTGTAAAATGTATGAAATTTGAGAACACTCTAAGAAGATATATACCTATACATGCGAGGGTGACGACGAGGAGGGATGACGGGACGGCGACAGCAACGGCGGATGGCGGAAGTGGAAAGTCTCTCTCACAGTGCAAGAGAGATAAAGAGATAGATCTCTCAATATGAGAGAGAGAGAGGGACAGTGAGATACTCTCTCACTATGAGAGAGAGAGTGAGAGAGAGAGGGACAGCGAGAGAGAGAGGGAGAGATCTCCCTCTTAGTGAGAGAGAGAGAGAGAGAGAGAGAAAGAGAGAGAGGGACAGAGAGAGTGTAATACCCGAGAAATTTGAGTTTGTATAAAGAGTGAAATTCAAGTGTGAATGTATGCGAGGAAACAAAATTTAACCTTAGGGGTGTGTTTACCGGTGTGCGAATGGCACAGTTTCCGAAGCACAAATTCCGTCTTTTCGATCTGAGTCTGATCTCGAAAAACTGAGGTCTCCAGTGCGACCGTCTCATCGAATCAAGTGAAAATGATATAGATCGTTTGTCGATCCGACGGTCGGATCGTCCTGAACTTAGTAAGGAAACTAGTGGGACCCGCGACTAAAGTGAATAGTAACTCCCTGATTTAATTCCCTCGCTAGCTAACGTCGGCCGATCGACTGTCTGGAGTCCGAATCTGACCATCCAGATAGTCGATTTGAATGGCGTCGTCATTCTGAGCGCAGTGGCATTGACCGAATTTTCGTTTGACGAGCCGGAAGCATCGTAAACCGTGCCAAACTGTATAAACTATAGTATTTTATGGATTTTAAAATTATAGAGGATCGAATGCGACAAACCAAAATCACTACTCTATAGGCTTCGTCGAGCCGGACTTCGTGGTGAAATCCGTTTTTCGATTTGATGATTAAAGAGTCTCAAAAAGCGTAAAATACGGCAAAAAAGCGGCATTTTACACAGAGACCCCTATATTTTATGCTCCGAAATCCATGCTATTTCACGGAGAAGGACTTAAGTGTGAGACACAGCTGCTGTGAGGGACCTAGGTCTAAATATCCTGTGTAGAGGGACCAAAATGCTTTTTGTTACATTTATATAAGCTTCCTTTAGGGTTTCTCTTTCGTAACCCTAACCTTAAAATCCTAGTCCTAGCCGCACAGCACAGACCCCTTCATCTCCCTCTGCATCTCCCCACGGGCCTTACGTCGCGGGCCGCCGCCGTTCCCGTCGCCGGAGAAGCCCAAAAGAGACCAAGAAGGTTGGGTATTCTCGGGTTGTTTGTGTGGGAAGCATCAAAGTTGGAGTTGGAGTGCTCTAAGTGCTTGTGCGCGATTCTCTGTGAAGCTGTGACCGAGCCATTGGATTCCCGGCACCGAGCTCCGCCGTGCGCCGCCGCAGAGGGCTCCTTCTTCCCTCTCTCCGGCGAGCCCCGAGCGCTCGAGTGCTCTGGTTAACCGGCGGGAGCGACAAGGCTGTCGGAACCCAAGCTTTGGCCGGATCTGTGCGGGGAGCTCATCCAACCGTTGGAAGCGCGATCGGCCACGTTGGGAAGGTTTCTCTGGTCGACTGCAGCATCTCCACAAAATTTGAGGACCATTGGACCAGAATCGGGGCAGTTCGAAGAAGCCCTAGAAGCGGGTCATCTTCTTCCTCGGCCGAGCTTCGCCGTCCGGCGCCGCCGCTCACCTGCACCGCCGGCCACCACCTCAGCAAGCCTCCTTGCACCAGGAGAAGAAGTTTGGTCCAAGTTGTGGGGCTTTGAGTGCACCCGATCGGAATCCGCCATTAAAGCTCCTCGAGCTTGGTCGAGCTTCGCCGCCGCACGCCGCCGTCGTTTCCAGCCACCGGCCAACCACCCAGGTATGTTCTTTTGGTCCATAGGAAACTTCCCGTGCCATTACATGAGAGTTCTAACGTGGGGTTGTTTCCCACTGTAGTTGCACCAAGAAGCTTGACCGAGCTTCACCGCCGGCCGCCGCCGCCGCCTCTGGTCGCCGGCCATCTACCCGGGTGAGTTGTAGGCACTATATGTATGGGACAGAGGGCCTCTGTTAATTGAGTTGCTCCAACTTGTGTTGGGTGTGCTCGAGTTGGGTTCTTTTTCGGCCGCCGGCGATGGGCCAGGAAGTGTTTGAACTTCTTCTGCAAGGGTTCTTGATATTGTGCTCAACTCTGTTCCTGGTTTGAACCTGGTTTGGTGTAATTTGTCCCAAACCGAGCCTTACCTTGAGTGGGTGTTGCTCCGGCCGACTTCTCCGGCCATGCTCCGGCGCGCTATAGGTGAGCGCCACTGTCCTTTGTCATCGCTGAACATCATGCCCCTGTTAGATTACAATTTGATCAAGTGTATAGTAGGTTGTAGCGGTGTGGTCATTTTTGAATCTAAGAGTTAAATAGCCAACTTTGTTCTTGGGCCTCGTGCAAGCCCAAACTCGTGAGCACGGGCTTCGTCTCATTGAAACGAGCACGCTGGAACTTACGGCGCTGTCTCGGATTTCCTAGATTTAGAGAACGAGTTGAAACAGTTTAGCAAGTTAATGTAATTATGCAAAATTGTAGTAACCTAGGGGCCAACTCGCAATTGTAACGTTGTGGACAGTATTTATGCAGGTAAACATGTCTCTAGGCAAATTGTTAGATTTTCGTAGGCTCTCGTTGAGCAGATAATTGGATAATTACAGATCTGCACTCTCTGGGGACTTTCTTTTAGGTCCGATTGTTGTTCGAGGGCGCGGGACGTTCCAGGTGTTTCGTTTGACTTACTTCGAGGTGGGTACCCCTTAAAACCTTTTTGTGCATGTTTTTGTTATTGTTATGTTTATCATTTTAAGGGGTAGTTGGGGTGACGTGGACCTCCGGATTAATGAACGTCGCGGTGGGAGATTGGACGGGCAATTCGCCCTCTTCGAACAACAGTAGGGTTGTTCGGGGCACACTAGCGATGAGGACGGTGATCGGTGCGACCAGTCGAAAGTCGGAAGGTGGGTTCCTCTTTCGACAGTTCTTGAGTCGGGAAATGAGGATAATTGGTAAGAACAAAGGTTTGACATGTTAAAATATTGCTAACCCCCGTATATGCTTATGTGTTTATTATCATCATATTTATGGCGACTGAGGGTCGTGGTGCTCGATGATACATCATGTTCTGGGTGATTGCCGAGGCAGGTGCTCGGTCTAGTTTACCGAGGTAGGTGCTCGGTCTGGTTGGCCGAGGTTGGTTCTCGGTCGATGCTCGAGGTTGCTACACGCACACCAGTGGTTTGGCCACCGCGAGGGTGTGCTTTTCCAGAAAAGTGGTATGTCGACCTGTGTACCCCAAATGTGGGTGACGTAATAGGGGCCCTCCTGGGTGGGGGGTGTGAGCGGTGCCGAGGCAGATGCTCGAGGTGGTGCCGGGGCAGGTGCTCGGTGCGATCTGCCGAGGTAGGTGCTCGGTGTGGTTGCCGGGGCAGGTGCCCGGGTTTGGATTGTACAGGGGGAGGGTTTTTACTGTCGATTGCTCGGTGATGAGGACGGTTGCTCTGGCTTTTATTACAGTTTGCTTTGGTTATAGCCCTTCATGCTTTTCATACTTTGTTTCTAGTGTCGCTGACTCCCCACTCTGTGACAGGTTCAGTCAGAGGTGAGAGCTAGGGCGACGGTGAGGCCGCGATGAGAGGTCTATTGGCCCTTCGAGGCTATAGACTGTGGTTAGTTCTCCTTTTGCTCATTTCATTATTTGTTAGTAGCTATGCGGGTGTGATACTTTTGTGAGGTTGACTTGGATGTTGGATTTATTACTGTACCCTGTGGATGTGTGTTTAGTCACTATCGGATAGTTGACCGTTTTCAAACTAAAAAGGAAAAGAAAAGAAAACATTGCGAAAATGATTTGAAAAATGTTGGTGTCGAGTGGGCACCGTTTTCAAAACCCTGTAGATTTATGGATTTTGAAATAGTTTTGTAAAACCTGGGTATCGTGTGGGCACCGTTTTCAAAACCTTGTGGATTTATGGATTTCGAAATGACTTTATAAAACTTGGGTTTCGTGTGGGCACCGCTTTCAAAACCCTGCGATTTTATCCTTTCAAAAATAGTCGGCCTCTTCATTACTTATAGAAAATGGTTATATGTATTTGACGATTGAACTAGTGTGGTTAAAGGTATGATGATATGGACGGTGTAGTCAGGACGCCGTGCATATACAAAGGAGACTCTGCCCGTTTACAAAGTGAAATTGTATATGCGGCGGGTCTGGGCACGCACCGGGGGAGAGCAGTTAGAAAAAAAAAAAATGTATGTAAATTTGGGAGCATCGGTGGCTATCCTTCCGCGCGTTTAAACTCCCGGGGCGTGACAGAGAGAGATGAGGGGGGCAGTGAGAGAGAGAGGGACAGGGAGAGAAAGGGGGGCAGTGAGAGAGAGAGTGAGAGATCTCCCTCTCAGAGAGAGAGAGAGAGAGAAGGAGAGAGAGAGAGAGAGAGAGAGAGAGAGAGAGAGAGAGAGTAGAGTGGGGACGGCTCCGGCGGGCTCCGGCTCCGGCGACGACAACGATAGAGAGAGTGGGGAGAGGGGGAGAGGTGGAGAGTGAGCACTGTGTGAGGGGAGAGGGAACACTGTGAGGGGAAAGGGACGACATTGTGCCGCATTAGTGGTGAAGAAGGCAGTGAATCGTTCACCGCCTTTAGTGTTTATGCTGAAGGCGGTGAATCGTTCACTGCCTTATTCACTGTATTAAAGACGGTGACTGATTCATCGTCTTTAGTGTTTATGTTAAAGATGATAAATCGTTCACCGTCTTTTGTATTGACTTAAAGGCAGTGAACGATTCGCCGCCTTTAAGTCAATATAAACACTTAGCCAATTTTCAAAGAAAATTGGCTAAGTTGTTTGGTTTGGAATGTGTTGAAGATGGTGAATCGTTCACCGTCTTCTTCAATAGCTTAAATGCGGTGAACGATTCACCCCCTTTTTAACATTTAGCCAATTTTCAAAGTGTTGTCATATGGTGTGTCCACATTGGCCGGTTTTATTTTTGACTCAATCCATATGAGATTTGGATTAGGATTTATCCTTTTGTGTTAAGGATAAGATCGAGATTTATCCTTATAAGTTAAGGATAAAGAATGAGATTTATCCTTATGGATTAAAGATAAAGATATGTTTCTTATAGGTTAAGAAACATATCTTAACCCATATCCTAACCATATTCTGTTTATCTCTACGTGAGAAAGAGAATATCCTAAAGGGTTCTAATAGTCTATAAATAGAACCCCTTCCCCTATACGGGGAATATACAATATACGATACACAAGAAGAAAAAGAGATTTTCTTCTTCCTCATTCTCTCTCTACGTTCTCTCTGGGTTTCCACCTTCGTTCCCGGGGTTTTGGAGTGTGGACATAGAAGAGGACTCTGGTAGCCCTCTTCGCATCCGGTCTGCAACCAGGAGATTCGTGGAGAGTCAAGAATTACCAAGAAGACAAGGACGATCCAAGAAGGCTGGTAAAACAAGCTAGCTCATCCAATTCCGGTTCCTGGATATATTGGCTATTCAGTTTGTAAGTTTCCGCTGCCCTCTAATTCCAACACAAAGAAATTGGTTAAGTGCTGGAGGAGGCTGAAGGCGGTGAATGGTTCACTGCTTTCAGCATAAACTTGAAGGCGGTGAACGATTCACCGCCTTCATAGGGTTATCGTGATTCACCGCCTTCAGACTGTGGTGCAGACATGACAAAAAGAGAGTTAGTTTTGCAAATAATTTTTTGAAATGGTCATTTTGCAAATTTTAAATTTTTTTAGGGTCTTTTTTTAAAAAAATCCTTTAACTACCCGTAAATTGTAAAGATCCTAGTTTCATACATCCATTAGCCAACAACATGTATATTATGTTTAGTATTTTTATGCAACATGTACAAAAAGCATTAACCTTTAATTAGTATTTTTGATAATTTTACTTGGACAATTGTTATGTAATTCAAATAACTTATTTATGACCATTTGTGTACAACAAAGAAAAAAAACTTATTAAGAAATAAATTCATAGAAGTTGTAGCTTAGAAAATTAATACACTAAAAAGAACATTAATTTGACAAAAAGCTCAAAACAACAACATCAATTAAAATTGTTGTCATTTGCCCACCATTACAAGTTATATCGACATAACTATATATTTGAGATTATTGAATCGAATTACTACTGATCTTATATTACCGCGTTTGGCTTAATATAGTAATATAATATTAAATTACAGTATATATAGAATTATTATATTTAATTTATTTTATAAAATTCAGTAATCCTAATAATAATTAATAGTTTATTTCAAAATTCTAATAATAATGAATAGTCTATTTCAAAGTTACCCTTTAATATTATTTTTTATTAAACTATAACTCTAATATAATTTGTAATTGAATTTAAAATTTGAATTTAAATTTAAAAATTTAAATATTAAATTTAAAATTTGAATAAAAATATAAAATATAATATTTTAATACAAAATTTTAAATTTTAAAATTTAAAATATAAGTATAAATATAAAATTTAAAATTTAAATAATAAATTAAAATTTTAAAATTTCAAATCTAAATTTTAAAATTTAAAGTTTAAATTTTAAAATTAAAAATTTTAAAAAATAAAAAATTAAAAATCTAAATTTTAAAT
This sequence comes from Tillandsia fasciculata, assembly GCA_029168755.2. Taxonomy (NCBI): domain Eukaryota; kingdom Viridiplantae; phylum Streptophyta; class Magnoliopsida; order Poales; family Bromeliaceae; genus Tillandsia; species Tillandsia fasciculata. Next base: position 6,510,795 of record CM054933.1, read on the forward strand.
TTTTTAATTTTTAATTTTTTTAATTTACAATTTAAATTTGAAAATTTAAAATTAAAAATCTAAATTTGAAATATAAAATATAAAATTTAAAATTTGATAATTCAAAATTTTAAATTACAATTTTTTTAAAAATAACGTATTGAAAGGGTTTAGGGGTTGGAGGGTAAAATTGTAATTTTACATGATATATAATATTATCCGTCTTTAGTAATGTGAGATACCCGCACCCCCTCAGTAATATATTCGGTGTAAAGTTGTACCATTTGTCATGCTACATTGCCGAACGGATTACAGTCTGAATAAACCAAACACAGTAATCCTGACAAAATTAGCTGTAATCTTGGTAAGATATCCCGAACCAAACACTCCCTAAGAATAATAAGCTTATACAAAGTTCAATTTTCAAAACATATGCAAAACCAAGATAAGCACAAATTTAGAACAAGAAGTAAATATAACGCAACAACATTATCACAATTTTCACAATAAAAAGAAAGGAAAGGAGCAACTAGGATATCAAATTAGTAAAGAAGTAATTGAGATATCAAATTATATAAGACAGCAAATTCCTTCATGTAAGATTTTGTCGTGAATGCAATTAAAGGAATGCTACAAATTGGCAGACAAATGTTTTCCATACTCCACCTATTTTGGTATTAAGCATGAAATATTTATGAACTTTATTAATTTCCTAACGTCAAAGTTGTAAAATGGGAAGTTATCAATTTTCAATGGGTGTTCTTGTATTCATTTTTCATTCCATCCAAGCAAACTAATATGACTAACAGGCACTTGTAGAAACCGTAAAATTCAAATTCGAAATTTAAATAAAGTTTAAAGATTATTATGAATATCCAAAGAGAGTATAATTTCAGCTTTATCAGGACTAAATTTTCGAAAATTTAATCACCGGTTTGTTGGTGAATCAGCGCTGAAGGGAATGGTCAAGTCCGTTTTTGAATTCGCTGTAATGGTTGCACGGAAAAGCATGGAAAATGAAACTTGACGAAAAATTACAAAATTTAAGTTTTTTCCATAAATCGACCAATTATTTAATCTCATGAGATTTTCAAAAAAGAAGATAGTCACTTTAACGGCGTTATCGAACTAAAAGCGGTGGTGTGATCGGATCTCAAATCCAATACCCGGATCTTCTGGATCGATCTGCACGTTTTGTGAGAAAATCGGACAAAAAAATGGATTTCGGTAAATTCAAAAACAATTGCGGCATTTTAAGCACCAAGATTCATGGAAATCGATCGTTTTGGGGCGTTTTGGTTTTTGGCATGTTTTTTTTTGAGAAAATTGGAGTTTGAAATTTCGAATTGAGGGTTTCAAATTTGAATATTTGGATTTGGGGACATGAGCGTAATTATTACAAAAGGCTTATAAAGGGAATTAGGGATTCTTTTAACCTAAAAGAAATCCTAATTCCCTAATTTTTCCCCTAAACCAAATCCCTTCCCCTTCCTTATCCGTACGCCCTAGAGACCGGAGTCCCTGTCGTCGGAGCCGTGGAAGTAAGGCATCCAGGCTCTCCCTCGAAATATAGGCGCCTAGATCCCCGCCGTCGTCCTCTACCTAGCCGCGACACGCACAGTCGCGCGGATCCAGCCACACGCACGTGATTGCGCTATTGCCCAGTCGTAGTCGCGTGCCACCTGGTCCGAGCTGCGGACCCCACTGCCCCGGGCGCATCGTCGCCCTCCATCAAATACCTTGCCCAATATTTCAAGATCATCCACCCACTTCCAAGCATCGTTATCCAGCGCATCAAATTCTTCCTTTAGCTTATAATATTCTGTCGGTGTTGAAGCACTTCCGATGGACCAGAATTTATCTAACAAAGTATCATTTTTGAATCGCTTATTCATATTTATTTTGATGTGTCGAAAATACCAACGATGCGAGTGACCTTGTCGTGGAGAATAAATATCAGCCACTATTTTCCTCAATTCAGGAAATCGATCAGAAATAAACAAATTGCTCTATTGCGAGTAACATATTGACGCATGTTATGCATAAACCATCGTCAACTCCCTCCATTCTCCCCTTCATAAATTGCAAATGTAGTGGCCCAGCTTTCCGTGCAGTTTTTCCGTGATCCGTGATGTTGGAACACCTAGTATTGGTGTGTCGGGCCCGTGACATGTCAATTGGACACGTTGGACGGGCCAAGTGAGGATTTGGGATCAAGCCTGGCTTCCGACGGCTTTTGTCGAAATTTTGGAACGGATCTAGGCTAAACGGAGGCCGTATTTGGATTTAGCGCGGAAAAACGCTTGAAAACGGCTATTTACTTGTATTTTTCAGAGTCCGGGCGCTCAAAAAGGGACCCCCGGAAGTTTACAGTGTATTTTGGTGCACGGGGGAGCCGTGGACCGGCGGGGATGCCACGTGGCGGCCTATTATTGGCCGGCTCATGCTTCGTAGTCCACGGAGGGCACGCGCTGGTGCAGTGGACCGGCGGTGGGACACGTGGCGGCTTCCCATTGGTGGGCTCACGCTGCGCGGTCCACGGAGTCGAGCGGCTTAGCGCATGGACCGGGGCGCGCCACATGGCGGCCTCGGATTTGCGGGCTCACGAGCGCACGGTGCCGATGCCGTACGCACGCGGGCGCGGGATACGCGGCGTGTTGGCCGCTGGTTGGCGGGCGCCGCCCGCGTGGCGGGCGAGGTGCTGCCCACGTGCGACAAGCGGCGCCCCGCCATTGGCGGGCGCCGCTGGTGCGATGTTCGGGCAGGAACACACGGTAGCGCCCGATTCGCGGGCGCCGTTGTTTGCTGTTCGGGGACACGTGTCGTGCCCGGGTGAATCCAGGTGCGCATAGTGTTTTCGAAACGGGCCGGCCCGAAACATTCGGGCGCTCGAATGTGGGGACACGATTGTAATTTCTCCAATTATTTCCTGGGCCTATATATATACCTCCTCCTCTCTCTCTTTCTCTCCTTTTTTCGGGTTCCAAAGAGGGAATGAGAGGGAGAGCCCAATAGGAAACTTGTTCCTCTTTTTCAGAATTTTGGAGGCTCGGCAATGGCGATTTTGATTTTACAGTGCGCCTCGACTTTCCCCCATTTCGGCCCGTTTCCGTCGCAGTTCAGTCAAAAATTTACTGTGAGCAAACCAGGAAGAATTTTTGAAAGATCTCTGCTGGAGCGCGTTCCTAAGAGGTAAGGCTTCGTTTTTCATGTTGACCACTTTGCTCCGTTTCGCACTTTTGGCACGATTCCCGAGGCATCTTTGACCCTCCTTTTGCTGTGGTGTTTTTCTGGACAGCACCAGCTTGTTCGATTTATATCTTGGCCTACGAGCATCGGATCAAGGCGTATAAACACTCGTTTTGGATTTACTTGTCGTAAGGAACGCAACCGTATTTTTTATTGATTTTTTAGAGCACTGTACAGAGGTGAAATTCCCTCTTTTTCGTGCTGTTGGGAAAAATAGCAAATGCTGTATTTTGGATTTTGTGTTTACACCGGGTGCGTTGTTCTGTACAGTTGTGCACTGTTTTTGGCGGGTTGTGAAGTTAGAGGACTGGGGACAGCGAGGAGGCTTTTTTGGGTGCGGATTGCGCATTTCGAGGTGGGTGGTTGTTGCTTACCTCACTTTTGACTAACTCACTAGGAGTATTAGAGATCCCCTATTTTAAAAGCGATAATCGATATTCTAATTGAGAATTGCATGTGTAGACCCCACAAATTATGTGACAGCTCATCTATGTTAAATTTGGGACAAATGTTATATCATAATCTCGCATGCAAAATGACTTATCATGTTGGAACATTAAAATCATCCTTTTAAAATAAATATCAGACACTTTTCTACAGTTTTAAAAGAGGACATTTGCATGCTTGTATGGACATCTAGTTAGGCCACTATTTATTGCTACACTATTACTGGGACTTGACTTAGGAGATAAACCATGTTTCATTGTTCTCATTTTCATTCAGATGCATGTTGCTCGAGTTTGAGCAGGGGTTCGGGATAGTGTAGTTGAGGCCATCGAGTCTGGGACAGGTTAGACTCGATTATGGGTTGTGGGGCATTGTGGTAGCCGTGGACATCAGGCGGTTGGCCAGATGTTGTTACTTTATCAGGCTTTGGACTTATGGAGTATTGCGGCGACCGCGGACATTAGGCGGTTGACCGGATGTTTACTTGTGCATCAGATTGGGGATCGGGGTTTTCGTTAGTGGATGGAGTTTTCCACTCATTGAGTGTGCATCAGATTGGGGATCGGGGTTTTCTTTAGTGGATGGGTTTTTCCACTTTGATCAGAGTCGTGATCCAGTCCTGCTGTTTTATGATACTTATGATACTTGTTACTGAGATACTTTACTCGTGTGGGTCACTCCCCTCGAGTGCCACTCCGGAGTGTGCGATAGGCAGACTTTGAGTCCTTGAGACTCATTCTTTACATCGGTGTTATGCGTTGGCCAGCATACCTGATACGGCAGGCACAACAGGCAGTACTAATTCCTACTGGTCCATCGATTGGGTTTATTCAGGCAGATATGTTAGATACTGATGCATACATTCAGTCATTTCGTTCGGCATGGCATTTAGAGGCATAGTAGTGGTAGTTTCCTTTTTATCAGCAGCCTTTATAGCTTACCACTGTTCTTTCCTTTTTGCCTCTAGTAGTCCTAGTGGGTATGTTAGAGTCTGAGGCTTTACCCACTAGGGGAGGCTACTGATCTTACAGTAGTTCTCACCCCCATAGTTGTTTTCAATCTCTTCCTTTTTGTTTTGCAGAGTCGTCTGTGGGAGCTGCTGGGCCATCAGCGGCGGATCGAGGTAAGAGGATAGCGGACTAGCTAGATCGTCTGCCCCGATCGTGAGAGTAGCTGGACTTTTATTGTACCCCTTTGTGTATCTCATGCTGTAGCACTTTTCTTTTGGGCCTGGCTTTAACCAACTGGTTGTATTTATTTTCTGTGAGTTGGGAGTTTATTGTATTATTATAGCTTGTATCTTATTTCCAGCCTGAGATTATTATGTAGTTCTTTTTAGTTCAGCTATGTATTATGCTCTTTTATTGTTTATCTTATATCAGAGCAGGTTACTAGTGCGTCGTGTACGCGGGAAATTCCGTGTGCACGGCGGATCTGTAAACGGGCCCGGGTTCTGGTTTACACCCGGGGCGTGACAGATTAAGTTGGTATCAGAGCTTCGAGATAGGTCAGTTGGGACTTAGGAAACCCTAGGCTTTTGGCAGACCCTAGGATGATAGGGCGCGAGAGACGTGATATTTTGCGATAGTCGTTGATTTATTTATTTGACTCTTCCAGAGAGTGAGGAGGGATCGACATATCCTAATTCTGGTGAATAATTATGTTGGCTGCAGACAACATAAAGTCACGAAAATAGGGGGATGTCTTTGACTTTCGCTAGATTGGGTCATGTGGGGTTATGTTACTGATTCGTGGTTTCTTGTGGCAGGATGCCTCCCCGACGTCGGATCCCTACCTAGGGTACCCCTGCACCTCCGGAGGAGTCAGAGCAGTCCCGACCTTCTGAGCTCAGCGAGTTGAGGGCCATGGTGGCCCAATTGGCGGAGAGTCACCGCCGGTAGGAGCAGAGGATTGAGCAGTTACTCGTTCAGAAAGAGGCGCCTCCCCCTACTGCCTTTGAGGTCCCTGCACCACCAGCTATACCACATGCGCCTATAGAGCCACCGTCGAGCAGCGGGGCATAGGGAGCGATTCGGCCGTTGACCCCGGCGGAGGAGCAGGAGATCGCTGACAAGCTCACCCAGTTTTGTCAGCGAGGACCGCCTAGATTCTCGGGGCGGAACACTCAGCCTTGAAAGATTGGAGCTTGGCTAGCGATAATGGAGAAGCTATTCAGGGACTGCTTCATCGACCCAAGGTACCGGGTGCACATGGCAGTACACTATTTAGATGGGGATACAGATGCTTGGTGGCGTCGGGTGGAGCCCCCGGAGTTTCAAATCACTATACAACTACCTTGGTTGGAGTTTCGACGTATGATCTTGGATACTTACTTTTCTACGAGCGTGAAGAGGAAGCTAGAGGATGATCTGAAAAATCTGCAGCAAGGCGACCGGTCAGTACAGGGTTACTTTCAGGAGTTTATGCAGTTGCTTAACTGCGTGCCTTTCGTCGCCCGAGATGGATCTCACCAGGTGGAGCTATTTGAGATGGGTCTCCGCCCAGAGATTTACACTCTGGTGCATGCCCAGCGGCTACAGACTCTCGAGGAGGCTGCAGAGCACGCCTAGTGGGTTGAGAGAGGAGACCACGTAGTCACCAGATGTGGCGGTATGGTCGCTCAGAGCTCTGACAGGAAGTGACCAGTACCGGATGATGGGGTACAGGCCAGTTCTTGGAGGCCGCCACGACCGCCGCGGCCTCAGTTTTCTGGCCATGGGCGTTCGGAGCAGCGAAGGCCTGGTGGATCCAAGAGTCCACCGCAGCAGCATCAGTAGCAGCACTCGCAGCAGCAGAGGTCCCATCCGAGGCAGCAGAGATCACAGCGGCAGTCTCAGAGACAGCAGAAGCAGTCGAGGCGGACCCAGCCTTCAGAGAGGTGTGTTTTCTGCGAGGGTCAGCATCCGTCAGACACGTGTGATATGAGATTTGGCTGCTGTTATCGATGTGGACAGTCTGGTCATGTTCGAGCTACGTGCCCATTTGCGACATCAGCAGCACCTTCTTCGGCATCAGCTCCTTTTGCACCCCAGCAGCGGCCCTATGCTCCAGCGAGCAGGGCGCCTTCCTCCCACCCTACCGACTATCGGCATCCAGCTCAGAGTGGGCGAGTGTATGCCGCCCATGTAGAGGACTCCTCGGCTACAGATCATGTGGTGGTAGGTATCACCTTACTTTCTGGCATTAGGACTCGTACTTTATTTGATACCGGAGCATCGCATTTTTTTTATTAGTAGATCATTTGCATCATTACATGGGTTAGAGGTAGGACTTTTACCACATGCACGAGAGGTTCAGATTTCCGATCACACTTTGCACGTGGAGGAGTGTTGTTGGTCCTGCCCGATGCAGATCGAGTCCTGGATTATGCCAGCAGACCTGTTGGTCTTGAGACAGCTGAGGGACTTTGACGTAGTTCTCGGGATGGACTGGCTGGCTCGGTATTTCGCGACTATCGACTGTGCCGCGAGGACTGTCACTTTTAGAGAGCCAGGCTAGGAGATGTTTGTGTACCGGGGATGCCAGAGTGTTTTCTTTGCCTCTATGGTTTTGACTTCCCGCGCGAGGCAGATGATCCGCAGAGGATGTGTAGCCTTTTTGGCTAGTGTTGTTGAGGGGCCTACGGCGGCGCCGGGACTCGGGGATATCCCTATTGTTCGTGAGTTTCCGGATGTCTTTCCACCTGAGCTGACTAGCATGCCGCTAGACAGAGAGATTGAGTTCGTGATTGACGTAGTTCCAGGAACTGTGCCAATCTCTAAGGCTCCTTACCGGATGGCACCGGCTGAGCTGCGAGAGCTAAAGTCACAGCTACAAGATTTGATGGATAAATATTTTATTAGACCGAGTGTGTCGCCTTGGGGAGCGCCGGTGCTATTCGTGAAAAAGAAGGATGGGTCACTTCCACTGTGTGTGGATTATAGAAAATTGAACAAAGTGACCATCAAGAACAAGTACCCTTTGCCACGCATCGACGATCTCTTTAATCAGCTGCAATGGTCTTGTGTCTTTTCCAAGATAGATCTACAGTCCGGTTACCACTAGCTGAAGGTGAAGACCGAGAATATCCCGAAGATAGCATTCAGGACACGGTACGGGCATTATGAGTTTACAGTTATGCCTTTTGGACTGACTAATGTCCCTGCCGCATTCATGGATTTGATAAATCGGATCTTCCGACCGTACTTGGATCGATTCGTGGTAGTGTTCATCGATGATATTCTGGTTTACTCCCGAAGTGATGCTGAGCATGAGGAGTACTTGAGGATTGTGCTGCAACTTCTGCGAGAGAAGAAGTTGTTTGCCAAGCTGGTGAAGTGCGAGTTTTGGCTTCGGAAGGTAGTTTTCTTGGGCCATGTGATTTCCGCCGCAGGTGTGGCAGTGGACCCGGCAAAGATTGGGGCAATCCGGGATTGGCCTCGACCGACGACCGTTTCTAAGGTGCGCAGTTTTATGGGCTTAGCTGGTTATTATCGTCGGTTTGTGAAGGGCTTTGCGAAGCTCTCCACAACCCTCACTCGTTTGACGCGTAAAGAAATTAAGTTTATCTGGAGTGAGGACTGTCAGAGAAGCTTTGAGGAGTTGAAGAGCAGATTGATGACCGCTCCTATCCTTTCCCTCCCATTTATGGGGAAAGGATATGTGATCTACAGTGACGGATCGCTCAGTGGTGTGCTGATGCAGGAAGGGAGGGTAATCACTTATGCATGGAGACAGCTTAAGGATTATGAGAAGAATTACCCTACCCATGACTTGGAGCTTGCTGCCGTGGTGTTTGCACTGAAGCTTTGGCGCCAATACTTGTATGTGGAGCATTGTGAGATCTACACCGACCACAAGAGCCTGAAGTATCTATTTATACAGAAGGAGCTCAACTTGAGGCAGCGCAGATGGTTGGAGCTGTTAAAGGATTATGATGTGGATATCCTTTACCATCCTGGCAAGGCTAACGTGGTCGCAGATGCTTTGAGTAGGAGAGCGGTGCAGAGTTTATCCATGTTGATTACAGACCAGGCACCACTGTTAGAGGAGATGCGGTGACTCGAGATAGAGGTTGTGTCCCCTGGGGTCTCTGCACGACTGATGTCTTTGGTCGTGTAGCCCACTCTGATGGACAGGATCAGAGAGAGACAGAGTGAGGACCCCCACTTGACTCGGATTAGAGATCAGATTTTGAATGATCAGCCTGGGGACTTTGCCGTTGATACGTCGGGAGTACTACGATACAGGGACCGAATTTGTGTGCCAGTGGATTCAGAGATTAGAGAGCAGATTTTGAGGGGAGAGGGAACACTATGAGGGGACACCGTGAGGGGAGAGGGAACATTGTGAGGGGAAAAGGACGGCATTGTGCCGCAAGGGGGGGGAGGGGTTAGTGGTGAAGAAGGCGGTGAATCGTTCACCGCCTTTAGTGTTTATACTGAAAGCGGTGAATCGTTCGCTACCTTATTCATTGTATTAAAGGCGGTGAACGATTCACCGTCTTTAGTGTTTATATTAAAGATGGTGAATCGTTCACCGTCTTCTGTATTGACTTAAAGGCGGTGAACGATTCACCGCCTTTAAGTCAATATAAACACTTAGCCAATTTTCTTTGAAAATTGGCTAAGTTGTTTGGTTTGGAATGTGTTGAAGATGGTGAATCGTTCACCGTCTTCTTCAATGGCTTAAATGCGGTGAACGATTCACCATTTTTTTAACACTTAGCCAATTTTCAAAGAAATTGGCTAAGTGCAGGAGGAGGTTGAAGGCGGTAAATGGTTCACTGCCTTCAGCATAAACTTGAAGGCGGTGAATGATTCACCGCCATCACAGGGTTATCGTGAAGGGGGTGAATCATTCACCGCCTTCAGACTGTGGTGCAGACGTGACAAAAAGAGAGTTAGTTTTGCAAATAATTTTTTGAAATTGTCATTTTGCAAATTTTAAATTTTTCTAGGATCATTTTTAAAAAAAAATCCTTTAACTGCCCCTAAATTGTAAAGATCCTAGTTTCATACATCCATTAGCCAACAACATGTATATTATGTTTAGTATTTTTATGCAACATGTACAAAAAGCATTAACCTTTAATTAGTATTTTTGATAATTTTACTTGGACAATTGTTATGTAATTCAAATAACTTATTTATGACCATTTGTGTACAACAAAGAAAAAGAACTTATTAAGGAATAAATTCATAGAAGTTGTAGCTTAGAAAATTAATACACTAAAAAGAACATTAATTTGACAAAAAGCTCAAAACAACAACATCAATTAAATTTGTTGTCATTTGCCCCCGCCAAAAAATATATTACTAGGGCGCGTTTGGTTTATGCTATATACTATTACAAGTTATATCGACATAACTATATATATTTGAGATTACTGAATGGGATTACTACTGATCTTATATTACCGCGTTTGGTTTAATATAGTAACATAATATTAAATTACAGTATATATAGAATTATTATATTTGATTCATTTTATAAAATTCAGTAATCCTAATAATAATGAATAGTTTATTTTAAAATTCTAATTATTATCCGTCTTTAGTAATGTGAGATACCCGCACCCCCTCGGTAATATATTCGGTATAAAGTTGTACCGTTTGTAATGCTACATTACCGAACGGATTACAGTCTGAATAAACCAAATACAGTAATTCTGAAAAAATTACTTGTAATCTTAGCAAAATATCCCGAACCAAACGCTCCTTAAGGATAATAAGCTTATACAAAGTTCAATTTTCATAACATATGCAAAACCAAGATAAGCACAAATTTAGAACAAGAAATAAATATAACGCAACAACATTATCACAATTTTCACAATAAAAAAAAAAAGGAAAGGAGCAACTAGGATATCAAATTAGTAAAGAAGTAATTGAGATATCAAATTATATAAGACAGCAAACTCCTTCATGTAAGATTTTGTCGTGAATGCAATTAAAGGAATGCTACAAATTGGCAGACAAATGTTTTCCATACTCCACCTATTTTGGTCTTAAGCATGAAATATTTATGAACTTTATTAATTTCCTAACGTCAAAGTTGTAAAATGGGAAGTTATCAATTTTCAATGGGTGTTCTTGTAATTCATTTTTCATTCCATCCAAGCAAACTAACATGACTAACAGGCACTTGTAGAAACCGTAAAATTCAAATTCGAAATTTAAATAAAGTTTAAAGATTATTATGAATATCCAAAGAGAGTATAATTTCAGCTTTATCAGGACTAAATTTTCGAAAATTTAATCACCGGTTTGTTGGTGAATCAGCGCTGAAGGGAATGGTCAAGTCCGTTTTTGAATTCGCTGTAATGGTTGCACGGAAAAGCATGGAAAATGAAACTTGACGAAAAATTACAAAATTTAAGTTTTTTCCATAAATCGACCAATTATTTAATCTCATGAGATTTTCAAAAAAGAAGATAGTCACTCTAACGGCGTTATCGAACTGAAAGCGGTGGTGTAATCAGATCTCAAATCCGATACCCGGATCTTCCGGATCTGCACGTTTTGTGAGAAAATCGGACAAAAAAACTGGATTTTGGTAAATTCGAAAACAATTGCGGCATTTTACGCATCAAGATTCATGGAAATCGATCGTTTTGGGGCATTTTGGCTTTTGGCATGTTTTTTTTCGAGAAAATTGGAGTTTGAAATTTCGAATTGAGGGTTTCAAATTTGAATATTTGGATTTGGGGACGTGAGCGTAATTATTGCAAATGGCTTATAAAGGGAATTAGGGATTCTTTTAACCTAAAAGAAACCCTAATTCCCTAATTTTTTCCCTAAATCAAATCCCTTCCCCTCCCTCATCCGTACGCCCTAGAGACCGGAGTCGCCGTCGTCGGAGCCGTCGAAGTAAGGCATCCGGGCTCTCCCTCGAAATCTGGGCGCCTAGATCCCCGCCGTCGTCCTCTACCTAGCCGCGACACGCACAGTCGCGCGGATCCAGCCGCACGCACGTGATTGCGCTATTGCTCAGCCGTAGTCGCGCGCCACCTGGCCCGAGCTGCGGACCCCACTGCCCCGGGCGCCCACTTTTGTGCACCCTAGACCCAGCTGGGCCGCGCTCGGCCCGCGCCTTGCCTGGCCCGCGCCCGCATGCTGCGACCGTGCGCCGCCCGAGCGTATAGCGCCAGCTTTGTGCCTTGCTTGCGCGCTGCCTGCGTGCTGCTGCAGCTTGCGCCCGCGCACAGCCGCATCTGCACACCGCTCTAGCGCTCCTACGCACGGCCCAACCAGTGCGCAGCCCAGCGCACAGCGCGTGTGTCACGCCCCGAGGTCGAAACTGCGACCCGGGCTCGCCAAAAGATCCGCTGCCCATACGGGAAGCCCCGCATAGACAAAGCATCTAACCTGCAAAAGATAGTACTACAAGTATACAGATATCACAGCGGTTAAAATAAACTGCTGTAAAGTAAAAATCCAAACCATTGTACGACTGAAATAGAGATACAAGATCCAACTCCCTAAAATAATAATACAATAATCTGATCCACAGGAATAGTACAAATAAAAATCCTCCTATACAACATCTATGAATCCAAAAAGGGAGGTAAATTTAAATAATAAAATACATCAATATACAGTAAAAGCTCACAATCCGGGATGGTACATCTATCTCACCAAAATAAACTACACTGGTAGTGATCTGTTTAAACCAGATTTTTCTGCCACGTGAGAAAGTGACATGTGGCGTACACCGTCGGCTGAAATCATCAGCCGATGAAAGAAAGGGATAACCGAAGAAGGGCCCGCGTTCTGATCTAGATCGGTTTCAGTCGCGTAGAGGCATGGCACGTGACACCCGCCATCGGCTGAGGGTATCATCTGATTGCAGATACAGCCGATAGAAGAATCTACTGACAAAAGAAGTCGCGGGTCACTCAGGACTGACTTCGACTGACAGCACCCACTAGACCTTCCCAGTCAATCGAAAGAAGAGACGAGAATCGGAGCCAGCATGCGGGGATTTAAACCGATAAAGGAAAGATTTCGAGAAGAAATGCGGGTGCGAAATCCGCGATTAACCCGGAACGGTAAGCGGCGTCCAGTACTGGAAGGCGCCGAGAATCACGCTCTGACGCGACAATAAGGGGATGAACTTGGACGAAGAAGTTTCTAACCTGATTGAGGGTGTTCGGCTCGAAAGGAAGTGGTTGCCGAATATCCAATAACCTCCCCCAATTAACATTGATAATTCAAATTGGCGCTTAATAATTTGGCTCGGGACGTGTATAAATACCCGAACCATCATAGGAAAAGGAGTTCGGCAATCTCGTAAGCCCGGTACCATCCCAGCTTCTTCATTTATCTAGGAGTAGGTTAACTTAACTTTTCATACCTGCATTTACTGCTTTGCTAGGAGTGGGTTTAATTTTAATCCTTCTATCCCTACCTTCTTCCTCGTATCCCCTTCCCAAAATCAATATAAAGTGTAAACCGGCCCATTCGGCCGTGTCTTTATTTATGCATTTAGAATGTAAACCGGCTTATCGACCGTGTCTTTATTTGCTTTTCTTGTGCTTTAATGTATAATCGGCTCCTTAGCCGTACATTTACCTCTCTACCTGGTTCGGCTATTCTAAGTCGAAATCGGCGATCCCTCTCTACCTTTGTAAACGGGCTTCGGCTGTCACCGATCGTCGCGGTCATGAGAGTTACCAGAGGAGAACCTGGCCGAGCGGATCCCTCCTCGGCCCGATCGCTTGATTGTTGGCATGCGGCGCATTTCGACACCTATGGAGGGTCACCCATGGGCCGATCGCACGCAAGCCATATTTTGGCCCCAACATGATCTATCTCGCGACTCCCTGTCCTCGATCCGTCGAGCCAGCTAGAGCAGGGACGAAAGGAAAAGCCTTTGCAAAACTGTCACCAAAAGAGGGTGTGAGAACTACATCAATCAGTAGTTCTCAGTGGCATAAGATAATAGAAAAACTATAATAATGAAAAGATAAGCTGAAAGGAAATCTACAACTATCATGCCTCTATTTACTATACTCAATGGGTGAAACAGATGATAATGTGCAACCACTCTAACTCGAGATGCCCAATCGACCTAATCATAATGACTGCCACATAGGGTCCAGTCAAATCTTCCTTCGCCTACTACCATTACATCCACGGAGGACTGGAATTATGCAGGGCGAACTAGTCAAACCTGTGCCCACCTACTACCATTACATCTAAGGAGGATTGGAATTACGTAGGGCATCTAGCAAGGACTGCGTCGACAAGTCGCGATAGCAAAGTAACAGGCCTAGCTCCGGAGTGGCTCTCGAGAGGAACGACCCCACCGAGAAAGTATCCACGCATCTTTGTCGAGCTCAATAAGTCCAAATCCACAATCAATCAGATCGGTAAAACTCAACTCACACACTAACCTACTGGCCGGAGGTACTCAACAGCCGATATCGCCGTCAATCCAAACGACTCCCAAAATAGGATATCCAACTCACCACGGTAAAACTCACTGGCCGGAGGTACTCAATAGCCGACAATGACAAAAGGTCCGAAAATTCTGAAAGACTAATACCTACAATTTCAATCAAACAAGAACAGGTTCTAGGCATAGCCTCCCGTAGTTCTCGACCCAAGGATGAAAACAACCCTTAGAGTCCAGATCACTCGAACTCTCTCGGGGTGAGGAAGTTTATAAGAAAAGATGATATTTATTACTGAAAATCATTTTCACTCGAACCCTCTCGGGGTGAGGACCAAAAGTAGTTCCTTTTTATAATGCCATCTTGATTTGCGAAAATCCATTTTAATGAATTTTAGTTTTTTAAGAAAATTAGTTAAAGACAAGTTTTATTTTTCAAATCCTGAAGGGCTAATGCCTTCACCCAAATAAAACAAGAATAGGCTCCGGCGACCCTTCAAAATTCGGAAGGAAAATATTGGTTTACTGAAATCATGTGTGTCCAAAAACATTCACGGTTCAAGGTCCTCCTATCACAAGCTCACTACTGCCACAAACTCAGTGGCGACAAACCGATCGGAGAATACTCGACAACCCGGGACCGCCGTCTACCCAAACGGCTCCCAACATAAGCACGAAACTAGCCACAGCTATCAGACTCCACTCGGCCCCCAAACACGAGCACAACATACATCCTACACTATCCCGACCACTCGGCCCACTACACGGGCGAGGAAAAACTCTAAGTCAAGGGAGAAATGCAAGAGTGTGTAGGAAGTTTAGAATATAAATTAAACTAGCCCAAGTGAGAGTTTTCTAATAGTTTGGTTATATACATGCAAACATATGACGGGTGCTAGTCAAAGTTCCACCATTTTCACATTCAACACAATCCATAAATAATTCACTAACTCTATCTTTCATTCAACATAACCAAGGAGTGAAACAACATCCTATCAGCATGTCCACTAAAAGATAGAATTAGAAAGCCACCCACTGATTTTGGAGAAAATCCAACCCACCTGAAACTTGTCGATCCAATGCCCGATCTGGCTGAAATTTAGGGTGCTTAATTCTCAGCCTCTTAAGAATCCAACACCGCAAGAATCGCCCAAAATCTCCTCTCGGATTGGGCTCAATCGCAGGAACAGCACATGCTGCGCAGATTAATTCTAGAATTTCAACAAGCACTTAATTGATAAAAAGGATGCAATTTCTGCATTAATCATCTCAAGGTGAAGCTCCAAACAACAAATCTAAGGTGTCCTCTGTCCCATGAGCATCTCCAAAGCCTAAAAAATCCATCTCTAATTTCCTTTAATTGATAATTTAATTAATCATTACATTGCTGCCCATAATTGCTTAAAATTTCAGCATGAACTTCCAAGAAATATAGAGACTAATCCATAAAGAATATTACACTGAATTCAAAAGAGGAATTGCTCACCTTAAAATTAAGAAGATGTCCAAATTTTTAAATCCCGAAAATGATCAAGAAATCACCAAGAAATCTACATCTAAAGGCTCAATCCTCAAAACAAAACCCAAAACAAAAACTACAGCAACCTCTATCACAGGGTCAAGAAGATCGATAATGTTATCTAGGCAAACGAACTCCAAATCCAGCAAGCAAGGTCTCAATGGATTTCTCTTCGAGAATAGATGCAAAAAAAGCCAAAGAACTCTAAAGTCATGCACAAATCACTGAAAAAATCCATAAATACTATAAACTAACCAAAAGTCTATTCTGTGCACAAAGGCTCCGGAGATGGCATAAAAACTCTAAAAGAACTCAAGAGCTGGGAGGAGTAATCAATATCAAAGTTGTAGGCCTACCCCTCGTGAAGATCCCAAACCAAAAATCAGCTGAAAACTTCAAGGGATGAGCTCAGGAGAAGGCTTGCACTGAAATGCGACGGTGGTGGCTGAAAACAACAACAATGGTAAAGCTCCTTAACTTGGGGATGATGATGATCAAGAAGTCTTCAAAGTTCTCCAAGAAGCTCAAGGATGGTAGAGGAGAAGTAGATGAAGCTCTGAGAAAAATCCCTCCAAAAGAACAAGTGCCAAAAGTCTCACAATGGAGAAGAGGTCCCCAATTTATAGCCTAAAGAATCCTAAGCTTCTCAGCCCAAACCAGAGTTTTCGGGCGCCCCCCAGTGAATGGCAGCGTGACGCGTGGCTGCATGGGGACCCCGCGTCGCCGCCTGCCCCGCTCGTGCGCTGCGCCAACGGGCGCGCTCCGCATGTCCCGCGGTCGGCCCGTCGCCTGGTGACGCATGGCCCCGCTGTAATATCACAGCTTTGTGTAACTTTTTACCCTCCTGCTAATAAAGTTTAAGTCAAGGGAAAAGTAAATTAACGAGTTTATATAATTGATAATCTTGAGGTGGGGGTATTTTTCTGTGATAGAGCTCAAAAAACGGTGAACGGCGGTACGATCGGATCCGGATTCCGACTTACGGAACCCCAAGAAAGGGATGGTTAGGATCGCGGTAGCCAGGGAGTGCATCGAAATCCGTGTAAGTGATTGTGCATGATTTTCGAGGAAATAAGGGTTTATCTTTAATGAATTATCTTTAAAGAATTATCCTGAAGGATTTATCTTTAAGGATTTATCTCCAGGAATTAATTAATTAATTAATTAGAGTTTTAAAATACCCGATGTGGTTTTGTCGTACATATAAACGATTTTGACTTCTCTCGAAAGGAAAGAAACCCTAGCCGGAGAGAAAAGAAAGAAAAAGAAAGAAAAAAAAAGGCGAAACCCTAACCGGAAGAAAAAGAGAAGAAAGAAGGAGAAAGCGGAAGGACCCGATCCTCCCCGACGAACGTGCCGAAGCCGGAAGCGTGAACGGATCTCCGTGTCCGACGATTCGCGGTAAGCGGTGCTTCTTTCGGTTTTTCGTTTTCAATTTTTGTGTCGTTTTTGGGTAGCCGTCTTTGCTACCCTACCCGTCGCTGCCGCCGCGAAACCCTAGGGCACCGCCGCACGGCCCTAGGGCATCGTCGTCGCCGCATGACCCTAGGGCATCGCCGCCGCGTCATGGCCACGCCGCGCGGGGACGGCGCCTGCGTGGCCGCGGCATGAAGCCGCGCCACGCGGGGCTAGGGCCCCCGCGCGGCCGCAGCAAGTGCCGCGCGGGCGGGCGCCCGCGCGGCCGCAGCAAGTGCCGCGCGGGCGGGCGCCCGCGCGGCTGAGGCACACACTGCGCGGGGCCGGTGCTCGCGCGGCCGCGGCAAGCGCAGCGCGGGCGGGCGCCCGCGCGGCTGAGGCACGCGCCGCGCGGGGCCAGTGCCCGTGCGGCCGCGGCAAGCGCAGCGTGGGCGGGCGCGCGCGCGGCCGCGGCTTGCGCTGCGCGGGGCTAGGGCCCGTGCGGCCGCAGTCCGCCCGCGCGGCTGCGGTACGCGCCGCGCGGGGCCGGTGCCCGCGCGGTTGCGGTACGCGCCGCGCGGGGCCGGTGCCCGCGCGGCCGCAGCAAGCGCCGGCAAGCGCCGCGCGGGGCCGGTGCCCGCGCGATCGCGGCTTGCGCCGCGCGAGGCTAGGGCCCGCGCGGTCGCGTCGGGTGCCGGGCGGGGCTCGTGCCCGCACGACCGCGGCTTCTGCCGCGCGGGGCTAGGGCCCGCGCGGTCGCGGCGGGTGCCGCGCGGGCTGGGTGCCCGTGACGCCGCGGTACGCGCCGCGCAGGGCCGGTGCCCGTGCCGCCGCGGTACGCGCCGCGCGGGGCCGGTGCCCGCGCGGCTGCGATATGCACCGTGCGGGGCTGGCGCCCGCGTGGCCGCATGGCCCGCAACACCGCGGGGGTGGCCGCGTCGCTCGTCGCGCGCGGTCGCCACCGCCGTGTCGAGTTGTCATTAGTGTTTTTGGGTTTTTGGGCTCGGTTTATCTGCCGTTATATTTCTGATCTGACCGCGGTTCTTTTGGGGACTATTTTTAGGTCCGAGTGCCGACAACGAGCGAGGTTCGGTCTCTGGTGTGCCGGTCAGCACAATTGAGGTGGGTTCCTTTGGTTATTTCGGTGTAAGGTCATTCCCGAGTGTTTCATTTGATAAAGTAGATGTTTTTAGTAACCTAACTAACCCCATTGCATGTAAATCCCGTTTACTATTCTAATCGAGGCGGCTGCGGTCGCGATATCATTTTTACTAATCTGACCAAAGCGGCTGAGGTCGCAGCATAGTTGTTATACTCATATTGCTCACATCGGCGGTTTGGCCACCGCATAGGGTGTATTTTTCCGGAAAGATGGTAAGTTTTATCCGTGTACCCCATACTTGTGATGATGGGGACCCCTCAAGGAGAGGCGGCTGCTACTTGGGCAGTCGAGGGGTTGGTGGCACCAAGAAGATGAGTACGGTAATTGGGGTTGGGGCCCAACGTATTTTTAAAAGCTGGGGTAGGTGCCCAGTGTGACATTCGACAGGGATTTAGCGGTACATGAGGGGGAAGTAAATGCTCCGGTGAATCGGTGTGTTCTTTTCAGTTATTGCATTTACGTGTATGTTTCTACTTTACCAGTCACTGACTACCCACACTGTGACAGGTCCGAGCAGGGGTGGGATCCGGGACGACGGTGAGGCATCGGTTAGAGGGCCCTAGCCATGAGGGCTAGTAAACGATACGTTTTCTTTGGTTATTTTCTTTAAATTGTTGGTTAGTTAAACTGTGATTTACTTGTGTGGTTTCTTGTGGATGTTGAAATGAGAATTTCGTGTGGAACTATGTTCTCTTATCTGTGATTGTTAAGATGTGTAATTGCGGCTCGTTTCAAATGCAATCATGGTTTCAAAAGTGTTTTCAAAACGAGTGTCGTGTGGGCACTGATTTCAAAACCCGTGGATTTATCCTTTCAAGTGTAGTGGCCGCTTAAAAGAGTTTGCGAAAACGTTTTGGAAAAATCGGGTGTCGAGTGGACACCGACTTTCAGACTTATGGGTTTATGCTATAGTCTGTATGTGATAGTGGTGACTGTATGATTAAGTGTAGTCTCTCTTTTTTGTCTGTCATGGCTTACATGGTTAAAGTGTTTGTCTTGCTGGGAACGCCGTGCATATACAAAGGAGACTCCGTCCGTTTGGAAAGTGAATTTGTATATGCGGCGGGTCTGGTACTCACCGGAGGCGAGGTTCATTTTAAATACAAAAAAAAAATGGATACGTTTTTCGCTCTTTTAGAACCTCCGGGGCGTGACAGATTATATGGTATCAGAGAAAAACGACTTTAGCCATGGCGGCCAGTGACCAACATCCACAGAGTGTAATACCACAAGTAACTAACCAATTTGATAACCAAGGTGTAGGTGTGTAATGTACGAACGTGAGTGCGGGGAAAAAGCGATAGAGTCCCAGTGTTCGTAGGTCAAGGTGCTAGACCAATTAAGTCTAGGACTAACTTGGTTTCTTTGTATGCACGGATAATGGCCCGAAACCGGTCTGCGATTGATGGTGCAGAAGTGGATATGACGGTTCCGGCAACAGTGGAGAATCGGCTACTCCAACAACAGTTCCGCGACATGGCTGAGCGCATCCCCTATTGCTAGAAAAGACGAACCCCACCCGACTCGCCTTCACAAGGACGGTCTATGGAGCGACGCTTTTCAGGTAAAACCGACGGTGGGTTTACCCGCTTCTGAGAAGTGATCGACAGGACCACTGCGGTGGGGCGGGAATTGGCCGTTCCATGCACCTGGCGGAAGGATCATGAACCTGCCAGGGGCCAAAAACGACCCCAGCCATAACCCGGGAATGACTTTCCCAACGGGAGCCGACCACCCCAGTATCCGAAGACGTCGCAAGGAACCGGAAACACATCAGACAAGGGAACCATACGTTATGGAGTATCAACGAGAATTCGTAAGGCTGGCCAATTGTGTTCCCTTTGTCATAAGGGATGAAGCTCACAAAGCCCGCCTCTTCGTAGATGGATTGCGGAGCAATATTTTCGAAATTGTGCAAGCAGCGGATCTTCACACCTTCCAGAAAGTGGTGGATAGGGCCACCATAGTGGAGCGCAGATTCGTGGTGACACGCGCCCGACGAGAGGACTCGGAGTACAACAAGGATAAGAAACGACCCCAGCCCTTCTCCAGAGGGGGGATTTTCTAGCGGGGACCGGCCATACGTCATCTGCAGAGAAGCACCCCGGGGGATTATTTATTTCCGGAAGCACGACCATTGCTTCTGATGTGACAAACTGGGACAGTTCCGCATTAACTGCCCCGAACCCGGGAAAATTTTTTTGGAGTCACGACCGGATGAGAGGTCTTATGCGACGACACGACAAAGGACGCACTACCCGAGGGAAGTAGTAGCAGGAAAGACCCCTTACGATAAGTAATGACCCCAGGAGGACCCTTGGAAGCAAATACTTTGTACATTCTGGCCCAATAAGGTTGGGAAGACTCAGTTGTCTTTGGTGTTGGCTATTTATCTATGGGTTAAATAGGCTCAACTTCCTGCCTCGAGATATTAGGCCCAGGAGACTATTAAGTCGAGTTGGGTGAGCCGAGGGGTCGAGTGGGACTGCGGTCCACGATGGACCTAACGGCAAGAGACCCAACAAAAGACCCAACGTCCAGGTGGGTTGAGTCTGGTCGGGATCCGTGGGCGCTACATTGGAACAATTTGAAAAAGGGTGTGCGCATTCCTAACAGCCCGATGCTTTTAGGATTAATGATTGGCGCCAGCGATCCGACTATTGGGGACATAGTGGGGTACCATTAAAAGAGCTTCGAGGAAATACACGGAAGGGTTGGGTACTGAATATCAGGTGCTAGTGGATTGTGAGAGACCGATCGTGCCGTTTTAGGGCACGCCCGTTCTATTCGTACGGAAGAAGGACGGGAGTATGCGATTGTGTATTAACAATCGGGGAGTAGATAGGACCATACTAAAGGAACTGAAGGCGCAACTAGAGGACCTCCTGGACAAGGGGTTCATCCGACCGAGCGTGTCGCCATGGGGAGCGCCTGTTCTCCTTGTAAGGAAAAAGGATGGGAGCTTGCGTTTATGCATAGACTACCGGGAAATAAACAAGGTCACGGTAAAGAACAAATACCCCTTGCCACGTATTGATGATCTGTTTGATCAACTCCAAGGGGCGACGGTATTTTCGAAGATTGACCTCCAGTCTGGCTATCACCAACTCAGAATCAGAGGCGAGGATATACCGAAGACAGCTTTCCGAACTCACTATGGCCATTACGAGTTCACGGTGATGCCGTTTGGGCTTACTAACGCCCCAGCGGTGTTTATGGATATGATGAACCGGATTTTCAAACCATTCCTGGATCAATTTGTGGTGGTTTTCATCGATGATATCCTCATCTATTCCCGCACGGATAAAGAGCACGAGGAACACCTCCGAGTGATCCTCCGGACCCTAAGGGATCAAAAACTGTACGCCAAACTCAAAAAGTGTGAGTTTTGGCTCCGTGAGGTCGACTTTCTGGGACACATTGTCTCAGCCTCGGGAATTGCGGTGGACCCGAGGAAGATAGAATCGGTGACCGACTGGGCTCGCCCGACGACGGTGACAGAAATTCGAAGCTTCCTACGACTAGCGGGATACTACAGACGCTTTGTGGAGGGCTTCTCAAAGATAGTCGCTTCCCTTACTCGATTAACCCGGAAAGGGGAAAAGTTCGTCTGGACGGCCCAATGCCAAAAGAGCTTCGAGGAACTTAAAGACAGACTCACGCGGGCACCGGTACTCACATTGCCAAAGCCCGGTGAGGACTATGAGATCTATTGTGATGCATTTCGAAGCGGTCTTGGAAGCGTATTAATGCAACAAGGGAAAGTCATAGCATATGCATCGAGACAGCTCAAGGATTATGAGCAGAACTACCCTACGCACGACTTGGAGCTCGCGGCAGTCGTGTTTGCTTTGAAGCTCTGGAGACACTACCTCTACGGAGCGCACTGTAACGTGTTTTCCGATCACCAGAGCTTCAAATACTTGTTTACACAAAAGGAACTGAACTTACAGCAACGGCGATGGCTGTAACTACTGAAGGACTATGATTTGTCCATCCATTACCACCCCGGAAAGGCAAATGTGGTGGCCGACACCTTGAGCCGGAAAGGGTCCAACTTGTGTACGAACACCTCCAATACACAGTAAAGGCCTCCAAAAGCTGCCAAACACACTGCAGAAGCTTCGTTAATCCAGCAGTAATCCTCTTGCGGAAATTCAGGTCCTCACAGGTAACCTGCTCAGATATAAAGATATAATAAAGGAGCATAAAACAGAGCTAAGCTAAAACTAATACATCTCAGACAAATACTGGAAATAAAAGTACAACAAAACTCTCATAAATACATGTGTCTCTCCAGCTCACAAAATAAATACAACCAGCTGGCCGAAGCCAAACCCAAAATAAAGGAAAATACAACCGTCTGAGTGTATAGGGGATACATCAAAACTGCTAAACTCGAGATCGGGGAAATAGCTATCTAATTAGTGATCCTCTTAGCTCGATCCTGGTAAGAGGGTCCCGCAACTCCAGCAGAGGACTCTGCAAAATAAAGGGAAAAAGAAAAGAAAAACAGTGGGGGGTGAGAACTACTATAAAAACAGTAGCCTCCCCTAGTGGGTTAAACCTCAAACTCAGACATGCCCACTAGGTCTACCAGAGGCGAAAAAGAAATAAGGGTGGTAAGCTGTAAATATAACTACTGATGAAAAGCTACCACTAATATGCCTCAAATAATACCGAGCTAAAAGAATAGCTAAATGTATGCAACGGTGCATGAATGCCTGACCGACTATACCCAATCAATAGACCAGTAATCACTGGCACTGCCTGCTCTGCTGTCAAACTCAAGAACCCAGTATCTGATCGGCACACGGTACGATCCCAAAGTATCCAATCGACCGGCACACGGCTCGGCCCTAAGCCTACTCCGGAGTGGCACTCGAGGGGAGCGACCCACACGAGTAAAGTATGTAACCATAAGTATCTGATATAGCAGGACTGGATCATGACTCTAAATAAGTGGGTAAAACCATCCACTAAGAAAGCCCGATCCCTCACCTCCAATCTGATGCAATAATAATAATAATAACCCGGTCAACCGCCCACAGTCCGCGGTTGCCACAATACCCAATCATTAATCCCCATCTGTCCCAAACTCTAAATATCTGACTACACTATCCCAGAGCCCGCTCGAACCCGAGCACACTATCCCCTAAGACTAGACAACAGGAGAAAGAATAAAAAGCATGGTTTCTCCTAAGTCAGTTCCAGCATGATAGTGTAGCAGAAAATAGTGGCCTAGCTAGGTGACCATACAAGCATGCAAAGTCCTTTACTTAACAAAAAAATTTCAAGTATTCCAATTCTTACAAGAATTAAAGTATGCAATTGATTGAATATCTGATATGCTAATATGCCACAAGCTAGTCTATACACATGCATAAGCTTCCCAACATACATAAAACATGATATGATTTTAGCATACTAGTACTCAAAAGGTTTAACAACGTATCTTTTGTAAGAAACAATAATTCACTAATATCTAGTCCTCTAAGGATGCAAGTGCTAACAACAAACCAATAATTCTATACAAGCATGCTAGGTTCATCCCACTGATACAACTATCAATCATGATATAGGAACATTTCTTAGTATGCCTAGTGGGTGATCAAAAGTAGGAGGTGACAACGATACCCACCTCGAGCGCTAAATCCCTGTCCAAAAGTGAAGTCCACGCTCGGTCCAAACAATCACCACAACACTGTTCACAATTACCCTAAAACATACAATTAAACTTACAATTACATTCAAGTATATGCTGTCCCAATACAACAGTCCAGATTTGTGCAATTTTCACTTACGAGTTCTGCCCGAAAAATTCCAAGAAAAATACTGTCACGATCCTCGCGATGAACCGGTCGAAACGAGTACCTGCACGTTCAAATCCGAGTTTCCTACGCTGAGATACAAATTCTGCAAGGGAACCACCCCAAAATATTATGTACAGGAATTCAGTAACAAGGAGCTCGGGAAAAAGGAGATTTTCACCTTCAGAAAATATTCAGAAAATTCCCAGAAAATTCGAGGGTGTTCCTTGTGCTGTGTAGATGAAAAACGCCTATTGGCACGCCTCGATCCGACGCCTGTGCCCGAAGATATAGCCAAAACACCCGAGTGCTGTCCAAAACTCCGCGAGGAAAAATGGGTCAAAAGGATGCTCGGGAAACTCCAAGATCAACACGAAAAAAGAGGAAGCTCAAAACATAGAAGTTGGAGCCTTACCTGTCGTGAGTCCAACAGCATGAGAATCGCCTGAATCGGAGGTCGGGGTAAGCCGGGGGAGTCTGCACACTGAAACGAGACGAAACGGGTCGCCGGTGTGGAAGCGTCACTGTGCGCCGAGTCGCAGAAAAAGCCGAAGTGGTGATCTCCAAAAATCCTCAAAGTCCTCCAATGAATAGTGCACTGTGTGAGGGAGAATTCTCCTTAAGCTCTCACTGTGAAATGAAGCCCAGAAAAGTGGTAAAAGGCCCCCAAAGTACCTATTTATAGGCCCAGCCCATCAGCCTTATCCAACCGGATTCGGGCGCTCAAATTCGGGCGCCCGAATCCGTTTGGCCGCACGAAAAATGGTCCGACCAGCGCCCGGATCTACCCGCGTCCGCCATGTGTCCCCGCACAGCGGACAGCCTGTGCAGGGCGGCTGGGAGCCTGCCGCGTGGCCACTGCTTGGTCAACATGGTAGGTACGGCCTGCCAATCTCGAGCGCGGCCGACAGCGCCGCTTGGCGTCTCTGCGCGCACGCACCCCGAGGCACCCCTCCGTGCACTCCGTGGACTGCACCTTCGTGAGCCAGCCAATGCCAGGCTGCCACGTGTCATGCACCCGGTCCACCGAGCTCGCGCGCATTGCCTGGACCGCGTCGCGTGCACCGGCCATTCCGGGCACGCCACGCGTCCCCGCCAGCGGTCCATGCACCCGCCGCGCCTCCCCGTGGACCGAGCTGCGTGAGCCGGCCAATGACAGGCCGCCACGTGGCTCAGGCCGGTCCACGGGTCTCCCCCCATGCACCAAATTTCCTTGAAAACTTCCGGAAGCCCGTTTTTGGTCATCCAGACTCCGAATTTAACAAGCAAATAGCCGTTTTCAAGCGTTTTTCCATGCTGAATCCAAATCCAACCTCTGTTTGGCCCAAAACATTTTTTAAAATTTGGCAAATGCAGTCAAAGGCCAAATCAGCTAAAGATATCACACAGGGTCCATCTGTGGCATCCCTTTGATGCACTATGGGCCAGACACACCAACACTAGGTGTTCTACATAGTGGATTCACCGGAAAGGTTGCATGGGAATCTGGATCACTACAGCAATGAACAAACTAAAGAGAGCGAAGAAAACTCAACGAAAGGTGAGTTTGTCCGCGTAAACGACTCCGAGACGGAATCTGAGAAGGAATCTGTGAACTGGGATGAACTAATGGACGACGACACATCGCCTGTTAAATCAAAAGGGAAATCTCCTGGTACACCAAAGGGAAAGACAGCACCTACTGCTGTGGAAAAAGGCAAAGCTCCAATGCCATCATCGTCTATCTCAATGAAAAGAAAGATAATAGCTCGACGGTTAGGACGAGCACGAGGGATTGAAATTGACGAACCAATGGCTCATGATTCACCACCCCGTGTGGAACACGTGTCTATTAATACAGACCGACTAAAGGCTTTTGAAAATCGAGAATGTATTGGAGAAAGACACGTTAATATTGGAGCTCTTCGAGACCATTCCCCGGCGTTTGGAAATCTGATTGAACAAGGCAATCTCTTTCAAGTTTGCAAATTTTCGGAAATGCTTGGATACTGTTTGCATCGGGTAAGAACCTTCTACACAAATGCACTGCACCTTCAAGAACATGAAGACGGTCCAATGGAGTTTTATACGAACGTCTAAGGGACAAGACTTAAAATAACTCCACAATTAATTGGTGAAGTCTTAGGGATGCAATCTAGCATGTCAGGGATCAATTACTTGAAAGGGAGGAGTTTAACAAACCTGATGTGGCAAACTGTTGTGAAGGGAATATGCATGGAGGAAACTCAGTCAACTGGCAATTCGATTAAGTCCAAAGAACTTCGACCTGAGTACCGGTTCCTCAACTTCATCACTTGTTACAATATTCTTCCGAACATGCAGACGAAAGTCCTACAATGGGATCGAATGCTTTTCTTATATCTATTACGACATTCGTCAGAGGCAGTGGGATTGAACATCAATATTCCATACATCATTTGGAATAGGATGACACGGTACGTTGAGCATCCTTATCCAACAGAAAGACTACCATTCCCATTAATCATAATGAGAATTTTAAGAAAATTCAAGGTTGATATCAGCTCTACAAGTTATCAACACTGCTTAGGTATGATTAATGATTCAACAGTTGTTAAGTCTTTTCATAAACTGCCTCATGCCACCCCAACTCCTCCGCGCGGGAAGAAACCATCCGTCGGTACTTCTGCATCACCTTCAAAGCAAGTACCCATGTCAGATGATGAAGCGTATGCCACGTCAATTTATAAGGAGCAGCAATGATTATCGTTTGAACAAGAACAAATCACTAAAGAACAGAAGCGCATCTCCAATGAGCTTGAATTAATCACTGCCGCCCAGATCACTCTGACAAAGAAATTCACTTCAATGAAAAAGTTGATGAAGAAGATGTTTTCAAAGATGGGATGTAGTAGCTCCGAGGACTCAGAGTCGGACAATTGATTCTTTTTAATCTTTTGTTTTGCAGGTTTTAGTCTTAGTTCTTACATTCTTTTTTGAACTTTTAACTCTCTTTACATTTTTGTAATTTTGGCTATGTTTAGTGACAAAAAGGGGGAGAGAGATTTGAACTGGTTAAAACTAACACTGTGATGTGAGAACTTTGAACTTTGGAGGTAAGTATACAACAACCTTGGTTTTGTATTGTGAATAATTTCATGTCTCGACTAATTATTTGACTAACTATTTGGGCATGTAATATTACTAACAAGTTGTTGTTGACTAACAAACTTATGACATTTTGATTTTAATGCTTAGAAGATATGTCTATCTCCGATTGTTATTTTAACACATATCTGATTTTATAAATGTCATGGTGAGTTTAAACTCTATCTCTCTATTTAGTTTTTGAATGCTAAAATTCTTGAGGTATGTAACGATTTTTTTTGTCAAGAATTATTTCTTTTGCAGAGAGTACAGATGTCTAAGTTTAGAGTCTGTTTTAGGAGTTTCTCTCGTGTATCCATTTTATTTGGATCTCAAATGTAAATTTTTGTTGTATGGTGATAGCAACAAAAATATCTTTTTGAATTTTCTTAAGTGGATTTATGTTTTGTCACGAAACCGCCAAAGGGGGAGATTGTTAAGGAATTTATTTTGGCGTATTTCGTGAAAGTGGTTAAGTCTTGAAGATTGAAGACGAAGAAGCTTGGATCATATATGTCACGCCCCGGGGTCGAAACTACGATCCGGGCTCGCTAACAGATCCGCCATCTGTACGGAAACTGCCGTACAGACGAAGCGTCTAACCTGCAAAAGATAGAACTACAGCTATACAGATATCAGAGCGGGTAATGAAAGCTGTAATGTAAAATCTCACTACTAAAAAGCTGAAAATAAACAAGTCTATCTCCCGAATACAAGATGATACAAATAGAAAACAACCTATACAACATCTACAAATCCACAGGGGAGATAGCTAAGACTGGAAATATCCATACATGAACAACTCCCACAGTCCGGGATGGTACATCTACCTCACTCTAAAGTAATAATGCTGGTAGGGAACTATCTCGCGACTCCCTGTCCACGGTCCGTCAAGCCAGCTCGGGCAGGAACGGAAGAAAGCCTCAGCAACCTGTCACCGACAGAGGGTGTGAGAACTACATCCTACAGTAGCTCTCAGTGGGTACCGTCTCCAAGAACCACGGTCTGCCCACTAAGTCTACTAGAGGCATAAGATAACAAAATGAAACTGAAATAATGAAAGGATAAGCTGGAAAATATCTACAGCTATCATGCCTCTATCTACTATGCTCAACGAGAAAGAACACAGATGATGGTATGCACCCACTCACTACTGACAACATGTCCCAAGTACTATGCCATCACTCACTCAAAGTCACCCAATCTCAATGACTGTCCCACTTTGGACCAGTCAAACAAGCCTGCGCTCACCTACTGCCACTACGCCCAAACAGGACTTGGTCTTACGTAGGGTGTCCCTCAAGGACTATCTCAAACTCAAGCGAACTCTAGTGTATCAACTAGTCGCCTCATCGCAGCCTCGTCAGGCTCGGTATCATCATCGCACCCGGGGCGTAGCTCGAGGGGAGCGACCCCAACGAACTCAAGTATCACAAGTATCTCATAACTGGCATGAAATGCCAGGCTCAGCAGGCTATAATCCACGATCAAACAGATCGGTATCTCGATGCTCAAAGCACAACTCAGTCGGAGAACTCTCCACGACTCAACCTCACAACACAACTCACTCAAGAAGGTACTACACAGCTGGGTCCGCCGTCACTCCATACGGCTCCCACAACGACACCCCACTCATAGACGAGCAGAGCCGACTGACGCGGCAAGGTCCGAGAATCCCGATAGACCGGTGCCTAGAACCCCAATCAAACAAGAACAGACTCTAGGCTCAGCCTATCGAAGTTCTCGATCCTTTACCGTTCAGGGATTCGGCCCCTCTCGGTTAAAGTGGGCAACTATCTCAACTCAAACTCATAACTCACGGCTGGAGATGCTCCACAGCTAGAACTGCACAGAGTCCGAAAACCCCGGGAGTCTACTACCTACGACCCCAATCAAACAAGAACCGGCTATAGGTGTCGCCTCCCGTTGTTTTCGGCCCAAGACGAAATCAGCCCTTAGAACCCAGATCCCCCGCCCTGGCGGATGAGGGAATTTAGTAAAAAGATGACCTTTATAAAGAAATATCATTTCTCCTCAACCCCCTTGGGGTGAGGGTAAAATTTACCCTTTTGAAAACTATCTTAAATTGAGAAAAACCAGCTTTTATGGATTTTAGTTCTTGAGAAAATCAGTTGAAAACGAGTTTGTTTCCCGAACTCCCAAGGGTGACACCTTCGCCCAATCAAACAAGAACAAGCTCCGGCGACCCTTAGGAATACGGAAGAAAAACACTGGTATACCAAAATCATGAGAGTTCAAAAGCATTCTGGGTTCAAGGTCCTGATAGCATACGTACTCCACGATCACAACGTGGTAGTAACGAGAAAACGACGTCACAACTAGAAACCCGGGACCACCGTTTACTCTAAACGGTTCCCAAACCACCAACACTGGCCTAACACAGCCACCAGACCCCACTCAGCCCCCAGGCCCGAGTGAAACACCCATCCCACAAAACTCTGACCGCTCGGCCCACTACCCGGGCGAGGAACTCTATGTCCAGAAGGAAATGCCATGTGTGGGGATGTCTAAAGCACAAAAGAACCTAGCCCAGATTAAGGTTCTCTATTGGTCTGGTTGAACACATGCAACATATGACGGGGGTGCTAGTCAAGTTCCAAGAAAACACTTAAACTAGCATGCAAATCCTATTATAATAGAATTAGAAGGAAGTCCGAAGACTTGGAGAGAAAAACCAACCCACCTCAGATCGCCCCCAATTGCTTGTCGACACTTGCAATTGGGCTCAGCGGGCTTACCTTGCCTCCACGAGGTCCGCACGCAACCCGAAGTACGATGCCGGAACCCGCACGCAAAACGGAGTCACAAGGTCGCGTCCCAGTCAGATGCTAAAACTACACTGCAAACTGCCAGGAAAGAAGAAATCGCAAAATCAGTCAAAACGGTCGAAAACCAAGCATCCGGCGACGAAAAACAGCCTCCATTAGCGAAAAACAGCGCGCGGCGCGAAAACAGCCCTTCATCGGCGAAAAAACAGCGCACGGCGCGAAAAACAGCCTTCATCGGCGAAAAACAGCCTCCGTCGGCGAAAAACAGACTCCGACGGCGAAAACAGCGGTCGACGGCGAAAAACAGCTCGCGGCGGCGAAAACAGCGGTCGACGGCGAAAAACAGCTCGCGGCGGCGAAAACAGCGGTCGACGGCGAAAAACAGCTCGCGGCGGCGAAAACAGCGGTCGACGGCGAAAAAACAGCGGTCGACGGCGAAAAACAGCGGTCGACGGCGAAAAACAGCTCGCGGCGGCGAAAACAGCGGTCGACGGCGAAAAACAGCGGTCGACGGCGAAAAACAGCTCGCGGCGGCGAAAATAGCGGTCGACGGCGAAAAACAGCGGTCGACGGCGAAAAACAGCTCGCGGCGGCAAAAACAGCGGTCGACGGCGAAAAACAGCGGTCGGCGGCGAAAAACAGCTCGCGGCGGCGAAAAACGGCCTCCGACGGCGAAAAAACGGCCTCCGTCGGCGAAAAACAGCATCCGACGGCGAAACCGGCCTCCGTCGGCGGAAAAAACGGGGCCGGCATGCAAACCGAGGCGTCGACGAAGTCCCGGGGCACGCCAAGCGATGAAGACGGCGGTCGCGCGGCCCAAGGAACCGGCCACGAAGAGCAGGGGCCCGCCGCGCGGCGCCGGAGCGCGCCGCGCGGCGCCCCAGCGGCGCTGCGCGCGGCGCCCAGCGGCGCCGCGCGCAGCGCCCAGCGGCGCGGCGCGCAGCGCGCGGCGGTGCTGCGCGCGCGGCCCGCTGCGCGCAGCGTCCAGCGCTGCGCGCAGCGGCACGCGCCCGCGCAGGCCTGCGCAGGCTCGCGCGCGCGCCTGCGCAGGCCCGCGCGCGGCCCGCTGCCCTCGCGCAGGCCCGCGCGCGCCCGCGCGCGGCCCGCGCGGCCCCTGCCGCGCGCGGCCATGCCGCGCGCGCCTGCGCGCGGCCTGGCAGCGCCGCGCGCAGCCTTTCGCTGCGCGCGGCGCCGCGCCCAGCGGCGCGGCGAAAATTTTCCGAAAAATTCCAAAAAATTCAAAAAAAATTAAAAAAAAATTTACAACTTAATTAGCTCCAAAAATCAATTAAAAAAAAATCTTTTTACTCCAAGATTTTTTTCCAAAAATCTATTTTTTGCATTTAAAATCCACAAAAAAATTCCCCAAGCTCCACATAGCAAAAACCAAAAATCCAAAGCTCTCTAACATAAAATCCAAGCTCAAAAACTCTACTAATAATTTCCAAACAAGATTAAAGACACCTCAATCTTACCTCAAAGTTGCTCGATGCACACCCATGAGCTCCAACGGCCATCAAGGGGAAAAACGAAACCCAAACGCCACTCCAAAACCATCTTGATCACCTTCCTCTCTTTCATCTTCTTTCTTTTACCCTCTTTCTTTCTCTATTTTCCTTTCTTTCTTTCTCTCTTTCTTTCCTTTTCTTTTTCCTTGCTTCGTGGGAGCTACAGAGGGAGGAAAAGGGTTGGTGAAGATGAAGGTGAGGTAACCCCAAGGTGAGGTTACCTCCCCAAAGGCTACAAACCAACATAATTAACCCACTAATTAAGCCCAACCTTAATTAAAACCCCTTCACAGCTTAATTAAGTCCAAAAGTTCCACGTACCTCACTCCATAAACCCTGCCACCCAGCCAAGAGCCCAACTCAAAAGTCAATCCATTAATTATATTAATAAAATATTCCAAATTGGCCCCATCCAACTCACTTTTTGCCTTCGGGCCTTCCGCCGCCGCCCGGAACCACCCGAACCCCGCTGTAATTTGAAAATACACGCGTCCACAACTTTTTCTCTTCAAAAAGCTCATCCGTTGAGTCGGGATGCTCAAATCAAAAACCGGCTCCGAAACTGTCGGTTCCGACTCACTTTTTACCTCCGGATCCTCCGCGTCAGTCCGGAACCTCCCGAACTGCGCTGTAATCTGATAATATACCTGTTCCCGGTGTTCCCGAATTTCCGGCGCTCCACTGTGAAGTCGGTAATTCCCAAATCTCATCCACAATCGACATACAAAGCCCGGAAAAATCCCGAATCGAGCTGGAGCTTCCGGGTTGATCCAAATCAACCCGGCATCAACTGTAAACTCAGATGCAACATGTCCGAGGCAATCTCACCACTCCAGGCCATCATATGTGGTCGGCTTGAAGTTGAAGATTGAAGTACTTTGGATCATATACCTCAATCTCAAGAAAGAAGAATTCAAAAGGATCAGGTATGTTTAACTAAATATTTTTGGTGATCCGAATACTTCTTATAGTGTAGAAACACTTGGATGAATTTTTAATTGCATAAAAATCAAAAACTGGACATGGGACATGTTCAGGATCCGGATCAGGGTACTATAGTCCGGACCCCGAACATAGGGTAGTTCATGCGCAAATCCAGTCCGGAACACATCTTTTTCAGTCCGGATCCCGAACGTGGATTTTGCAGAAACTGCATGAACATCCGGACCGTGGTTACTTCAGTCCGGATCCCGAACATGGTTTTCTGGAAAAGTCTGTTTAGTGACGACAGTCCGGATCACATTTATTCCAGTCCGGACCGTCGTCCTGAAAACTTCCAGAAAGGTTAGTTTTTGATTCTTATCTTCTTCCAATGGTTTCTAACCTATAAATAGACCCTAATTCATCTTTTAGGGCATCTGAAAAATTAGTTTTGTTTTCCGTAATGAACGAGAAATCAACCGAAAAACTTATAAATCCACATATAGAGAAGAAAGGAAATCAATAGAATTAATTCTATGTTTCTTCATCTATATTGATTAATTTGATTCTAGGTTTTCAAACTCAGATTTTGAGTAGAATCAAATTAATGAATACTTAGATGGTATTTCCGATCTATCTTTAATCTAAGTATTCGGCGGATCATCACCACCCAAAAACAACGATTTACCAAAATCGGCGCGTGGACTCGCGTGGCCTTGTGGATTCAAGGTGCAACCGCTCTCGTGGATTCGGAGCGAGGTACGTTCGTGGATTCGAAGCGTGCTACTGGGTGAAGACCGTGGATTCGGTTGGACGTCGTGGACTCGACGTTGGACGCCGTGGATTCGGCGTTGGACGCAGATCGTGGATTCGAGAAGCGTTGCGGAGCGAGCGGAGAAGATCTACTAGGAGCGTATGGTAAAAGGTTGAGTCGTCTGTGAGTACGTTATATCACCTTGTACGTGTTTAATTCTAGTGGATTTCGCCGTGTTATCGGTCCCGTGGTTTTTTACTCCGGTTTGGAGTTTTTCCACGTAAAAATCTTGCGTGTTATTTATTTTTCCGCATTGGGTTTTATTACGCAAAGATTTTTGAGTGTTTATTGTTTACACCTATTCACCCCCCTCTAGGTGTTTTTTTCCCTATTTAGATCCATATTAGATATAACCCAACACAGGCAACAGCGGTGCAAGCGTGCCCGGGTGATGCCACGTGTCCCGCACCCGGTCAAAGGGGTAGTTGGCGCCCGCCAATGGCCGGGCGCCACGTGTCCCGCCCGGTGTCCCGCCCGGGGAACCCACCGACCGGTCGCGCCGCCTGCCCCCCACGCGCGCACGCGCCCCGAGGCACCCGCGCACCATTCCGTGGACCGTGCCGAAAAAGCCAGCCAATCTCCTGCTGCCACGTGTCCCCGCGCTCGGTCTATGCACCAGCGCGGGGTTCCGTGGACCGCGCATCGCGCGCCGGCCACTTCTGGGGCGCCACGTGTCCCCGCGCCGGGTCCATGTGCCACCCAGCACTGCTCTGTGGACCGCGCACTGCGAACCGGCCAATAATAGGCCGCCACGTGGCACCCAGCCGGTCTACGGCCTTCCCCATGCACCAGAATCCACTGAAAACTTCCGGGAGTCCGTTTTTGGGTATCCGGACTTAGAATTTAACAAGCAAATAGCCGTTTTCAAGCGTTTTTCTGCGCTGAATCCAAATCCAACCTCTGTTTGGCCTAAAACCTTTTCTAAAATTCGGCAAAAGCAGCTGAAGGCCAAACCAGCTAATAATAACTCACAAGGTCCATCTATGGCATCCCTTTGATGCACTATGGGTCAGACACACCATCAATAGGTGTTTAACATAATGGATTCACAGGAAAAGCTACATGGGGTTCAGGGGCCTACATTCAGGGTTTAATGAGTGACATCAAACTTAGGAGTTTATCCTAGGATTGAACGAGTGGCATTGTCTTAGGAGATAACCTAAGGACATTGGATAGAGTGATCAACATAGAGTCAAGGAACTCTAGGATGAGCATGACATGGAACTTAGGTAAGGAAACCTAAGGTGAACTAGTGGGTTGAGAATAGACTATTTAACACAGAGTGAAGGAACTCTAGGTTAAACATGATATGAAACTTAGGTAAGGAAACCTAAGGTGAGCTAGTGGAGTTTAAACTCACAGACAATAAATTAGAGTCAAGGTAACTCTAAATGCAAAGTGGAACAGGTAAATAGAGTTAATGTAACTCCAGGTTCAACAGGGAAAAAGGAAAAGAGTATGTGGCCATAAAGTTTAAAGAATTAAACTGATAGCAAAGTGATTAACTTAGAGGCAAACTCTAAGGACAAGTATGTGTGATCACAAAGTTAAAAAACTAAATAATACAACCCTAGAGTGGGTCATAGGGTGTCTGGGCAAATGGACAAACACTTTAACTTCAATTTGAGTTAAATGAATGAAAGAGAAATGATAAGAGTCCAAGAGACTCTCTAGTTATCCTTATGGTGAGACCTAGGATAAGAGATAAATTAAAGCAAAAAACAAAGTTTAAAAGCAAGCTAAAAGTGGCTAAAGAGCTAAGAAAAATTGCCAAGTGGCAAGATTAAGTGTAAAAACAAATGAATAAGAGGTTCAAATCTAAATTGGTGTTAGAGACACCCAAGCTATCCTAGAGTAAAGAACTTAGGATAAAAGAGAAAAGTAAAAGAGGAAGCATTGAGGCATAAATGCTAACGGGAGGGTTGAGCATATGTCACTTCCGGTTAGATGAGTGCCAAGGTGCTTTAAACTCATTTGAAACCAAAGTGTAAAGAAAATGCTCAAAGAGCAAAGAAGCTAAAGGCTTAATTGAACAAAAGAAGATAATGCTTGAAGAAAGGTAAAAAGAAGCTAAAGGCTTAACTTTAACTAAAGCACCATAATGTAGAGAATAAAGAGAAAATAGAGTGGCCAAGGTGGCCGGATTAGTTTAACCCTGTATATAGCGGCATAGTGGCCGAGTTTAGGGATGGTAGCCTGGTATGACTGGACAGAGTAGTATTGGGATGATGATTATACACAGATAGTACAGTGATATATTATATTGCATAGCAGCATATTAATATTGAGGTTTATAGTTTCCTAGCATTCTATTATTATTGCTTCCATTGGACCAAGCGGTGTAGGACACTTTTTCTCGGTGGTTGAACCCACTGGGAACTTTAAGTAGTTCTCATACCCTCGGGTGACCATTTTTCCAGATTCAGATGCAGTCAGTGACGCATGCGACAGGGGCAAAGGCCCAGCAGCATAAAGACCCTATAGGGTCTAGTAGAGGTACCCTTTTTATATTTCTTGAGTGAACTTTGTATGGTGAGGAAAAGATGTAAAAGAATTGTAATATTATTCAATTGCAAGCTAAGAGATGGAAATGTAATAAGGTTATATTATTGTTCACTCTTGTATGCTTTCATTTTCGCTTAAACTATTTGTTTATTGAATGAAGGTTTTAAATTAGTAGTGATTTTTAGTACTCTGATATTGAGCTTCCGCATACACTTGATGTATTGTCTTGAATGTTACCGTTCATTTCGGGTAGTGAGAGGTCATACTCGATTGGCGGGTCTGTTGGCGTGCCCGAACTGTACAAATTGGCGGTCTCGGGGCGTGACAATATCTGTATAGTTGTAGATAACTATCTTTTGCAGATTAGACGCTTCGCCTATGCAGGATTTTTCGTATAGGTGGCGGATCTGTTGCCGAACCCGGGACGCGGTTCGATCTTGGGGAGTGACAAAAATCATCCAAAATCTAAACTCAAATCCTATCTTAACCAACTGAAGAAAAATCCAACGTAGCTCCTCTTTCTCAACATGCACTCCCTCACGACTCCCGCCTCTGTAGTCCAAAGTCTCTACAAGCTTGATGCGAGCTCCCAAGGTGTCGACGACTAAAGTACAAGCTCCTCTACAAATGCTACTGTAATGTACCAGATTTTGGTATATAAATAAATGTAAATAGAAATGGTATGAAATACTATTTTTATTGAGTTTAGAAAAGTAAAGGATGATCTGGAAATGAATTGGGCCCAAATCGGGATTAAAATAAGAGATCTAGAATTTTATATGAGGAAGTAGGCCCAGATTGTAAGCAGAAAATTCACAGTGTCAGAAAATTTTGAGAAAATTCTGGGAGCTCTGTAATTATGTATTATGGCCACAGTAAAAATTTCACGTTGATCGGATACCCGGATAGTGAGAACGGGCTCCGCCAGCGATTTTGAATACAGCAAGGCTTTTGGCGGCCCAAAAATGGTCCAAACTAAAAATTTAAAGTACCTTGAGATAAATCAAGTTAAACTGTGGCTACCTGTCAAATTTGAGCGAAAACGGGCGAGAAACGGGCTAAAACGGACGAAAACGGGCGAAACCGGGCTTGGGCCCAACTTTCGGGCGCCCGAAAGTTGGTTCCGGGCGCCCGGAAAGTACTGTAGCGCCGAGGTTTTTCGGGGCTGCAGCGAACCGGGCTGCACTATAGCGAACCCGGTTCACCGTAGCAGCCCGGTTTGGGCTCGGGCGAGCACCCGAAAGTTATTGTAGCGCGCCCGAATCCCGAGGCAGTGGCACGGATCCTGAGGCAGTTGGCACAGATCCCGAGGCAGTCGGCATGGATCCCGAGGCAGTTAGCGCAAATCCCGAGGCAGTTAGCGCGAATCCCGAGACACAGGCACGAATCCCGAGGCACGGCATGCGCGCGCGGCGCACTGGGGCGCGCGACTCGAGGCGCACGGGGTAGGTGGGGGATGCCACGTGGCATCTCTCCATTAGACGAACTGGCCGAGGGCACTGGCGCGTGGGCCCTGGCGCGATGTTAGCGGGGGAGGCCACGTGTCGACCTCCCGTTCGCGGGTAAGCGCGACGTGACGCACGACGCGACGCGACGCTGTGGCCGCGTTGACGCGCGGGCGCGAGTGCGATCCACGTGGCAGCCGCGGATTGGCTATCGCAGGTCCGTGGTCGCGGTGCACGGGTCCAGGGACACGTGTCGCTCCCTTATTGGCCGAACGTGGTTGACGTGGAGCCTTGCTGCGTGGACGCGTGGACCGCAGGGCGGAGTTACTGTAGCCGCCCGAAACCGCGATTCGGGCGCCCGAATCGTGCGCCCGAATCGGGTTTTTCGGCCTATAAAGGCCCGTTTGCTCCCATTTCTTCCTCTTTTCCCGTTTTGCTCCAAACCGTGCGTACCAGGGGAGGGAAGAGGCGATGCCGTGGGGGGCTTTGGGGTATCGCGAGCACGCCGATGACCCCGTGGAGCACGCGCAAGGTGTTCCAATGAGCCGAATGGTCGCGTGTACATGCGTTGGATGGCGCGATGGTGTCGAGGAAGGTCCCGTGTGTTGTTTTTGCGGTGTTTTGGCACAGTTTGAGTTCTCCTTTTTGGATTTGGATTTGACCCCATGCCATTGTGCGTGTTAGGGACCGAGTTTTACTGTGCCATCTTACTACACGAAATGCCGCCCGGCGTGTCGGGGTGCACCATTTTGCGTGCAAGCCTGAGGAAGACATGCATCGTTTTGCATGCGGACTCGACGAACATGCACCGTTTTGCGCGCGGACTCAAAGAACGTGCACCGTTTGGCGTGCAACCTTTGAAAAGAACGTGCACTATTTTGCGTGCAAATTCGAGGTACGTGCACCGTTTTGCGCGTAGTCTCTAATGTTATGCACCGTTTTTCGTACAGGGTTAGAAAAGTGTGCACCGTTTTGCGTGCAACCTTAAAAAAAAGTGTGCACCATTTTACGTGCAAATTTGAGGTACGTGCATCGTTTTACGTGGAGGTTGAGTTGTCGTGCACCGTTTTGCGTGTAGTCTCTAACGATGTGCACCGTTTTGCGTGCAGGTTCAGTGGACGCGCACCGTTTTGCGTGCAACCTTAAAGAAATGCATGCACCCTCTTGCGGGCAAACCCGAGGTACGTGCACCATTTTGCGTGCAGGTTGAGTTGACGTGCACCGTTTTGCGTGCGGTCTCTGATATTGTGCACCGTTTTGCGTGCAGGGTTAGAGGAATGTGCATCGTTTTGTGTGCGATTTTGGTGGACGTGCACCGCTTTGTGTGCAAGCTCGAGAAAACAGGAACAATCACGCGGAGACCAATTGCAAGTGTCTACAAGCAATTGGGTACACCACAAGGTGGGGGATTCTGCCGAAATTGGGTGACCTCACCCCTTGCTCCTTTGCTTTTGAATCTAGAAGCATGATAGTAGCCTGTTAGAGGCGTTAGGGAATCATGATAGTAATTCCATGCGTAGAGGATAGATATTATTTTTGTTGATTAAAATTCAAAATCTAAATTTATCTTTATTTTATTTTATTTTATTTTTTTTATTTCAATATGTTTTTATTTTATTTTTTAATACGCAACATTCAAGCGTAGCGCGCGGGCGCTACGCGCGGACGTTACGCGCCACGCGCCCTTTAGACCCGCTCTCAAATTAATTAGTTAGAAGGCAACGTTCTAATTAATTAGTTAGATGGCAACGTTCTAATTTGCCAAGTGTCCTCGTGGGCATGCAACGTATATATATACATATATATATAGGTGCAGGGAGCGGGGCTGGGTTAGTGGGTGTGTGTATTCTTTTCTATTTTCAAAGAAAT
Organism: Tillandsia fasciculata; assembly: GCA_029168755.2. NCBI lineage: Eukaryota > Viridiplantae > Streptophyta > Magnoliopsida > Poales > Bromeliaceae > Tillandsia > Tillandsia fasciculata. The sequence goes on from CM054933.1 coordinate 6,549,689, forward strand.
TTTTATAGTTATTTTTTTATTTTGGGTGTTGAAGAAATTCCGTCAACCTTTTTCGCGTTCGTGTCCGTAGGAGGAGGAATTCCGGTCGTATTTTGGGGCGGTGTTTTCGATTAACTCCGCACGAAGAAGGAAAATACGCCTTAGGACAGTGCCTCGCGCGCTTCCGGATCTCTCGTTTTTAAACTCTTCGTCGTATATTTGTATTTGGCGATTATCTGTAAGTCTATTTTATTTTGTTATCACAAATATTTAGTTAGATTTTAATAACAATCAAAATTTTGTTGTGGATAAATCCCAACAATTTAAGGCGTATTTTCATTTGATTGTGATTAAAATCTGACAGTGCTAATCCGTTAAAAAATATATATTGCATATTATATATAATTGTTTTGTCAACTTGTTTGTGTGATTGACATTCAAATTTAAACATATTGGGATTATCATTTTAAAATTTTAATTGCATATAGATTATTGTGATTAATTTGTTCTCTTTAAAATTATTATATACATATATTTTACTGTTTTCATTTTTTTTTTTTGCTACAGTAAAATTTAAATATATATATATATATATATATATATATATAATATATATATATATATATATATATATATATATATATATATATATATATATATATATATATATATATATAGCTACAGTAATATATATAAAAGTATATTTTCTGTTTTAGCTTCGGAAAAAAAAAATAGTAAAATATTTTTTTTAATTAATTGAAATTTTATTTACTGTTTCGAGAAAAAAAAATAGCTACAGTAAGTATATAAAAATTTGTTTACTGAGAAGAAAAAAAAAATTTATTGTTATTAGCTTGAAAGAAAAAAAAAGCATATTTATATATAATTACAATAATTTTTTTTTAATTATCTTAAGTGGTATTTGAACTTGCAACCTTAGTCTGGTGGTAAAGACACATAACCTATAAGCACAAAGCCTACTTTATATTTTTTTAGTTTAATTTTATTTTATTTACTGCAGTTTACATATTTTGTTTAATTGCATTTAAATCCGAAAATATTTAAATCAAATTTAAATTTTTTTAATTGTTTGGGTCATCTGTTTGCTATTGAACAAACTGAGATAAAAGATTAATATTAACAACTTGAATACTTAAAATATTTTGGATGACTAGGGTAGAAACCTTAAACAACATGTTTTTTATCTAAAAGGATTTTTTGAACCTTTTTTGCAGCTCATTTTTATCATTTTGAATTTTCTTATTCCATCAATTAGATTGTCCAAAATGGCTTATGATGATTCTTCTAGCCTTAAGCCAGAAAAATTTAGAGGGGTAGGATTTTTGAGGTGGCAAGAACAGTTAGAGGCTTGGTTAATTACCTTAGGCCTCATAACTGCAATTGGCAAAGCACCTCCTTTTCCTACTTCTAAAGGTTCTTCTACTCCTTCTGCTGATTCTTCTAAATCTACCACTACCTCAGTTACTGAACCTGTATCTGACAGATCCCCCGAGGAAATTGAATTTCACTGTAGATTTAGAATACTAAGTTGCCTTTCATATGAACTTTATGAAACATATAGGAAATACCTAACTGCCAAAGATTTATGGTGTGCTCTAGAAGATGCTTACATTAGAGATAATGAAGGCGCTGCTAGATTCACCATTACTGATTTCAACAATTTTAGAATGGTAGAGAATATTCCTATAAACGATCAAATTCACCAATTTCAGAATTTTGTCCAAGAAATTAACAGAAATGGTTCAACTTTAGATGATACCTATCAAGCTACTTGCCTATTGGACAAATTACCCCCTTCCTGGTCAAGATTTGCCCATGAACTTAGAAGAACTCAGGGAACTCTTCAACTTAGATCTATAATTCAAGCTATTAGAATAGAAGACCAATATCGACTTAGAGAGGTTAAACCAACCGACAACAGATCAAACTTAAACTTGGCCGAGATTTCGAATCAAAGCCATGAGTCCAAACACAAGGGTAAAAATTTTAAACCTAAGGGTAAAGGCTTTAAGGGTAAGAACCCAAACCGAAACCAAAATCGTACCCATAAACCCAACACCAACCAATCTAGTGGGATTAAGAAGAAAGATGGATTTTGCTATGTTTGTGGCCGGGACACTCATTTTGCTTCAAAATATTTTTATCGGAAGAAAGAGAAGGTTGTCTACAAGAAGGGCCAAAATAATCAGAACAATTATCCTAAACCTCAAGTCAACATGGTTGAGGGTGAACCTTCGAACTTCACTTTTAGGTCAGTCTCCTTTATACCTAATGTTAACCTCACCTATCTTGATTCAGGAGCCAATGTCCATGTTTGTACTAATAGGTCCCTATTCTCCTCCTATCAGGACTCAGGTAGAGGATGTGTGACTGTTGGAGACGGAAAAGCTGTCAATGTGCTGGGGATCGGAACAGTCAAACTGAAGTTAACTTCTGGAAAGACTTTGATCCTTCACAATGTACAGCATGTTCCCGAGATCCGACAGAACCTGATTAGTGGATCTTTATTAGTACAATTAGGATATAAGATTGTACTTGAATCTAATAAAGTTGTAATTTCTAAGGGGGAAATGTTCATTGGAAAAGGTTTTGTATCTGAGGGTTTATTCAAATTGAATGTAATTTCTTTTGGTTTTTCTCATTCAGTGTCTACTTCTTCTTCTACTGTGTTAAATACTGAATCTTGTGATGTATGGCATGGCAGACTAGGGCATGTGAACCTTAAATCTATTCTGAAATTGACCAATCTTAATCTCTTACCAAAATTCAAGATTGATTCCAAATCTAAATGTGAGATTTGTACCCAAGCTAAGCAGCCTAGGAAACCTTTTAAATCTGTTCCTTATAGGGATACCCAGATTCTTGAACTGATTCATAGTGATGTCTGTGATTCTAATAGAGTACCTACCCGTGGAGGCAGTCGCTACTTTGTAACTTTTATAGACGACTACTCCAAGTATTGTTACACCTATCTCTTGAAGACCAAAGATGAAGTCCTCTATAAGTTTAAAGCCTTTAAAGCTGAGGCTGAAAACCAATTGGATAAAAGAATTAAAATTCTAAGGTCTGATAGAGGAGGCGAGTATACTTCAAATGAATTAAACCTATTCTGCGAGGAACATGGAATAATTCATGAAGTAACTGCTCCTTACTCACCTCAATCTAATGGTGTAGCTGAAAGAAAGAACCGAACCCTATTGGACATGGTTAATGCCATGATTTTAAGTTCTGGTGTACCTCAGAACTTGTGGGGGGAGGCTCTTTTATCAGCTTGTTACATCCTCAATAGGATTCCCTCTAAGGATAGAACCCAGACACCTTATGAATTTTGGAAAGGAAGAGCACCTAGGTTGAGTTACTTCCGAGTGTGGGGGTGCTTGGCTAAGGTATCTATTCCTGAACCCAAAAGAAAGAAGATTGGACCTAAAACTATAGATGCTATCTTTATTGGATATTCCTTAGATAGTAATACCTATAGATTTCTTGTGATCAATTCTGAGATTTCTGAAATTTCCAATGATACTTTGATTGAATCTAGAGATGCAACTTTCTTTGAAAATATTTTTCCTTTCAAAACCCGCATCTCTAGATCTGCCCCTGATTATCAGTCTACTTTTGATCATGCATCTATACCTACATCTGATTTGCATTATAGTTTAGATCCTGTAGAACCTGATCCTATTCCTGAATTAAGGAGAAGTAAGAGAACTCGCTTTGAGAAGAACTTTGGTGAAGACTTCTTTACTTTCTTAATTGAAAGTACACCTTCGTCTTATAAGGAAGCAATGAGTTCTCCTGAAGCTTCTCTTTGGAAGGAGGCTATAAAAAGTGAGATAGAATCAATTATCAGTAATAACACTTGGATTCTCACTGATTTACCCCCTGGTTGTAAACCCCTAGGATGTAAGTGGATCTTTAGAAAGAAACTTAGGACTGACGGATCGGTAGAGAAGTATAAGGCGCGACTTGTTGCTCAAGGTTTTCGACAAAAAGCTGATGTCGACTACTTTGACACTTATGCGCCTGTTGCTCGCATTGCTACTATCCGAATTCTTCTTGCATTAGCATCCATTCATAAACTTTTGATTCATCAAATGGATGTCAAGACCGCTTTTCTTCATGGAGATCTTGAAGAAAAAATCTATATGACTCAACCTGAAGGTTTTTCTGTGCCTGGTCAAGAGGATAAGGTGTGTAAATTAGTTCGCTCTCTATACGGACTAAAACAAGCACCTAAACAGTGGCATGAGAAATTTGACAGTGTTATAGCTTCATATGGATTTCTGACCAACGATTATGACAACTGTCTCTATTTCAAAAGATTTGATGATCGTTGTGTCCTTCTTTGCCTCTATGTTGATGACATCCTGATTCTTGCTCCTGATCTTGATCTGATTAACCAAGTTAAATCCTTTTTATCAGACCATTTTGATATGAAGGATCTTGGTGAAGCTGATGTGATTTTAGGAATGAAAATTCTTAAATCATCTGATTCTATTATCCTGACTCAATCTCATTACACCCAAATGGTACTTGATAAATTTGGGTATTCTGATTGTTCTCCTGTTTCTACTTCTTTTGATCCTAGTGTTCAACTTGTAAAAAACACTGGTAATCCAGTAAATCAGGAGAAATTTGCCCAGATCATTGGTTCTCTGATGTACCTAACCAATAGAACTAGACCTGACATTGCCTATGCCATATCAAGATTGAGTAGATATACTAGTAGTCCTAGTATGATTCATTGGATTGCTCTGGAAAGAGTATTTCGTTATCTTAAAGGTATTCTTTCTTTTGCTCTTAAATTTGTTGGCTATCCTGCTGTAATTGAGGGATACAGTGATGCCAATTGGATTTCTGATTCTTTGGATATTAAATCTACTTCTGGCTATGTTTTTATTCTTGGTGGCAGTGCAGTTTCTTGGCAATCCACCAAACAGACTATAATAGCCAGAAGCACTATGGAGGCTGAGTTGGTTGCCCTTGACACTACTTGTCTTGAAGCCGAGTGGCTCAAGAACCTTTTGTCATCAATTCCATTAATTTCTACCCCTATTCCACCTATTTCTATTCGGTGTGATTCTCGAGCTGCAATTGACTTTTGTAAAAAGAAATTGGTAAATTCAAAAGCAAGTAGACATATTAAATTGAGACAAAAGTCTGTTAGATAGCTAACTTCTCATGATGTTGTTTCTTTAAGTTTTATCAGATCTGAACAGAATCTTGCAGACTGCTTGACGAAAGGCCTGAATAGGACTAAGGTCCTAGAGTCATCGAGGGGGATGGGACTTTGCCCATAAAGGGCCTTCCTGCAGTGGGAACCCAACCTTTGTGATAGGAGATCCCTTGAAGAAGGTTCAATGTGGTAAAAACAAGCTGTCAGGTTGGCCAAAGATCACTTTCTACAGTTTATTCAGAGGAACTTTAGTTCCAAGTCCATCCCTATGGTGAGTTGTGCTCTGTGTAGTGGTTGAGGTTGAGCTTATAGCTCGAGCAATAATTTTTGCGAGATGTGACTCTACACACATCCCTGGAGGAGACCACCTATATAAGAATATTCGTATAAGGCCGCGACTATGAGATGTGGGCTGTCCATAGAAATTCTTATGAAAAATCAAGATACTGTGCATGGCCATTAATGCACAGACCCGCGACGGAGATTTCTGTACTGTGTGTGTGGTAGTTGAAATCAGGGTCAAAGGAACGTAGTTCAAGACCTGGTTCACTCCGATTCCTTCTGATGAAAACTATCTACACTAAGTGAGGTCAAGTCTCTTAAAGACACCTTACCTATTACATAGTATAAACACCCAATCATTTATTAATTAATTTGTTTGTTTTATTTTGTGATTTTGAATTTTGTGGGGGATTGTTGATTAAAATTCAAAATCTAAATTTATCTTTATTTTATTTTATTTTTTATTTTTATTTCAATATGTTTTTATTTTATTTTTTAATACGCAACATTCAAGCGTAGCGCACGGGCGCTACGCGCGGACGTTACGCGCCGCGCGCCCTTTAGACCCGCTCTCAAATTAATTAGTTAGAAGGCAACGTTCTAATTAATTAGTTAGATGGCAACGTTCTAATTTGCCAAGTGTCCTCGTGGGCATGCAACGTATATATATACATATATATATAGGTGCAGGGAGCGGGGCTGGGTTAGTGGGTGTGTGTATTCTTTTCTATTTTCAAAGAAAAATTTGATACTTCCTGAAGAAATTTTTATAGTTATTTTTTTAATTTGGGTGTTGAAGAAATTCCGTCAACCTTTTCCGCGTTCGTGTCCGTAGGAGGAGGAATTCCGGTCGTATCTTGGGGCGGTGTTTTCGATTAACTCCGCACGAAGGAGGAAAATACGCCTTAGGACAGTGCCTCGCGCGCTTCCGGATCTCTCGTTTTCAAACTCTTCGTCGTATATTTGGATTTGGCGATTATCTGTAAGTCTATTTTATTTTGTTATCACAAATATTTAGTTAGATTTTAATAACAATCAAAATTTTGTTGTGGATAAATCCCAACAATTTTATGATGGGTATGAAACTAATTGCATGCGTAAAAGTAAACAATCATTTATTATTGTGATCATGTTAGGGTGTAACCCTAGGAACCATGAGAAAGCATAAGGGAATAGAAATGCATGATGGCAGTGAGACCTAGGAGAAAAGCTAGATTTAGGTTTAACGAGTGGCATGACGACCTAGGAGTTAAACCTAGATGGACGAGTGACATTATCTTAGAGAATAACCTAATGTTGAGAATAGAGTATTTAACAGAGAGTCAGGAAACTCTAGGTTAAACAGGATATGGAGCTTATGTAAAGGAACCTAAGGTGTACTAGTGGAGTTAAACTCTAGTGATGAAATAGAGTTAGTGCAACTCTAAGTTAAACATGGAACAGGAAAATAGAGTTAGTATAACTCTAGGATTCAGTGAGGAATTAGGAAAATGGGACGTACTCCCAAGATTAAAGAATCAAATAAATACAACCCTAGAAAGTCATAGGACGTTTGGGCAATGGACAAATTTTTTTAACTTCAATCTGAGTTAAATAAAGGAAAGGAAAAATGAGAAATAGAGTTAATAAACTCTAAGTCAGATAAAATTGAAAGTGACTAGTGTCCTTGTGACATAGTGTAACTTTAAGTGAAATTGAGACATAGGATGGTGAATTGAGAACAAGTAAAGTAAAGTTTAAAAAGAGGCTAAGGAGCTAAAGAAATTGCCAAGTGGCAAGACTAAGTGTAAATGTAAATGAACAAGAAGTTCAAATCTAAATTGGTGTTAGAGACACCCAAACTATCCTAGAGTAAAGAACTTAGGATAAAAGAGAAAAGCTTAAGAGAAAGCTAAAAGCGGCTTAATAAGCAAGTTAAGTAAAATGCTTAAAAGAAAGAGAACAGAAAGAGAATATAAATGGCGCCTTCGAATTTGAGACTCGTCAAGTGGAGTAGGACTCCCTGGGCAGTGGCCCGTCAGACGAGGTACTTTCGAAAGGCTAAAAGAGTAAAGTAAAAGAGAAGCATTGAGGCAAAAAGGCTAACGGGAGGATTGAGCATATGTCACTCCCGGGTAGATTAGTGCTAGGGTGCTTTAAACTCATCTGAAACCAAAGTGTAAAGAAAATGCTTAATGAGCAAAGAAGCTAAAATGCTTGATTGAACAAAAGAAGGTAATGCTTAAAGAAAGGTAAAAAGGAAAAAAATAAGTATATTGGGCCGAGCACTACGGGAGGCGGTGCTACAACCTGTTCTTGTTTGATTGGGGTTGTAGCTATAAAAGAAAAGTCTAAATGGCTAATGGGAGGGTTGAGCATATGTCACTCCCAAGTGAATTAAAGAATTAAACCAAGTTGCCAATATTGGGAGGGTTGAGCATATTTCACTCCCGGGGGAAGTGTGTGAGCAAGACTCAGCTTCCAAAGAAAAGGCAAGATAAAGAGCTAAGGCAAAGAAAAGAAAGAAAAGATAAAGATAAAACGGGCGTACCTTCGGGGTGAAACGTAATCCTTGTTGGAGCTATGGGCAGTGTCCCTCTCCCGGGCAGTGACCCGTCTGGCACGTTTCTCCGTAGGACGGGGTAACACTTGCGGGTGTTATCGGCAACCTTAGAAATCTTATCTTGTGGTAGCATGACTACCGGGCTGGGGCCCGTTGGATAAGAATTTCTGAGGGTTAACTTGAACTAAAGCACCAGAATGTAAAGAATAAAGAGAAAATAGAGTGGCCAAGGTGGCCGGGTTAGTTTAACCCTGTATACAGCGGCATAGTGGCCGAGTTGGTGCATAGTAGCCTGGTATGGCTGGACAGACAGAGTAGTGTTGGATGATGAGTATACACAGATAGTGTAGTGACCCATTATATGCATATCAGCATTTTAATATTGAGGATTATAGTTTCCCAGCACTCTATTTTTATTGCTTCCATTGGACCAAATGGTGTAGGACAGTTATTCTTGGTGGTTGAACCCACTGGGAACTTTAAGTAGTTCTCACACTCTCGGATGACCATTTTTTTAGGTTCAGATGCAGTCAGCGAGGCATGCGACAGGGGCAAGGGCCCAGCAGCATAGAGACCTAGAGGGTCTAGCAGAGGTACCCTTTTTATATTTCTCGAGTGAACTATGTTTGGTGAGAAAATAATGTAAAAGAATTGTAATAATTTTATTTGCAAGTTGAGAGATGGAAATGTAATAAATTTAATTTATGGTTCACTATTGTATGCTTTCATTTCCGCTTTAACTATTTGTTAATGAATGAAAGTTTTAAATTAGTAGTGATTTTTAGTACTCTGATATTGAGCTTCCGCATACACTTGATGTATTATCATGGATGTTACCGTTCCTTTCGGGTAGTGAGAGGTCATACTCGATTGGCGGGTCTGTTGGCGTACCCGAACTGTACAAATTGGCGGTCTCGGGGCGTGACACAAATTATACTAAATTTTAATACTTAATTTTTTAAAATAATTTTTTTTTATAAATATCTAAAATATTATTATTTTAATAGTAAAGATAACTATACTCTATATTTTTTTAAAAAAATATATATTAAAACTCCAAAGCTAATGAACAAAAAAAAAAATTACTTATATATAATTTTTTATTAATAATTTTTTAAAATTAATATATTTTGTATAATATATTTTTGGCCTCCCTAAAATTAAAATTCTGATTTCGTCCCTAAATCCACTTGAGTAATTGTGAGGCTGAGGAGAGGAGATATCACTTCCATCATTTCTCAGTAGCTGATGTTTAGTGGGAAGTGATGATCCAACATACCTTGTTGTAAGAAAAAAAAAAAAAAGAAAAAAGAAAAAAAAAAAAAAAAAAAGAGCAATGTTATTTCTGCACCCAAGATATAGATTTTATATTTTATTCATTCAACGATGAGAATTTTTTTATCTATTACTTTAAAATGATAGATAAAATTTATTTCATTCTAAAATAAATGAGATGTAAAATGTATATCCTTTTTGAAATATACACATAGCATTTTTTTTCAAAGAAAACTCATGAAAAGATGGTAACTATTGAGAACGTAGTGCTCTCAGCATTATGAGTACAAGCGCCACACGTTACCATACATACAGAAATCTTAATAGAAAAATATTTTTTGTGTACTTCTAAAATAATATATATTTTATATTTTATTCATCTAAAAATAAAATAAATTTTATTAATCATATCTAAATGATTAAACGTCGCACCACCCTTGAATAACATTCTTGATCTTAATAAGTGGATGGGTATTATTAAGGGAATGTATAAGTATACACCCCTTTAGGAGTGTATATCTTACACCCCATTTTATTCTGAAGTGAGATGTAGACGAGTGAAATACACCCTGCCCCAAAATAAGGTGGGATATAGGATGTACACTCCTAAGGGGTATACACCTAGCAAAGCCCACTATTAATCAAGAGAATATTGATTAGATTTGAACATGTGGGGTTGCAGAAATTATTGCTTGTGCCGTTTTATTCTATTTAATGCATGGACTGCGGGCGTGGTGCACGAGAAAGTGAAACATTGAATTTTGGACGGCCATGGATCGTTCCACTGATTCTCCCTGCCCTTCTGTATTTGTTGATGAGCATATATAACAAAAACATTAATGAGTTCTGACCTTTCCATTTTCATTTTCAAATCAGACAATGTGGGGACGGAAATAAAAATGATTGCTCAATGATATGACAAAAAGGCCCAGGCGGAGAAGAAGACAAGTGAGAATGCACCACAAATTAACGCCATTAAAAAACGATAACGAATGGAATGGAGTGTAGGGATAGCAACGGGGGGTATATATAAGTGTACACCCAATTTTAGGTGTACATCTTACACCCCACCCATCCTAGGGTGGGGTGAATTCCACCCATCACTTCGAAGTGATGGGTGGAGAAAACTCCACCCTTGGATGGGTGGGGTGTAAGATATACACCCAAAATTGGATGTATGGGTAGCAAAGAACTAGCAACGGAGTCTTCGTCCCCACGGGAATGGGAGCAGGGATTTCCATTCTAGCCGCTCAGCAATTTTATTTTATTATTATTTTTTTTAAAAAAGAAAATACTAAATTAAAATTTTTATTTAATTTTATTTAAATTGGTTTGAATTTTATTTAGTATCAAGTTAAATTTTTATTTACTGTCAAATTATTAAATATGCGTCACATAGTAAATTACTAAAAAAAATACAGATATTGTATAAAAATATAAAAAATTAATATGTTTAAAATATTTAATTAAATTATAAATAAATAACAACTATAAAATATCATATCTTTTATGGGGATGGAGGATTTCACAAGTTGCAGAATAATATATCTTGTTTCTATCATGTTCCTGGCAGGGAAAAAAAAATTCCCGTGAACCCGACCCAAACTATTCGGTTCGGATCCTCAACAAAGATCTAAATTCGTAAGAAAATTGATATTTCTAGAATGAAGAATTGTGCAAGAAAAATCTAAAGGTTTTGCTGTTATTTTATGTGAAAATAATAATAATTGATTAATTATTTTTATTATATATAAGTAGGAAAAATTAATTTTTTAAGCATAATTTAAACATGAACCGTTTTGAAATAGGCCTTTTTAACTTCTAATTTTAATTTAAATTATTTTAGCTAATAAATTTAATATTTATTTTAGATTTTAGGTATAAATTATTAAAAAAAATTATTTGCTTGAAAATAATTAAAATCAGTACAATTTAAAAATAAATTTTTACATTAAAAAGTTTTTTAATATAATTACTAAAATTATTTCCCAATTTGCATAAAATTTTTTTTTTTATTTTGAGATTTTGTAAATATGGGTCATCTTTTTCGTTTTTATAAATTTGATCTGAATTTTATGATTTCGCACAAAAATGCCCTATTCCATCTTCTCCATTCCAATCCTTTCATATATTTAAAAAAATACGGTACGATCCGTCGTCAACAACATTAAATACATGTTCCTCCAAATCACATCAATTGTTTGATTGGAATGCGAATCAAATCTTGTCAACTTTGCTGTTTGCTGATTCAAATAAGTACATTTCTTTCACAGACAATGCTAGGTGTACACCCCAAAAGGGATGTACATCCTACACCCCATCCCATTCTGGAGTAGGTATACCCCCACTCGTCATTCGATGTGATGAGTGGAATTCACCCCAACCCAGAATGGGGTGGGGTGTAAGATATACACCCTAAAAGGGGTGTATATTTATATATACTCTTCTTTCACTATGTAGTACAGTACGCAAACATAATAATGCAAGTGTGCAAACATCCATCCAAAATTTATAATACGGATATAAATAATGCAATGCTCCTCATGGTGTTGCTTTTTTTCTTTGAAAATGGCCTACAGTAGTTGAAAGAGACTTGTAATGAGGATCTCAGTCACGTGATTTTGGAGGTTACAAAAACCGCGACCTGTTCTTTCAGGCAGTTTTCTCGTAAATTAGAGAAAAATACTCATTAATCTAAGTTAATTTTCAGAGTAAAATGTAAAATAATGTTTAAAGTCGTTATAGAAGTAAATAATTTCGTTTTAAAGATTAATACACGACTCAAAATTTTTAAAAATAGATAAATTTATGCATTTTTACAGGAAAAATGCCATTTGTACGTTAAAAAAGATATATATAGTAGAATTTTCATTAGATTAATTCGGAAGTTCTTTAAATTTGTACTTTAAAAAGAAAATTAAGAAGACAAAAATCCAAATTAAGTCGATGAATAAGAAGTATAATATGCACTCTCCATTTAGAATGTATTAGTACAAGTATTTTTTTAGGTGTTACCTTAGATAGTATTGCTTGTGCAAAAAAAAATGCTATATGTAAATTAACCACTAGTAGAAATATACATCTTACACCACGAGAGTTAAAAACTGATACATTTTTTAAAATTTTAGTAGAAAAACACCTTAACAGCACAAGAAAAATCATATAGGCCACAAGGACTCTCTAGATGTTGATTTTGTACTTGCCCTTTAATTTGATGTATAGACACTACTGATCTAGCTACATGCAAAAAGGCCACCGATATTTGTTGTCCTTTCATGGTCTCGTATATTCTTTTTTACTTTGTGGTTCGCAGTTTAATTGCTACTTTTACAACATGTTTTGGTCGCAAGCCTGTTTTGATTAAAGTTTGGCTGCAGGCACGGATTGAGCTCATCTCTCTGTTATTTACAAAAGTTAAAAACAACTTTTTCAAGGACATTTTGGAAAGTATACCATTTTTCATAGAGGAATATTACTTGTACAATTTATTTGGGGTGTACGATGCACATTCCATCCATCTAAGAGTGGGGGTTTCTCTACTCATCACTTCGAAGTGACGAGTAAAATTCACTCAATTCTAAAGTATATGGGATGTAAGATGTACATCTTTTTTGAGATGTATCATTAGCATTTTTCTTTTTAATATATAGTAAATTTTTTTTTTTTTTTACAGCCTTCGAATTACCTTTTAGGCCCCCCTATCGAAACCATACAGAAGTAGTGTATTAGTTAAAAACTGAATATGTTGATTCATATTGTAAATTTTTTTCAGAAATGGTTGTTTGAATATCTTTAGGCAAAACAAAAATACAAGAAAATAATGTCATTCTTATGTAATCTTAACTTAAAAATAAATAAAATAAAAACGTAAGTACCAATCTCAAAATTGGTAATTTTAATGATTATTGTGATACATTTGTAAGTTTAATAGGTTAAAACAATTTAAATTCAGTAAAATTTTGATTTTGATTTTTTTTTTTTTTTTTTTTTTTTTTTTTTTTACAATAGGATACATACCTCCAATTTAAAATTTCACTTTTTTTTTATTATTTTTTAAATAATTTTTGTGTTTAGTCATTTATTTGGAGATTATTCTTCTTTTATAGGTAAATAATATCGAAAACCCTAAAAATTTATTTTCAAATACTTTCAAAATATAGTGTAAAATTATGTCTAATCAAATCGGTTGTCGATTTGGATATATATATCATTATTATTGAAAATCACTTAGCAGCACCGATTGCTCCTTACTACTCATATTATATGTTCAATCCTAATTTATATATAAATAATGTTTATTATCTATTTTTTTAGTCCTCGGATGCTTTGAATTCAGTAGAGATAGGTAGAGGAATTGTATTTAATCAAAGAGTTACAAACTAGATGGTAAAACACTATTCATTTGCTATTGCTACTATCCAAACACTTTATACACATAATTTTTTAACATGAAATATTATTATTTTGAGCAATTCGATCGGCCAATGTAAATAAAATTAAGAATATTAAATTAAATTTCAGAGTTTTCAAGCTAAGTGTTATTTGAAGATTGTGGATTTGGATGTGTCGTGAGAATGAGATGGTCTTCTATGTAGCACTTATATCATATTATTTAAATTTGACAGCGAATTATTATTTTTTTTTTTTTAAATATATAATAATTTTTAAAAAATTATATTGTGATGAATGAATTTTATAGACATATTTTAATTGGCTGAGAATATATTGATATAATGTCATGCGATATTTCAAGCTTTTTTCGACTGGAGAAACCATCTTATCGCACTCACGACGCGTACATAAGCCAATATATGGACTGTCGTCGCTTCACTGTACAAATATTCTCTGCCGTAACTTGGCTCGAAGGATGCTATTATTTCGCTCCTCTCCTCTCTCTCTCTTTTCTCTCTCTCTCACTCACTCATATAAGCCAATATATGGACTGTCGCCTTGCCGTACAAATGATTCTCTCTCTCTCTCTCTCTCTCTCTCTCTCTCTCTCCATTTTATCATACTGGCTACGTACGTGCATGCCCATCCATGCATTTGTTCATGTACGTTTATCGGCTCTAATTCATGAGTTAATTGAGACGAACTTACCCAAACCAAAGTAGAATCAAACCACATCAACAGATTCACCCGGGAGGAAACTGAGATTCAAGGCAATTATCATTGCAGACATCTAGATGTAGCTCTCTCGGAAAGGTTCCAGATACCCGAGTTTAGTCTCATTGGATTCCAAAAGCTCCGGTTGGTCCACATAAATTAACCCTAGCTAGTTTACAGGATTTACTCCACCAAAATAATGTTCACTTCTTCAACTTGATCGTTCCAAAAAATAAAAAAATTACGTGTAATATATAAGTTTTAAATAGATCTTCATATTCTCATAAATCATCAACAAAGATCTTATCAGCCAAAACCTTTCCCTTTCGACACACGAGAAAGTTCTGAGTTTTTTTTCCTAGCTATTGGGCATTTTTTTACTTTGCCACAAAAATTACACTAATTAACTACCATTTAATATTTATTTTACCATAGAAATATATTATTACATAGTGTACAAAAATGATACTTTTTGTAAACCATAAGATGGAAAAGTATATATTATAGGATGACAAAATGCAATAATGTACTGGTCTATAGTTTACAAAATATTATTTTAAGATCCTATTTAACAAAAGGTTTTTGTAGTGAAATAAAAATAAAATTACATAATAATTAAATACAAATTTTTAATTGAACCATATATAGAAGAGTGAAAATGTGTTAAACGGCATGAAGACAAATTAAGTTCATTCTAATTTATAATATATCTTAATATTATATAATTATATGTCAATGGAAAAATAAAAAAATTAAATTTTTAAAATTTTAAAAATACATATATTAAGGTGAGCTGGGTGGGTGAGTTGAGTGGCGATGTCAATTTATGCCAGCGTGTTGTTCAGACCTCAAGATTATATTATATTTTCTTCTCCTTTAATATATATCATATGATTGTTTATATGTATTTTTTCATTCATAGTCCTTTTAAATATTATATTATATGTATGTATCTAGTTTGCATATAATAATTTTGTTAGTAGTGACACCGAATAGTAAAAAAGAAAAAAAAGAGATACGGTTCAATAGAAAGAAAATAATAAATGTAAAACTTTGTTGCATGTTTAAATGTATAGAGACCACTCTTAGCTATAGTATAAATGATAATTTGAAATGCTATTTGGATTTATTCTATTTATTCAACTAGTAAAAAAGAATTCACGCCACAAGTTATTATATATTTGATGAGTCAAAAAAATAAGCAGAATAAAATTTTCATGCATCTAAATAAAATATTAGAATATGCTTGGTTTGAAAGATTTAGGATTTAAATTTTCATGCATCTAAATAAAATATTAAAATATGTTTAGTTTGAAAGATTTAGGACTTTAATGAGAATCAGAATAAAGGACTTTTGGTTGGAGAGATTCACATCAGTAGAAATTGTTAGTGATATACCCTAAAGCCAATCGGTAACATAGGCTTATGGATATTTTTTGTATTTTTCTTTAATTAATAAAGGGCAAGTTTTATTCATGTTTATTGTTAGCAATATGTTTACATGAATCGTCCATTGAATCTTTGTTAAAAAATATATTCTTAAAGGTTAGAAATTGAGATATATATATTTCTTTGTACAAGATTCTTAAATGCTCCTAGCCATAGGAATATCATAAGGACGATGATATTTCCGGATAGGCCGGTGTATGCTATACTTCTAAGTTGAGGTGACGAATCTCAAGTCACTAGTGTGGGAACACTAAAGTAAGCATACAGGTGCTTATTAGAGAATAAGTACACTGAGCGTGACCATTTAGTTGAACAGTCACATGGTTCTATTTTCGTCAGTGACTAATTCTTTGCTACCGATGTGTGAAGTACTTCTTGGACCTGAGGCGTCATAGTTGCTTCACATATAGATTGCTACCGTTTGACTGTACTAATACTTAGACTTTAATCAATAGTCTACGTCTGGTATTGATTGGCTGTAGTAGTTTATATGGGGAAGCATATGAGCGTACAATAAGGAATTCAACACTCTCAATGTTGAGAGAGAACGTCCTATGTAGATTATCAAATTCAACTCGAAAATCCCTGGCCAGGGTACATGGTGTATGGAAAGGGGTTTCCAACTGAGTTACCATATTGAGTCGATTTAGATATCCTAGTCAATGACCGAACCATGTTTTTGGTTCGATCGGGACGTTGTGTGTTGAAAGGAATTTATCACACTGTAACGGTAAGCGGAAAGGTTCAGTTTTCATCACCATTTTGGATTGTCGTGATATACTGCTAGGTGTCACTCACGGACAGTGAGAGAAGTAAAAATAATTTAAAATAAATTACTTTCATCCATTAGAAGAGTTCTAATTTAATGTTAAAGAGTTTGACATTGGACTCCACTGCCAAATGGTAATGGACTTGTGGTAATGGACTTGTGAGGTCACACACAATAGGAATTGTGTACATCCAAAATAAAAGGGTGAGTCTAATACACTAAACAGTTTAGTATTTTTTTTTTTTTTTTTTTTTTTTGAGAGAAAGGTAGCATGCTACCCGCTTCGTTTATTTTTTAAATAAACTTAGCTAGAAATGTGAAGCAACTAGACTTCGAACTCGGGTCATGGGTATCAACCATCAAGTCCTTTGCCACTTGCACTAGGGATTTAGTAATTATGATGAGAAATTATACGAAAGATTTAATTTCTAATTTGATTAGAGAATAATTAAATATTCATAAATTCTTATGAAATAATATTCTAATTAGATTAGATTTAAATATGAATATTTAATTATAATTTAATGGATATGATCCGGTTAAATTAAAGAGAGAAATAAGGTTTAAACATATTCGATAAGTATCCTGAGATATTTCTTGTAACTAATTATAAGATTTAATTAGTTACTAGATTTTATCTTGAGAAGATTTCTCTTTGTAACTAATTACAAGATTTAATTAGTTACTAGATTTTATCTTGAGAAGATTTCTCTTTATAACTAATTACAAGATTTAATTAGTTGATATATCTTATGAGATACTTTAGTTTGTTAAAGATCCGGCCAACTTAATATTATAAGAATGGCCAACTTAATATTATAAGGAGGCCGTACGTGTGTGATTCAAGAACGTGAAAGAAAAGAGGAAATTAATTAAGTTGGCCGCGGTACTCTCACGTTGAATTATTCTCTCTCTCCATATAATCTTTCGTGAAGATCAAGAGTGTTTTCATCAAAAGTAACGCAGACATCAAAGGGACTGCTAGCACCGTTCTTGTAGTCTGCGACTCATCTGTTCCGTGTAACGGAAGTCGTTGGATCTACACCAATTCTGTGTGGATACTCATAGAGGCCGGGCACGTGCGCGGCTACGTCGAAATCAAGATTCGTCATCTTCAGTTTCAACCGTACAGTAGATCAAGAGGCCTTAACTGGTTGAAGGTGATGTAATCTAAACATGAGATTTGTTTGGTTTAACTTACTATATTGTAACATGAGAATGATCCACCGGCACTGGATTGATTTTATTTTACTTTTCATATATGATATGAATTTGTTTTAAAATAATATGCAAATTTTTTCACTGCATTTTATTCTGTGCCGGATACTTTCTTACAGTGGTATCAGAGCCAGGTTCTCATGTTCTATGTATAGATTTTATGATCTGAATGGATCAATTTAAATTTTGGAACTTTCCTACGATTAGATCGATACTGTTTTTCCTTAGATTGCGCGTGTTATAATTTATTGGTTTTTAACCATAATATAAGTACGTGGGGATTTAAGAAAAAAAAAAACATATGATTAAGTTCTAAAATTTTATTGATATTTATAACAAATTAGTTGTTATTCTCTGCATAGTTTTGAGTAGGAGATGATCATGGACTAAATTAGATTAATTTGCCTTATCGGCTCGACTCAAATCAGATAAGTTTATGATCATCCCTAAACTATGTCATACTTGTTGATTATGTGATCATTAATCTTCAAACTTCCTTAAAAGAAAATTAAGTTGAAACGAATGGACATTTGATGCTCTATCGTGGCCTTTTCACCGATCACAAGATGAAAACATTGTTTCAACATTGAGTAGTCACGCATGGTCCCATGGGGCTGCTTGTGTTTGGACTGTGTGAACATCTTGTCATGTGATGCTACAATATGAGATCACCAATAAATTCAAGATACCGTCCGGTGAGAATTTTTTGTGATACCATATTTGTAGGAGAGGTGGTTTTGACTTAACTAAGATTGTTGCACCAAGAGACCGTCCGGTGAGGTGTAAAAATCTTAGAGGCCAAAAGAACGATTGGATTGCACATAAGATGTGTCGAGGTAAGATGTTACCCGCTCATTAAATTACGACTTTTCAAGAAGCCGTCCGGTGAGATAAGTTGTAATTTATGAGAGCCCAATCACCACTAAGAAATCTAACGAATGAGGATTTCCGTCTTTCTACTTAGGGAGTGTGGAAATTCGATAAATTTAGTTGGAGGAACCTATTGAATTAAAAGGCCCTAATTCAATTGGTTAAAAATGAAAATACTAATTGAACTAATATCTCTATTTTCTGCAGATAAAATGAATGCCTCTAACCCTTTTCTCGCATAATGGAATCTAACCGTTTAACCGGCTCTAATTTCCAAGACTGGCTTCGTAACCTAAAAATTGTTTTAGGTATTGAAAAGTTTGACTATATTCTTCAAGCTCCAATTCCCGAGCTTACCGCTGAGGCCACAGCTGAAGAAATTCAGAAACGAAACAAGTGGGTAGATGATGACCAGCGTGTCAAATATTATATGCTGGCCTCCATGTCGAATGAGCTGCAACGACAACATGAGAACTATGTTCATGCATATGAGATGCTTGCACACTTACAAGAGTTGTATGGTGCGCAAAGTCGAACCGCAAGATATGAGATATCAAAGCGGTTGTTTAGGGCTCAGATGACTTCGGGTATGTCAGTTAGCGAACACTGTCTCAAAATGATTGATGACATGGAGCAGCTGATAAGCCTCGGGTTAAACCTAGACGCAGACTTGCAGGTTGATTTAGTTCTACAGTCTTTGCCTGAATCATTTTCTCACTTCGTCATGAACTTCAACATGAATAAGATTCATGCCACTTTGTCCGAGCTTATGAATATGCTAGTCACAGCGGAAGGCACATTGAAAGCAAACGGGATGGCGATGGCTGTTGAGAGAACTTCGCCTTCTAAAAGAAAGTTAAAAGAAAAGAAGAAGTTCTCCAAGCTAAAGTCGTCGGGTGGAATGAAGAAGAGAAATTTTAAGAAAACCGACAAAAGTAAGGCTAAAGGAAAATGTTTCCATTGTGGCAAGGAGGGATATTGGAAGAGAAATTGTAAAGAATATCTCTCTACCCTAAAAGAAAAATCAAATGACGCACCTTCTGAAGGTATACTCATCGTTGAGGCCAATATGATTGGTTCTAGTTCTTCTTGGGTAATAGATTCTGCATGTACCTTACATCTTTGTAATTCATTGCAGGATCTAAAGGAAAGTAGAAAGTTGAAGGACGGCGAGGTGACCCTGCGTGTGGGCAATGGAGCAAGCGTTGCTGTATTAGCCATGGGGAGCTGTTTTTTGAAACTTCCATCTGGACATATTTTAGAATTAGAGGATTGTTATTATTCTCCTTTAGTTGTTAGAAATTTGATTTCTGTTACAGCTTTAGCACGAACTGGTTGTCGTTTTATTTTTGAAACTGATAGTTGTTTTATTTATTTGAAAAATAAATTGATAGCTACTGGTAGCTTAGTTAACAATCTCTATTTTCTTAATCTGGATGGAAATATTGCTAATATTGAACACGAAGAGAATACTTCTCAAAAAGAGATCTAGAGATAAAAGTCTGAACCAAAAGTATCTGTGGCACCTACGGCTAGGACATATTGCAGAAGATAGGATAAACCAACTGGCCAAGGATGGTGTAATGTACCGAATTTTCGGCACATAAATAAATGTAAATAAAGGTGGGATGAAATCCTATTGTTATAAAAGTTAGGAAAGTAAGGAACATTTGGACGCGAGTTGGACCCGAATCGGGATTAAAATGAGAGTTCTGGAATTTTATTTGAGAAAGGGGGCCCAGATTTTTAGCGAAAAATTCAGTGTCGGAACATTCCAAGAAAATTACGGGAGTCCCGTAAATATGTTTTAAGGCCACAGAAAAAGTTTCGCGTTGATCGGAGGCCGGATAGTGAGAACGGGCTCCGCCAACAGTGTCGAAAAATTTTGAGAAAATTACGGGAGCTTCGTAATTATGTTTTAAGGTTACAGTAAAAATTTCGTGTTGATCGGATACCCGGATTGTGAGAACGGGGTCCGCCAGCGATTTTAGATACAGGGAGGCTTTTGGTGGCCCAGAAATGGTCCAAAGTGAAAATTTAAATTTTTCTGTGGTAAATTAAGCCGAAACGAAGCCGCCTGTCAAATTTGGACGGAAACGGACGAAGAATGGACAGAAAACGGGACAAAAACGAATCTCGAGACGGCGTTGGCGCGCGGCTCGAGGCGCGCTTGCGTGCGCTGCGCGCTCCTGCGGGTCAGGCCGCACAGGCGCGGGATGAGTGCCGCGTGGCGTGGGGAGCGCCCCATGGACCTGGTGCGCGCCCTCTTTGTGGTGGACCGCCACCCAACGGTTTTCTATTGGGTGGTCCCGTGGACCTGGTTCACGGATCACGTCCTTTCTTTTCTCCATTTTCTTTTCTTCTTCTTCCTTCTCCCGCAGACCTTCCTTCCCTTCTCTTCTTCTTCTCCAACCGAGCTTCGAGAGAGGGAGAGAGAGAGAGAGAGATAGAGAGAGAAGAAAAGAGAAAAAAAAGGGGGGGATTTCGTGGGGTGCGTCGCGCCGTGGATCTCGTGGGCGGCGCGGCTTACGAGGTAACGTTATTTTTCGGTATTTTTGGGCACAATTTGTAGGGTTCCTTTTGGACATTAAATTTGACCCCGTGCCGTTTTGCGTGTTAGGAACCGGGTTATACTGCGCCGTTTTGTTGCGCAGACTGTCGGGGACAATTTTGGCGCGCCTCGTTTTGCGTGCCAATCCGAGGTACGTGCTCCGTTTTACGCACAGATTGAGTTGTTGTGCACGATTTTACATGCAGTTTATAATATTATACATCGTTTTTCGTGCAGAGATAGAAAAATATGCACCGTTTTGCGTGCAACCTTACAGTTAAACTTGCACCGTTTTGCGTGCAGATTATTTTATCGCGCACCGTTTTGTGTGCAGTTTATAATATTATACATCATTTTTCGTGCAGAGATAGAAAAATATGCACCGTTTTGCGTGCAACCTTACAGTTAAACTTGCACCGTTTTGCGTGCAGATTATTTTATCGCGCACCGTTTTGTGTGCAGTTTATAATATTATACATCGTTTTTCGTGCAGAGATAGAAAAATATGCACCGTTTTGCGTGCAACCTTACAGTTAAACTTGCACCGTTTTGCGTGCAGATTATTTTATCGCGCACCGTTTTGCGTGCAGTCTTTAATATTATACATCATTTTTCGTGCAGTGATAAAAAAATGTGCACCGTTTTGCGTGCAACCTTACAGTTAAGCGTGCACCATTTTGCGTGCAGATCGTGTTGTCGCGCACCATTTTGCGTGCCGACCCTAATATTATGCATCATTTTTCGTGTAGGGTCAGAAAAGATGTGCATCGTTTTGCGTGCAACCATAAGAGAAGCATGCACGTTTTGCGTGCAAATCCGAGGTACGTGCACCGTTTTGCGTGCAGGTTGAGAAGACGCGCATCGTTTTGCGTGCCGACTGAAGTGGCGCGCATCGTTTTGCGTGTGGATTTTACTAACGTGCACCATTTTGCGTGCAGGTTTGGAGGACGTGCACCGTTTTGCGTGCAGACTCGAGGGAGGTGCACCGTTTTGCGTGCAAGCTCGAGGGAACAAGTGGAATCGCGCGGAGACCAATTGCAAGTGTCTACAAGCAATTGGGGACGCTACAAGGTGGGGGATTCTGCCGAAATTGGGTGACCTCTCCCCTTGCTCCTTTGCTTTTTGATCTAGAAGCATGATAGTAGCCTGTTAGAGGCGTTAGGTAATTATGATTAAGATTGCATGTTTAGAGAAACACAGATGAAAAGTGCAACTGTTGGTTGCCAATAACAGATGATATATGTGCATGTGTAGAGAAATTTAGAGGAAAAGCGATATTTAGGATTTATCCACAATAGGGGATAAACTTGTATGTGCAGATGGACACAGATGAAAAATGCAACTGTCGGTTGCCAAAAAGGAGATAATTCATTCTCATGTGCAAAAGGACTTAGAGGATAAATATTATTTTTATGATGGATAAGAAATAAATGCATGCGTAGAAATGGATAGTTAAGTGATGACTGTGATCATGTTAGGGTATAACCCTAGGAATCATGTGACATAAGGGAACAGTACTTGTTGGTAGTAAGACTAGGAGAAAACCTAGTTTAGGGGTTTGACGAGTGACATCTAACTTAGGAGTTTCCTATGATTGAACGAGTGGCATTGTCTTAGGAGATAACCTAGGACATTGGATAGAATGGCATTGTCTTAGGTGATAACCTAAGGACACTGGATAGAGTGATCAACATAGAGTCAGAAAACTCTAGGGTGTATATGACATGGAACTTAGGTAAAGAGAACCTAAGGAGAACTAGTGTTCAACATAGAGTCAAGGAACTCTAGGATGAGTATGACATGGAACTTAGGTAAAGGAAACCTAAGGTGAACTAGAGGTCAGCATAGAGTCATGGAACTCTAGGACAAGTATGACATGGAACTTAGGTAACGGGAACCTAAGTTGAGCTAGAAGAGTTTAAACTCACAGACAGAAAAATAGAGTCAAGTTGACTTTAGGATTCAGTAAGGAATCAAGAGAATCGAAAAAAATGGATCAAGTGTGGAGACATGAAAGGGAAAACAGGAAATTAGAGTCAATGTAACTCTAAGATAATAGTGGAACATGAAATTAGAGTCAGTGTAACTCTAAGTTAATAGTGGAACAGGAAAATAGAGTTAAGTTAACTCTAAGATTCAGTGAGGAATCAGGAAAGTGGGATAAGATCCCAAGGATTAAAGAGTTGATCAAATATAACCCTAGAAAGTCATAGGGTGTCTGGACAAATGGATAATAACTTTAACTTCAATTTGAGTTAAAGAAATAAAAGAAAAATATTTAAAGAGTCCAGGAGACTCTCTGGTTATCCTTATGGCAAGACCTAGGATAAGAGAAAAAATTGTTGCAAAAAGGCAAAGATTAAAAGCAAGCTAAAAGTGGCTAAAAGCATAAAGAAATGTAAATGGCGCCTTCGAATTTGAGACTCGTCAAGTGGAGCAGGACTCCCTGGGCAGTGACCCGTCGGACGAGGTACTTTCGAAGGGCTAAAAGTGAAAGCAAGGAGCTAAATGCTCGAAGAAAAGAGAAAGTAAATTGCCAGTGGCAAAATGGGAGCTATAAGCTCGAATAAGAAAGGAAAGCAAGTGTTCAAAAGCAAAGAGGCTAAGAACTAAAATAAAAGAGAAAGAAAAAGAAAAGAAAAGAAAGAAAAATTAAAGATAAAACGGGCGTACCTCCGGGGGCGAACGTACAACGGTCAGGAGTTGGACAGGGTCCCTCTCCGGGCAGCGACCCGTATGACTGGTAGATAGAGTACTCTTGTCAGAGTTGGGCAGTGACCCTATCGGGCAGTGTCCCGTATGACAAGTCCCTCCCGGCAGGACGGGGTAACACTTGCGAGTGTTGTCGGCAACCTTAGAAATCTTATCTTATGGTAGCAAGACTACCGGGCTCGGGCCCGTTGGATAAGAATTTCCAAGGGTTAACTTGAACTAAAGCACCAGAATTTAAAGAATAAAGAAAAATAGAGTGGCCAGGGTGGCCGGGTTAGTTGAACCCAGTATACAGCGGCATAGTGGCCGAGTTGGTGCTTAGCAGCCTAGTGTGGCTAGACAGAGTAGTGCTGGGTCGATGGTTGTACACAGATAGTGTAGTGATATATTATTGCATAGCTGCATCTTGATATTGAGGATTTTAGTTTCCTAGCACTATTATTATTGCTTCCATTGGACCAAGTGGTGTAGGACACTTTCTCTCGGTGGTTGAACCCACTGGGAACTCTGTCGGAGTTCTCACACCCCTTGGGTGACCCCCCACAGGTTCGGGAATGGATGCAGCGGTCGAGACAGATCCGATGCAGACGACAGCGAGGCATACGACAGGGGCAAGAGCCCAGCAGCATAGAGACCTAGAGGGTCTAGCAGAGGTACCATTTTTATATTTCTTGAGTGAACCTTGTATGGTGAGGAATTATGTAAAGGAAATGTAATAATTTATTTGCAAGTTCAGAATTGTAAAGTGTAATAAGTTTAATTTATGGTTCACTCCTGTATGCTTTCATTTCCGCATTAGTTATTGAATGAAAGTTTTAAATTTATAGTGATTTTTAGTACTCTGATATTGAGCTTCCGCATACACTTGTTGTGTTATTATGGATGTTACCGTTCCTTTCGGGTAGAAAAAGGTTTTACCCGATTGGCGGGTCTGTTGGCGTGCCCGAACCGTACAAATTGGCGGACTCGGGGCGTGACAGATGGGCACTTGAAAACTTGTGCTTAGAATCCTATCCAGTGTGTGAGTCTTGTTTTCAAGGTAAAATGGCTAAGTCACCCTTTGTTGGACAAAGTACTCGAGCTACAGAATTACTTGCCCTTGTGCACTCAGATGTGTGCGGACCGTTTAGTGAAACGGCTCGGGGTGGTTATCTTTATTTCGTAACATTTACTGATGATTATTCACGGTATGGGTGTGTATTCCTTTTGAGACACAAATCTGAGATATTTGAAAAGTTCAAAGAGTTCAAATGTGAAGTAGAGAAGCAGACAGGAAAAAGCATTAAGACTCTTCGATCAGATCGAGGAGGCGAGTACCTTAGTGCTGAATTTCTAAATTATCTCAAAGAAAATGGTATTCTCTCACAACGAACACCTCCTGGAACTCTAGAATTGAATGGAGTTTCAGAAAGAAGGAATCGTACCTTATTAGATATGGTACGATCAATGATGAGTTTCACGGACTTGCCTTTATTTGTTTGGGGTTATGCTCTATTAACTGCAACCTATATTCTGAACAGGGTGCCTTCAAAATCTGTTCCATGTACTCCGCATGAGATGTGGTTTGGCAAAAAACCGGGTCTCAATCATTTGAGAATTTGGGGATGCCCGGCTTATATTAAAAAACTTAAAACAGATAAATTGGAGGCTAGGTCAGATAAAGGATTATTTATTGGTTATCCCAAGGGGACTATGGGATACTATTTTTACCTTCAAAATAATCAAAATGTGATTATCAGTCGGCATGCAATATTTCTAGAAAAGGAGTTTATCCAGGAAGGTGGTGTCGGAAAGAAGATAGCGCTCAAGGAGATGGTCTCAAATGAGCAAACAACTTCTCAAGAACAATCCGAACGATCTATTCAAACTGAACCTGTTATTACACCATTACCTCGAAGATCTAGTAGAATATCCCAAGTTCCAGACAAATATCAAGATTTCGTTATGGAATGCACAAAGGAAATGTTCCTTGTTGGCGATAGTGATCGTAGGGATGATCCTACCAGTTACCAAGAGGCGATGTCAGACATCGACTCAATAAAATGGCAAAAAGCTATGAGGTCCGAAATGGACTCTATGTACATCAATAATGTATGGACTCTTGTTGATCCACCAGAAGGTATAGTACCTGTTGGTTGCAAATGGATTTTCAAGAGAAAGATCGGTGTGGATGGAAAAGTTGAAACATATAAGGCAAGACTCGTGGCGAAAGGTTACAGTCAGCGAGAAGGTCTCGACTACACGGAAACCTTTTCACCTGTGGTCATGCTTAAATCCATTCGGACATTACTTGCCATAGCCGCATACTATGATTATGAAATCTGGCAAATGGACGTAAAAACCGCTTTCCTCAATGGGTTTATAGAGGAGAACATATATATGCAACAACCCGAGGGGTTCGTATGTGATAGCCAGAAGCATAAAGTATGCAAGCTTCATAGGTCTATTTATGGATTGAAGCAGGCTTCGAGGAGTTGGAATATACGGTTCAATGACACGGTCAAAACATTTGGCTTCGTGAGAAATCAGGATGAACCTTGTGTTTACAAAAAGACTAGTGGGAGCCAGCTTGTCTTTCTCGTATTGTACGTGGATGACATTCTCTTAATTGGAAATGATGTAAATTTGATGAACTCTGTCAAGAGTTGGTTATCCCAGAATTTCTTGATGAAAGATCTGGGAGAAGCAGCCTATATTCTTGGAATTAAGGTCTATAGAGATAGATCTAAGAGGCTAATCGGTTTATCACAGCAGATGTACATAGAAAACGTGTTGAAGAGGTTCAACATGGAAAATTCCAAAAGGGGTCTTCTCCCCATCAGACATGGAATTAATCTCTCCAAGATGATGTGTCCTAAAACACCTGAGGAAAGAGAGCGCATGAGCAGAATTCCCTATGCTTCCGCAATAGGGAGTATCATGTACGCTATGCTATGTACAAGACCAGATATCGCACATGCCGTAAGTATTACGAGCAGATATCAGTCCAATCCAGGTGAAGAACACTGGACTGCTGTGAAAAATATCCTTAAGTACTTGAGAAGAACTAAGGATTTATGCTTAGTGTTTGGTGGAAATGAACTAACACTAGAGGGTTTTACAGATTCAGACTTCATGTCAGATGTTGATGATAGAAAGTCAACATCAGGGCATGTTTTTATATTGAATGGTGGGGCTGTCATTTGGAAGAGTTCCAAACAGAATACAACAGCAGATTCCACCACAGAGGCAGAATACATTGCAGCATCTGAGGCATCGAAAGAGGCAGTTTGGCTTCGAAATTTTGTTGCAGAGCTAGGAGTGGTGCCCTCCGTTGAGGAACCAATGCCACTTTACTGTGACAATAACGGAGCTATAGCGCAAGCTAAAGAGCCGAGGTATCATCAGAAGTCCAAACATATAGATCGACGCTATCATATCATCTGACAATTTGTAGATGAGCGTCGGATTGTTGTGCAGAAAGTAGCATCCGTGGACAATATAGCGGATCCTCTTACTAAGCCACTCACTCTCCAAAAACTAGATGTGCATTTAGAAAGAATGGGTATGAGATATATGAGTGATTGGCATTAGGGTTAGTGGGAGATTGTTAGTGATATACCCTAAAGCCAATCGGTAACATAGGCTTATGGATATTTTTTGTATTTTTCTTTAATTAATAAAGGGCAAGTTTTATTCATGTTTATTGTTAGCAATATGTTTACATGAATCGTCCATTGAATCTTTGTTAAAAAAATATATTCTTAAAGGTTAGGAATTTGAGATATATATATATATTTCTTTGTACAAGATTCTTAAATGCTCCTAGCCATAGGAATATCATAAGGACGATGATATTTCCGGATAGGCCGGTGTATGCTATACTTCTAAGTTGAGGTGACGAATCTCAAGTCACTAGTGTGGGGACACTAAAGTAAGCATACAGGTGCTTATTAGAGAATAAGTACACTGAGCGTGACCATTTAGTTGAACAGTCACATGGTTCTATTTTCGTCAGTGACTAGTTCTTTGTTACCGATGTGTGAAGTACTTCTTGGACCTGAGGCGTCATAGTTGCTTCACATATAGATTGCTACCGTTTGACTGTACTAATACTTAGACTTTAATCAATAGTCTACGTCTGGTATTGATTGGCTGTAGTAGTTATATGGGGAAGCATATGAGCGTACAATAAGGAATTCAACACTCTCAATGTTGAGAGAGAACGTCCTATGTAGATTATCAAATTCAACTCGAAAATCCCTGGCCAGGGTACATGGTGTATGGAAAGGGGTTTCCAACTGAGTTACCATATTGAGTCGATTTAGATATCCTAGTCAATGACCGAACCATGTTTTTGGTTCGATCGGGACGTTGTGTGTTGAAAGGAATTTATCACACTGTAACGGTAAGCGGAAAGGTTCAGTTTTCATCACCATTTTGGATTGTCGTGATATACTGCTAGGTGTCACTCACGGACAGTGAGAGAAGTAAAAATAATTTAAAATAAATTATTTTCATCCATTAGAAGAGTTCTAATTTAATGTTAAAGGGTTTGACATTGGACTCCACTGCCAAATGGTAATGGACCTGTGAGGTCACACACAATAGGAATTGTGTACATCCAAAATAAAAGGGTGAGTCTAATACACTAAACAGTTTAGTAATTATGATGAGAAATTATACGAAAGATTTAATTTCTAATTTGATTAGAGAATAATTAAATATTCATAAATTCTTATGAAATAATATTCTAATTAGATTAGATTTAAATATGAATATTTAATTATAATTTAATGGATATGATCCGGTTAAATTAAAGAGAGAAATAAGGTTTAAACATATTCGATAAGTATCCTGAGATATTTCTTGTAACTAATTATAAGATTTAATTAGTTACTAGATTTTATCTTGAGAAGATTTCTCTTTGTAA
This sequence comes from Tillandsia fasciculata, assembly GCA_029168755.2. Lineage (NCBI taxonomy): Eukaryota > Viridiplantae > Streptophyta > Magnoliopsida > Poales > Bromeliaceae > Tillandsia > Tillandsia fasciculata. The sequence goes on from CM054933.1 coordinate 6,578,551, forward strand.
CTAATTACAAGATTTAATTAGTTACTAGATTTTATCTTGAGAAGATTTCTCTTTATAACTAATTACAAGTTAATTAGTTGATATATCTTATGAGATACTTTAGTTTGTTAAAGATCCGGCCAACTTAATATTATAAGAATGGCCAACTTAATATTATAAGGAGGCCGTACGTGTGTGATTCAAGAACGTGAAAGAAAAGAGGAAATTAATTAAGTTGGCCGCGGTACTCTCACGTTGAATTATTCTCTCTCTCCACATAATCTTTCGTGAAGATCAAGAGTGTTTTCATCAAAAGTAACGCAGACATCAAAGGGACTGCTAGCACCGTTCTTGTAGTCTGCGACTCATCTGTTCCGTGTAACGGAAGTCGTTGGATCTACACCAATTCTGTGTGGATACTCATAGAGGCCGGGCACGTGCGCGGCTACGTCGAAATCAAGATTCGTCATCTTCAGTTTCAACCGTACAGTAGATCAAGAGGCCTTAACTGGTTGAAGGTGATGTAATCTAAACATGAGATTTGTTTGGTTTAACTTACTTATATTGTAACATGAGAATGATCCACCGGCACTGGATTGATTTTATTTTACTTTTCATATATGATATGAATTTGTTTTAAAATAATATGCAAATTTTTTTGCTGCATTTTATTCTGTGCCGGATAGTTTCTTACAGAAATCAATTCTCGTCAGAATTAATGACTCCACCGTAGAGTTAAGAGTCAACTTTAGCTTTAGGGGATTGAAGAAAGACGGTCTTTTTTTAACAAAAAAAATTATCAATCCTTTAAGTTCAAAATTATATTACAAATTCAAATTTAAATTTTATTTTTGAATTTAAATTTATAATTGAGTTTACTTTCTTAAGTTCAAATTTGAATCCAATATAAGTTTGAATTTTAATCTAATTTTAAATTTTATTTGAACTTGAATTTGAACTTTATTTAAATCACATCGTTTGAATTTGAATTATGAATTCAAATTTTAAGTTTAAATTGTACGTTCGATTTGGATTCAAATTTTGATTACAAATTTAAATGGTAAATTTAAATATTAATTAAATTTTAATGACTCGTTAAAATTTCATTTTAATCCAAGTTTGTTGTTAGAATTTAATTTATCTTTGAATTTTAACTTAAATATGATTTTGAATTGTGAATTCAATGCAATATCTAATATTGAATTTAAATTTGAGCACAAATGTAGAGTACCGGATTTTGGATTGAGCACACCGACTCCACAGTTGAATTTTTTGAGTGAGAAAAGCTTTAAATATGTGTATTTTCAGATTACAGTGAAATTTGGGAGATTTCAGACTACGGCAGAGGCACCGAAGGCGACAAATGAATTGGAGTTAGCTTTAGTGAATTATTAATTAATTAATTTAAAATTTTTCTTTTTAACTGATGGTTGCTTTGGTTGTGTTGTAGAGAGAAGTAGAGGGAAGGCATGAGGGATGCTTTGGTTAATTTAATTAAGGTAATTAAGTTTTTTTTAATTAAGTTTTTATTTTAATTAATTAGTTTTTGCCTGCCCAGCACCTAGCCTAATTAAGCATCCTTAATTAAAGAGACCACCTCCCACTGTCTTCTCCCGGCAAGCTAAGTAAAGAAATAAACAGAGGAAGTGAGAGAAGGAGAAAAGAAAATGAAGAAGAAAGGTGGGCTTGTGTGGGGACCTACTGCTTGAAGCCGAGCGGAGCGTGCGCGAAGAGCTTCAACGAGGTAGGAAGCAGTTTTTAGAGCTTAGTTTGGATTTTGTTGGATGATTTTTGAGCTCGATTTGGAGTTTTTGTTTTATTATTATTTTTTTTTTTGAAAGGTAAGGTGTGTGGTTTGTGCTGTCGGACTGCATGTCCGGGGTGCTCGAGGGCCGCAGCTGGGAGAGCCGCGCGCTCGCGCAAAGGCGCCGCGCGGCTGGCTCGAACTGCTGCGCGGGCGCGCATGAGCGTCGTGCGCAGCAGGCGCCAGGCCGCCGCAGGTGCGCAGGAGGGCGCTGCGCAGCTTGGCGGGCGCGCCTGGGCGCCGTGCAGCGATGCGGGCGCGCCAGGGCGCCGCCCGTTGTGGCAGGCACGTGCAGCGCTGCAGGCCGCGTGCAGTGCTGCGGGGCGCCGCGCATTGTGGCGGGCGCGCGCAGCGCTGCGAGCCGCGCGCAGTGCTGCGGGGCGCCGCGCGGCAGTCCCAGCGCAGCGCGGCAGGCTTGCAGGTGCCGCGCGGCTGGTTGCGGGCGCGCTGGAGCTGCGCGGGTAGCGGCTGTGCAGCGCGCTGCGGCGAGTGCGCAGGAGTCTTTTCGCGCGGCGCACTGCGCTTTCGACGGTCATAGGCAGTTTTTCTTCGACGGTCGCGTGGGTTTGTCCGTGCTTTGACTGATTTTGGGTTTTTTCCCTTTATTGCAGTTGTAGTGCAGTTTTTAGCGTACTACTGGCCAGTCTTGGGTGTTTTCGCCGCGCGGAACTGAGGGAGCTTGGTTGCTGAGTTTGTGCTGTGGATTAGCTTTGGGTGAGCCAGTGTGCGCGCGAATTTTGCTGTAAACCTCTGGTGGGTTGGAAATTCTTCCAAAATTTGCAGGATGCTCTTTAATGCTTCTGAATGCAGTTTGATCATGTCTAATGTGCTATTTTCACTATTATTTAATCTGATAGTTGCCTAATTTTTTTTTTTTTTAGAAAATTTATTGGAACCCCGGATTATTTTTAGTGCACTTCTTAGACTGCATGACACTTGTTATCGTGCTTAGTTAGCATTACAGTTGCTCCTAGATTATTTTAAAAATAAAAAAAAAATCGTTTTATTCAAAAATTGATCTTTTAAAGGTGTTTTTAAAATTGTGAGTACATCAGGGCTATGATATGGGTTCGGGGTGCATTTGATCTCGTGCCTGGGGGCCGAGAGGGTTTTTATTGGATTTAGTGTATATGTTACTAGTGTCACGCCCCGGAACCCGGGCTCGTCTACAGATCCGCCGTGCACACGGAATTTTCCGCGTACACGAAGCGCTGGTAACCTGCTCAGACATAATCTAACAATAAAAGAGTATAATACAGAGCTGAAATAGGAGAACCACATAGTATCTCAGACTGGGACTACAAATAATGCTGTAATAAGTACAATAATCTCCCAGCTCACCAAAATAGTACAACCAGCTGGCTAACGCCAGACCCAAAATAAAAGGGGAATACCACAGTCTGAGTGAAGGGTACAGCCTCTATCTACAGCTCTCAGTCTCCCAGGAGATCTATCTATTCGGCGATCCCCTTACCTCGATCCGCTGCCGATGGCCTAGCAGCTCCCGCAGATGACTCTGCAAAATAAGGGGAAGGAAAGAAACAGAAAATAACAATGGGGGTGAGAACTATCAGATAAACCAATAGCCTCCCCTAGTGGGTAAAAACCTCAACTCTGACGCACCCACTAGGACTACTAGAGGCAAAAAGGGAAAAGGTGAAGTGGTAGGATAAGTATGGTACTGAAACAGTAAAACTACCACTACTATGCCTCTACTGCGGTATGGCTATCAAAACTGTATGCATGCATCAGAAACAAAAGCTGTCCAAAATAACCAATCCGTCATCTGATCCACGATCGGTACTGCCTGCTCCGCTCTCATCATCGGGCAAAAATCCGCGCCGACGTGATAGCAAAACTGTCAACAACTGTCTGGCCCCAGCCTCTAGAGTGGAACTCGAGGGGAGCGACCCACACGAGTAAAGCATCACCGGGCAACCACCGCGCCGGTATGATAAGTCTCAAAATTCACGGGCAACACCGCGCCGGTATGATAGGTCTCAAAAGCAGGACGGATCATGACTATGATCAAAGTGGGAAAAAACCGTCCACTAAAGAAGCCTGATACCCAATCAGATGCAATAGTACTCAATAAGTGGGAAACATCATCCACTAGAGGAAATCCAACCCCCAGCTAATGCAAAATAAACCAGGCTCAACCCCTATCTGATGCAAGGACAACATCTGGTCGACCGCCTACCGTCCGCGGTCACCGCAAATACCACACAATCCACAATCTAATAAAATAAACCAGAATCAAACCCTATCTGATGCAAGGACAAAACTGGTCGACCGCGCAATACGCGGTCAACGCATAATCCACAATCTAATGCAAAAATAAACCAGAATCAACCCCTATCTGATGCAAGGACAAACATCTGGTCGACCGCCCACTGTCCGCGGTCACCGCAATACCCCACAAATCCACAATCTAATGCAACCTTGGCTACACTATCCCAAACCCCTGCTCACACTTGAGCAACAACATATGAATGCAAAGGACAACAATGAAAACATGTTCAAATCCCAATATGATAGTGTAGCAATAATTAGTGGCCTTACCTGATGTCCGGGCATGCATGCAACTGTCTTTATTTTTAAAAGTTGTAAAATAGTGTCAAAGGTTTAAAACAATTGATTTACTGAATAAAAGTCATTTGCATGCGAGATCATAGCCTTTGTCTCAATCACAGTGTCCCAATATAAGTCATCATATCTTTTGTGGGGTTATATTAAATTTTAGGGGAGTTTGTCCCAGCGGTCCTTGTCATTTGTCATATTAATTTGTCCCAATGGTTCTCATTAATTATCCTGTTAGTTGTCCTGTTAGTAGTCCTGTAGTAGTCCTGTTAGTAGTCCCAATGGTCTCATTAATTGTCATATTTGTATGTCCCAATGGTTCTCATCAATTGTCACATTATTTTAGGGGATTTCTAGTAATCCCAGTGAGCTTGTCAAAAATGAGGTAAGCAACAACCGCCCACCTCGAGCAGCTCAAACAACACCCCAGGTAGTCTCCTGGTTGTCCACAGTCCTCAAATCCTGCAAATCAACGCTCCCGGTATAAATACAAACCCCAAAAAGTACATTATTTGCTATTTTTCAGACAGCACGAGAAAAGAGGAATTTTTCACCTCTAAAATGAGCTCCTAAAATCCCAGAAAAATCACGGTTGCGTTCCTCGCGAAGAGTAGATCAAAATCGACTCTTTAAACGCCTCGATCTGACGCTCCTACGTCAAGATAAAAATCGGAGAAGTCGGTGCTGTCCAAAAACCATCACAGTAAAAAGGGGGGTCAAAGAGGACCTAAAAATGTGCCAAAAGTACGAAACGGAGCAAAATGATCAACACGGAAATCGAAGCCCTACCTCTTACGGTCGCGCTGCCACAAAAATCGTCCAAAAATTCCACCCGGTTAGCCCGCAGTGAATTTTCGACGGAACTGCGACGGGAAATGGGCCTAAAAGAAAATCGTCGCAGTGCGCCGCGTCGCAGATAACTCACTATCTGTAACTCCAGAAATTCTGAGATTCTAGAGAGAGAAAGAAGAGAGAGAGAGGAAAAACTTTTGTATTTGGCACTTTTCTGATTCTCTCTCAAGGCTCGCAAAACGAGGTGCAAAGAGAGGGGGTGGGGACTCTCTTATATAATGGGCCAAAAGGGAATATTCCCACACGGGATCGGATCCGAACACGAAACACCAAAACGGCCAACCAAAACGCGCCACGTGTTGCCCAAAACAGGAAACAGCCGGTGCAAGGGCCAATGGGAGGCTGCCACGTGTCCACGTGGTGCACATGGCCGGTCGCGCTCCGGGTCTTCCGGATCCTGTCGGCCAATGGGGTGCCGCCACGTGTCACCATCCAGACGCTTCTAGAAGCCGGCCAGCCAATGAGGAAGCGCCACGTGGCACGGGGAGTCTTCGGTGCACCCGGTGCACGCCAGGCCTGTGGACCGCGCACCCCTGCCCGCGCCTGCCCGCGCCTGCCCGCGCTGCCCGCGCCTGCCCGCGCCGCGCGCCTCCGCGCTCCGCCGCTGCCCCGCCGCTGCGCCGCTGCCCGCCGCCGTGCGCCGCCGCCCGCCGCCGCTCGCCGGCGGCTGCCGCCGGCCGGAACAGTAATTCCGGCGGCCGGTTACTGTTCCGGTGAACAGTACCGATGTGCCGAAAAAAAAAGCGAATATACCGTTTCGATCGTTTTCGCGCGCTGAGTCCAAATACGACGTCCGTTTCGCCAAATTCTCATCCGAAATTTTGCCAAAAAGCTCCCGGAAAATCCCATTTGCTCCGATTTTCGCGCAGAGTCTATTTTAAATATCCAATTTCGTTTCTACAAGCTCCGTTGCACAGTACAAGCTCCCTACAGTCACTGTTTAATGTTGTACAGTTCCTGCGGGAGTCCGGATCATCACATTCTCCCCCACTAAAAGAGTTTCGTCCTCGAAACGAGACTAAACAATAATACTCAGTCCGACGTCTCGAATAAGTAGGGGTGAGCATCCCTCATCTCCGACTCGAGCTCCCAAGTAGTCTTGCGCTCGTCATGATTGCCCCGTTGGATTTTCACCTAAGGAACGGCCCGATACGCTCCAATACCTCAATGGGTCAATATATCGGGGGCTAAGTTTCCCACGAATGCCGAATCTCCTGATTCCTTTGGACGGCGAGACTTTCAGGAATACATGATCTCCAACTTGAAATTCCAAGTCTCGTCGCCGAACATCGGCATAGCTCCTCTGCCGGCTTTGGGCGGTCTGAAGATACATCCGACTCGCTCGGATCTTCTCCTCTGCCTCAAGCAATACGTCTGGTCCCAAGGTCCGCCTCTCGCCCCATCACTCCAAAAAAAAGGGGTGACCGACACTTGCGTCCATACAACGCTTCAAACGAAGTCATCTGAATGCTCGCTTGAAAACTGTTGTTGTACGCGAGCTCAGCCGAGGGTAAGTGTCGAATCCACCCTCCGCCGAAATCCAAGATGTATGCTCTTAGCATACCCTCCAAGATCTGCATAATCCGCTCTGACTGCCCATCAGTCTGCGGAGGAAAAACCTTACTAAACCTGAGTAGTCCCCAAGGCTCAAATCTTGGGTCTCTAACGGATACAAAATAGAGGCGGGCTCTTAGATAACCGCACCACCTCAATAAGTACAGCAGGACTAACCGCTCAAGTGACTAAGTAGTCTATACCAGCAAATGCATCCGCTCCTCCCAGGGCACCTGGTAATCCAATCCTCATGTCTACGGGCACTAATGCTCGATCCGAGTACTTCTGTACTCCTGAGGTTCCTAAAAATCCCCCAAATGATCACTTTATCTAATTCCCGGTAATCCCTTACAATGCCGAAGTGAACCTACTTCCTACATCTCAAAAAGCACCGGCGCCCCGTAGGCCCCAAACTATGCTAGCCAAAAACAGTTCCGCACCCAAAGCGAAACATCCGCCTCGCTAGCGAAGTCAAAACTTCAGAGGCAAAGAAAGCCCTGCGGCAACCCCGGCACACAGACCTCTCCTGGCCTGGCTCCCCAAAAGATCGTCCTCGCAGCACAATCAACCGCCGCGAAAAGGGATACTGAGCCAGCCAGTTTATCTATGTACCATGATCAAGTCCCGCAGCTGAGTCATGACCATCTGGTCTACTGGCATAATCCAGGACTCATCTGCACCGGTCAGGACCAACGACACACCTCCATGTGCTAAAAGATCGGGAATACGTACCTCCCGTGCATAAGGTGACCGTCCTACCCTAACCCATACAATGAAGTAAATGTACTCCTAACGCATATCTAGCATGCTCAAGTGCAATACAATGCAAAATCTAATGCCAAAAAGCAAAATAATAATAATACCTGCCACCACATGGTCGGCTGCTGCAAAGTCCTCCACCTGAGCGGCATAAACCCGACCGCTCTGAGCTGGTGGCGGGTGATCAGCAGGGTAAAAAGATGGGGATCCGCTCACTGGAGCATAAGGCCGCTGAGCTGAGAGCCGTGAGTGACGCGTGCTGAGATACGAAGGGAGCCGAAACTGAAGAAGATGCTGCTGGGGTCGAAAAGGGGCATGAAGCTCGAACATGGCCTGACTGTCCACATTTATAACAACGACCCCACCTCTGATCACAGGTGTGTGACAAATGAGGTCCTCCACAGAATATACATCTGTCTCTATCGCGAAGTCGTGGCTGTCCCGACTGCTGCTGCTTGCTGATGTTGCGGGGGTCTCTGGGATCCAACAGGCCCTCGCTGCTTGACCGACGTCCACGGCCCGTGAATGAGGCGTGGGGGGGCGGTCGAGGGGCGGCCTCAGGAACTGGCCTGTCTCGTCGTGCTGTGCTGGACGCTTTTTGTCAGAACTCTGAGCGACCAAGCCCCCACGTCTGGCAATGACGTGGTCCCCCTTTCAACCCACTGTGCATGCTCTGCCTGCCTCCTCCAAGGTCTGCAGTCGCTGAGCGTGCCCAAGAGTATAGGTTTCTGGGCGCAGACCCCGACTCAAAGAGCTCCACCTGGTGCGGTCCGTCCCTGGCGACATAGGGTACGCAGTTGAGCAACGCCTGAACTCCTGAAAGTAGTCCAATGCTGTCCGGTCGCCTTGCTGAAGATTCTTCAAATCATCTTCTAGCTTTTTCTTCACACTTGTGGAAAAGTACGTATCCAGAATCATCTTCTTAAACTCTGCCCAGGGTAGCTGTCGAGTGATCCGAAACTCCAGGGGCTCCACCCCGACGCCACAATGCATCAGCATCCCCGTCTAAACAGTGTCAGTCCATATGTACCTGTACTTCTGGTCTATGAAGAAGTCCCGGAATAACTTCTCCATTGACCGAAAGCCAAGTCCAATCTCCCAAGGCTTAGTATCCCGCCCTGAAAACCTGGGCGGTCACCCGCTTACAGAACTGAGTAAGTTTGTCAGACAAACTCCTGCTCCTCTGCAGAAAGTCAATGGCGGGATTGCTCCTGAGCAACAGGGGATGCCGGGGTCACCGGTACAACTGGGGGATTCACGGCAGGGGAGGAAGGTACGGGAGAATCTCCGAGGGTGCTACAACAGGCTGCGCCCTCTGCTCTAACATCTGCGTCAGCCGACCTATGGCCTCCTCCTGACGCCGCACGGCCTCTGACATCTGGGCCATCAGAGCCTGAAGCTTCATGCACCTCACTCTGCTGGCCCTGCTCGGACTCCTCCGGCTCGGGCTCAGAGGAAGAAGGCTGCGAACGCGTAAACATTCTACGTTGCGGAGGCATTCTACCACAAGAAACCACACTCAGTATCATAACCCCACACGACCCAATCCAGCGAAAGTTAAAAGACATTCTCCTATTTCTGTGACTTTATGTTGTCTGCAGCCAACATAACTGTACACCAGAAATTTGAGTATGTCGGTCCCTCTTCTCTCACTGGAAGAGTCAAACCAAATAAATCAGCGACTTTCGCGAAATGTCACGTCTCTCATGCCCTATTATCCTAGGGTCTGCTCAAAAGCCTAGGGTTTCCTAAGTCCCAACTGACCTATCCCTAAGCTCTGATACCAACTTAATCTGTCACGCCCCGGAACCCGGGCTCGTCTACAGATCCGCCGTGCACACGGAATTTTCCGCGTACACGAAGCGCTGGTAACCTGCTCAGATATAATCTAACAATAAAAGAGCATAATACAGAGCTGAAATAGGAGAACCACATAGTATCTCAGACTGGGACTACAAATAACACTGTAATAAGTACAATAATCTCCCAGCTCACCAAAATAGTACAACCAGCTGGCTAACGCCAGACCCAAAATAAAAGGGGAATACCACAGTCTGAGTGAAGGGTACAGCCTCTATCTACAGCTCTCAGTCTCCCAGGAGATCTATCTATTCGGCGATCCCCTTACCTCGATCAGCTGCCGATGGCCTAGCAGCTCCCGCAGATGACTCTGCAAAATAAGGGAGAAGGAAAGAAACAGAAAATAACAATGGGGGTGAGAACTATAGATAAACCAATAGCCTCCCCTAGTGGGTAAAAACCTCAACTCTGACGCACCCACTAGGACTACTAGAGGCAAAAAGGGAAAAGGTGAAGTGGTAGGATAAGTATGGGTACTGAAACAGTAAAACTACCACTACTATGCCTCTACTGCGGTACTGGATATCAAAACTGTATGCATGCATCAGTAAACAAAAGCTGTCCAAAATAACCCAATCCGTCATCTGATCCACGATCCGGTACTGCCTGCTCCGCTCTCATCATCGGGCAAAAATCCGCGCCGACGTGATAGCAAAACTGTCAACAACTGTCTGGCCCCAGCCTCTAGAGTGGAACTCGAGGGGAGCGACCCACACGAGATAAATAAAGCATCACCGGGCAACAACCGCGCGCGTTTATATAAGTTCAAAAATCAAGGGCAACCAACCGCGCGGTAATGTAGGTCTCAAAGCAGGACTGGATCATGACTATGATCAAAGTGGAAAAAAACCATCCACTAACGAAGCCTGATACCAATCAGCAATGCAATAGTACTAATAAGTGGGAAACATCATCCACTAGAGGAAAACCAACACACCAGCTAATGCAAAATAAAACAGGCTCAAACCCTATCTGATGCAAGGACAACATCTGGTCGACGCCTACCGTCTGCGGTCACAGCAATACCCACAATCCACCATCTAATACAAAATAAAACCAGAATCAACCCTATTGATGCCAAGGACAAACATCTGGTCGACCGGCACTGTCGCGGTCACCCGGCAATAATCCACAAGCTAATGCAAAAAAATCCAGAATCAACCCCTATCTGATGCCA
>CM054933.1:6589215-6714442 GCA_029168755.2 Tillandsia fasciculata
TCATCACTTGCCATTCATCATTGAAGTAAATTGGCGCTGTTTTTGAGTGATGAACAAGATGAAAAACGCTGCAAGATCAAAAAAGCAAAGAATGTGATGTTTAAACAAAATTGGCTATAATTAGAGAGTTTTCTTACTTTGAGAGCATATGCTATTCCTACTACTGGTTTGTAACTATACTTATTTCGATCGTAAAGTTCTTATGTCCGTACTCAGAAACTCATTTTTGAAGTCATTTTAATTTTCTTCTATTTTTCTCTTCTCAGAACAAATGAGTACCATGGCCATATCAAGCCATATTATGCCAAGAACTACCTGAGTTGCAATCTTGGGATTGTAGAGCAGTACAACTGATTAAAAGTGTTACTTGACTATAATACACACTTTGTCATCAGAAGTTTTCCTGAAACCAAATTGAAGGATTGAGAAGTAAATGAATTAACAATATTTCCTCTACTTGGTCCCAGGATTTGGGAGTAAACTTCATATTCTTTTAAGTGCATCACTTCATGAACAAAGAGCTGTTAGTGTTGTCTACAAATGTAAAGCGAATTATAAAGCCAATTTATTTCAATGATCGCTTTGTTATCCTTATCATTCTTATAATTCTTTGTCTTCCTCTATTATAAAAGCAAATTGTATGCTTCTTGATTGGATGTTTTTTGATCCTGTAATGCAGAATCAAATGTGGGTTCCAGCGGCTTGGTGGAGACTCGGTGGAGACCCGCATGGTGGACAAGGCGACTTCGGCAACAACGTAAAAACAACTTCGGCGACGACTCGGGTCCAGCGGCTTCGTGCCTTCTCCTACCATACCTCTAATTAAATATAGCAACAGTCGTTAGTTGCTTAATTAATTAAATATGTATGTCAAGAAATCCCTTTATTATATATAACCAAGTTTGAACTCTTCAAAGTAAGCAATGTAATTTGAAGTATAAACATAGTATACAATTTGTACTCAAACGATAGTTTAAAGTTATTCGTTGACTTTAAACAGATCAGTTGTCTATTCATGTTATTCCAAAATCTGAGATGCATTACATTGAGATTACTTCCCATTTAACTTCCATTTTGTGTACTGTTTATGTTTTGGATTGTGTTCATTCTTAAGAAACTGATTTCTGCCTGGGTTAGACATAACATGCAGTTACATACTTCTGGCTAAATTTCATCTCTCTTACTTTCATGTTGTGGACTCTAATGAATTCAAAATTTGTTTGGATAATGCAATGAATTGCTAGACATAGTGCAAGTAACGGTTTTGTTTATAGTTAAAAAAGGTAGAACTCCTGTATAAAAAAATAAAAAGAAATGTATTCTTCGATCATTCTTGATATTTTCAAACAAAAAAGTCTGAATATACGATATATTTTCGGTTTCGTTCGACTTTAATTATCAAAGGTTAATAATTATGTTCCTTCCCGTTTAGTTCCTTATTATGAAATAAAAAAAAATATTTATTAAAAAAAATATACCCGCGGCGCAGCGCGGGCACTGCACTAGTATTTTATAATTCGCAATTCAATTGTTGTGTTCATGAATCATAGGTTGACGTTCCCACACTCGATCAGGGGGCTAAATGCGAAGAAAACAAAGAAGAAACTTTTCTGAACCTGTTTTTAACTACACTTAATAAATACAAGATAAGTGAGATTCTCAATTCAATGTTAATATTAAAAGCATATTTGGTGCTTACTTCTTGTATGACTTTGGCGAACAAATGTCAACGCTAATCATTTGATATGGTGCTTAATTGATTGGTGATGTTTGGCCACAACCTACCTTCTCCAGCTATGCACGGTAACACTAGTACACTACAGTGCATACAAATTAAAAGTAGCTGGCAAAGTTCTCCAAATAAAAAAAAAATAAAAAAAAAAAACTCAAGCATATCAAACAGCCAAAAAAAAATAAAAAATAAAAAATTCAAGGGGCAATTCCTGAAATTTTTTAAAATTTTTAATTTATTTTTTTTAAAAAAAGTTATATTAAAAATATTTTTAATATAACTTCAAGGGGCAATTGCTTTTATGTTCTCGAAATTCTCCCTTGTTACCGGGTTGTTTCGATTTTGACCTGAACAATCCGATAAGAGAGAAATAGATATACCAATCTATTTCCCCCTTTAACCCAATAATATTTGAGTATAAAGAAAATTTATTCTTTTTTGTATTCAAACGATGTTAATAAATACAAGATAAGTGAGATTCTCAATTCAATATGTTAATATTAAAAGCATATTTGGTGCTTACTTCTTGTATGACTTTGGCGAACAAATGTCAACGCTAATCATTTGATATGGTGCTTAATTGATTGGTGATGTTTGGCCACAACCTACCTTATCCAGCTATGCACGGTAACACTAGTACACTACAGTGCATACAAATTAAAATAGCTGGCAAAGTTCTCCAAATAAAAAAAAATAATAATAAAAAAACTCAAGCATATCAAACAGCCAAAAAAAAAAAAAAAAAAAAAAAAATATTCAAGGGGCAATTGCTTTTATGTTCCTGAAATTTTTAAAATTTTTTAATTTATTTTTTTTTAAAAGTTATATTAAAAATACTTTTTTAATGTTTCAATAAGTTTTTTCAAATATATCTTCTAGTAGAGTTAAATTTTGTTAGCAAACTATTCGCAATCGTTATTTCTGTAAAGTTAATGTCACGCCCCGGGGTTTTCGTTTAGCGAAAGCGGTTCACACAAAATTTTTTTTTTTTGAAAGGGTTCCTCCCGGCGCGTGCCCAGACCCGCCGCAAGTACAGGATCACTCTGCACACGGACAGAGTCTCCCCTGTACGTGCACGGCGTCGCGATTAATACAGAGTCTATATACAACCAATAGATCAATCACATCAGTTCCATTCATTCACACATATATGCCACATGTACATAAACGTTACGGCCATTCCATTTGAAAGGATAAATCCATGCTTTTACAAAGCGACACCCACACGGCATCTAGATTTTTAAATCTGGTTTCGCAAACGGCATAAATCCACAGAGTTTTGAAAACAGTGCCCACACGACACTTAGGTTTTGAAATTCCTTTTTCGAAATCCATAAATCCACAAGGTTTGAAAACAGTGCCCACACGACACTTAGGTTTTGAAAACGGTTTTCGAAATTCTTTTGATTTTGTTTCCTTTTTCTTTTTCTTCGAAGCGGCCAATATAAAGGGAAAAGTAAGTTCAAATGGAAGTAAAGTAAAGGTTGCCGACATCCATACCGACCCCACGAGGGTATCGCGATCCACACAAAGTCTACAGCAGTAAATGAAAAGCGACAGTAGGATAAGTAAACAATACTAATGCGGGGTCTCCACAGACCCGACCGCTCCAGTCTCGGCCTCACCGTCGCCTATCGCTCCCCCGGAAGGACCCTGTCACAAAGTGGGAAGTCAGCGACAAAGTAAAAATAGTAAGGAAAGCAGGAAAAAGAAGTGCGCCAACCGTAACTATCCGGAGCAACCACTCTCCCCCACACGGGGACAAAACCTCGCACACCTGCACAACCTAGTCCGGGCACCTACCCCGGCATCCAACCGAGCACCTACCTCGGTAAACCACGTCGAGCACCTACCCCGACGGGTCTCAACGCTCGCACCTCGGCGCCTCAAACTCCCCACCTACGGGAGCCCCCACTACGTCACCTCGTGGGTCTACACGGGTCATCGACCACTTTTCCGGAAAAGCGCACCCTTAGCGGTGGCCAAACCGCGGGTGCGCGTGCTGCAGCCTCGAGCCAAGTAACCACATAATAACAGTATACCAGATAATAGTGACTATGAGAACTACTAGGTCAATATCAACAATGCCTCGCAACTTTTCTTATGTTAACATAAAGCAAACTTTCTTAAATTATTTAAAATTGAAAAACAACAGTCGGGGGTCCGACATCATATCCCCAAAGTAAAACCCACCTGCTACGTGCGGTGACCCCGCTCAACCACTCGTGTCCGGGTGCGCTCGCCCGGCCCTACACGAATCCGTCACGAAGAAGTTAGTAGCCGAAAAGAAAATGAAATAAAGGTTGCGGACTCTCAGGTCACCCCGCCCGGCCGTGGGGCACGCCCCGTCGTCGCGCAATGTCGGCGGCGGCGGTGACGGCCCGGCATGCGAGGCTCGCGCGGCGCCCGGCCCCGCGCCGCCCGCGCAGGCCCGCTGCCCGTGCGCGGGCTGCACACGCCCGTATGTGGCTGCGCAGCCCGGTCCCCCCGCGTGGGCTGCACGGGCGCGCCGCCCGCACGCGGGCTGCGCGCGCCCGGCCCCCCACGCGGCGGCACGGGCGCGCCGCCGCACGCGGGCTGCGCGCGCCCGGCCCCACGCGGGCAGCACGGGCGCCCGCCCGCACGCGGCTGCGCGTGCCCGGCCCCGCGTGGCGGCACGGGCGCGCCGCCCGCACGCGGCTGCGCGCGCCCGGCCCCACGCGGGCAGCACGGGCGCGCGCCCGCACGCGGCTGCGCGTGCCCGGCCCCGCGTGGCGGCACGGGCGCGCCGCCCGCACGCGGCTGCGCGCGCCCGGCCCCACGCGGGCAGCACGGGCGCGCGCCCGCCCGCGGGCTGCGCGCGCCCGGCCCCGCGTGGCGGTACGGGCGCGCCGCCCGCACGCGGGCTGCGCGCGCCCGGCTCCGCGTGGCCGCGCGATCGTGCCGCCGGTGTGTGTCCGGTGGTGCGCGTGCGCCGGATTCCGAAGACTCCGGTGCCTGCGCTCTCCCTCACCCCATCACGCGGACAAGAAGCTAAAGGAAAACTAGGTTACAACAAATTTGCTATTTACCTTGATCGTGACGACGGAGTTTGCAAGAAGGGGGATTGTCCCGGAGGTGCGCAAACCCTTGCTTGTTCCGCCGTGAATCTCCGCGCCGTTCGATCGTCGGGGGAGGAAGAGGGAGGGGAAGAGGAAGAGGAAGCGGGTCCGTTCCCGATCGGTGCGATACGAACGAGGTGGGTAAGAGAGGATGTCGAAACCTAAAATTCCCCAAACGCCGTATTAATTAGTCGGTTTGGTACAGTGGGGGACTTAGCCCAAAATCCCCAAATTACCAAGATAAAAGGTTCAGTGATCAGGTTTTGGGAGACGAAATTAACCCAAGCCTCGGGTCAACCGGGTGGGGGTTTAGGTTCAAACCTGGGCCCGTCGTGCCTCAAAAGTTGTGCTGGGTGCCTGCGTTACCCGCGAACTTCCGGAATTTATTCTGGAAGAATCCGGAGTCGGAAAAATAATCCGGTCGCGCCGCCGCGCTCCATTTCGCGAGCTCTACCGTCTAAAAATATCCGCGGGCCCCGATGGTCTGTCCAAAAAAGAATTATTATTCCAACCGCCGGACCGTTAAGGAGGGGGACGCAACAAATAAATAATTAAATTAAATCCAAACATACAATTTAAGGGCGGTTACTACACCACTCACCTCTTAAAAACAAGTTTCGTCCCCGAAACTTAATCCTGGGTCGCGGTGAACAGATCGGGGTAGGTCTCCCTCATTTTTGACTCCAACTCCCACGTCGCTTCTCGTTCCTCATGGTTGCTCCAAAGCACCTTCACGTAAGGAATGGCTCGGTTTCTCAGCGTTTTACTTTCCCTCGCTAGGATTCGCACCGGGGTCTCCTCGAAGCTTAGGTCCTCCTTCAGCTCTAGGGTAGAGACGTCCAGAACATGTGATGGGTCGGAGAGGTATCTTCTGAGCATCGAGACGTGGAACACGTCGTGGACACGGTCGAGGTTAGGTGGTAGGGCAAGGCGGTATGCCACCGGGCCGATGCGCTCCAGGATCTCGAACGGTCCAACAAACCGCGGGCTCAACTTGCCTTTCAATCCGAAGCGTTTAATCCCCTTGGTTGGTGAAACACGTAAGAGCACATGATCTCCCACTTGAAATTCCAGGTCGCGTCGCCGACGGTCTGCGTAGCTTTTCTGTCGACTCTGGGCTGTGAGTAGGCGTTGCCGGATGAGTCGTACCTTTGCTTCAGTTTCTTCCACTAAATCGGGTCCCAAGAACTTCCGCTCTCCTAAGTCGTCCCAACAGATCGGGGATCGACAACGTCTTCCATATAAAGCTTCGAAGGGTGCCATCTGTATGCTGGCTTGGTGGCTGTTGTTGTAGGCGAATTCCACGAGGGGCAAGTAGCGTGACCAACCGTCACCCCAATCAAGTACACAGGCGCGTAGTAGGTCCTCTAGGGTCTGGATCACCCGCTCGGACTGTCCATCAGTCTGGGGGTGGAAGGCTGTGCTAAACTGCAGTCTGGTCCCTAAAGCCCGTTGTAGGCTTTGCCAAAACTTTGAGACAAAGCGCGTGTCCCTGTCTGAGGTAATAGATGTTGGAACCCCGTGTAATCTTACTATCTCGCTAAGGTACACCTGGGCTAGTCGATCCCGGGTCCACGTCGTATGAATCGGTAGGAAGTGCGCTGACTTGGTTAAACGGTCCACAACGACCCAGATCGCGTCGTGGCCCTGCTGCGAGCGTGGGAACCCGGTGACAAAATCCATGGTGATTTGGTCCCACTTCCATTCTGGCACGGGTAGCGGCTGTAGTTTTCCTGCGGGTCGTTGATGCTCCGCCTTGATCTGTTGACATACCAAGCAGTGGGCTACATGTCGTGTCACATCCAACTTCAATTTTGGCCACCAGAAAGTTTGCTTAAGGTCCCTGTACATCTTCGTACCTCCCGGATGCGCCGCATAAGGGGTGCAGTGTGCCTCAGATAAGATTTCCTCCTTCAACTCTTTCGAATCTGGCACGCAGATCCGCCCACGAAAACGTAGGGTGCCGTCGGCTTCCACTGAAAAGTCGTTCTCTTGGTCGGGAGAGATCTTGTCTCGCACGAGCTGTAACTGAGGGTCAGTCTGTTGTCCTTCCCGAATTCTCTCGAACAGTGTGGGCTTGACTACCAAGGATAGCAGTCGTGCAACCGTGCCTGCCGGTACCACTTCCAATTTCATGCGCGCAAAGTCCGCGATCAAGATGTCCTGTTCAGTTAACCCGCCTGCAGGTGTCTCTCCTTGCTGCGCCTTTCTACTCAACGCATCCGCCACCGCGTTAGCTTTTCCGGGGTGGTATTGGATTGACAAGTCGTAATCCTTTAATAGTTCTAACCACCGTCTCTGTCGTAGGTTTAACTCCTTCTGGGTAAACAAGTATTTTAGACTTTGGTGATCCGAGAATACCGTACAGTGGACACCAAAGAGATAGTGTCTCCACAGTTTCAAAACAAACACTACCGCGGCCAACTCCAAATCGTGCGTTGGGTAGTTCTTCTCGTAGTCCTTTAGCTGTCTGGAGGCATAGGCTATTACCCTTCCTTGTTGCATCAACACGCCCCCAAGGCCGATTCTGGACGCGTCGCAATACACTTCGTAGTCTTCGCCGGGGATCGGCAAAACGAGTACGGGCGCTCTGGTTAGCCTTCTCTTCAGTTCTTCGAAGCTCTCTTGACATTGGTCCGTCCAGATGAATTTCACTCCTTTTCTTGTTAGCCGGTTCAGAGGGGCGGCTATCTTCGAGAAACCCTCGACGAAACGTCGGTAGTATCCTGCCAGGCCCAGGAAACTGCGAATCTCCGTCACTGTGGTTGGCGGCTGCCAGCTGAGTACAGATTCCACCTTCTTAGGATCCACCGCGATTCCCTCTGCCGAAATTACGTGGCCCAGGAAAGCCACCTCGCGCAGCCAAAATTCGCATTTTTTGAGCTTAGCGAAAAGTTTTTGTTCCCGGAGAGTTTGGAGAACGCTTCGCAAGTGATCCTCGTGCTCCTCGTCGGTGGTTGAATAGATCAGGATGTCGTCGATGAAGACCACCACGAACCGGTCGATGAAGGGCCTGAAGATGCGGTTCATCATGTCCATAAACACCGCGGGGGCGTTCGTCAATCCGAAGGGCATAACCGTGAACTCGTAGTGGCCATACCGGGTCCGGAAGGCAGTCTTTGGGATGTCCTCGTCTCGAACCCGAAGCTGGTGGTAGCCCGACTGTAGATCAATTTTTGAGAAGACTGTCGCACCCCGCAGTTGGTCGAAGAGGTCGTCGATTCTAGGCAGAGGGTATTTGTTCTTCACGGTGACCTTATTGATCCCTCTGTAGTCGATGCAGAGTCGTAGACTTCCGTCCTTCTTTCGCACAAAGAGGACCGGCGCGCCCCAAGGCGACACGCTCGGCCTGATAAATCCCTTTTCCAACAGGTCTTCAAGTTGTGCCTTGAGCTCCTTCAGCTCTGCGAAGGCCATTCGGTAGGGCGCCTTCGTAATAGGTTGAGTACCGGGTAGGAGTTCGATGGGGAAAACCACTTCACGCTCGGGAGGCATCCCTGGTAACTCTGCTGGGAAAACGTCGGGGAAGTCCCTCACCACTGCAATGTCTGACGGTGTGCCCGTCGGGCGGGCGATCAAGTCCACCGACGCCAAGTAGGCTACACACCCACCCTCAACCAGTCTTCTGGCCCTTGCCGCTGAGATAACCGTAGGGAAAGTGGTACTCTTGCACGCCAGGTACACGTGCTCAGGGAAACCCGGTTCTTGCAGTCGCAGCTGTCTTTTCTCGCAATCGATGAGCGCCCGGTACCTCGCTAGCCAATCCATGCCTAACACGGCGTCGTATTCCTTCAAGGGTATCACCACCAAGTCCCACGGGCAAGACACCCGCCGCCCAAACTGGATCGGGCAGGAGGCCACGAAGTTAACCGCCTCCAAGGTCCCAGCCGCCGTTTGGACGGTCATCCGATCCGGAAGCGGTGTCTCCTCCAGGTCATGCATGAACACGAAGTCACAAGAAATAAAAGAGTGTGTTGCTCCGGTGTCGAAAAGAGTTCTAGCGCGGGAATTCGAAACGGAAACAATACCTGCAAGTACGTCCTCAGGTGGATCTGACTCCTGGCGGGTCATTGAGTAAACCCGCCCGCCTGCTTGTGGTTGTTTCTCCCCCTCTCGTGGTGGCGCGGGGGGTCTAGAGCTCGACGCCACGGGTGCTTTCCCTCGTCCAGACAACTGTTGTGATGGTACCGTGGCTGTTGCAGTAGCCCCTCCCAGAACCAAGGGGCAGTTGTAACGGAAGTGCCCTTGCTTGCCGCAGCGGAAACAGTGATCTTGTCGCTGGGGGCACTCAGGGGCTCGGTGCGCTCCTCCACAAATCACGCAGGGCCTATCGCCCGGCCTAGGCCCTCCCGCTGGTGCACCCCGGGGTCCTCCTTGCTGTCTCCACCGTTTGGGGGGTCGGCTCCCACTAGAAGAGCCCCCCCCGAGTTGTGCTGTTGCCGCTTCCGATCCTCCTGCCGTGCTGAGTTCTCTCTCCTGGCACGCGTGACCGCGAACCCCCGCTCCACCGTAGTGGCCCTGTCGACCACTTTCTGAAAGGTGTGCAAGTCGGCAGCTTGCACCACTTCGAAGATGTTACTCCGCAAGCCGTCGACAAAGAGTTGAGCCTTGTGGGACTCGTCTCTTATAACAAACGGGACACAGTTCGCTAGGCGGACGAACTCCCGTTGGTACTCCATGACTGTCCGGTTTCCCTGCTGTATATGGTTCAGGTCGTCCTCCAACTGCTTCTTGACACTGCTGGTGAAGAAGGCCTCGAACAGCTCCCGTTTGAATGTTTCCCAAGACGGAAATGCGGTACTCTTGGCAGGATCGGGGCGTACCGTTTTCCACCACAAACGGGCATTCCCTTCCAAACAGTGGACGGCTAGGGGAACCCGCTCGTGATCCTCCATAAGTAAGTCTTCGAAGAGCTTCTCCATCGACCCGACCCATTTCTCTACGACCCAAGGATCGGTCGTGTCTCCTTCGAACGTGGGGGGGTCGTGTTTCCTGAAGTCCTTCAGATTGGCTCGCACCCGATCACGTTCAGTCGGCATAGTTGTCCCCTCCCCCACGGCGGCGGCAGCCACGGTAGGGGAAGGTGTAACCACAGTCTCCTCCAAGATAACCCTGCTGGTGGTCCCCGGCATCGGTCCAGTAGTCGCCGCTGGTGGCGCCTCTACTGGCGCATCTGGCCCCTGCGGAGGGACCGGGACAGCCGTCGCCGTGGCAGCCTGCTGCTGTTGCGTCAGCTGACGCACGTGGTCCGTGAGGGTTGCCAGTTGCCCCGCCATATCCCTCAATTGCTGCCGCAGGAGCTGGTTCTCCGCGGCTGTCGACGTCGTCGCGTCCGCTTGGGTATCTTCGGCTGAGGATCTAGTACGAACCATGTCTGCTATACACACAAAGAAGATCGGCTTAGCATTTGCTAAAAAAAAACGACGGATTGTCTATAGAGAGAAAGGACTCAAACTCTTTTCCCCCCTCCCCGATCACTCACGTCCTAACCTCCTACGCCCTTTCCATTTGTTCGTCTGTAGTTCAGTGTGGTATCCCCACGGATGTCGGCACGAACCGTTGTGATTGAAGAAAACTCTCTCTGATACCATCTTAATCTGTCACGCCCCGGGGTTTTCGTTTAGCGAAAGCGGTTCACACAAATTTTTTTTTTTTGAAAGGGTTCCTCCCGGCGCGTGCCCAGACCCGCCGCAAGTACAGGATCACTCTGCACACGGACAGAGTCTCCCCTGTACGTGCACGGCGTCGCGATTAATACAGAGTCTATATACAACCAATAGATCAATCACATCAGTTCCATTCATTCACACATATATGCCACATGTACATAAACGTTACGGCCATTCCATTTGAAAGGATAAATCCATGCTTTTACAAAGCGACACCCACACGGCATCTAGATTTTTAAATCTGGTTTCGCAAACGGCATAAATCCACAGAGTTTTGAAAACAGTGCCCACACGACACTTAGGTTTTGAAATTCCTTTTTCGAAATCCATAAATCCACAAGGTTTGAAAACAGTGCCCACACGACACTTAGGTTTTGAAAACGGTTTTCGAAATTCTTTTGATTTTGTTTCCTTTTTCTTTTTCTTCGAAGCGGCCAATATAAAGGGAAAAGTAAGTTCAAATGGAAGTAAAGTAAAGGTTGCCGACATCCATACCGACCCCACGAGGGTATCGCGATCCACACAAAGTCTACAGCAGTAAATGAAAAGCGACAGTAGGATAAGTAAACAATACTAATGCGGGGTCTCCACAGACCCGACCGCTCCAGTCTCGGCCTCACCGTCGCCTATCGCTCCCCCGGAAGGACCCTGTCACAAAGTGGGAAGTCAGCGACAAAGTAAAAATAGTAAGGAAAGCAGGAAAAAGAAGTGCGCCAACCGTAACTATCCGGAGCAACCACTCTCCCCCACACGGGGACAAAACCTCGCACACCTGCACAACCTAGTCCGGGCACCTACCCCGGCATCCAACCGAGCACCTACCTCGGTAAACCACGTCGAGCACCTACCCCGACGGGTCTCAACGCTCGCACCTCGGCGCCTCAAACTCCCCACCTACGGGAGCCCCCACTACGTCACCTCGTGGGTCTACACGGGTCATCGACCACTTTTCCGGAAAAGCGCACCCTTAGCGGTGGCCAAACCGCGGGTGCGCGTGCTGCAGCCTCGAGCCAAGTAACCACATAATAACAGTATACCAGATAATAGTGACTATGAGAACTACTAGGTCAATATCAACAATGCCTCGCAACTTTTCTTATGTTAACATAAAGCAAACTTTCTTAAATTATTTAAAATTGAAAAACAACAGTCGGGGGTCCGACATCATATCCCCAAAGTAAAACCCACCTGCTACGTGCGGTGACCCCGCTCAACCACTCGTGTCCGGGTGCGCTCGCCCGGCCCTACACGAATCCGTCACGAAGAAGTTAGTAGCCGAAAAGAAAATGAAATAAAGGTTGCGGACTCTCAGGTCACCCCGCCCGGCCGTGGGGCACGCCCCGTCGTCGCGCAATGTCGGCGGCGGCGGTGACGGCCCGGCATGCGAGGCTCGCGCGGCGCCCGGCCCCGCGCCGCCCGCGCAGGCCCGCTGCCCGTGCGCGGGCTGCACACGCCCGTATGTGGCTGCGCAGCCCGGTCCCCCCGCGTGGGCTGCACGGGCGCGCCGCCCGCACGCGGGCTGCGCGCGCCCGGCCCCCCACGCGGCGGCACGGGCGCGCCGCCGCACGCGGGCTGCGCGCGCCCGGCCCCACGCGGGCAGCAAGGGCGCCCGCCCGCACGCGGCTGCGCGTGCCCGGCCCCGCGTGGCGGCACGGGCGCGCCGCCCGCACGCGGCTGCGCGCGCCCGGCCCCACGCGGGCAGCACGGGCGCGCGCCCGCACGCGGCTGCGCGTGCCCGGCCCCGCGTGGCGGCACGGGCGCGCCGCCCGCACGCGGCTGCGCGCGCCCGGCCCCACGCGGGCAGCACGGGCGCGCGCCCGCCGCGGGCTGCGCGCGCCCGGCCCCGCGTGGCGGTACGGGCGCGCCGCCCGCACGCGGGCTGCGCGCGCCCGCTCCGCGTGGCCGCGCGATCGTGCCGCCGGTGTGTGTCCGGTGGTGCGCGTGCGCCGGATTCCGAAGACTCCGGTGCCTGCGCTCTCCCTCACCCCATCACGCGGACAAGAAGCTAAAGGAAAACTAGGTTACAACAAATTTGCTATTTACCTTGATCGTGATGACGGAGTTTGCAAGAAGGGGGATTGTCCCGGAGGTGCGCAAACCCTTGCTTGTTCCGCCGTGAATCTCCGCGCCGTTCGATCGTCGGGGGAGGAAGAGGGAGGGGAAGAGGAAGAGGAAGCGGGTCCGTTCCCGATCGGTGCGATACGAACGAGGTGGGTAAGAGAGGATGTCGAAACCTAAAATTCCCCAAACGCCGTATTAATTAGTCGGTTTGGTACAGTGGGGGACTTAGCCCAAAATCCCCAAATTACCAAGATAAAAGGTTCAGTGATCAGGTTTTGGGAGACGAAATTAACCCAAGCCTCGGGTCAACCGGGTGGGGGTTTAGGTTCAAACCTGGGCCCGTCGTGCCTCAAAAGTTGTGCTGGGTGCCTGCGTTACCCGCGAACTTCCGGAATTTATTCTGGAAGAATCCGGAGTCGGAAAAATAATCCGGTCGCGCCGCCGCGCTCCATTTCGCGAGCTCTACCGTCTAAAAATATCCGCGGGCCCCGATGGTCTGTCCAAAAAAGAATTATTATTCCAACCGCCGGACCGTTAAGGAGGGGGACGCAACAAATAAATAATTAAATTAAATCCAAACATACAATTTAAGGGCGGTTACTACAGTTAATTACTGTTTATCATAAATCAATTTTTCTTATTTGCCCTTAAGTTAGGTGTAATAGGAGTATTTCAATTTTTTTTTTTCTTTTTCAAATATCCTCTTCTACCGTCACCAATTTGTAGGTATTTTAATTTTTTTTAACTCGGATAAAAATTTAGCTCGAATTTAACTCGAGATAACTTAAATAAGATATTTTTGAAATATTTTAAGTAGGAATAAATAAGATCTTTTTGAAATATTGAATGGTGTATAAGATATTATCCTAAAATTTAGAAACTAATTTCTATGAAAACCAAAATAGATGTTTTCCCTGATATGTTTAAAACATTATTTACTAGAAGGAATTATTTTTCATCAAAATGAAGAAAATTTATCTGAGCTATATATGGATAAGTTCAAGTTAATTATTCTACCTTTTGTAATTTTAATTTTAATATTTAATCTTTAGATTTGTTAGATTTGAGTAAGTGGATGGTGATTTAACTTTAAAATTTAAATATATATTTATCTTTACACAGTTAATAATAATTAGTTTAAATTTCAAAATAAAAATAGCATTGACTGACTCAAATTCTACAAATTAAAAAATTCGGTAATAAAATTAGATGAATTCTATATGTTTTTACCTATTATTTTTTACATGATACAAGCACAAGAATACTAAAAAATATATTATAAACTATATACTTAATATCGGCTATAATTTACGTATAATTAATTATTGCCTACACCCGTACGTGTATGAGTACATCTTATACACTGTATTTTAAAATTTCGTGATAGGCCTTAAAAATCAAATGAGAGTCTAATATATTGAAAAGCGTAGTATAAAAGTAATATAAATTTTGGATATTATTTTTTTGCAAAATATATAATGGTCGATATTTTTTTATGTTTAATTTTTCAGGCTGATCATTGATACTAGTCATAGATTTTCACAATAAAAAAATCTTTGATAAATAATAGAGCAATCATTATTTGTTGTATACCAAAACGTGGATATAAATTTTGCACTTTATATCCATATCTAAGAGCTAATATTTTCTCGCTAGTTTTATTTTTTTATATTATTTACCAAATATAAAAAAATATTCAATTTTGCATGTAGAAATAATATTTTGCTAAATAATAATTGAGACGAGACAAAAGAAAAATATTTCCAGCATATGACTTCAAGTAAGTAATTGTACTAACACAAGCAATGAGGCATAACGTAAAGAAGATGAAGTTACTAAGGCAAAATGGCACAATTAATAAACGAGAGATGAGAGGAAAAGAGATAGAACTGAAGTAGGAGAAGAAGAACAATGAAAAAATAAAAGCGTTCTCAGCTGAAGAAAAGCTAAGTAGGTGGTCGAATCATGGTCAAAACAACCTGATCGTAAACAAGAAAGAGCAAGTGTAAATTGCATGTTTGGTCCTCAAAATATAAGAAAAGTGACTTATAATCCTCAAAATTTAATTTGTCTTTCAAAATTATTTGTAATACCTGTAAAATTCAAATTTGAAAATTTGAATTTGAAATTTGATTTTCTGAAATATCTTTAATTAGAAAATTCGAAATTCGGGAGTGTTTCTGAAGAAACGGCTACTGTGACGTCACATCGTGATTGTGACCTATCGTGACCCAAACACAACGAAACAAAATCGCCATTTGATTGGTCTTGTCGAGCTGGACGACATGATGACGTTCGTTTTTGTATTTGACGAGCCGAAATCCTCAAAAAATATATAAAACACTATTTTTACTATGTATTTTTACAAAGGCCCTATATTTTATACATAAAAATGCATGAAATCGCTCGTGGAGGGACCTCTTTGAATGTTGCACTCTAGGCAGGTACTCATGAAGAAATTCACATGAGAGGTGGACTTATTTGCAAGTTTTCCATGAAATATATATATAAGGGACTCTAGGGTTTCCTCCCTAGCCGCACATGACTTCTGGCCTCCTACAGCACCCCACGCCCCTCTTCTCTACTCTGCTCTCTTCCCCAAGCCTGGCCACCATTGGCCGCCGCCTGCCATCACCGAAAAACCTGCGAAAACCATCCTTCTTTCCATGTTCTTGAGTTAGAAAGAGCCTGAGCCCATCTCTCTCCATCACCTTACACCCGAGTCACCCTATGGCCTCCTCTTTCCTCAAGATGTCACCCTCGAGCACCCCAGCCGCCGGGCGCTGCCGCTCGACGCCGGAGAAGGAAGATTTTCATCATCATCTTCTTCTCGGACCAGAGGTGAACCAATCCATCTTCTTATTATTTTTCTTGGCTTCCAAGGCACTCCACCTTTTTCCTCACCTCCTGTGGGTCCTCCTCGTGCAGCCCCGTCGCCCGAATCCTTGTGGTTAATCGGCGGGAGTAAGATCCTCGTCGGAACCTTAGATTGGCCGGAGTTCGACGCGCGTCGCATCTAGAGCCTCTGCTGGGGATCTAAGACATTCATCGCCTTTTGCTGGATCCCGGAAGGCTTCCCAAAGGGTTACAAGCCCTCTCATTCGGTCTAGAAATCAAAAAAGAAACCCTAGTTCTAGTTTCTTGATCTTGGTCGAGCTTCGCCATCCGCCACCGCTGCCATTTCCCACCTCCAGCCAACAACCTGGCTAGATTCCCCTTGTCCAGAGCAACCCTCCAGTGCCCTTGCATGAGCCCCTAGGCGGCCGAATCATTCTCTCCTCCATCCTTGCCTTGGTACGGTCGCAAGAGCCAACTCCAGGCATCCGCCGCTACTTGACGCCAGCGTCAGAGCTGTAGAGGCCTCTGGCACCTTTCTTGTGCCCCTGATACTATTACTTGCCTCTGCTCTTCCATCTTGAACTCGAGTTGAGACAACTTCGGCTAATCCGAGCTCTAAAGCTTGAAGCTTTGGACCACTTTGCATCGGCCATTTTCCTGGCGGCTCCCCGACCACTGCAAGGTGAGCCTCTTAACCTCCTAACCCTCCTGAGCATGATGCTCACTTCAACTTGCATCAAGTTGGGTTGGTTGTGTGCAAATTTCAACATGAGCTCTTGATGCCGATTGTAGGTTGACCCTAGGCACTCTCTGGACTCTAGAAGACCTATGGACAGCGAGTGTAGCGGCCCTGGTTCCCATGCAGCGTTCTTCCGATGAATCCACTATTAGAACACCTATTATTGGTGTATCTGGCCCACGGTGCATCAATTGGATGCTACTGATGGACCCTGTGTGTTTCTACTTGCTGTGTTGGCCTTCGGCTGGGTTTGCTGAAAGTTTTGAAAAGATTTAGGTCAAACAGAGGTCGGAAATGGATTCAGCACGGAAAAACGCTTGAAAACGACTTTTTGTTTGTTCAATTTGGAGTCCGGATGCCCAAAAATGAACCCCCGGAAGTTTTCTGTGATTTTTGGTGCATGGGAGGGGCCGTAGACCGCCGGGATGCCACGTGGCGGCCTGTCATTGGCCGGTTTACGGCGCGCGGTCCACAGAGCGGCGCGGCGGGGTGCATAGACCCGGCACAAGGACACGTGGCACCGCCTGATTGGCGGGCCCAGGGCGCGCGGTCTACTAGAAGAGCGCGGCGGTGCATGGACCAGGCGGGGGACACGTGGCAGCCTCCGGTTGGTCGGTGTACGCGGCACGGTCCACGAAATTCCTGCGGAAGGCATGGATCGGGTGCAGGGGACACGTGTCGCTCCCTGATTGGCGGGTGCAGCAAGTGCGGTGCACGGGGCGCGCGGTAGGTGCCTCGGGATGCGTCCGCACGTGCGACCCACGTCGCGCGACCGGCGGGCGCGGCGGCCTGTCGGCGGGTCAGCCGGAGGACACGTGGCGCCCGCTCATTGGCGGGCGCCACCGCCTTACTGTGTGCGGAGTGTGGACACGTGGCACCCTCTGAGTGGTCCCGCACCGGTGTTCCCTGTTCGGCGGGACACGTGGCAGTCGCTGAGCGGCTTTGCACCGGTGTTTCCTGTTCGGCGGACACGTGGCGGCACGGAAGAGTTCCGGGCGTGAACAGTGTTGGGCCTGGGCCCAACACTGTAGGCGCCCGAAACTTTTCGGGCGCCCGAATCCTGGGCCCGAAACTTATGGGCCTTGGTTTTTTGGGCTGATTTCTTTGGAGCCTATAAATAGGCCTTTTGGGGCCGCATTTTTGAGCCTTTTCCCGGGAGATTCAGCCCTTGACCCCTTCATAAGATTTCTTCCTCTCCCTCTTGCCCATCTTCTGGTGAAGTTTCAGATTTTTCGGTGGCCGCGACGACAGCGTTTCCTGCATCGTGGTTCGGAGCGACGATATACTGTTGGAGGCCCATTTTCGTCGCAGTTTAGTCTAAGAGATCTACCGGGCTACCCCGATGCTATTTTTGGACGATTTTTTCGACAACGGATTCACAAGAGGTAAATCTACGTTTTCCGTGTTGGACATATTTCCTGGAATTGAGTTTTTCTTGGGGTTTGGGGTACATTTTGACACCCCTTTGTGACTATTTGAGATTCTGGACAGCATACACTTTGCGGATTTTTATCTCCCTATTCGGACATCGAATTTCGACGATTCAAGAGCCTATCGACATCTACACTTCGAGAGGATTGCCGTCATATTTTTATCGAAATTTTTAAAAATTTATTTTCAGGTGAAAATTTCGGATCTTTGGGGACTATTCATACAGATTTTGGGAATTGCAAATTTGTGAAGTGCTAAGTGTAATTTTGGATTATGATTGAACCCAGGGCATTGTGAGCACCACTACTGTGCTTCTAGCTTAGCGGATACGGTGATTTGGCGGTCTCTGGACTTTTTATCTGTACAACCCCGGACAGTTAGCGTGTTCAGGTGGGTGGTCTCGCTTTCAAAATCTACGGACTATACTCTAATTCTATGACTGTAGTTGCATGCATGCAAGTAAATGATCTCTATATTATGTGAAAACTGTATGTTTATAACCACAGTTGCTAGTTGCCAAATTTGATGACTTTATTATAACTCTTGCAACATGTGAACTCTTTAAACCTGAAAACTGAACTTAGTACCTCTGTCATCTATTTACATCATGCTCAGTCGGACTAAAGTAAGTTTAACTCGGGCTAGTTTTATTTATTGCTTTAGATTTCCCGCATCACTTATTACCTTTGTCATTCTGGACATAGTTGTTTTCCCCGAGTTGTGGGCTGGGAGGTCTAGTAGCTGTGGGATGCATTTGCACTCGCGTCTGGGGACCGAGTGGAGTCAGTAGCAGTCTGTAGATCTGTTCTCATTGTGATAGTGATAGTGATGATGGATCTGGGATCATGAGAGATGTCTTAGTGACAGTGTGGTTTTTAGTTAGTGAGTGAGACAGTGATTGGATTGGATCATAGCCTGCAGGAGCCATATTTGAGCTCGACAGAGATGCGCGGATACTTTGCTCGGTGGGGTCGCGCCCCTCGAGTGCCACTCCGGAGTTGGGCATGATACTTCTACCGCGGCTTGTCGATGCATGTGCCCCTCTGGCTGAGCCAGTTTTGGCAGTCACGAACACCGTCCCTCTGGCTGAGCCAGTTTTGGCAGTCACGGACGTCGTCCCTCTGGCTGAGCCAGTTTTGGCAGTCACGGACGTCCTACGTAAGTCCGGTCCTCCGGGATGTACGGCAGTAGGTAGGCGCAGGTTTGACTGGACCCGATGTGGCAGTCAGTTTGGATTGGGTGATCTGAGTTGAGAGTTGGTTGTGGCATCATATCCCTTCTGTTCCACCCTTTGAGCATTTAGATAGAGGCATAGTAGCAGTAGAGTTTACTTTTCCAGCTTTCCTTACAGCACTGCATTTGTTACTTTATGCCTCTAGTAGACTTAGTGGGCAGACCGTCGGGCTTGTTGGCGGCACCCACTGAGAACTACTGTGGGAGGTAGTTCTCACACCCGTCGTGGTGTCTTTTCCCCAGGGACTTCTGCTCCAGTTCCTGCTGCTCCAGTTGCTGATCCTGCTCCATCTGACCGAGGTAAGGGAGTCGCGAGATAGATCCCTTCCAGTCATCCTCTGAGAGAGAGTAGATGTACCCCTTACCAGTTTGAGAGTGTTATGTTGAGTGACTCTTGTAGTGAGGTATCGAGTTGTACATTTCTTTTACTGCAGTGGAGAGAGACTCTTGTATTTGAGGTGATGTTGGTCTGTATTATTTTAGAGCTATAGTTGTATTTTATATCGTTTATTTCAGCTTTTACTATTTCAGCTCTGATATCTGTTAGTGTAGATGTTTCTTTTGCAGGTTAGTCGCTACGTCTATACGGGGTTTCCCGTATGGGCGGCGGATCTGTTGGCGAGCCCGGGGCGCAGTATCGACCCCGGGGCGTGACAGATTAGAGTGGTATCAGAGCCTAGGTTGTAGGTCTTGGAGGACTTAGGAACCCTAGGTTTGTGGTTGGACCCTAGGATGACTCACGTGAGAGCCGTGATTTTTTTTAGCGAGAGTCCTGATTGGGTTTCTAACTCTCCCGAGCGGATTGGGATGAGTGATTGACATGTCTTCCTTCGGTGGCAACTATGTTGGCTGCAGACAACATAGTACTATGGGAAGGAGGACATGCCATTTGACTTTCGCTAGATTAGGTCGAGAGTTGATTTGGATTCTGATTGTTCGTTTTGTTCCTCTGGTGAGTGATGCCTCTGCGACGCATGATGTCGACGCGTTCGCAGCCTTCTTCCTCTGAGCCCGAGCAGGAGGACTCGGGGCAGGGATAGCAGAGAGAGGTTCAGGAGCTTCGTGCCCAGATGGCACAGTTGTTGAGGCTGTTCGGCGTCAGTAGGAGACATCACAGCGCCAGGAGGAGGCCTTGGGTCGGTTGTTGCTCATGATGGAGCAGAGGGCACAGCCGGTGGTAGCACCCCTAGAGAGTTTGCCTGTGCCTTCTTCGCTAGTTGTGGCGCCCCCTGTTGTTCAGACAGCACCGGCAGTTCCTATTGAGCCGGTTTCTTGTAGACCACCGTCTGGGTCGACGGGACTTTTGACTTCAGCTGAGCAGCGTGAGGTGGTGGATCTGTTGACGAGGTTCTGCTAGTTCGATCCACCCCGTTTTTCTGGATTGAGTGTTGAGCCGTGGGGTGTTGAGCCGTAGGAGGCTGAGTCTTGGACCACGGCCATGGAGCGCTATTTCGAGAACCTTTTTATTGATGAGAGCTTTCGAGTTCTGTTGGCTACTTACTTCTTGGAGAGCAACGCCGAGGCATGGTGGCGGCGTGTGCGACCAGCTGGTCCGCCTGGGACGCAGCTCCTCCCATGGGCAGAGTTCCGTAGCATGCTTCTTGGGGCTTTCTTTTCAGAGAGTGTTCGGCAGAGACTGAAGGAGCAGCTGAAGAATCTCCGCCAGGGAGATAGGCCTGTGCACATGTACCTAGCTGATTCAATCAGCTATTGGCTTGTTTGCCCACGTGGCCAGAGATGAGACCCACCGAATTTACATGTCAGAGCGAGGCTTGCATCGGGACATCTAGTAGTTGTTCGCTCACTTCGATTGCAGACTCTGGAGGCCTCGATGGAGCAGGCACTCTTTGTAGAGCGAGGAGAGATAGTGTTGGAGGAGGGGCAGTCGAGTCGACAGGGACCCCCGAGACCTCCACGTTTCCACTCTCAGGGTCGTGGGTATCAGGGGCGGCAGAGATCAGGGGCATCTCGTCAGTCTCAGCAGCAAATTCATGGCAGCCGCGCCCTGACCGTTGTATCATTTGTGGAGGACTGCACCCACCGACCCAGTGCCCTCAGAGGCAGGGCCGTTGTTTCCATTACGGGCAGACCGGTTACTTTCAGAGTTCGTGCCCCAGAGCAGGTCATCCAGCTCCTTCCTCAGCCTCAGCCCCTTCTGTTCCTCATCGGTCGGCAGGACCTTCTGCGGCCTATGGTAGGCCAGACCTTGCTTCCTCGTCCTCGTGACAGCCAGAGCGACGTTTTCCCCCAGCGCCAAGCGGGCGAGTTTATGCCGCTCAGGTTGAGGACGCTACAGTAGCTATTCATGTCGTAGTGGTATTTTGCCATCCTAGACTGCAGAGAGAGGACGGTGACCCTTCGTGAGCCGGGACAGGAGGAGTTTATTTTCTGAGGCTGTCAGATCTCCTTGTTGGTGGTGACGATTTCTTCGGTGAGGGCTAGGCGGATGATGAGTAGAGGCTGCACCGCTTTCTTGGCGACGATTGTGGAGGTGCCTACGGCGGCACTGGGACTCGAGGATATTCCAGTTGTCCGCGAGTTTCCAGATGTGTTTCCCCCAGAGTTGACGACCATGCCGCCGGAGAGGGAGATAGAGTTTGTGATTGATGTGGTACCAGGAACCGCACCAATCTCAAAAGGCACCTTATAGGATGGCACCTGCCGAGTTGAGGGAGTTGAAGGCCCAGCTTCAGGATCTCATGGATAGAGGCTTTATTCGGCCCAGTGTTTCTCCGTGGGGAGCGCCTGTTTTGTTCGTGAAGAAGAAGGATGGGTCACTTCGTTTATGTGTGGACTACCGGGAGCTGAATAAAGTGACCATCCGGAATAAGTATCCTCTGCCACGGATTGATGATTTATTCGATCAGTTGCAGGGAGCCTCAGTGTTTTCGAAGATTGATCTTCAGTCAGGTTACCACCAGTTGAGGGTGAGGGCCGAGGACATCCCCAAGACGGCTTTTAGATCCCGGTATGGGCATTATGAGTTTACGGTTATGCCGTTCGGTTTGACCAATGCCCCAGCTGCATTCATGGATCTGATGAACCGGGTATTTCAGCCGTACTTGGATCTGTTTGTGGTTGTGTTTATTGATGACATCTTGATCTACTCCCGGAGCGATGTGGAGCACGAGGAGCACTTGAGGATAGTGCTGCAGCTTCTACGTGAGAAGAAGCTGTATGCCAAGCTTAAAAAGTGCGAGTTTTGGCTTCGGGAAGTTGCATTCTTGGGCCACATAGTTTCAGCCGCTGGAGTGGCAGTCGACCCGACGAAGATTGATACAGTTCGGGATTGGCCGAGACCGACGACTGTTACAGAGGTACGGAGTTTCTTGGGCCTGGCAGGCTACTACCGTCGGTTTTGTGGAGGGCTTTGCGAAGCTCTCTACTCCCCTGACCAGTCTGACTAGGAAGGGGACGAGGTTCGTTTGGACCGAGCAGTGTCAGCAGAGTTTCGAGGAGCTGAAGAGGAGATTGATCTCAGCACCAGTTCTTGCACTGCCGGTGATGGGAGAGGGATTTGTGATTTACAGTGACGCCTCGCACAGCGGTTGGGATGTGTCTTGATGCAGCATGGTAGGGTAATTGCCTATGCTTCACGGCAATTAAAGGATTATGAGAAGAATTACCCTACTCATGACTTGGAGCTTGCAGCTGTGGTGTTTGCATTGAAGCTGTGGCGGCATTCCCTCTACGGTGAGCATTGTGAGATTTACACAGATCATAAGAGCTTAAAGTATCTGTTTACACAAAAGGAGCTGAATCTGAGGCAACGCCGGTGGTTGGGGCTATTAAAGGATTACGATCTGAGTATCCTTTATCATCCCGGCAAGGCCAATGTTGTAGCGGATGCTTTGAGTCGGAGGTCAGTACAGAGCTTGAGCATGTTGATCACACAGCAGGCACAGCTGATTGAGCAGATGAGGCGACTTCAGATTGAGGTGGTATCCCCTGGGGTCTCTGCTAGACTTATGTCTATGGTCTTGCAGCCCACTCTGTTGGACAGGATCAGGGAGACGCAGAGTGAGGACCCCACTTGGAGAGGATCAGATCACAGATTCAGACAGATCAGAGAGGGAATTTTTCAGTGGACAGCTCGGGAGTACTGCGGTACAGGGACCGAGTATGTGTGCCTTCGGATTCGGAGATCAGAGACCAGATTTTGAGAGAGGCCCATTATACACCTTATACCATTCATCCTGGGGGTACTAAGATGTATAAGGACCTCAAGGCACACTTTTGGTGGTCCGGAATGAAGCGGGATATTGGAAGGTTTGTAGCTCATTGTCTAACTTGC
Organism: Tillandsia fasciculata; assembly: GCA_029168755.2. Lineage (NCBI taxonomy): Eukaryota > Viridiplantae > Streptophyta > Magnoliopsida > Poales > Bromeliaceae > Tillandsia > Tillandsia fasciculata. Next base: position 6,612,293 of record CM054933.1, read on the forward strand.
CAGCAAGTGAAGGCAGAGCATCGTGTTCCTGCTGGCAAGTTACAGAGTCTTCCAATTCCCGAGTGGAAGTGGGACCACATCACCATGGATTTTGTGACTGGGCTACCGAGAGCACAGAGTGGAGCCGACGCAGTCTGGGTGATTGTCGATAGACTTACCAAGTCTGCCCATTTCCTGCCTGTACAGCTGACTTGGTCCTTGGAGCGCCTGGCCCAGCTGTACTTGGATGAGATAGTGAGGCTGCATGGAGTACCAGCATCTATTGTTTCAGATCGAGATCCGAGGTTTGTGTCACGATTTTGGGGGAGTCTACAGTCAGCCTTGGGGACTTAGCTCAGATTCAGCACTGCTTTCCACCCACAGACCGATGGCCAGTCCGAGCACACCATTCAGACCCTCGAGGATATGTTGAGAGCGTGTGTTATGAACTTTGGAGGAGGGTGGCACCGACACTTACCCTTGGTTGAGTTTGCGTACAACAACAGCTATCAAGCGAGCATTCAGATGGCTCCGTTTGAGGCGTTGTATGGACGCAAGTGTCGGTCACCTCTGTATTGGGTAACGTGGGTGAGAGGAGGACGTTGGGGCCTGATATACTGCTGGAGGCGGAGGGAAAGGTCAGAGTTGTTCGTCGGCACCTTGAGACAGCCCAGAGTCGCCAGAGGAGCTATGCAGATACTCGGCGGCGAGACCTTGAGTTTCAGATTGGTGATCATGTCTTCCTGAAGGTCTCGCCCTCGAAAGGGGTCCGGAGATTTGGGGTGCGTGGGAAGCTTAGTCCCCGCTTCATTGGACCCTTTGAGGTACTTGAGAGGGTAGGCCCTGTGGCTTATAGAGTTGCTCTTCCTCCCCGTTTGGCTGGTGTTCATGATGTCTTCCACGTTTCGGCCTTAAGGAGATATGTGTTCGATCCGTCTCATGTTATTGACTTCGCATCCTTGGATATCGGCGAGGACTTGGTTTATGAGGAGCGCCCGTTGCGGATTCTGGCTCGTGAGGTGAGGGAATTACGCAACCGTGCAATACCTTATATGAAGATCCTATGGAGAAATCACGAGGAGAGAGAGGCTACTTGGGAGCTAGAGACGGAGATGCGAGATGCCTACCCCTTCCTGTTCGAGGCTTCTGGCTGAGGTACGCCTGTTTTACCTTGTTTCGTTTCGAGGACGAAACTTTTTTTTAGTGGTGGAGGATGTAGTGGCCCTGGTTCCCATGCAGCGTTCTTCCGATGAATCCACTGTTAGAGCACCTATTATTGGTGTATCTGGCCCACGGTGCATCAATTGGATGCTACTGATGGACCCTGTGTGTTTCTACTTGCTGTGTTGGCCTTCGGCTGGGTTTGCTGAAATTTTTGAAAAGATTTAGGCCAAACGGAGGTCGGAAATGGATTCAGCACGGAAAAACGCTTGAAAACGACTTTTTGTTTGTTCAATTTGGAGTCCGGATGCCCAAAAACGGACCCACGGAAGTTTTCTGTGATTTTTGGTGCATGGGAGGGGTCGTAGACTGCCGGGATGCCACGTGGCGGCCTGTCATTGGCCGGTTTACGGCACGCGGTCCACAGAGCTGCGCGGCGGGGTGCATAGACCCGGCGCAGGGACACGTGGCACCGCCTGATTGGCGGGCCCAGGGCGCGCGGTCTACTGGAAGAGCGCGGCGGTGCATGGACCAGGCGGGGGACACGTGGCAGCCTCCGGTTGGTCGGTGCACGCTGTTACGGCTTTTTGGTGTTGGCATATTTTGTGAGTCAAGTCAGTAAGTTGAGTCGGAGTCTTGAAGTGATCAAATTGTCAATCAGCAATCGAAGACTTAGAGAAGATTCAACAAAAGCTCAAGTTGACACTTAGTGTTTTGACTCTTGAAAATTGAAGGTGAAGAATTGTGGATCAATTGCATCAATCTTAAGGAAAATGGATTCGGATTGATCAGGTACGTTTAACTAAATAATTTTGGTGATCCGAATACTACTTATAGAGTAGAAACACTTGGATGAATTTTTAATTGCATAAAAATCAAAAACTGGACATGGGACATGTTCAGGATCCGGATCAACAATCCAATCCGGATCCCGAAGGGTGCTAGTTCATTGGCAAATCCGATCCGGATCAAAGGTCATTTTCGATCCGGATCCCGAACATGGGATTTTGCTGGAATACATGAACGATCCGGATCGGCCACTTCAATCCGGATCCCGAACCCTGTTTTTCTGGAATTGTCTATCACGATACGACGATCCGGATCACAGTAAATCCGATCCGGATCGCCGTCCTGAAAATTTCCAGATAAGGTTAGTTTTTGATTCTTATCTCTTTCCAAAGGTTTCTAACCTATAAATAGACACTTAGGGTTTCTCAAGAACGTGTGACCAATACCAAAAAAATAAGAAAACACTCGTGAGCAACCCTAGAGGCTAGGTTTTTACCGTTCTTCTTTTTAGCCTCTTTTAGGTCAATTCGACGGTTCTTCCAAGATCTATCTTTTGTCGAATTGATCTAAATTTTGCTTAGAATTTCTTTCTACGGTTCTTCAATGATAATCTAAGCAAAGGATCACCATCGAAGCCTATATTTCTTTATCGGCTGAGTTTGCGTCGTGGATTCGACGTAGCACCGTGGATTCGGTGTGTTGAAGGCGTTTCGTGGATTCGAAACGTGTGCTCGTGGATTCGAGTGGCGTTCGTGGATTCGAACGTGTGCAGTGGACGTGCAATCGGTGAGCGCAAGGTCCGAAGAACTTGAAGGAGGGGTTTGAGTCCGTGGAGTTGGTAATCACCTTGTTATTCTTCTTTTCTTAGTGGATTGTTATTGCGTGTTGGTCCCGTGGTTTTTCTCCTGGATTGGAGTTTCCACGTAAATCTCGGTGTGCTGTTTTTATTTCCGCATTGGTTTTTATTTTTGCACTGAGATTTGGTTTTATAAATATTACACCTATTCACCCCCCTCTAGGTGTTTGATAGTACATATTTAGATCCTTGTGGATCCTTAAAAACCTACAATTGGTATCAGAGCGGGTTTTAGGTATTTCAATCATGTCGGGTGAAAGTGGTAATATTTTTAGACCTCCTCTTTTTGATGGGACCAATTATGCGTATTGGAAAGTGCGGATGAGAGCTTTTCTCATCTCAATTGATGAGCGTGTTTGGCAAACCGTTGAATACGGTTGGGTGCATCCTGTTGAGGAAGTAGGAAATTCTACTACCCAAAAACCTCGCTCTAGATGGTCCAAAGAGGAAATCGAAAGATCTTCTTACAATGGGAAAGGTATGAACGCTTTATATAATTCTTTTTCCTCGACTGAGTTTACACGAATTTCTGCGTGTGAAACCGCGAAGGAAATTTGGGATATTCTCAAAATTACACATGAGGGTACTAATCTTGTAAAAATTCAAAAGCTCCAGATGCTTACAAGTCAATTTGACTCTATTCATATGGAAGAGCATGAATTGTTTACAGATTATTACACTAGACTTCAAGATGTAATTAATACATGTGCTAATTTAGGAGAAAAGATCCCGGAGTCGAAAATTGTAAGAAAGATTCTTCGGACTCTTCCGGAACGGTTTAGGGCAAAGGTTACCGCCATTGAAACCGTTAGTCATCCGGATGAGATGAGTGTAGAGGAATTAGTAGGTGCTTTACAAACTTATGAGATGACTTTTCCTACTAATCAAATTTCTTCCAAGTCTTCTTCTAAGCTTACAGGTATTGCATTCAAATCAACAAAGGAAGAAGATGACGAATCAAGTTCCGACGATGAAATCTCTTTAGCCGATTTTGAAGAACAATTGGCGCGGATCACAAAGAAATTTCGTCGGAAATTTTGGAAGAATCGAACCGATGGATCTTCATCCACGAAACCATCTAAAGGATCATCGGGTTCTAAATCCTCTAAACTCAAAGGCGTTGCAAAACCTTCTAAAGAAAAAGAAAAAGATGATTTCGAAGGGGAAATCCGATGCTATCGATGCAAAGGCTACGGCCATATTTCAACGGATTGTCCTTCTAAGAAATCATACAAAAAGAAGGCTTTGCAAGCAAAAACTTGGGACGATTCTAGTTTCGATGAATCGACCTCAAGTGAAGAGGAAAAAGAAAAAATTGTTGCTTTTCATGCCTCTCAAATTCCCTCTTCTAATTTGTGCTTATCATCTTTAGTCACTGACTCTATTCCTTTGATTTTGCATGAAACATCAACATCCGGAGGAGAGTCATCAAGTGAGGGGGAGTCGGACGAAGAAGAACTCGTTGAGGCATACCAACAACTTCTTGCGGAATCAAAGAAGATGGCCAAGCATATCAAGAAGTTGAGGAAGCAACGACTTGAGGTTCAAGACGAGAATCAAGCTTTAAAGATCAAACTTCATGATCTCGAGGAGGAACAAGGACGGTTATTGGATAACAATAAAATCCTCCAAGAAAAGCTAAACCAATCGGAGACAAACGCAAAATCATATATGGACAAGATTGGTTTTCTTGAAAAGCAGTTTGAGGAAATTCATGTCACCAACCAAGCTTTGACCAAGCAAGTTCATCAACTCAAATCCGACATACAAAGGCTTTCAACCGGTTCCAAGAAACTAGATTGTATGTCCGGATTAGGTCAAACAAGCAAGGTTGGTTTGGGATTTAAAAAGAACCAAACTGTGAAGGCTTCAAGTTCCACAATGAAATTGAAAGGAAGAACTTGTCACCTATGTGGACTTGAAGGACATTTGGTGAAGAATTGCCCGAAAAAGAGAAAAGAAAAGTCCTTCGGCAACTTCATCTACGGAGCGGACTCAACGGAATCAAAAGACACATCAAGTCAAAGGAGTTCACTCAACCCACCAAAGGTCCGAGCCACAACATCAATCATACAAGTGGATTATTGCGAGGCAAAGACCTAAGGTGGATCAACAGTCAAAGCGGACAACCCCCGGCCACAACGAATCAAGACAACCCAAAATCCAGCGATTTTGGATTCGGAAAGGTGATATCTTTCCTTGTCTTAAGTTCTAAATAGCTTATGACTGTATGTAATGCTTTGATTGGTTTTCCCTTCATATTTTTCTTAATCTCTGCATTACATGTTTTCAATGCTCTTCGTTTTTATACTTTGTTTTTGAACAAAAGGGTTTTTATTGAACAAGTGCATTGAATAAAAAAAGGGTTTCACGTTCATTCACTCCAAATTAATTTTATATGGATTATCAACTTTACTCCATAATCATAATCATGAAGATACTTCATTATAGGAGTTTTTGATAGTTATAAGCATCAAATTTTAGAAATCATGTGTGATCTTTAGATGCTTAATCTATCTCGGTTGTGTGAATTCTTTGTGACAACATAAGTGCTATAAACATTTCTAAAAATCCTGTGTTGCACTCAAGAACAAAACACATTGAACTTAGATATCATTTTCTTAGAGAGCTAGTTGAATCAAATATTCTTCAACTTTCATATATTTCAACTGAAGATCAATTGGCTGACATTTTAACAAAACCTTTGGATCAAAAACGATTTATTCACTTGCGTAAGGCAATTGGAATGCTTTCCTTGAAATGATCTCCTTTTGAAACCAATCCTTAGGTTAGGTTTTGTTTGTGTGTTTTTGTTCTTCATCTATGTTTGTACATAGGACATTAATTGAGCATTGGTTATATTGACTTTAATTGCATCTTTTCACGCATTTAGAAATTTATTATGCTTTTGATAACATAATATTTCAATGTTGCAATGATCATTTATGTTAATTAAGTCATCTTTTAAGTGATCAAAGTCAATTTCTCTCTCAATGATCTCTTGGTATAGTCATTATCTTATTTGACTATTTAGTCGAGTATGAATGCGAGATCAATTTTTGGTTGAATACCTTATATATTAAATAATTGATAGCCAATTGAGGGGGAGTCAAAGAAAAGTAAAATGCTCAAAAGATGTGGAAAGAGTTACATCCCAATGAGGAGTGTGAAAACTACCACCACATGGAGAAAAAAAGATACCCATGAAACCAAGCAAAGTTTTTTTTATCAAATGAAATGCATGTTGAAATACTTGACTCTGTCAAATTTCAAGGTTGGTATAAGGTGGGATTTTTAACGAAAGATGCTCAAAGAGCCACTCTCTTCAACAGATTGTCTAGATATATTATCTAACTTATCTGGGATTTCAAACATCTATTGATCTTGGTATTTCATTTTCTTTACCAAATTGATGATTTGATAAAGGCATTACGCATAAGATCATGTTAGATGTGATTGAAGTTGTTCAACTTTAAGGGTTTTAATTTTCATAAATTTTCGTTTCATTTTTGAGTATTTTTGATAGATTTGGTATAATCTATTTCTTGTTGCATGAAACGATGACTTTTGTTTAAAGTTGATGCGCTAAAGTGCTTACATACTCTTTCTGGTTTTTATGGAATTTTTCTAAATTATTCTGATGAAAGAAATTTGGATCATATACCTCAATCTCAAGAAAGGGTAGAATTCAAGATTGATGTCATTTGGAAATCTCCGTAAGTCATCTTTGTAAATCCGTTACATCTTGATAGAGTTTGGATCTCAAGATTATTTTTGATGACTTGTGTTTGATGAATATAACATGAAAAACTGTTTATAATGTTTTATCTTTGTTTTTCATGATTTAGGAGTAAATCTTTTTAATTTTGTGAAATTAATTGGATTGAATGGCATCTGTGTGAATTCATTGTTTAAAGCACTTAAATTGATTTCTTGATGGAATACAAATCGGTATTTGAAAAGATTCTAAAATCTGGATTTGTTTCAAGAAATTATTTGATTTTTGCTTTCTGGTACCGGTACGCAATCTGCATTTTTGTTATATACCGGAACTGAGCTTTTATCTCTCTTTCTCTATGAACTAATGTTGTTAGTGATTTCCTTTTGTCTAGTATGTTCACTGTTTGACAATTTGTGACAAAAAGGGGGAGAACAGAAAATATGATCGTATCACAAAGGGGGAGAACATAAATGCTCAAGACAGGGGGAGAACATGGAGAACATGGAGAACATGTTAGAGATGCTCAAGATAGGGGGAGATAAAGAAAAGATTGAAAGAGCCGAAAAACAAAAGAACCAAAAGGACGAATCAAATGTAGGATTTTAATTTCTAACGACTAACGTTTGATTTTGTTTGGAGTTTTGTTTTGCAGGAATTACATCACTTTAAGACTCCAAGTCCTAAGTCATAGAGTATGTTCTAGGACTGTTTGGTTCAAATGTAATTTTGTATTTATTGGATCTTTCACGCAAAGAAAATCAATGTTTTGGTGATAACATTGAATTTCGATTTTTTGGTTTAAGATGAGTGACTTGAGCGTTTTTATGTATTTTTGGGTTTTGTCACGAAATTGCCAAAGGGGGAGATTGTTACGGCTTTTTGGTGTTGGCATATTTCGTGAGTCAAGTCAGTAAGTTGAGTCGGAGTCTTGAAGTGATCAAATTGTCAATCAGCAATCGAAGACTTAGAGAAGATTCAACAAGAGCTCAAGTTGACACTCAGTGTTTTGAGTCTTGAAGATTGAAGGTGAAGAATTGTGGATCAATTGCATCAATCTTAAGGAAAATGGATTCGGATTGATCAGGTACGTTTAACTAAATAATTTTGGTGATCCGAATACTACTTATAGAGTAGAAACACTTGGATGAATTTTTAATTGCATAAAAATCAAAAACTGGACATGGGACATGTTCAGGATCCGGATCAGACAATCCAATCCGGATCCCGAAGGGTGCTAGTTCATTGGCAAATCCGATCCGGATCAAAGGTCATTTTCGATCCGGATCCCGAACATGGGATTTTGCTGGAATACATGAACGATCCGGATCAGCCACTTCAATCCGGATCCCGAACCCTGTTTTTCTGGAATTGTCTATCACGCTACGACGATCCGGATCACAATAAATCCGATCCGGATCGCCGTCCTGAAAATTTCCAGAAATGGTTAGTTTTGATTCTTATCTCTTTCCAAAGGTTTCTAACCTATAAATAGACACTTAGGGTTTCTCAAGAACGTGTGACCAATACCGTAAAAATAAGAAAACACTCGTGAGCAACCCTAGAGGCTAGGTTTTTACCGTTCTTCTTTCTAGCCTCTTTAAGGTCAATTCGACGGTTCTTCCAAGATCTATCTTTTGTCGAATTGATCTAAATTTTGCTTAGAATTTCTTTCTACGGTTCTTCAATGATAATCTAAGCAAAGGATCACCATCGAAGCCTATATTTCTTTATCGGCTGAATATACGTCGTGGATTCGACGTAGCACCGTGGATTCGGTGTGTTGAAGGCGTTTCGTGGATTCGAAACGTGTGCTCGTGGATTCGAGTGGCGTTCATGGATTCGAACGTGTGCAGTGGACGTGCAATCGGTGAGCGCAAGGTCCGAAGAACTTGAAGGAGGGGTTTGAGTCCGTGGAGTCGGTAATCACCTTGTTATTCTTCTTTTCTTAGTGGATTGTTATTGCGTGTTGGTCCCGTGGTTTTTCTCCTGGATTGGAGTTTCCACGTAAATCTCGGTGTGCTGTTTTTATTTCCGCATTGGTTTTTATTTTTGCACTGAGATTTGGTTTTATAAATATTACACCTATTCACCCCCCTCTAGGTGTTTGATAGTACCTATTTAGATCCTTGTGGATCCTTAAAAACCTACACACGCGGCGCGGTCCACGGAATTCCTGCGGAAGGCGTGGACCGGGTGCAGGGGACACATGTCGCTCCCTGATTGGCGGGTGCAGCAAGTGCGGTGCACGGGGCGTGCGGTAGGTGCCTCGGGATGCGTGCGCACATGCGACCCACGTCGTGCCCGGCGGGCGCGGCGGCCTATCGGCGGGTCAGCCGGGAGGACACGTGGCGCCCGCTCATTGGCGGGCGCCACCGCCTTACTGTGTGCGGAGTGCGGACACGTGGCACCCTCTGAGTGGTCCCGCACCGGTGTTCCATGTTCGGCGGGACACGTGGCAGTCGCTGAGCGGCTTTGCACCTGTGTTTCCTATTCGGCGGACGCATGGCGGCACGGGAGAGTTCCGGGCGTGAACAGTGTTGGGCCTGGGCCCAACACTGTAGGCGCCCGAAACTTTTCGGGCGCCCGAATCCTGGGCCCGCAACTTATGGGCCTTGGTTTTTTGGGCTGATTTCTTTGGAGCCTATAAATAGGCCTTTTGGGGCCGCATTTTTGAGCCTTTTCCCGGGAGATTCAGCCCTTGACCCCTTCATAAGATTTCTTCCTCTCCCTCTTGCCCATCTTCTGGTGAAGTTTCAGATTTTTCGGTGGCCGCGACGACAGCGTTTCCTGCATCGTGGTGCGGAGCGACGATATACTGTTGAAGGCCCATTTTCGTCGCAGTTTAGTCTAAGAGGTCTACCGGGCTACCCCGATGCTATTTTTGGACGATTTTTTCGACAGCGGATTCACAAGAGGTAAATCTACGTTTTCCGTGTTGGACATTTTTCCTGGAATTGAGTTTTTTCTGGGGTTTGGGGTACATTTTGACACCCCTTTGTGACTGTTTGAGATTCTGGACAGCATACACTTTGCGGATTTTTATCTCCCCATCCGGACATCGGATTTCGATGATTAAAGAGCCTATCGACATCTACACTTCGCGAGGATTGCCGTCATATTTTTATCGGAATTTTTAAAAAATTATTTTCAGGTGAAAATTTCGGATCTTTGGGGACTGTTCATACAGATTTTGGGAATTGCAAATTTGTGAAGTGCTAAGTGTAATTTTGGATTATGATTGTCCCCAGGGCATTGTGAGCACTACTACTGTGCTTCTAGCTTAGCGGATACGGTGATTTGGTGGTCTCTGCACTTTTTATCTGTACAACCCCGGACAGTTAACGTGTTCAGGTGGGTGGTCTCGCTTTCAAAATCTACGGACTATACTCTAATTCTATGACTGTAGTTGCATGCATGCAAGTAAATGATCTCTATATTATGTGAAAACTGTATGTTTATAACCACAGTTGCTAGTTGCCAAATTTGATGACTTTATTATAACTCTTGCAACATGTGAACTCTTTAAACCTGAAAACTGAACTTAGTACCTCTGTCATCTATTTACATCACGCTCAGTCGGACTAAAGTAAGTTTAACACTGAACTTATTACCTTTGTCATTCTGGACATAGTTGTTTTCCCCGAGTTGTGGGCTGGGAGGTCTAGTAGCTGTGGGATGCATTTGCACTCGCGTCTGGGGACCGAGTGGAGTCAGTAGCAGTCTGTAGATCTGTTCTCATTGTGATAGTGATAGTGATGATGGATCTGGGATCATGAGAGATGTCTTAGTGACAGTGTGGTTTTTAGTTAGTGAGTGAGACAGTGATTGGATTGGATCATAGCCTGCAGGAGCCACATTTGAGCTCGACAGAGATGCGCGGATACTTTGCTCGGTGGGGTCGCGCCCCTCGAGTGCCACTCCGGAGTTGGGCCTGATACTTCTATCGCGGCTTGTCGATGCATATGTCCCTCTGGCTGAGCCAGTTTTGGCAGTCACGGACGCCGTCCCTCTGGCTGAGCCAGTTTTGGCAGTCACGGACGTCCTACGTAAGTCCGGTCCTCCGGGATGTACGGCAGTAGGTAGGCGCAGGTTTGACTGGATCCGATGTGGCAGTCAGTTTGGATTGGGTGATCTGAGTTCAGAGAGTTGGTTGTGGCATCATATCCCTTTTGTTTCACCCTTTGAGCATTTAGATAGAGGCATAGTAGCAGTAGAGTTTACTTTTCCCAGCTTTCCTTACAGCACTGCATATGTTACTTTATGCCTCTAGTAGACTTAGTGGGCAGACCGTCGGGCTTGTTGGCGGCACCCACTGAGAACTACTGTTTGAGGTAGTTCTCACACCCGTCGTGGTGTCTTTTCCCCAGGGACTTCTGCTCCAGTTGTTGATTCTGCTCCAATTGTTGATTCTACTCCATCTGACCGAGGTGAGGGAGTCGCGAGATAGATCCCTTCCAGTCATCCTCTGAGAGAGAGTAGATGCACCCCTTACCAGTTGCTGAGAGTGTTATGTTGAGTGACTCTTGTAGTGAGGTATCGAGTTGTACATTTCTTTTACTACAGTGGAGAGAGACTCTTGTATTTGAGGTGAGGTTGGTCTGTATTATTTTAGAGCTATAGTTGTATTTTATATCGTTTATTTCAGCTTTTACTATTTCAGCTCTGATATCTGCTAGTGTAGATGTTTCTTTTGCAGGTTAGTCGCTACTTCTATACGGGGCTTCCCGTATGGGCGGCGGATCTGTTGGCGAGCCCGGGGCGCAGTATCGACCCCGGGGCGTGACAGCGAGCACTAGTCCTAGCGCGTCGAGGCCCACCTACTAATACCCTCGAATCAATCCGAAAGCCTTCGGATCAAGGTAACGAGCCAAAACATCTTGTAATATGTGTTTTTATGCAAATTCTATGAAGTTTAGGGGTCTAGTTGCAATTATAGCCACGTGGGCGGCCTCGGACAGCATGCACGTGACCTCTAAACTCTTCGTTCGAGGTCCAATGGCTTTCGTTAAGTTAAAATTGCTTTACGAGTCGTAAATCGGAGAAATATCTAGTTTATCGTCGTTTCGACGCAAAATGCGCGATCCGAAGCCGAAATTGGCGATTCCAGGTGCAAATTCGGTATTTATGGCACAGTTAGGTTTAATAATGGCACGAGGTTGATCATTGTTGCCCGGAGACCTTAAATAGAGTGTTATGGGCCGTAGGTGAAGTTTCATTAAGTTCGGCTATAGGCACTATTCGGACCATTATCGATCGGCGAATTATCAAAAATTTCGGCAAATCCCGGGACTTAACTGAAGTCAGTGGTTTTGTTATTTTGTACACTGTGAGTTAGTGTGTTGGGTATTTGTCAGTCTGTATCTGATCAGTGGTTTTGGTTTAGACCCGAGCAGTCAGGAACCTTCGCGTGAGCAGTCAGGAATTATTTCTGTTGGCACTGTGATTCCCATATGGGAGTTTATGGGTTATGTTAAATATAGATCTGAACAGGAAAAAAAACACCTAGACGGGGGTGAATAGGTGTAAACAATAAACACACCAAAATCTTTGCGTAAAAATAACCCAATGCGGAAAAGTAAATAACACGCAGAGATTTTACGTGGAAAACTCTAAAACCAGGAGTAAAAAACCACGGGACCGATCACACGGTGAAATCTACTAAGATTAAACACGTACAAAGGTGATATAATGTACTCACACACGACTCAACCTTTTTCCATACGCTCCAAGTAGATCTTCTCCGCTCGTTCCACAATGCGCCTCGAATCCACGATTTGCGTCCAACGCCGAATCCACAGCGTCCAACATCGAGTCCACGACGTCCAACCGAATCCACGGTCTCCACCAAGTAGTACGTCTCGAATCCACGAACGCACCTCGTTTCGAATCCACGAAACGGTAACACCTTGAGTCCACAAGGCCACGCGAATCCACGCGCCGATTTTTGGGAAAATCGTTGTTTTGTTGGTGATGAAAATCCGCCGAATACTTAGATTAAAGATAGATCGGAAATACCATCTAAGTATTCATTAATTTGATTCTACTCAAAATCTGAGTTTGAAATCCTAGAATCAAATTAATCAATATAGATGAAGAAACATAGAATAGATGTAGAGTACCGGGTCTTCGGAAAGCACGCCGACCACATAGATGGCATGAGCAGAGGGTTGCCTTGGGCATGTTGCATTTGAGTTACAGTTGATGCCGGGTTGATTCGGATCAATGCAGAAGCTCCAGCTCGATTCGGGGTTTTTTTCGGGCTTTGTATGCCGATTGAGGATGAGATTTGGGAATTTCCGACTTCACAGTGGAGTACAGAAAATTCGGGAACACTTGGAACAGGTATATTATCAGATTACAGCGAAATTCGGGAGGTTCCGGACTGACGCGGAGGATCCGGAGGCAAAAAGTGAGTCGGAACTGACAGTTTCGGAGCCGGTTTTTGAATTGAGCACCCCGACTTAACGGATGAGCTTTTTGAAGAGAAAAAGCTGTGGACACGTGTACTTTCAAATTACAGCGGAGTTCGGGAGGTTCCGGACAGCGGCGGAGGGCCCGAAGGCAAAAAGTGAGTTGGAGTTGGGCTTTTGGGATTATTTTATTAATTTAATTAATTAGATTTGCTAATTTTTGAAATTCTCTGTTAAGTGGCTGTGAGTGTGGATGGAGGGATTGTGGATGAGGTAAGTGGATTTATACTTTTTAATTAAACTTTTTAATTAACCTCTTCTTACTCTAATTAAGCTTTAATTAAAGTTTTGCTTTTTAAAAGAAGCCTGTAGCTTTATTAGGGGTGATCTTATCCACATGCCACATCATCTCCTTCAAGCTCCCAGCCACCTCTGAAGCTCCTTCGAAGCAGATAAAGAAAGAATGGAAGAAGAAAAGAGAGGAAAGGAAGAAGAAGGAGAGGAAGAAGGAGAGGAAGAAGATCAAGGTGGTTTTGATGTTTGCTTCGTCGACGACTCCCCCGTTGTGGCCGTGAGGAGCATGGACCAATTTTTGAGGTGGGAAATTTAGTGTTTTTATTTTTTGGAAATTTTACTTTGAGCTTTAGAAATTTTATTTTGGGCTTTGGAATTTGTTTGGAGCCTTAGGGGATTTTTTGTTGGATTTTTAGAGCTAAAAGTGAATTTTTGGGAAATTTTGGAGCTTTGAGAATTTTTGGAAAAAATTTTGGAGTTAAAAGAGGTTGTCAATTGATTTATAAAATTAAATTAAATTTTTAAAATTTATTTTAATTTTTTTTAAATTTTTTTTTGAATTTTTTTCGCCGCGCCGCCGGGCGCGGCGACGCGCGCAGCAAAAGGCTGCGCGCGGCGCTGCCCGGCCGCGCGCAGGCGCGGGCGGCATGGTCGCGCGGGTCTGCGCGGGCGCCGCAGGCCGCGCGGGCCGCGCACGGCCGCGCGCGGGCCTGCGCAGGCCTGCGCGGGCCGCGCACGGCCGCGCGCGGGCCTGCGCAGGCCTGCGCGGGCGCGCGCAGCGCCGCTGGGCGCCGCTGGGGCGCTGCGCGGCGCGCTCCGGCACCGCGCAGCAGCCCCTGCGCTGCTCGGCTTGGGCCGTGTGCCGCGTGGCCGGCCTCCCGGGCCGCGCGGCTGGGGTTTTCGCCGTTCGGCGTGCCCCGGGACCGCGGCGACGCCTCGGGTTGCGTGCCGGTCCCGTTTTTTCCGCCGACGGAGGCCGGTTTCGCCGTCGGATGCTGTTTTTCGCCGACGGAGGCCGTTTTTCCGTCGTCGACCGCTGTTTTTCGCCGTCGACCGCTGTTTTTCGCCGTCGACCGCTGTTTTCGCCGCCGCGAACTGTTTTTCGCCGTCGACCGCTGTTTTTCGCCGTCGACCGCTGTTTTCGCCGCCGCGAGCTGTTTTTCGCCGTCGGCCGCTGTTTTTCGCCGTCGACCGCTGTTTTCGCCGCCGCGTGCTGTTTTCTGCTAACGAGCGCTGTTTTTCGCCGTCGGCCGCTGTTTTTTCGCCGACGAAGGCTGTTTTTCGCCGTCGGCCGCTGTTTTTCGCCGATGAAGGCTTTTTTTTTCGCGCCGCGCGCTGTTTTTTTCGCCGACGAAGGCTATTTTTCGCCGACGAAGGCTGTTTTTCGCGCCGCGCGCTGTTATTCGCAGACGAAGGCTGTTTTTCGCGCCACGCGCTGTTTTTTCGCCGACGAAGGCTGTTTTCGCGCCGCGCTCTGTTTTTCGCCGACGGAGGCTGTTTTTCGCCGCCGGATGCTCGGTTTTTGACCGTTTTGACTGACCTTGCGGTTTCTTCCTTCCCGGCAGCTTGCTGTGTGGTTTTTAGCTTCTGTCGAGGGCGTTTGAGTGTTCCCCGCTGCGTGGAGCCGCGGACTTGCTTCGGGACATCCGTTGGAGGCGCGATCTTGTGACTCCGTTTTGCGTACGGACTACGTGGAGGTAAGGTAATCCCGCTGAGCCCAATTGCAAGTGTCGACAAGCAATTGGTGGCGAGCGGAGGTGGGTTGGTTTTTCTCTCCAAGTCTTCGGACTTCCTTCTAATTCTATTATAATAGGATTTGCATGCTAGTTTAAGTGTTTTCTTGGAACTTGACTAGCACCCCCGTCATATGTTGCATGTGTTTAACCAGACCAGTAGAGAACCTTAATCTGGGCTAGATTCTATTATGCTTTAGACATTCCACAAACTGCATTTCCTTCTGGACATAGAGTTCCTCGCCCGGGTAGTGGGCCGAGCGGTCAGAGTTTTGTGGGATGGGTGTTTCACTCGGGCTTGGGGGCTGAGTGGGGTCTGGTGGCTGTGTTAGGCCAGTGTTGGTGGTTTGGGAACCGTTTAGAGTAAACGGTGGTCCCGGGTCTCTAGTTGTGACGTCGTTGTTACGGAATTTGAGTTGGCGTATTTCGTGAATGTATTAAGTCTTGAAGATTGAAGATGAAGAAACTTTGGATCGTATACCTCAATCTCAAGAAAGAAGAATTCAAAAGGATCAGGTACGTTTAACTAAAGAATTTTGATGATCCGAATACTTCTTATAGTGTAGAAACACCTGGAAGAGGTTTTAATTGCTTAAATCATCAAAAACTGAACATGGGACATGTTCAGGATCCGGATCGTGGCTTGCAATCCGGATCCCGAAGGGTGTTCGTTCATACACTGGTTCAATCCGGATCGTAGCATTCCATGATCCGGATCCCGAACATAAGTTTTACCTATTTGCTTGAACGATCCGGATCATGAATTGCAATCCGGATCCCGAACATTGTGTTTTGGTAAAACTGTATGAACGATCCGGATCGTGGACTACGATCCGGATCCCGAACATTGATTTTCTGGAAACCGTCTTTTGTGCTTCTGCAATCCGGATCGCCAAATCCAATCCGGATCGCCGTCGGTAAAACTTTCCAGAAAAGTTTGTTTTTGATCCGTATATTCTTCCAATGGTTTCTAACCTATAAATAGACCCTATGGTCATTTTTCTAGGGTAATCCAAATAGAGCCGTCATTTTCAAATATCATTTTATACGGCCTTAGATCCACATATAGAGAAGAAAGGAAATCAATAGATCTATTCTATGTTTCTTCATCTATATTGATTGATTTGATTCTAGGTTTTCCATACTCACATTTTGAGTAGAATCAAATCAATGAATACTTAGATGGTATTTCCGATCTATCTTTGATCTAAGTATTCGGCGGATCATCACCACCCAAACAAACAACGATTTACCCCAAAATCGGCGCGTGGACTCGCGTGGCCTTGTGGATTCAAGGTGCAACCGCTCTCGTGGATTCGGAGCGAGGTACGTTCGTGGATTCGAAGCGTGCCATTGGGTGAAGACCGTGGATTCGGTTGGACGTCGTGGACTCGACGTTGGACGCTGTGGATTCAGCGTTGGGCGCGGATCGTGGATTCGAGAAGCGTCGTGGAGCGAGCGGGAAGATCTACTAGGAGCGTATGGTAAAAGGTTGAGTCGTCTGTGAGTACGTTATATCACCTTGTACGTGTGTTAATTCTAGTGGATTTCGCCGTGTTATCGGTCCCGTGGTTTTTTACTCCGGTTTGGAGTTTTTCCACGTAAAAATCTTGCGTGTTCTTTTATTTTTCCGCATTGGGTTTATTTGCGCAATGATTTTTTGAGTGTTTATTGTTTACACCTATTCACCCCCCTCTAGGTGTTTTTTCCCCTATTTAGATCCTTATTAACCTAAACCCAACAAGTGGTATCAGAGCGGGAATAGGGTTGTAAACAATGGTTGAAGGTGGAAACATCAATCGACCCCCTTTCTTTGATGGAACAAATTATGCGTACTGGAAAGTGCGGATGAAAGCCTTTTTAACTTCCATCGACGAAAGGGTGTGGCAATCAATTGAATTAGGATGGTCTAATCCAACTGAAATTTTAGATGATGTTCGCACCTTAAAACCTAGGTCGAAATGGACCAAGGAAGAGATAGACTTATCTTCTTACAATGGCAAAGGAATTAATGCTCTATTTAATGCTTTGTCACAAACTGAGTTCTCTCGCGTCTCGGCATGTGAGACTGCGAAAGAAATCTGGGATGTTCTTCAAGTTACGCATGAGGGAACTAACCTAGTGAAGATTCAGAAACTGCAAATGCTCACGAGCAAGTTTGACTCAATCTCTATGGCAGAGAATGAATCCTTCACTGACTATTACACACGATTGCAAGACATCGTGAACTCATGTGCTAACTTGGGAGAGAAGATTCCAGAATTTAAAGTTGTAAGAAAAATTCTAAGAACTCTTCCTGAACGATTTCGCCCGAAGGTCGCAGCCATTGAAACAATTAAACACCCGGACGAAATGCGTGTAGAAGAATTAGTAGGTGCTTTACAAACTTATGAAATGACATTTCCTACTAACTATTCTTCTGGAAAGGCATCCTCTTCTAAGTCTTCAGGTTACGCATTGAAATCAACTAAAGAAGAAGACGCGGATTCATCCTCCTCGGACGACGACGAGAACCTTTCTATGGAGGACTTTGAGAAGCAGCTCGCTCTCTTGACAAGGAAGTTTCGCCGCAACTTTCGAAGGGGAAATTCAAGCAAAACTCCATCCTTCGGAAAGTCGAAGAAAGGCAAGGGTTCTTCAACTACAAGTCAAGAAAGCAAGAGAACTTCTCAAAGGATAAGAAAAGTTCTGAGGGACAAGTTCAGTGCTTCAAATGTCGAGGCTACGGCCACATTGCAACGGAGTGTCCCAACAAGAATCCGGCAAAGAAGAAGGCGATGCAAGTCGTTACTTGGGATGACAACTCCACGTCAAATGAGT
The DNA here is from genome assembly GCA_029168755.2 of Tillandsia fasciculata. Lineage (NCBI taxonomy): Eukaryota > Viridiplantae > Streptophyta > Magnoliopsida > Poales > Bromeliaceae > Tillandsia > Tillandsia fasciculata. The sequence goes on from CM054933.1 coordinate 6,630,056, forward strand.
CATCCTCAAGTGATGAAGAAGACAACGCGACAGCTTTCCACGCGTCCACTACATCTTCACCCTTCATGTGCTTAATGGCAAGTACATCCGATTCCTTGTCCAACTCCACTGTTGAAAAGATTGCAACGGACGATGAATCAGATGATTCGGAAGGTGAAGATTTTGTTTTAGCCTACCATAAGCTTTTGAGGGATTCAAAGAAACTGGCTAAGCAAAACAAGGGGTTGAAAGAGAGATTGCAGGATCTTGAAGATGAAGTAAAAAGGGTAACCTCTCTCTCAACCGATCTTGAAGTGGAAAGGGATAATTTGATTAAAACAAATGTTTCCCTTCAAGAGTCCAATGAGCAACTCGAGAAGAATTATATGGATATGGTGAACAAAGCGAATTACTTCTTGAAGCTCAACGGCGAGGCTCGACAGGAAAAATTGGAAATGACGGAGACCATACGCCAACTGAAGGATGACTTAAAGAGATTTTCTTCTGGAAGGAGTAAGTTGGACAGACTTCTTGGTCTCGGTCAAAGAAATAAGTTCGGCCTCGGATACACTCAAACTGGAGACATTCCAAGTTCGAGTGGTACAGTATTTGTGCCTCAGTCGGTATCTCCTCCTCCGACACCGGTGTTCACGACAAGCAACGACAACAAACCTACTACATCTTCCTCGGAATCGACAAGAACCAAGGTATATTTTCGTTGTGGCATTTCAGGGCACATAAGAAGAAATTGCAAGACGGAAGCCAAACGCACACCTCAAGCACCTCTTGCAATGACTACCAAAAGGCTATTCCTCGAAAATCAAGTGCAATTCATTCAAAGGAAAAGAGCCTTGGTAGTACACAGCTCAAGACGACATCATCAAGGAGCAGCAATTCTTCAAGCAAGACGCTCTCACCCAGGAAATCAACTTCACGATCATTACCGACGCATTCCAAAAAGGTTTGGGTGCGCAAAGGTGAAATCTATCCTTGTCTTGCTACCAATATTTCTTTGCATGCATATGATAGTTCGTCTTGGTACCTGGATAGCGGGTGTTCCCGACATATGACCGGCGATAAAAACTGTTTTCAAACATTTGAGAAAAACTCCGGAGGACTTGTTGTTTTCGGAGATGGTCGGTCTTCCAAAATTGTTGGAAAGGGAACGGTAGCTATTCCAGATGGCCCGGTTCTAGATAATGTGTTATTTGTTCATGGCCTTAAGACTAACCTCATAAGCATAAGTCAATTGTGTGATAGTGGTTATTCAGTTAATTTTTCATCTGATAAATGCACTGTAACTGACATGAACCATGCTTTCTTTCTAAAGGGGGTTAGATCAGAAAACAATTGTTATGTAGTTCCTACTAAGATTTCTGAAAAATGTAACCTAGCATCTTTGAAAAATGAAACACTTTGGCATGAAAGGCTAGGTCACATAAACTTTAAGGAACTTGCTAGAATTTCGAACAAAGATGTGGTCAAGGGGGTTCCGAAACTTTCTTTTGAACAAAACCTTGTGTGTGGCGGTTGCCAAAAGGGAAAACAGTCTAGGGCTGCACACAAGAACTTGAACCACATAGGTACAAAACGGCCTTTGGAACTTTTGCATATGGACTTAATGGGGCCAACTCGTCAACCATCTCTGGGAGGTAAATGGTATATTTTCTTGTTGGTTGATGATTTTCTAGATATACTTGGGTAGCTTTCTTAAAAGAAAAAGCTGATACCTTTGATTCTTTTCTCGAAATCTGCAATCGTATTATGATTGAAAAGAATGATAGGATTACTCGAGTTAGGAGTGATAGAGGTGGGGAATTCATAAATTCCAAATTCATTGATTTTTGCACTTCTAATGGCATTAAACATGAATTCTCCGCACCTTACACACCTCAACAAAATGGTGTAGTCGAGCGCAAAAACAGGGTCGTACAGGAAATGGCACGTGTTATGCTTCACAGCCGGAACTTACCTTTTTATTTTTGGGCTGAAGCGGTGAACACTGCTGTTTATGTTATCAATCGCGTGTATTTGCGCCCGGGGACATTGAATACACCATATGAACTTTGGTTTTGTAGAAAACCTAACATCAAATATTTTCGTATCTTTGGGAGTCGGTGTTTTATTTTACGTGATCGCGAAAATCTTGGAAAATTTGACTCTCGAAGTGACGAAGGGATTTTCTTAGGTTATTCTACAAACAGCAGAGCATATCGAGTTTTTAACTTAGAATCTAAGACGATCGTAGAATCGATAAATGTTAAGGTAGATGAAGCTTTTCATTTTGAATCTGAAAAATCTACCCTCGATATCTCTCTTGATGATGATACACCTGCTAATGCATCTTCTTCTAACAATTCTTTCGATAATAATGTTGATGCATCTAACGGTTCTTCAAGCTTATCTGATGTGCAGGAATCATCTCGTGTACCTCCGCCTACTCCTCTACCTCAAACGTTACGCATCTCCAAGGATCACCCTGAATCGAACATCATTGGAGATCCACAAGAAGGAGTTAGAACACGGAGACAATTGGTTTGCGGATTTGCATGCTATGTATCTCAAATCGAACCAAGGAATGTTGATGAAGCTCTCCAAGATGACTACTGGATTAAAGCAATGCAGGAAGAGCTCCATCAATTCGAGCGAAACAAAGTCTGGGAATTAACGAAGCCTCCGAAGCAACACAATGTGATAGGTACCAAATGGATCTTCAAGAACAAGAAAAATGAAGAAGGTACTATCATCAGGAACAAAGCAAGGTTAGTTGCTCAAGGCTACTCTCAAGTAGAAGGTATAGACTTTGATGAAACTTTCGCCCCTGTAGCTAGACTCGAGTCCATTCGTATATTGTTTGCGATCGCTTGTCATTTTAAAATCAAATTATTTCAAATGGACGTTAAGAGCGCCTTTTTAAATGGATTTTTAAATGAGGAAGTTTATGTGGCTCAACCGAAAGGTTTTGTGGATCATAAACTACCTAACCATGTTTTTCGTCTGAAAAAGGCTCTTTACGGTCTGAAACAAGCACCGCGAGCATGGTACGAAAGGTTGACAAAGCACCTTTTGGAAAAGGGCTACACTCGAGGGGGAGCTGACAGGACTCTCTTTGTGAAGCATTATCAAAACAATTTCATAGTTGCTCAAATCTATGTCGATGACATTGTTTTTGGAGCAACAAGAGATAATGATGCTTCTAAATTCGCGGAGACCATGGAAAGCGAATTTGAGATGTCCATGATGGGCGAATTGAATTATTTTCTTGGATTACAAGTTAAACAAAACGATGAAGGAATTCACTTGTGTCAATCCAAGTATGCACTGGAGTTGGTCAAAAAGTTTGATCTTGAAAATTCTAAGGATTTTCCGACTCCAATGGGAACTAGCCATAAGGGACTTGGAAGTGAATCACAAAGTGAGAATGTAGACGAGAAACTGTACCGCAGTATGATTGGGAGTCTACTGTATCTCACGGCTAGTCGCCCGGATATATCCTTCAGTGTTGGGATTTGTGCGAGATATCAATCAGCACCGAAGGAGGTTCACCTGAAAGCGGTGAAACGGATCATCCGATATATCAAAGGTACAATCAATTTCGGAATTTGGTATCCTATGGGAACGACTTTAGATATTGTTGGATACTCAGATGCCGATTGGGCTGGATCGGTGGATGACCGGAAAAGCACGAGTGGTGCATGCTTCTATCTTGGTGTCACGCCCCCGGGGGTTTTTGAGTCTTTTGAAGCGGAAAAACGTGTCTATTTTTTTTTTCTTTTAATAAGGTAGCATATACTTCAACCCCGGTGCGTGCCAGACCGCCGCATACACAAATTCACTCTGTCCACAGACAGAGTCTCCTTCGTATATGCACGGCGTCTCATTTACAACATATCAATCAATTACAATATCATACAACAATCACCAACCAACAACCATACAGTAGACATACACCATATTCAGAGTTTAATCGTTTAACTAAAACATGTCATTTAAGCGGCGTCATTGTTTGGGAAAGATAAAACCAGAGTTGTAAAACCCGTGCCCACACGGCACTTCCCTTTTTGAGAAAACATTTTCGCAACTTTTATCTTATCATAAAACATGCCGCAAATGTAAATACTACTGAGAGAATCAACACATAAAACTACACCTCATCCACAGAGCTAATAAACATGTCCACATATAAAGTAATCCACAAGCAACTAAAAATGGCATAAAGGGAAATGAGTCATAAATACGATAACCAAGAGTCCGACTACGATCCTCACGTCGCAGTCCCACCGCCATCCCGGCTAACGCACCTAGAAATACCTGTCACGGAGTGGGTAAAGTCAGTGACAAACAAAGTAGATGTGTAACAATATCAAGAGGGATAAAACATACAAATGCACCGAATACACCATAACCTTTCGTTAAACACTTGCACTCACATTACATATTTTGTTTACTTTAGTGCCACCGTCCCGTCGGGGTTGTCAACATCTCCCCGAACAGGACCACCGTCCCGTCGGGGTTGTCAACATCTCCCCGAACAGGACAATAGATGCCCCCTCCCCCGGCTAGTGCGGTACCTTTAGCCGCCGTGAAGGGGTCCCCACCTCACGTGGGGGGCACGGGTCATATAGACCACTTTTCCGGAAAAGTACACCCATGCGGAGGCCAATCCGCCTGTGTACGTGCAGCATCCGAAACCGGATTGCCAAGAATGGCGTGTAGTGGGCACCGCGACCGCAGCCGCACAATTATTAGATAATCAACAACAATCGAAAGGTTAAACTATCCATCTACTTTGTTAGGTAAATTAAAGAGCACTTTTAATGACGATAGATGCACTTACAGCACCGGTTGCACTCATCGCAACCGTACCCACCTTGTTGGAGAGCAAACGGAACACCTATATCCTTCGCGCTCCCCCGCTGCGCACCTGGACCTAAGAAAAGTCCGCACGGACAATAATAGTCACAAACGTGTACTAACATCCCAAAACAAAGACCCAATTTACCCTTTTGACGGAAAAGTCCAACACCGTCCGGTTCACCGAAAACCGGAACCCCGCGCGGCACCCAACATAATAAAATAATGACCAAGTAGGTCCCAAGCTGCCATGACATGAAAGCCACTGAAGTAACGATCCCAACGGCGAAAACCGCGCTCAAAACGGTGGAAAAACGGACCCAAACGGAGCAAATGAACTCCGGGCTGTCGGATGGTGCACGGGGGCAACCGTGGACCGGATTCACGGGAACAGGAGGCGGCGGCATGCGCCGGGTGCACGCAAAAAGCGTGCACCGCGCTTTCCGGGCCGGGCCGGTGCACGACCCGAGCGTGCACCGGGCTCACGGCCCCGGGTTGCGGCGCCAGCGCCGGTGCACGCCCGGGGCGTGCACCGCACAGAGGTGGGCCGGGCCGCGCACAGGGTTTGCGCGCGCCGGGTTCACGGCTGCAGAGCGTCGCGACGCGCACCGGGTGCACCTGTGCGGTGGACCGCGCTCATGCGGGCCGGGCCGGCGCACGCAGCGGTGCACCGGGTTCGCGCCCGCAGGCGGCCGAGCCATGCACCGGGTGCACGCTTCGGCCGTGGACCGCGCCGTGGGTTTGCACAGTAAACCCTAATTCCGTTATTTTTCCGCCGTTTTTGCTCCCGTTTCGCGATTTCTTCTCCGTTTTCGCTCCCATGGGATCCCGGCGACGACCCCGCGAACATGGTAACGACGGCGGCGGCCTCCCGTCTAACAACGGCGGCGGCGGCCTCCCGTTAACCCACTATGTCCCGCCGGAGTCGCCCGGAAAATTCCCGGAAAATTCCCGATAAATCTAATAACCAAACCAACGATCGACGAACAACCAAAACGTCGATCGGAAGTTCGATAACAAGAAACCGGTTAAAACCATCAATTAAAATCCGATAAAAATCCTCGATCACACCGGATCAAGAACGAGGATAAAATATGGATCAAAACCCGACGAAAATTCGCTAACGATGTTCCGATTAAAATAATCTAACAAGAACACGGAAAACCCCCGATTAATTTAACAAACGGAACGATGATCACTAACCTTAAATTGACGGAATTAAAGAACCGATCTTGGTTCTCGCGGCGTCGGAGATCCGGATCCGCTCCCCGTCGACGATCTCGTTCTCCGGTCTCCGGCACGTAAATCGGGGCGATCGGGTTCCTCCGCTTCCTCCCTCTTTTCCTCTTTTCTCCTCCGGTTAGGGTTCCGCCTCTTTTCTTTTTCTCTCCTCACCGGTTGGGGTTTTCGGTACGCACGAAAGAGGCGACTTGAGAGGCGGTATTTCTCAATTAGGGTTTCGTTGTTAACGGGGGAATAAATAATCTGTTATTTATTTATCCCCTTTTTATCTAATTTCACACATACGCACCGTCAAAATCCCTTTCGGGTATTTTGACTCCGATTAATTAATTTCCCAATTAATTAATCCTTACCGTCCTCAATTAATTAATTTTTAATTAATTATCCTTACCGTCGATCCTAATATTTGATTATTTGATTTCTTTATTTACGTGCGTAGGTAACCCGAATTTCCCCGTTTCTATCTCTCACATAAATATCCGACTGACGGGATATTTCTCACCTTTAAATCCTGACCACCGATTATTTAACCACCTTTATTAAATAATCATGGGAAATCAATTCCCAATTGGATTCAAATTACCGGATATTTAAATCTTAATTTTAAATCCTGGTCACCGATTATTTAATCACCTTTATTAAATAATCCCGGGGAAAACAAATCCCCGATTTAAATATCCGGATTTTATCTCTTATCCAATCCACGAGATAAAATCCCACCAATTTAAATCCCTTAATTAAATATCCGAATTCTATCCCTTATCCTATCCACGAGATAAAATCCCACCAATTTAAATCCCTTAATTAATTCGTACGTAGGAGGATTTAAATTCCGTCACCGGATAATTAATTAATTAATTAATTATCCTTACGAGATAACCCACCTTATCTCTAACGGGTGCAAGATATTTTGCACGGTTTCCGATGCGTGACTAATTACCGCATCGCTAAGGATCCCGTTCCGGGAGATCCCGACATCGGATTTCGAATCCGATCGCACCGTCGGTCATCGTTTTTCGCGCTCTATCGCAGAAAAATACACACACCTCGTCCCGGCCGACTTAAGAAAATTAAATAATTTTATTCCGCTTAGGGCCTAAGCAATTACATGTGAGTTCAAAAATACCCCAAAGGGTCGGGTCACTACACCACTCACACTTTATAAAAAGTTTCGTCCCGAAACTTAAACTCAAACCTCACTTAAACAACTCGGGAAAACATTCCCTCATCTTTGATTCCAGTTCCCACGTCGCCTCGCGCTCTTCGTGGTTGCTCCACTGGACTTTCACATAGGGGATCGTTCGGTTGCGTAGCTTCTTGTCCTCACTTGCCAAAATCCGCACCGGTGTCTCCTCGACGCTCAAGTCCTCTCGTAGCTCAATGGTGGAGGCATCCAAGGCATGAGAGGGGTCTGCCAGGTACTTCCGGAGCATCGAAACGTGGAACACGTTGTGGACTCGTTCGAGGTTCGGGGGCAGGGCCAACCGGTACGCCACCGGTCCCACGCGCTCCAGAATCTCGAACGGTCCCACGTATCTGGGGCTCAACTTCCCCTTTATGCCGAAACGTCGGTTCCCCTTGGAGGGTGAAACCCGGAGCAGAACGTGCTCGCCCACCATGAACTCTAAGTCTCGGCGCCTGTTATCTGCATAGCTTTTCTGTCTGCTTTGGGCGGTCAGCAGCCTTTGTTTAATCAAACGCACCTTTGCTTCGGTCTCCTCCACCAGATCTGGGCCCAGAAACTTTCGCTCACCTAAGTCATCCCAGCATATCGGAGACCGACAGCGGCGCCCGTACAGGGCCTCGTACGGCGCCATCTGAATACTGGCCTGATAACTGTTATTGTAGGCAAATTCCACCAGGGGCAGACACCGTGCCCACCCTTCGCCCAAGTCCAGAACGCACGCTCGAAGCATGTCTTCCACGATCTGTATCACCCGCTCCGATTGCCCGTCGGTTTGCGGATGAAAAGCTGTGCTGAAGTGCAACTTGGTCCCCATCGCTTGTTGCAAACTTCGCCAAAAGTTCGACACAAAACGTGTGTCTCTGTCCGACGTGATGGATGTTGGTACACCGTGCAACCTTACTATCTCATCGAGGTACGTTTGCGCCAGTCGTTCCCGGGTCCACGTCGTGTGTATGGGCAAAAAGTGGGCCGATTTCGTCAAACGGTCCACGATCACCCATATCGCATCGTGTCCCTGTGGCGATCTCGGGAAACCGGTCACAAAATCCATGGTAATCATGTCCCATTTCCACTCGGGCACCGGTAAAGGTTGCAATTTTCCCGCCGGCCGTTGATGTTCGGCCTTCACCCGTTGGCACACTAAGCAGTGAGCCACGAATCGGGTCACGTCCTCCTTCATTTTGGGCCACCAGAAGGTTTGCTTGACGTCCTTGTACATCTTCGTTCCTCCGGGATGCGCTGCATATGGGGCAGTATGCGCCTCCCGTAGAATCTCCTCCTTGAGCTCCGGTAGGTCCGGCACGCAGATTCGTCCGCGAAATCGTATTGTGCCGTCGGAGCTCACCATAAAATCACCTTCCTTGTCGGCGGTTATTCTACTCCGCACCAGCTGGAGTTGATCATCAGTCGATTGGCCTTCGAGAATCCTGTCCAGCAGAGTAGGTTTGATCACCAGCGTCAGAAGTTGGGCGACTGTCCCCGCAGGCACCACCTCTAGTCTCAATCGCGAGAACTCCGCAATTAGACTATCCTGCTGCGTAATGGCGCTTACCTCCGCCCCCGCAGCCTGTCCCTTGCGACTCAGGGCGTCGGCCACCACGTTGGCCTTTCCCGGGTGGTAGTGGATCGTTAGATCGTAATCCTTTAATAGCTCAAGCCACCGCCTTTGTCGAAGATTTAGCTCCCTTTGGGTGAAAAGGTACTTGAGGCTCTTATGATCTGAGTACACATTACAGTGTGCTCCATACAGGTAGTGCCTCCAAAGCTTGAGCACAAACACTACCGCTGCGAGTTCCAAATCATGCACGGGGTAATTCCGCTCGTACTCCTTGAGCTGCCTTGACGCATAGGCGATCACCTTCCCCCGTTGCATGAGTACTCCACCCAATCCATTTCGCGATGCGTCGCAATATACTTCATAGTCCTCCCCAGGCTCTGGCAGGGCGAGGATCGGAGCTCGCGTCAACCTGTCCTTGAGCTCCTCGAAGCTTCTTTGACACTTGTCCGTCCAGACAAACTTTTCCCCCTTTTTCGTCAAACGGGTCAAGGGGGTGGCTATCTTGGAGAAACCCTCCACAAAGCGCCGGTAATACCCGGCTAATCCTAGGAAGCTCGAATCTCCGTCACCGTCGTCGGTTGGGGCCAGTCTGTCACCGAATCTATCTTCTTTGGGTCCACCGCGACTCCAGCCGCCGAGATCACGTGCCCCAAGAAACCGACCTCTCGGAGCCAAAACTCACACTTTTTGAGTTTGGCGTAGAGTTTCTGTTCCCGTAGGGTCTGGAGGACTGTGCGCAGGTGTTCTTCGTGTTCCTCGTCTGTACGGGAGTAGATGAGGATATCGTCGATGAAGACCACCACGAATAAGTCCAAGAAGGGTTTGAATACCCTGTTCATCATGTCCATAAACACCGCCGGGGCATTAGTGAGCCCGAATGGCATTACCGTAAACTCGTAATGGCCATAGCGAGTACGGAAAGCCGTTTTGGGGATGTCCTCCCCCTTGACTCGGACCTGATGATAGCCCGACTGCAGGTCGATCTTTGAGAACACCGTCGCCCCCCGTAACTGGTCGAAGAGGTCATCGATCCTTGGCAGGGGGTACTTATTCTTGATCGTCACCTTATTTATCTCCCGGTAGTCGATGCACAACCGGAGACTTCCGTCCTTCTTCCTCACAAACAGGACGGGCGCGCCCCAAGGTGACGCGCTTGGTCTGATGAATCCTTTGTCCAGAAGGTCCTCCAACTGTGCCTTGAGTTCCTTCAGCTCCGCGAAGGCCATCCTGTACGGTGCCTTCGTGATGGGCTTGGTGCCGGGGAGCAGTTCAATTGGGAAGTCAACCTCTCGTTCCGGCGGCATTCCGGGAGCTCCGCCGGAAATACATCCGGAAATTCCCTTACCACTAAGCCTCAAATGTCGAATCGTCGGCACTAACCATTAACCCCAAAAGCCTGAGCTTTCAGAGGTGCGCATCCGATTCACTTATAGTGGTATACTCCGCACCACGGATCTCGACCAGACCCAACCCACCTGGATGTTGGGTCTATTGTTGGGCCTCTTGCCGTTAGGTCTATTATGGACCGCAGTCTACTCAACCTTTCAGGCTCACCTAACCCAACTCACTAGTCCCTTGGGCCTATTGTCTCAAGGCAGAAAGTTCGACCTATTTGACCCATAATAAAGGGCCAACACCAAAGACGACTAAGTCTTCGCATCCTTATTGGGCAGGAAAGTACAGACTATTTGCTCCTAAGGGTTCTCCTGGGGTCAAGACCCACATTACTCTTCGTAAGGGGTCTTTCCTGCTACTACTTCCCTCGGGTAGTGCGTCCTTTGTCGTGTCATCGCATAGGACCCCTCATCCGTGTCGCGACTCCAAAGAATCATTCCCGGGTTCGGGGCAGTAAAAACGGAACTGTCCCAGTTTGTCACGATAGAAGCAAAGGTCGTGCTTCCGGAATGAATCATTTCCCTCGAGGTGCTCCTCTTGGTATGCCCTCTTCCGAAGTTTGGCCGGGTTCGTTTCTTATCCCTGCTGTGTCCTGAGCTCTCCCGTCGGGCTTGAGACATCGTAAATCCGCGCTCCACCGCGGTGGCTCTATCGTCCACCTCCTGGAAGGTGCGCAAACCCGCCATTTGCGCCACCTTTAAGATGTCGCTCCATAAGCCATTCACAAAAGGACGGGCCTTGTGAGATTCATCTCTTGTATCAAAGGGGAACACATCTGATCAACCTCACAAATGCCCGTTGATATCCCATAACGGTCCGACTTCCTTGCTTGATGAACTTCACGTCACCTTCCATCCGCCGTTTGATGCTGTCGGAGAGAAATGCCCTCAACAGTTCTCCTTGGAACGTGGTCCAAGATGGAAGGGCGGTGCCCTCCGAAGGATCCGGGCGCACCGTCTTCCACCACTTGCGGGCGTCTCCCTCAAGAAAACGGACTGCCAAAGGGACCCGTTCACCTTTCCTCATTAGCAAAGCTTCGAAGAGCCTTTCCATGCTATCTACCCATTTTCCTACAACCCAAGGGTCGGTCGTATCTCCCTCAAGGGGTCTCCATTGACGGCTCCCGGCGTAGGTCCCAAAGTTGCTGGCGCGGCTGGCCCGGGCAGAGAAGCCCGGGCGACCTCCATTGGTGCAGTCGACTATTGCACCCACTATGGCATCTGTTCCATAAGGGTTACTGACTGCCCGGCCATCTCTTGTAGTCGTTGTCGGAGAAGCTGATACTCCGCCGCTGTTCGCACCATACTCTTTGCCCCTGCGTTCTCCGCTGATAACCCATTTCGGGCCATCGTCCGCTTGTAACAAAGAAACCACGTTAGGCCTAAGGTTATCACCCTAGCACCTAGACTTACGAACACACCTACATTACGTTCCCGTTTTCCCGTACTCTCACGTACTACACCTACACCTTGGTTATCTCATTTCCCATTTGCTTGTGGCACCTAGCACTGTGGATGTAAACCTCGTCTACTATGGTTGTGGTTGTATTTTCTCTGATACCATTTAATCTGTCACGCCCCCGGGGGTTTTTGAGTCTTTTGAAGCGGAAAAACGTGTCTATTTTTTTTTTTCTTTTAATAAGGTAGCATATACTTCAACCCCGGTGCGTGCCAGACCGCCACATACACAAATTCACTCTGTCCACGGACAGAGTCTCCTTCGTATATGCACGGCGTCTCATTTACAACATATCAACCAATTACGAATATCATACATCAATCACCAACCAACAACCATCCAGTAGACATACACCATATTCAGAGTTTAATCGTTTAACTAAAACATGTCATTTAAGCGGCGTCATTGTTTGGGAAAGATAAAACCAGAGTTGTAAAACCCGTGCCCACACGGCACTTCCTTTTTGAGAAAACATTTTCGCAACCTTTATCTTATCATAAAACATGCCGCAAATGTAAATACTACTGAAAGAATCAACACATAAAACTACACCTCATCCACAGAGCTAATAAACATGTCCACATATAAAGTAATCCACAAGCAACTAAAAATAGCATAAAGGGAAATGAGTCATAAATACGATAACCAAGAGTCCGACTACGATCCTCACGTCGCAGTCCCACCGCCATCCCGGCTAACGCACCTAGAAATACCTGTCACGGAGTGGGTAAAGTCAGTGACAAACAAAGTAGATGTGTAACAATATCAAGAGGGATAAAACATACAAATGCACCGAATACACCATAACCTTTCGTTAAACACTTGCACTCACATTACATATTTTGTTTACTTTAGTGCCACCGTCCCGTCGGGGTTGTCAACATCTCCCCGAACAGGACCACCGTCCCGTCGGGGTTGTCAACATCTCCCCGAACAGGACAATAGATGCCCCCTCCCCCGGCTAGTGCGGTACCTTTAGCCGCCGTGAAGGGGTCCCCACCTCACGTGGGGGGCACGGGTCATATAGACCACTTTTCCGGAAAAGTACACCCATGCGGAGGCCAATCCGCCTGTGTACGTGCAGCATCCGAAACCGGATCGCCAAGAATGGCGTGTAGTGGGCACCGCGACCGCAGCCGCACAATTATTAGATAATCAACAACAATCGAAAGGTTAAACTATCCATCTACTTTGTTAGGTAAATTAAAGAGCACTTTTAATGACGATAGATGCACTTACAGCACCGGTTGCACTCATCGCAACCGTACCCACCTTGTTGGAGAGCAAACGGAACACCTATATCCTTCGCGCTCCCCCGCTGCGCACCTGGACCTAAGAAAAGTCCGCACGGACAATAATAGTCACAAACGTGTACTAACATCCCAAAACAACAGACCCAATTTACCCCTTTTGACGGAAAAGTCCAACACCGTCCGGTTCACCGAAAACCGGAACCCCGCGCGGCACCCAACATAATAAAATAATGACCAAGTAGGTCCCAAGCTGCCATGACATGAAAGCCACTGAAGTAACGATCCCAACGGCGAAAACCGCGCTCAAAACGGTGGAAAAACGGACCCAAACGGAGCAAATGAACTCCGGGCTGTCGGATGGTGCACGGGGGCAACCGTGGACCGGATTCACGGGAACAGGAGGCGGCGGCATGCGCCGGGTGCACGCAAAAAAGCGTGCACCGCGCTTTCCGGGCCGGGCCGGTGCACGACCCGAGCGTGCACCGGGCTCACGGCCCCGGGTTGCGGCGCCAGCACCGGGTGCACGCCCGGGGCGTGCACCGCACAGAGGTGGGCCGGGCCGCGCACAGGGTTTGCGCGCGCCGGGTTCACGGCTGCAGAGCGTCGCGACGCGCACCGGGTGCACACTGTGCGGTGGACCGCGCTCATGCGGGCCGGGCCGGCGCACGCAGCGGTGCACCGGGTTCGCGCCCGCAGGCGGCCGAGCCATGCACCGGGTGCACGCTTCGGCCGTGGACCGTCGGCCGTGGGTTTGCACAGTAAACCCTAATTCCGTTATTTTTCCGCCGTTTTTGCTCCCGTTTCGCGATTTCTTCTCCGTTTTCGCTCCCATGGGATCCCGGCGACGACCCCGCGTACATGGTAACGACGGCGGCGGCCTCCCGTCTAGCAACGGCGGCGGCGGCCTCCCGTTAGCCCACTATGTCCCGCCGGAGTCGCCCGGAAAATTCCCGGAAAATTCCCGATAAATCTAATAACCAAACCAACGATCGACGAACAACCAAAACGTCGATCGGAAGTTCGATAACAAGAAACCGGTTAAAAACCATCAATTAAAATCCGATAAAAATCCTCGATCACACCGGATCAAGAACGAGGATAAAATATGGATCAAAACCCGACGAAAATTCGCTAACGATGTTCCGATTAAAAAAAATAATCTAACAAGAACACGGAAAACCCCCGATTAATTTAACAACCGGAACGATGATCACTAACCTTAAATTGACGGAATTAAAGAACCGATCTTGGTTCTCGCGGCGTCGGAGATCCGGATCCGCTCCCCGTCGACGATCTCGTTCTCCGGTCTCCGGCACGTAAATCGGGGCGATCGGGTGTAGTGACCCGACCCTCCGGGGTACTTTTGAACTCACATGTAATCGCTTAGGCCTTAAGCGGAATAAAATTATTTAATTTTCAAAAGTCGGCCGGGACAAGTGTGTATATTTTCCTGCGATAGAGCGCGAAAAACGATGACCGACGGTGCGATCGGATTCGAAATCCGATGCCAGGATCTCCCGGAACGGGACCCTTAGCGATGCGGTAGTTAGTCGCGCATCGGAAACCGTGCAAAATATCTTGCACCCGTTAGAGATAAGGTGGGTTATCCCGTAAGGATAATTAATCAAATAATTAATTATCCGGTGACGGAATTTAAATCCTCCCGCGTACAAATTAATTGTGGGATTTAAATGGGTGGGATTTTATCGCATAGATTGGAAAGGGATAAAAATCAGGATATTTAAACTAAAGGATTTAAATTATGGGATTTTATCTCACGGATTAAATAAGAGATAAAATCCGGATTTTCAAATTGGGGATTTATTTCCCATGATTATTTAATTAAGGTGATTAAATAATCGGTGACCGGGATTTGGATAATAGAGGTTTAAATATCCGGGTAATTAGAATCCGACTGGGAATTTGATTTCCCAAGATTATTTGATAAAGGTGATCAAATAATCGGTGGTCAGGATTTAAAGTCGAGAAATATCCCGTCGTCGGATATTTTCTTGAGAAATAGAAACGGGAAATTATAGGTTCCTACGTACGTAAATAAAATTAACGATTAGATTTGGGGAATTGACGGTGGGGATAATAATCAAACGATTAACTAAATAGGTTATCGGTGGGGATTAATTAATTAGCGGATTAATTAATCGGATCGGAATACCCAAAAAGGGAATTTTGACGGTGCGGGTTTACAATTGGATATAACCATCATAGGGATTATTTAATTCCCCGCTCACCGAACGAAACCCTATTTTTATTTCTCCGCCTCCCCAAACCCTCCTCTTTCGTGCGTACCGAAACCCCCAGCCAGCGAAAAAGAAAGAAAAGGACCGTAACCGGAGGAAGGAGAAGGAAGAAGGAAGGGAGCCGATCGTCCTAAACACCGATCCAAAGGCTAGAAACGCGACCGGACACCTTCCCGACGATCTCCGATAGGTAAAATAATTTTTAATAATTTTTCTGGATTTTCCTATCGTAGTTGGTAAAATTCTAGAGTTCCTCCGCCACCCCCGTCACCGCCGCCGTCATCGTAATTTTGTTGGGCGGACGGAACGGGCAAGGAGGCGCGCGGTGCCACGGGGGCATCGCGCGAGGAAAAAAGGGAAACACACGCGGATGACCGGGCTCCGCCGCAGGCGGGGACGGCGCCGCGCGGGTCGCACCCACGCGGGCGCCGCGCGGACACCGCGCGGCCGCCGCGTGGGCGGCCCCGCGCGGGCACCGCGCGGGGTGCCGCGCGGGGCGCCGCACGGGCGGCCCCGCGCGGGGCGCCGCGCGGGCACCCGCGCGGGGCGCCGCGCGGGCGGCCCCGCGCGGGCACCCGCGCGGGGTGCCCCGCGGGCACCCGCGCGGGCGGCCCCGCGCGGGGTGCCGCGCGGGCACCCGCACGGGGTGCCGCGCGGGCGGCCCCGCGCGGGCGCCGCGCGGGGTGCCGCGCGGGCGGCCCCGCGCGGGCACCGCGCGGGGCGCCGCGCGGGCAACCCCGCACGGCGCCGCACGGGCCCGTGCCCGTGCGGGCACCGTGCGGGGCACTTTGCGCGCACCGCCCGCGGGGCCGCGCCGCGCGCGGCTCCGACGGGCGGCGACGGTTGCGCGAGGGGGGGGGGGGGGGTTCCGTGGGCAGCGGGACGGTGCCGGACTTTAATATATTTAATGTGGGGTATTTTCTGTTGCGATAAGTTAGCATACTTTCTGACCGTAGTGTCCGTGCGGACTTTTATAGGTCCGGGTGCGCAGCGGGAGAGTGCGAAGGGCTCGGGTGACCCGACTTCTTTCCAACAAGGTGGGTACGGTTGCGATGTGTGCAACCGGTGCTGTAAGTGCATCTATGTCATTAAAAATATTCTTTAATTTACCTAACAAAGTAGATGGACAGTTAACCTTTCTTTTAATTGATAAATATCTGATAAATTAAGCGGCTGCGGTCGCGGTGCTCATTACACGCCATTCTTGGCAATCCGGTTTCGGATGCTGCACGTACACTGGCGGATCGGGCCACCGCATGGTGTACTTTTCCGGAAAAGTGGTCTTTTTGACCCGTGTGCCTCACAAAGGGGTGGGTGCCGTGAGGACCTCTTCACGGCTGCTATAGGGGTCGCACTAGCCCCGTGAAGTGGTTATAGCATCAAAAAGGTGTTGTGCACGAGGGGGGACTTTAGTCTCCCCGACAGGTACTCTGGGGTCGGTGCCCAATTTAATTAACAATTAATCCGGGGTTGGTGCCCGGTTTAATATATGCACAGGGGTTTAACGAAAGGTTACGGTGTACTCGGTGTATTCGGTTCGTTCTTCCTTTCTTAATATTATTAGACATCTACTTTGTTTGTCACTGACGTTACCCACTCCGTGACAGGTTTCCCTAGGTGCGTTAGCCGGGACGGCGGTGGGACTGCGACGTGAGGATCGTAGTCGGACTCTTGGTTATCGTATATATAACTCATTTCCTCTTTAGGTTACTTCTAATTTCGCTTGTGGATTACTTTACATGTGGGCATGTTTTAGTTAGCACTGTGGATGAGATGTGGCTTTATGTGATACTTTTAGTAGTGTTTTTAATTGCGGCATGTTTTATGATGAGATAAAGGTTTGCGAAAACGTTTTCTAAAAAGAGGTGCCGTGTGGGCACGGATTTTACAACTCTGGGTTTTATCCTTTCCAAACATTGAAGCCGCTCAAATGACATGCTTTAGTTAAACGATTTAACTCTGAATATGGTGTATGTCTACTGTATGGTTGTTGGTTGGTGTGTGTTGTATGATTATTGTGAATGAATGAAATGATGTAAATGAGACGCCGTGCATATGCAGAGGAGACTCTGTCCGCGGACAGAGTGAATTTGTGTATGTGGCGGTCTGGCACGCACCGGGGTTGAAGTTAAGTTACCTTATTATGAAAAAAAAATTGGCACGATTTTCCGCTTCAAAAGACTCAAAAACCCCCGGGGGCGTGACAGATTAAATGGTATCAGAGAAATACAACCACAACCATAGTAGACGTGTTTTGTGTCCACAGTGCTAGGAGCCACAAGCAAGTTGGAAATGAGATAACCAAGGTATAGGTGTAGTACGTGAGAGTACGGGGAAATGGGGACGTAACATAGGTGAATTCGTGAAACGGTGTGCTAGGGTTGTAACCATAGGATTGACACGGTTTCTTTGTCTACAGCAGCCGACGGCCAGTGTTCGGCCACCCAGTACTAATCGTTTCGTGACAAGCAGATGGATCCCGCAGCGGCAGCCAACCGTTTACTCCTGAACCAGCTGCGTGATATCGCAGGACACATGCTGACCCTTACAGAGCGACTGGGTCTACTGATCCGAGATTTTGAGGGCGCTGACCACGCCCAGCGGGGCGCCAGGACCGATATCCGTTGGGGAAGACCGCCAGCAGAGTTCCCCACCTTCAACGAGGCAGTCATGATGGCCCTGCGAGCAGAGCAGGAATTAGCCGAGATGCGTGCGCGAGAAAGGGGTGCCTATCCGGGTCCGACGGAGGGCCCAGTACCCAAGCGCCCGAGGGCAGAGAGCGACTACGTAAGAACGGCAAGAGCGCTATCCAAGCGCCCGAGGACAGAGAGCGACTTCGAAAGGATGGCGAGGGCGGAACCCAGACCGCTTGGGAGACCTTGCCCTATATGCGTAGGAACGCACCAGGTAACAGAGTGTCCGTGGAGGTATGATCACTGCTATCGGTGTGGCAGGCCGGGCCATAACCGATACGACTGCCCTTGGAAACCGGGGGTCACCAGGCCCCCGGCGCCGCGAGCAAGGAGGACGGAAAAGACTGCTACACCCGCTCCCCGAGGGGACCCCGCCCAAGAAGACCGAGGAGGGGGACCACCAAAGGGGGTGCGGAAGGAAGGACAGGCTCCAGCAGAGGACGCGAGACCACCCCAGGGACCGTGCGTGATTTGCCAGGGTGCTCACTCGGTAGCGGAGTGCACATGGAGGTACCATTATTGCAACCACTGCGGGTTGCCGGATCACATTCGTGACGCTTGCCCACAGAGGCCCGCCGCCGCCGCCCCTACGCCACCGCCACAGAAGGAACCAGACAGTGCTGCGGTTCCCGCTCAGCCAAGGAACCCGCCCGACAACCGGGAACCCTCAGATCCATCAGACCCCTCGGACTCCTCAGATTCTTCGGACGTTAAGACTCTCCCCCAGCACGCCGTGCGACGCTGGCCCAGGGACTGCGGGCGGACTCCCCGGGACACTGCGGCAGGGGATGCGGCGTCCCAGACTTAGTGACAGCAGGTGATTATCGTTCGATCTTTTATTCTTCTCCCTTCCTACAGCCGACTACACCCTAGCCAGATACACTTGTTAGACTCTCTCTCTTCCCCTCACTAGGATCAGTAGGCGTTAGGCGAAACCTTCCCCGGCCAAAGCGCGTGGGCGGTTTCGAAGTTTAGAAAATCCGGTGGGTCCGGGGCCCATAGAGGGCTATGCAGGGAATAAATAGGATTCGCCCTATGCCTTGCAACCGGAAACCCGATGGGCTGTCATGCAGCACGGGGCCGCTCCCCAGACCAGGTTCAGCGGTCCCGTGGTAAGGAAATTGATGGAGGGCGGGTGCGTAGCCTATCTGGCCTCGGTAGATCTAACTACCCGACCCGTCCCCTCACCCACAGAAATTCCCGTAGTAGGGGAATTCCCGGACGTATTTCCGGCAGAGCTACCGGGAATGCCGCCGGAACGAGAGGTGGACTTTCCAATTGAACTACTCCCCGGCACCAAGCCCATCACCAAGGCACCGTACAGGATGGCCTTTGCAGAGCTGAAGGAACTCAAGGCACAGTTGGAGGACCTTCTCGACAAAGGTTTCATCAGACCAAGCGCGTCACCTTGGGGCGCGCCCGTCCTGTTTGTGAGAAAGAAGGACGGGAGTCTCCGGTTGTGCATCGACTACCGGGAGATAAATAAGGCGACGATCAAGAACAAGTACCCCCTGCCAAGGATCGACGATCTATTTGACCAGTTGCGGGGGGCGACGGTGTTCTCTAAAATTGATCTACAGTCGGGCTATCATCAGGTCCGGGTCAAGGGGGAGGACATCCCCAAGACAGCTTTCCGTACTCGTTATGGCCATTACGAGTTTACGGTGATGCCGTTCGGGCTCACAAATGCCCCGGCAGTGTTTATGGACATGATGAACAGGGTATTCAAGCCCTTCCTGGATCTGTTCGTAGTGGTCTTCATCGACGATATCCTCATCTACTCGCGCACCGATGGGGAACATGAAGAACACCTGCGCACAGTCCTCCAGACCCTACGGGAACACAAACTCTACGCCAAACTCAAAAAGTGTGAGTTTTGGCTCCGAGAGGTCGGGTTCCTGGGGCACGTAATCTCAGCGGCTGGGGTCGCGGTGGATCCGAAGAAGATAGATTCGGTGACGGACTGGCCCCGACCGACCACGGTGACGGAAATTCGAAGCTTTCTTGGATTAGCCGGGTACTACCGGCG
The DNA here is from genome assembly GCA_029168755.2 of Tillandsia fasciculata. Lineage (NCBI taxonomy): Eukaryota > Viridiplantae > Streptophyta > Magnoliopsida > Poales > Bromeliaceae > Tillandsia > Tillandsia fasciculata. The sequence continues at coordinate 6,649,961 of CM054933.1, forward strand.
CTTCGTGGAGGGCTTCTCCAAGATAGCCACCCCCTTAACCCGCTTGACAAGGAAGGGGGAAAAATTCATCTGGACGGATAAGTGCCAGAAAAGCTTCGAGGAACTTAAGGATAGGTTGACGCGAGCTCCGATTCTCACCCTACCAGAGCCTGGGGAGGATTACGAAGTGTATTGCGACGCGTCGCGAAATGGATTGGGTGGAGTACTCATGCAACGGGGAAAGGTCATAGCCTATGCATCAAGGCAGCTCAAGGAGTACGAGCGGAATTACCCCGTGCATGACTTGGAACTCGCAGCAGTGGTGTTCGTCCTCAAGCTATGGAGGCATTACCTGTATGGGGCGCACTGCAACGTGTACTCAGATCATAAGAGCCTCAAATATCTTTTCACCCAAAGAGAGCTAAATCTGCGACAAAGGCGGTGGCTGGAACTATTAAAGGATTACGACTTAACAATCCACTACCACCCGGGAAAGGCCAACGTGGTGGCCGACGCCCTGAGTCGCAAAGGGCAGGCTGCGGAAGCGGATGTAAGCGCCATTACGCAGCAGGATAGCCTAATCGCGGAATTCTCGCGAATGAAACTAGAGGTGGTGCCCGCAGGGACAGTCGCCCAACTTCTGACACTGGTGGTCAGACCTACCTTGCTGGACAGAATTCTCGAAGGCCAATCGACTGATGATCAGCTCCAGCTGGTGCGGAGTAGAATAACCGCCGACCGGGAGGGCGACTTTACAGTGGACACCGACGGCATGATACGATTTCGCGGACGGATCTGCGTGCCGGATCTACCGGAAATCAAGGAGGAGATCCTACGGGAGGCGCATACCGCCCCGTATGCGGCGCATCCCGGGGGAACCAAAATGTACAAAGATGTCAAGCAAACCTTCTGGTGGCCGAAAATGAAGGGAGACGTGACGCGATTTGTGGCACATTGCCTGGTGTGCCAACGGGTGAAGGCCGAACACCAACGGCCGGCGGGAAAATTACAACCTTTACCGGTGCCCGAGTGGAAATGGGACATGATTACCATGGACTTTGTGACCGGTTTCCCGAGATCGCCACAGGGACATGATGCGATATGGGTGATCGTGGACCGTTTGACTAAATCGGCCCACTTTTTGCCCATACACACGACGTGGACCCGGGAACGACTGGCGCAAACGTACCTAGATGAGATAGTGAGGTTGCACGGTGTACCAACATCCATCACGTCGGACAGAGACACACGTTTTGTGTCGAACTTTTGGCGAAGTTTGCAACAAGCGATGGGAACCAAGTTGCACTTCAGCACAGCTTTTCACCCACAGACCGATGGGCAATCGGAGCGGGTGATACAGATTGTGGAAGACATGCTTCGAGCATGCGTTCTGGACTTGGGCGAAGGGTGGGCACGGTGTTTGCCCCTGGTAGAATTTGCCTACAATAATAGCTACCAGGCCAGTATACAGATGGCGCCGTACGAGGCGCTGTACGGACGCCGCTGTCGGTCTCCAATTTGCTGGGACGACTTAGGTGAGCGGAAGTTCTTGGGCCCAGATCTGGTGGAGGAGACCGAAGCAAAGGTGCGTTGATTAAACAAAGGCTGCTGACCGCCCAAAGTAGACAGAAAAGCTATGCAGATAACAGACGCCGAGACTTAGAATTTATGGTGGGCGAGCACGTTCTGCTCCGGGTTTCACCCTCCAAAGGAAACCGGCGTTTCGGCATAAAAGGAAAGCTAAGCCCACGGTACGTGGGACCGTTCGAAATCCTGGAGCGTGTAGGACCGGTGGCATACCGCTTGGCCCTGCCGCCGAATCTCGAACGAGTCCACAATGTCTTTCACGTTTCGATGCTCCGAAAATACCTGGCGGATCCCTCTCATGCCTTGGATGCCTCCACCATCGAGTTGCGGGAGGACTTGAGCGTCGAGGAGACGCCGGTGCGGATTTTGGCGAGAGAGGACAAGAAGTTGCGCAACCGAACAATTCCCTATGTGAAGGTCCAATGGAGCAACCACGAAGAACGCGAGGCGACGTGGGAATTGGAATCAAAATGAGGGAGTGTTTTCCCGAGTTATTTTAGGGAGGTTAGGGTTTAAGTTTCGGGACGAAACTTTTTATAAAGTGTGAGTGGTGTAGTGACCCGACCCTCCGGGGTACTTTTGAACTCACATGTAATCGCTTAGGCCTTAAGCGGAATAAAATTATTTAATTTTCAAAAGTCGGCCGGGACAAGTGTGTATATTTTCCTGCGATAGAGCGCGAAAAACGATGACCGACGGTGCGATCGGATTCGAAATCCGATGCCAGGATCTCCCGGAACGGGACCCTTAGCGATGCGGTAGTTAGTCGCGCATCGGAAACCGTGCAAAATATCTTGCACCCGTTAGAGATAAGGTGGGTTATCCCGTAAGGATAATTAATCAAATAATTAATTATCCGGTGACGGAATTTAAATCCTCCTGCGTACAAATTAATTGTGGGATTTAAATGGGTGGGATTTTATCGCATAGATTGGAAAGGGATAAAAATCAGGATATTTAAACTAAAGGATTTAAATTATGGGATTTTATCTCACGGATTAAATAAGAGATAAAATCCGGATTTTCAAATTGGGGATTTATTTCCCATGATTATTTAATTAAGGTGATTAAATAATCGGTGACCGGGATTTGGATAATAGAGGTTTAAATATCCGGGTAATTAGAATCCGACTGGGAATTTGATTTCCCAAGATTATTTGATAAAGGTGATCAAATAATCGGTGGTCAGGATTTAAAGTCGAGAAATATCCCGTCGTCGGATATTTTCTTGAGAAATAGAAACGGGAAATTATAGGTTCCTACGTACGTAAATAAAATTAACGATTAGATTTGGGGAATTGACGGTGGGGATAATAATCAAACGATTAACTAAATAGGTTATCGGTGGGGATTAATTAATTAGCGGATTAATTAATCGGATCGGAATACCCAAAAAGGGAATTTTGACGGTGCGGGTTTACAATTGGATATAACCAACATAGGGATTATTTAATTCCCCGCTCACCGAACGAAACCCTATTTTTATTTCTCCGCCTCCCCAAACCCTCCTCTTTCGTGCGTACCGAAACCCCCAGCCAGCGAAAAAGAAAGAAAAGGACCGTAACCGGAGGAAGGAGAAGGAAGAAGGAAGGGAGCCGATCGTCCTAAACACCGATCCAAAGGCTAGAAACGCGACCGGACATCTTCCCGACGATCTCCGATAGGTAAAATAATTTTTAATAATTTTTCTGGATTTTCCTATCGTAGTTGGTAAAATTCTAGAGTTCCTCCGCCACCCCCGTCACCGCCGCCGTCATCGTAATTTTGTTGGGCGGACGGAACGGGCAAGGAGGCGCGCGGTGCCACGGGGGCATCGCGCGAGGAAAAAAAGGGAAACACACGCGGATGACCGGGCTCCGCCGCAGGCGGGGACGGCGCCGCGCGGGTCGCACCCACGCGGGCGCCGCGCGGACACCGCGCGGCCGCCGCGTGGGCGGCCCCGCGCGGGCACCGCGCGGGGTGCCGCGCGGGGCGCCGCACGGGCGGCCCCGCGCGGGGCGCCGCGCGGGCACCCGCGCGGGGCGCCGCGCGGGCGGCCCCGCGCGGGCGCCGCGCGGGCACCCGCGCGGGCGGCCCCGCGCGGGGTGCCGCGCGGGCACCCGCGCGGGGTGCCGCGCGGGCGGCCCCGCGCGGGGCGCCGCGCGGGGTGCCGCGCGGGCGGGCCCCGCGCGGGCACCGCGCGGGGCGCCGCGCGGGCAACCCCGCACGGCGCCGCACGGGCCCGTGCCCGTGCGGGCACCGTGCGGGGCACTTTGCGCGCACCGCCCGCGGGGCCGCGCCGCGCGCGGCTCCGACGGGCGGCGACGGTTGCGCGAGGGGGGGGGGGGGGTTCCGTGGGCAGCGGGACGGTGCCGGACTTTAATATATTTAATGTGGGGTATTTTCTGTTGCGATAAGTTAGCATACTTTCTGACCGTAGTGTCCGTGCGGACTTTTATAGGTCCGGTGCGCAGCGGGAGAGTGCGAAGGGCTCGGGTGACCCGACTTCTCTCCAACAAGGTGGGTACGGTTGCGATGTGTGCAACCGGTGCTGTAAGTGCATCTATGTCATTAAAAATATTCTTTAATTTACCTAACAAAGTAGATGGACAGTTAACCTTTCTTTTAATTGATAAATATCTGATAAATTAAGCGGCTGCGGTCGCGGTGCTCATTACACGCCATTCTTGGCAATCCGGTTTCGGATGCTGCACGTACACTGGCGGATCGGGCCACCGCATGGTGTACTTTTCCGGAAAAGTGGTCTTTTTGACCCGTGTGCCTCACAAAGGGGTGGGTGCCGTGAGGACCTCTTCACGGCTGCTATAGGGGTCGCACTAGCCCCGTGAAGTGGTTATAGCATCAAAAAGGTGTTGTGCACGAGGGGGGACTTTAGTCTCCCCGACAGGTACTCTGGGGTCGGTGCCCAATTTAATTAACAATTAATCCGGGGTTGGTGCCCGGTTTAATATATGCACAGGGGTTTAACGAAAGGTTACGGTGTACTCGGTGTATTCGGTTCGTTCTTCCTTTCTTAATATTATTAGACATCTACTTTGTTTGTCACTGACGTTACCCACTCCGTGACAGGTTTCCCTAGGTGCGTTAGCCGGGACGGCGGTGGGACTGCGACGTGAGGATCGTAGTCGGACTCTTGGTTATCGTATATATAACTCATTTCCTCTTTAGGTTACTTCTAATTTCGCTTGTGGATTACTTTACATGTGGGCATGTTTTAGTTAGCACTGTGGATGAGATGTGGCTTTATGTGATACTTTTAGTAGTGTTTTTAATTGCGGCATGTTTTATGATGAGATAAAGGTTTGCGAAAACGTTTTCTAAAAAGAGGTGCCGTGTGGGCACGGATTTTACAACTCTGGGTTTTATCCTTTCCAAACATTGAAGCCGCTCAAATGACATGCTTTAGTTAAACGATTTAACTCTGAATATGGTGTATGTCTACCGTATGGTTGTTGGTTGGTGTGTGTTGTATGATTATTGTGAATGAATGAAATGATGTAAATGAGACGCCGTGCATATGCAGAGGAGACTCTGTCCGCGGACAGAGTGAATTTGTGTATGTGGCGGTCTGGCACGCACCGGGGTTGAAGTTAAGTTACCTTATTATGAAAAAAAAATTGGCACGATTTTCCGCTTCAAAAGACTCAAAAACCCCCGGGGGCGTGACATCGGGTTCCTCCGCTTCCTCCCTCTTTTCCTCTTTTCTCCTCCGGTTAGGGTTCCGCCTCTTTTCTTTTTCTCTCCTCACCGGTTGGGGTTTTCGGTACGCACGAAAGAGGCGACTTGAGAGGCGGTATTTCTCAATTAGGGTTTCGTTGTTAACGGGGGAATAAATAATCTGTTATTTATTTATCCCCTTTTTATCTAATTTCACACATACGCACCGTCAAAATCCCTTTCGGGTATTTTGACTCCGATTAATTAATTTCCCAATTAATTAATCCTTACCGTCCTCAATTAATTAATTTTTCCAATTAATTAATCCTTACCGTCGGTCCTAATATTTGATTATTTGATTTCTTTATCTTACGTGCGTAGGTGAACCCGAATTTCCCCGTTTCTATCTCTCACATAAATATCCGACTGACGGGATATTTAATCACCTTTAAATCTGACCACCGGTTATTTAACCACCTTTATTAAATAATCATGGGAAATCAATTCCCAATTGGATTCAAATTACCGGATATTTAAATCTTAATTTTAAATCCTGGTCACCGATTATTTAATCACCTTTATTAAATAATCCCGGGGAAAACAAATCCCCGATTTAAATATCCGGATTTTATCTCTTATCCAACCCACGAGATAAAATCCCACCAATTTAAATCCCTTAATTAAATATCCGAATTCTATCCCTTATCCTATCCACGAGATAAAATCCCACCAATTTAAATCCCTTAATTAATTCGTACGTAGGAGGATTTAAATTCCGTCACCGGACAATTAATTAATTTATTAATTATCCTTAGAGATAACCCACCTTATCTCTAACGGGTGCAAGATATTTTGCACGGTTTCCGATGCGTGACTAATTACCGCATCGCTAAGGATCCCGTTCCGGGAGATCCCGACATCGGATTTCGAATCCGATCGCACCGTCGGTCATCGTTTTCCGCGCTCTATCGCAGAAAAATACACACACCTCGTCCCGGCCGACTTAAGAAAATTAATAACTTTTATTTCGCTTAAGGCCTAAGCGATTACATGTGAGTTCAAAAATACCCCAAAGGGTCAGGTCACTACACTTGGCCACTGCCTTGTTGCATGGCACAGTAAAAAGCAGAACTGCATAGCACTCTCGACTGCCGAAGCGGAGTACATTTCTGCAGGAAGTTGTTCAACCCAGTTGTTATGGATGAAAAGCGTGTTGAGCGATTTCCGGATTTCAACATCTTCGGTAACCATTTTATGTGACAACACTAGTGCTATTAACATTTCTAAAAACCCTGTGTTGCACTCTAGAACAAAACATATTGAACTTAGATATCATTTTCTTAGAGAGCTAGTTGAATCAAACATTCTTCAACTGTCATATATTTCAACTGAGGATCAATTAGCCGACATCTTAACAAAACCTTTGGATCAAAAACGTTTTATTCACTTGCGTAAAGCAATTGGCATGCTTTCCTTGAAATAAACTCTTTTGAAACCTTTGCTTAGATTAGGTTTTGTTTTTGTTCTTGTTTTGTTTTGTTCTTTATCTATGTTCTGTACATAGCACACTAATTGAGCATAAATCATAATTGACTTTAATTGCATCCTTTTATGCATTTAGAAATTTATTATGCTTTTGATGTCATAATATTTCAATGTTGCAATGATCATTTACGTTAATTAAACCATCTTTTAAGTGATCAAAGTCAATTTCTCTCTCAATGATCTCTTGGTATAGTCATTATCATATTTGATTGCTTAGTCGAGTATGAATTCGAGATCAATGGTTTGGTTGAATACCTTATATATTATATAATTGATAGCCAATTGAGGGGGAGTCAATGAAATGTAAAATGCTCAAAAGATGTGGAAAGAGTTACATCCCAATGAGGAGTGTGAAAACTACCACCACATGGAGGAAATGAAAGAAAAAAATATACTCCATGAATGAAAGCAAATTTTTGTTTGAAAATTGTTGATGAAACTCATATTGAAATACTTGACTCAGTCGTATTTCATGGTTGGTATAAGGTGGGATTTTTGATTTAAGATGCTCAAAGAGCCACTCCTTCAACAGATTGTCTAGATATATTATCTAACTTATCTGGGATTTCAAACATCTATTGATCTTGGTATTTCATTTTCTTTACCAAAATTGATGATTTGATAAAGGCATTACGCATAAGATCAGGATAGATGTAATTGAAGTTGTTCAACTTTAAGTGTTTTAACTTTCGTAAATTTTCGTTTCATTTTTGGATATTTTTGATAGATTTTCATAATCTATTTCTTGTTGTATGAAACGATGTCATTTGTTTAAAGTTGACATGGTAAAGTGCTTACATACTTTTTCTGGATTTTATTGAATTTTTCTAAATTTTTCTGAAGAAAAAGTTGTAGCCGATCCGGATCGGGGCAAGTGATCCGGATCCCGAACGCAGGATTTCTCCTGCGGGTAGCCGATCCGGATCACATTCTCGAGCCGATCCGGATCACGGCTAGGGTTTTATAAAAACATAGAGATTTTGATTTCTTTTACCCTAATCTCTGGTTTTCAAGCCTCTAGAGTTTCTCTCTCTAGATTTCTTGCTTCTTGGAGCTTCAAAACTCAAAGTTCTTCGGATTCAAGTAAGTTTTATTGATCAAAACTCGGTTTTTACAGTTTTTCATCAAACGTGAGTTGAAAAATTGGAACTTTTTCGTTTGTGAATGGTTTTTGATCAAATTTCTTTTGAAATAAGAACTCTGGGTCAATTAGTTTTGCTTTTATGCTGGGTTTTCTCAAGATAAACGAGTTTTTAGGCTTCGATTTCTAAAAATTCTGGTTTAGGGCATAAAAGAGGAATTTTTGAAAATCATGGAATTGATCTATTTTTAAAATTCTTTTTGGAAAACTAATTTGATTCTTGGCTTCTCTACATGATTATGATTGTCTAGGTACAATGTTTTCAAATTTTTCAAAATTGACGATTTTTCATATGTTCTTGAGTTGGTTTCACAGGACAATTTCTCAAACTCAAAGCACTAGATCAATGGCATTCTCCTGGTTAATCCTGTTACTGGTCACAATGGTGCCCGGAAGTTCATCTGTTAAAGAAGAACCAGACGTCTCAACTCGAGACAAACCGAACGAAGCTATGAGGACAGCTCGGATTACAATGAGGAAGAATGGGACGAATTCTTCAAGGATGTTCAGCGAAAAATTGATGAGGAGGAAAGGGAATTCACCAAAGAAAAGAAACTAATGAAATCTGCCTCCACGACCAGACAATATACAAGAAGAAGAAATGTCCAAAGAAGTACGAGTCAGCATAGTGGGCCTCTCACCAGAGCACGCTCACTTTCTGGAATTCTGCAAACTGAATCTCCATGGACTGCAGGACCAGATGCACCATCTGCATCTACACAGCGTCCATCGCACTCAAAGACACGGACAACTGAGACAGAGATTTTGGAATCGATTTGTCAGGAACAACAACGACTCTCTGCTACACAAGAGAGAATATCGAAAGAGCTTCAGCAGATCTCTTCTGAACACAAGAAGATCAAGAAAAAGTACTCAAATTTTAAGAATTTGCTTAAAGGGATTTTGAGCAAGCTGAGCTGTACTAGTTCAGATTCTTCAGACTGAGCAGCACCTTCTGTTCATTCTGTCTACTTTGGTTCTTAGTTTTCAGGACGTTGTTTTTTTTTACTTTTAGTTCTCAGTTTGTGCATATTATTAGAACTTTACGTTTTTTTCTCTCCTTACATATTGTAGCTCTTGCTACGTTTTGGCTTTGTTTTGTGACAAAAAGGGGGAGAGAGTTTGAGAGAGAAGAGTTAGAGTTTGCAAAGAACTGTGAACAATGATTGTGAATATCAATGACTATAAGGTAAGTATGACCTCAACTCAACTTAACTTTGGTTTTTTATTGTGATTGGTGCATGCTTCTATACTAACTATTCGACTAACTATTTGGGCATGTAATATGACTAACAAGTTGATGTTGGACTAACATACTTTGACATTTGGTTTTCGATTGCTTAGAAGATATGTTGGTTTTTAACTATGATTCTCTTACATATCTGAATTTTCAAATGTCATGATGAGAATAAACTCTATCTCTGTATTTGGTTTTGTATGTTTCAATTCTTGAGGTATCTAACGATTTTGTTTGTCAAGAATGCTTTCTGTGTGCAGAGATTACAGATGTCTAAGTCTAGAGTCTGTTTAGGAGTTTATCTCATGTTTTTAATTTCTGGAACTCTTTTGTAAATTTTTGTTGTATGGTGATAGCAACAAAAATATCTTTTTGAATTTTCTTTTGTGGATTTGTGTTTTATCACGAAACCGCCAAAGGGGGAGATTGTTACGGAATTTGAGTTGGCGTATTTCGTGAATGTATTAAGTCTTGAAGATTGAAGATGAAGAAACTTTGGATCGTATACCTCAATCTCAAGAAAGAAGAATTCAAAAGGATCAGGTACGTTTAACTAAAGAATTTTGATGATCCGAATACTTCTTATAGTGTAGAAACACCTGGAAGAGGTTTTAATTGCTTAAACATCAAAAACTGGACATGGGACATGTTCAGGATCCGGATCGTGGCTTGCAATCCGGATCCCGAAGGGTGTTCGTTCATACACTGGTTCAATCCGGATCGCAGCATTCCATGATCCGGATCCCGAACATAGTTTTACCTGTTTGCTTGAACGATCCGGATCAGGAATTGCAATCCGGATCCCGAACATTGTGTTTTGGTAAAACTGTATGAACGATCCGGATCGGGGACTACGATCCGGATCCCGAACATGAATTTTCTGGAAACCGTCTTTTGTGCTTCTGCAATCCGGATCGCCAAATCCAATCCGGATCGCCGTCGGTAAAACTTTCCAGAAAAGGCTGTTTTTGATCCGTATATTCTTCCAATGGTTTCTAACCTATAAATAGACCCTATATTCATTTTTCTAGGGCATCCAAATAGAGCCGTCATTTTCAAATATCATTTTATACGAAAAGATCCACATATAGAGAAGAAAGGAAATCAATAGATTTATTCTATGTTTCTTCATCTATATTGATTGATTTGATTCTAGGTTTTCCATACTCACATTTTGAGTAGAATCAAATCAATGAATACTTAGATGGTATTTCCGATCTATCTTTGATCTAAGTATTCGGCGGATCATCACCACCCAAACAAACAACGATTTACCCCAAAATCGGCGCGTGGACTCGCGTGGCCTTGTGGATTCAAGGTGCAACCGCTCTCGTGGATTCGGAGCGAGGTACGTTCGTGGATTCGAAGCGTGCCATTGGGTGAAGACCGTGGATTCGGTTGGACGTCGTGGACTCGACGTTGGACGCTGTGGATTCAGCGTTGGGCGCGGATCGTGGATTCGAGAAGCGTCGTGGAGCGAGCGGGAAGATCTACTAGGAGCGTATGGTAAAAGGTTGAGTCGTCTGTGAGTACGTTATATCACCTTGTACGTGTGTTAATTCTAGTGGATTTCGCCGTGTTATCGGTCCCGTGGTTTTTTACTCCGGTTTGGAGTTTTTCCACGTAAAAATCTTGCGTGTTCTTTTATTTTTCCGCATTGGGTTTATTTGCGCAATGATTTTTTGAGTGTTTATTGTTTACACCTATTCACCCCCCTCTAGGTGTTTTTTCCCCTATTTAGATCCTTATTAACCTAAACCCAACAGTCGTTTTCTCGTTACTACCACGTTGTGATCGTGGAGTACGTATGCTATCAGGACCTTGAACCCAGAATGCTTTTGAACTCTCATGATTTTGGTATACCAGTGTTTTCCTTCCGTATTCCTAAGGGTCACCGGAGCTTGTTCTTGTTTGATTGGGCGAAGGTGTCACCCTTGGGAGTTCGGGAAACAACTCGTTCTCAACCGATTTTCTCAAGAACTAAAATCCATAAAAGCTGGTTTTTCTCAATTTAAGATAGTTTTCAAAAGGGTAAATTTTACCCTCACCCCAAGGGGGTTGAGGAGAAATGATATTTCTTTATAATGGTCATCTTTTTACTAAATTCCCTCATCCGCCAGGGGCGGGGGATCTGGGTTCTAAGGGCTGGTTTCGTCTTGGGTCGAAAACAACGGGAGGCTACACCTATTGCCGGTTCTTGTTTGATTGGGGTCGTAGGTTGTAGACTCCCGGGGTTTTCGGACTCTGTGCAGTTCTTGCTGTGGAGCATCTCCAGCCGTGAGTTATGAGTTTGAGCTGAGTTAGTTTTCCACTTTAACCGAGAAGGACCGAATCCCTGAACGGTAAAGGATCGAGAACATCGATAGGCTGAGCCTAGAGTCTGTTCTTGTTTGATTGGGGTTCTGGGCACCGGTCTATCGGGGTTTCGGATCTTTACCGCGTCAGTCGGTTCTTCTCGCCTATGAGTGGGGTGTTGTTGTGGGAGTCGTTTGGAGTGACGGCGGTCCCAGCTGTGTAGTTAGCGCTGTGAGCTTGAGTCGTAGAGGGTTCTCCGACATAGCTGAGAGAGTGGTTGAGCTATTCTTTTGAGTCGAGGATTGTTTCCGACTGAGTTGTACTTTTGAGCTTGTGTTACCGATCTGTTTGATCGTGGATCATGACCTGCTGAGCCTGGCATTTCATGCCAGTTATGAGATACTTGTGATACTTGAGTTCGTTGGGGTCGCTCCCCTCGAGCTACGCCCGGGTGCGATGATGATACCGAGCCTGATGAGGCTGCAATGATGCGACTAGTTGATACACTAGAGTTCGCTTGAGATTGAGATAGTCCTTGAGGGACACCCTACGTAAGACCAAGTCTTGTTTGGGCGTAGTGGCAGTAGGTGAGCGCAGGCTTGTTTGACTGGTCCAAAGTGGGACAGTCATTGAGATTGGGTGACATTGAGTGAGTGATGGCATAGTACTTGGGACATGTTGTCAGTAGTGAGTGGGTGCATACCATCATCTGTGTTCTCTTTCTTATTGAGCATAGTAGATAGAGGCATGATAGCTGTAGATACTTTTCCAGCTTATTTCATTATCATAGTCTTTTTCTGTTATCTTTTGCCTCTAGTAGACTTAGTGGGCAGACCGTGGTTCTTGGAGACGGTACCCACTGAGAACTACTGTAGGATGTAGTTCTCACACCCTCTGTCGGTGACAGGTTGCTGAGGCTTTCTTCCGTTCCTGCCCGAGCTGGCTTGACGGACCGAGGACAGGGAGTCGCGAGATAGTTCCCTATCAGCATTGTTCTATTAGAGTGAGGTAGATGCACCATCCCGGACTGTGGGAGTTTGGTTATGTATTGTATTCCCAGTTTAGTTATCTCCCTTTCAGATTTGTAGATGTTGTATAGGTGGTTTTTTTATTTTTGTATCACCTTGTATTTTGGGAGATAGACTTGCTTTTGTTTTCAGCTTTAGTAGAGAGATTTTATATTATAGCTGTAGTTCTATCTTTTGCAGGTTAGACGCTTCGTCTGTACGGCAGTTTCCGTACAGATGGCGGATCTGTTAGCGAGCCCGGGTCGCAGTTTCGACCCCGGGGCGTGACAGATTTAGGTGGTATCAGAGCCTAGGATGTAGGTCACTGAGGACTTAGAAACCCTAGGCTTGTGGTTGGACATTAGGATGACTACGTGAGAGTCGTGACTTTTAGCGAGAGTCCTGATTGAGTTTTATACCTCTCCCAAGAGATGGGACGAGTGATTTTACTTGTTATTCTCCCAATGGTGATTATGTTGGCTGCAGACAACATAATACCTTGGGAAGGGTAACATGTTATAGACTTTCGCTGGATTGGGTCGTATGGTTGTTATGTCCTGATGTTTATATTTGTTGCAGTTATCTGCGATGCCTCCGAGACGTCGGGCAGTGACGAGAGGGCGTGCGACCTTGGAGGAGGAGCCCGAGCGGCAGAGGGCTGAGCATATGGAGCGGGAAGAGACAATCAGGCGCCAGGAAGAAACGGTCAGACGCCGGGTAGAGGCAGCCAAGCGCCAGGAGGAAAAGTTGGAACATATGTTGAGGTTGTTTGAGCAGAGGACATCTTCAGCAGTGCCCCCAGCAGCGACTTCGTCGACCTCGTCACAGATCGCTCCATTGACAGAGGCAGAGCAGAGGGAGCTCACCGACAAGCTAGCTTATATCAACCAGTTCCATCCCCCACGATTTTCGGGGCAGAGTTTAGAGCCGTGGGATGTTGAGAACTGGATCGCGGCAATGGAGAAACTTTTTGAGAACCTCTTCATCAAGGAAGAACATCAGGTACATTTGGGGGCGCACTATTTGGAAAAGGACGCCGAGATTTGGTGGCGTCGAGTTCGCCCAATTGGACCCCCGGGAGTTCAGTTGCTGACATGGCCAGAGTTTCGAGCTTTGCTACGCGGGGCTTACTTTCCCGATAGTGCAAAGCAGAAACTCGAAGGGGATCTTCGACGATTACAGCAGGGTGATCGACCTCTTCAGGAGTATGTTCGGGAGTTTCAGCGGTTGCTGAACGGTGTACCACATGTTGCCCCTGATGAGGCTCAGAGGGTGGATTTGTTTGAGAGAGGACTGCACCAGGATATTTATCATCTTGTACACTCGCACCGGTCACCGACTTTGGATGCAACCATAGAGTGTGCTCGATAGGTTTCCCGAGGCAGAGCGGTTATGTCAGAGAGGGACGCAGAGCCAGGGCCCAGCTCCGGGGCGAGGCGTTCGGTATCGCCTGATTTTGGACAGTCGAGTAGATCGAGACCCCCGAGGCCGTCACAACCCCAGTCTGAAGGCCGTGGATTTCAGAGGAGACAGAGATCAGGAGGTCCCCCACAGCCGAGGCACCACCAACAATATCAGGATGTGTGTGTCATTTGCGGTGGACCGCATGCAGTGCAGCAGTGTGACCATAGGCAGGGGCGATGCTTTTCGTGTGGACAGACTGGACATTTTCAGGCAGCATGCCCTCGAGCAGTACTTACAGTGATGCCGCTTGCAACAGCACCCCCGCTACTTCTTCCAGATGAAGGAGCTCCTCCGACTTACCGCCAGCCAGATGAGGCCACGACGTCGAGGCAGTCAGGACGACGACCACCCCCATCGAGAGGATGAGTTGGGCTGCCCGTTTGGAGGGCGCCAGAATAGCAGATCGCTTGGTACCTAGTTGATTTCCCTTCCTAGTTGTTGAGCTTGGAGTTTTTGCACCCCCCCTGCCTGGGTTGAGTTGGTGGATTGTAGTTTTTGGTTGCGGCCACAGCAGGGACAACTTCAACACCTCTCTCCTTGTTTTTTTTCATTTTGACGCCAAAACTGGCGAACGGGACGAAATTTCGAAAGGGCTACTCTAGAAATGGAGACGATGCTAGAACCTGTTCTTGTTTGATTGGGGTGAAGGCATCGGTCCTTTGGAAATTTTGAACTTTTCGCTATTTTCGGCTGCTTTTCAAATAGAGAGTTGGGGTTGATGATGTTCCTGATGTAGGTTTCTTGTGTAGGGGGTGTGTTTTGGTTTCGAGGACGAAACCTTTTGAAGGAGGGGAGAGTGTAGAGTACCGGGTCTTCGGAAAGCACGCCGACCACATAGATGGCATGGAGCAGAGGGTTGCCTTGGGCATGTTGCATTTGAGTTACAGTTGATGCCGGGTTGATTCGGATCAACGCAGAAGCTCCAGCTCGATTCGGGGTTTTTTTCGGGCTTTGTATGCCGATTGAGGATGAGATTTGGGAATTTCCGACTTCACAGTGGAGTACAGAAAATTCGGGAACACTTGGAACAGGTATATTATCAGATTACAGCGAAATTCGGGAGGTTCCGGACTGACGCGGAGGATCCGGAGGCAAAAAGTGAGTTGGAACTGACAGTTTCGGAGCCGGTTTTTGAATTGAGCACCCCGACTTAACGGATGAGCTTTTTGAAGAGAAAAAGCTGTGGACACGTGTACTTTCAAATTACAGCGGAGTTCGGAAGGTTCCGGACAGCGGCGGAGGGCCCGAAGGCAAAAAGTGAGTTGGAGTTGGGCTTTTTGGATTATTTTATTAATTTAATTAATTAGATTTGCTAATTTTTGAAATTCTCTGTTAAGTGGCTGTGAGTGTGGATGGAGGGATTGTGGATGAGGTAAGTGGATTTATACTTTTTAATTAAACTTTTTAATTAACCTCTTCTTACTCTAATTAAGCTTTAATTAAAGTTTTGCTTTTTAAAAGAAGCCTGTAGCTTTATTAGGGGTGATCTTATCCACATGCCACATCATCTCCTTCAAGCTCCCAGCCACCTCTGAAGCTCCTTCGAAGCAGAGAAAGAAAGAATGGAAGAAGAAAAGAGAGGAAAGGAAGAAGAAGGAGAGGAAGAAGGAGAGGAAGAAGATCAAGGTGGTTTTGATGTTTGCTTCGTCGACGACTCCCCCGTTGTGGCCGTGAGGAGCGTGGACCAATTTTTGAGGTGGGAAATTTAGTGTTTTTATTTTTTGGAAATTTTACTTTGAGCTTTAGAAATTTTATTTTGGGCTTTGGAATTTGTTTGGAGCCTTAGGGGATTTTTTGTTGGATTTTTAGAGCTAAAAGTGAATTTTTGGGAAATTTTGGAGCTTTGAGAATTTTTGGAAAAAATTTTGGAGTTAAAAGAGGTTGTAAATTGATTTATAAAATTAAATTAAATTTTTAAAATTTATTTTAATTTTTTTTAAATTTTTTTTTTTGAATTTTTTTCGCCGCGCCGCCGGGCGCGGCGACGCGCGCAGCAAAAGGCTGCGCGCGGCGCTGCCCGGCCGCGCGCAGGCGCAGGCGGCATGGCCGCACGGGCCTGCGCGGGCGCCGCGAGCCGCGCGGGCCTGCGCAGGCCTGCGCGGGCGCGCGCAGGGCGCCGCTGCGCAGCGCCGCGCAGCGCCGCTGGGCGCCGCGGCGCGCTCGCCGCGCAGCAGCCCCTGCGCTGCTCGGCTTGGGTCGTGTGCCGCGCGGCCGGCCTCCCGGGCCGCGCGGCTGGGTTTTTCGCCGTTCGGCGTGCCCCGGGACCGCGGCGACGCCTCGGGTTGCGTGGCGGTCCCGTTTTTCCGCCGACGGAGGCCGGTTTCGCCGTCGGATGCTTTTTTTTCGCCGACGGAGGCCGTTTTTCCATCGTCGACCACTGTTTTTCGCCGTCGACCGCTGTTTTTTCGCCGTCGACCGCTGTTTTCACCGCCGCGAGCTGTTTTTTTTCGCCGTCGGCCGCTGTTTTTCGCCGTCGACAGCTGTTTTTTCGCCGTCGACCGCTGTTTTCGCCGCCGCGAGCTATTTTTCGCCGTCGGCCGCTGTTTTTCGCCGTCGACCGCTGTTTTCGCCGCCGCATGCTGTTTTCCGCTAACGAGCGCTGTTTTTCGCCGTCGGCCGCTGTTTTTTCGCCGACGAAGGCTGTTTTTCGCCGTCGGCCGCTGTTTTTCGCCGATGAAGGCTGTTTTTTCGCGCCGCGCGCTGTTTTTCGCCGACGAAGGCTATTTTTCGCCGACGAAGGCTGTTTTTCGCGCCGCGCGCTGTTTTTCGCCGACGAAGGCTGTTTTTCGCGCCGCGCGCTGTTTTTTCGCCGACGAATGCTGTTTTTCGCGCCGCGCTCTGTTTTTCGCCGACGGAGGCTGTTTTTCGCCGCCGGATGCTCGGTTTTTGACCGTTTTGACTGACCTTGCGGTTTCTTCCTTCCCGGCAGCTTGCTGTGTGGTTTTTAGCTTCTGTCGAGGGCGTTTGAGTGTTCCCCGCTGCGTGGAGCCGCGGACTTGCTTCGGGACATCCGTTGGAGGCGCGATCTTGTGACTCCGTTTTGCGTACGGACTACGTGGAGGTAAGGTAATCCCGCTGAGCCCAATTGCAAGTGTCGACAAGCAATTGGTGGCGAGCAGAGGTGGGTTGGTTTTTCTCTCCAAGTCTTCGGACTTCCTTCTAATTCTATTATAATAGGATTTGCATGCTAGTTTAAGTGTTTTCTTGGAACTTGACTAGCACCCCCGTCATATGTTGCATGTGTTTAACCAGACCAGTAGAGAACCTTAATCTGGGCTAGATTCTATTATGCTTTAGACATTCCACAAACTGCATTTCCTTCTGGACATAGAGTTCCTCGCCCGGGTAGTGGGCCGAGCGGTCAGAGTTTTGTGGGATGGGTGTTTCACTCGGGCCTGGGGGCTGAGTGGGGTCTGTTGGCTGTGTTAGGCCAGTGTTGGTGGTTTGGGAACCGTTTAGAGTAAACGGTGGTCCCGGGTCTCTAGTTGTGACGTCGTTTTCTCGTTACTACCACATTGTGATCGTGGAGTACGTATGCTATCAGGACCTTGAACCCAGAATGCTTTTGAACTCTCATGATTTTGGTATAGCAGTGTTTTCCTTCCGTATTCCTAAGGGTCACCGGAGCTTGTTCTTGTTTGATTGGGCGAAGGTGTCACCCTTGGGAGTTCGGGAAACAACTCGTTCCCAACCGATTTTCTCAAGAACTAAAATCCATAAAAGCTGGTTTTTCTCAATTTAAGATAGTTTTCAAAAGGGTAAATTTTACCCTCACCCCAAGGGGGTTGAGGAGAAATGATATTTCTTTATAATGGTCATCTTTTTACTAAATTCCCTCATCCGCCAGGGGCGGGGGATCTGGGTTCTAAGGGCTGGTTTCGTCTTGGGTCGAAAACAACGGGAGGCTACACCTATTGCCGGTTCTTGTTTGATTGGGGTCGTAGGTTGTAGACTCCCGGGGTTTTCGGACTCTGTGCAGTTCTTGCTGTGGAGCATCTCCAGCCGTGAGTTATGAGTTTGAGCTGAGTTAGTTTCCCACTTTAACCGAGAAGGACCGAATCCCTGAACGGTAAAGGATCGAGAACATCGATAGGCTGATCCTAGAGTCTATTCTTGTTTGATTGGGGTTCTAGGCACCGGTCTATCGAGGTTTCGGATCTTTACCGCGTCAGTCGGTTCTTCTCGCCTATGAGTGGGGTGTTGTTGTGGGAGTCGTTTGGAGTGACGGCGGTCCCAGCTGTGTAGTTAGCGCTGTGAGCTTGAGTCGTAGAGGGTTCTCCGACATAGCTGAGAGAGTGGTTGAGCTATTCTTTTGAGTCGAGGATTGTTTCCGACTGAGTTGTACTTTTGAGCTTGTGTTACCGATCTGTTTGATCGTGGATCATGGCCTGCTGAGCCTGGCATTTCATGCCAGTTATGAGATACTTGTGATACTTGAGTTCGTTGGGGTCGCTCCCCTCGAGCTACGCCCCGGGTGCGATGATGATACCGAGCCTGACGAGGCTGCGATGATGCGACTAGTTGATACACTAGAGTTCGCTTGAGATTGAGATAGTCCTTGAGGGACACCCTACGTAAGACCAAGTCCTGTTTGGGCGTAGTGGCAGTAGGTGAGCGCAGGCTTGTTTGACTGGTCCAAAGTGGGACAGTCATTGAGATTGGGTGACATTGAGTGAGTGATGGCATAGTACTTGGGACATGTTGTCAGTAGTGAGTGGGTGCATACCATCATCTGTGTTCTCTTTCTTATTGAGCATAGTAGATAGAGGCATGATAGCTGTAGATACTTTTCCAGCTTATTTCATTATCATAGTCTTTTTCTGTTATCTTTTGCCTCTAGTAGACTTAGTGGGCAGACCGTGGTTCTTGGAGACGGTACCCACTGAGAACTACTGTAGGATGTAGTTCTCACACCCTCTGTCGGTGATAGGTTGCTGAGGCTTTCTTCCGTTCCTGCCCGAGCTGGCTTGACGGACCGAGGACAGGGAGTCGCGAGATAGTTCCCTATCAGCATTGTTCTATTAGAGTGAGGTAGATGCACCATCCCGGATTGTGGAGTTTGGTTATGTATTGTATTCCCAGTTTAGTTATCTCCCTTTCAGATTTGTAGATGTTGTATAGGTGGTTTTTTTATTTTTGTATCACCTTGTATTTTGGGAGATAGACTTGCTTTTGTTTTCAGCTTTAGTAGAGAGATTTTATATTATAGCTGTAGTTCTATCTTTTGCAGGTTAGACGCTTCGTCTGTACGGCAGTTTCCGTACAGATGGCGGATCTGTTAGTGAGCCCGGGTCGCAGTTTCGACCCCGGGGCGTGACAATAGATCTAGTTATTTCCTTTCTTCTCTATATGTGAATTTTTCTATTTTTCAGATTCCCTTTGGATTAACCCTAAAAGATGAACCAAAGGGTTTATTTATAGGTTAGAAACCTTTGGAAGAGGATAAGAATCAAAAACTGACTTTAACAAACTTTTTCCCGCATGACGGTCCGGACTGGATTTAGCTTGTTCCGGACTGTCGTTGTTTTTAAGAGAATTCCTGAAAAATTGTGTTCGGGGTCCGGACTGAAAGAAGCACGGTCCGGACTGTTCATGCGATTTCTACAGAATCCACGTTCGGGGTCCGGACTGAACCAGGGAAGGTCCGGACTGGATTTTCGCATGAACTTACCTACGTTCGGGATCCGGACTGAAGTATCCTGATCCGGATCCTGAACATATAACAGTCCAGTTTTTTGATTTTTATGCAATTAAAAATCCATCCAAGTGTTTCTACACTATAAGAAGTATTCGGATCACCAAGATTATTTAGTTAAACGTACCTGATCTTTTTGAATTATTCTTTCTTGTGATTGAGGTATATGATCCAAACATCTTCATCTTCAATCTTCAAGACTTAAACACTTTCACGAAATACGCCAATACAAATTCCTTAACAATCTCCCCCTTTGGCGGTTTCGTGACAAAACAAAAGTCCACTTAAAGAAAATTCAAAAAGATATTTTTGTTGTTATCACCATACAACAAAAATTTACAAATATGATCCAAATAAAAATGAATACATGAGATAAACTCCTAAAACAGACTCTAAACTTAGACGTTTGTACTCTCTGCAAAAAGAAATAATTCTTGACAAAAGAAATCGTTAGATACCTCAAGAATTTAACATTAAAAAAATAAACAGAGAGATGAAGTTTATACTCACCATGATATTTACAAAATCAGATATGTATGAAGATAAGCAATCAAAGCAATTCACATATCATCTAAGCATTGAATTCCAAATGTCATAAGCATGTTAGTCATCAAACAACTTGTTAATAATATTATATGCCCAAATAGTTAGTCGAATAGTTAATCGAGGCATGCATTCATTCACAATACAAAGCAAAGTTGTTGTCATACTTACCTTCCAAGTTTTAAGTGTCCAAAGTTCTCACAAATGTCCAAAGTTCTCACAAACATGTTCCAAATGTTCATATCTCTCTCCCCCTTTTTGTCACTGAAGTTAGCCAAAATTACACAAATTAAGGGAGTGAAAAAGTTCGAAAATAGTAAGAACTAAAACTTAAAAACCTGCAAAACAAAAAGTTAATTAGAACATGAAAAAAAAATCTCAGTCGGAATCCTCAGAGCTGCTACAACCAAGTTTTTGAAAGATCTGCTTGACTAGCTTGGCCAGAGATTTTTGTTTCTCCTTTAAGTCTCCTATGTCGGAGGTCATCTTGACGAATTCAAAAGACATTCGCTCTTGTTCCGATGAGAGCCGTTATTGTTCTCGGTAAATTGAAGTAACAGAGGCATCATCCTCTGAAGTTGAAGTTCCCGCTGCTGCTGGTTGTGTTGTAGGTGCTGCTGGTGCTGAAGATGCTGCTTGTCTCTTGCTGCGAGGAGGTGTGGGAGGCTCATCCTGTCTCGTGGAGAGGGACTTCACAATTGTTGTATCATTAATGATTCCCAAACTATGCATATATGCGCTGGAGCTTGTGTCGATCTTGAACTTTCGGAAGATGCGCATAATGATCATCGGGAACAGAAGTCGCTCTGTAGGATGGGCATTTTCCACATATCGCGTCATCCTTGACCAAATAAGATAAGGAATGTTGTAGTTGGATCCCAAGGCTGCTGTAGGGTTCCCAAGAAGATAGAGAAATAACATTCTATCCCATCTAAGCACCTTTGTTTTGCATGTTTGGCAAAATATTGTAGCAGACGATGAAGTTCAAATACCGGTACTCAGGTCGAAGTTCTTTTGAGAAAATTGAGTTCCTCGTCGACTGAGTATCTGGGAGACAGATTCCATCAACAACCACTCTCCAGGTTGTGTTCAGGTAATGAGTGCCATCTACCCGAGCCTTCATTCGCAACACCTCTCCAATCAATTAAGATGTGATCTTTAGCTTGACATTTCTAACTGTTGTTTGAAATTCTCTTGGTCTTTCTTCAAGGTCTACCAATTTTGATGCATTTTGATAGAACATCCTCACCATGTGATGATCCGAGACGATCTAAATTCTGGATAAGTTTCAACCATTGAGAATAGGGAGAGGCGGTTACAACTACTCCGGATAAGTCTCAACCATTGAGGATAAGGCGGAGGCAGTTACAACTACTTCGGTTAGGATAAGGATGAGATAGTTTTAGATGGATCGGGTTGTTAAACCAAATTGGATAAAGTCAATTTGGTTAAGAATAAAATTGTTATTTTTCTGATCTTTTGTAAGCCTAAGGGCTATAAATAGGGGTCTATTGGCTCTTGTAAAGGTATTCCCAGTTAGAGAGTAAAAATAGAAAACTCTTCCACCTACAAATATATTCTTCGTCTTCTTTTTCTCTCATCCGGGTTTCAGTATCGGGGAGGCGCTGCGACATTGCCTCCTCCTCCGACGGATCAAGTGGTATCAGAGTGCCAGATCCTGGCGTATGGTGAGAACCAGAAGCGTCTACAAAACTACTAGTGAACAACTCTCCGTCCTCGACATCTTCCGCAGGCCATCGACGAGGAAAACGAAGAGCCTGCCTACCATGTCCGCAGACGAGTAGATAGCGACAACGGCCGACCTTGCCGCCAAAGTTGCGACGTTGTCTGATGACATGAAGACCGTCTTAGATTAGATCAAGGTCCAATCTGCAGCACCATCGGCAATACCGGTGGAGAAGAGCGGTCGACTCTCAGGAACTCCTCCAAAGGCGCATGTGACGCCGATGAAGGGCGCTGCCGAGGGTACCTCGGGTGCGCGAGATGACGACGACTCTGACGATGACGGAAGCATCGCTCCGTCGCTTGCAGAAGGAAGGTCACAACCGTTCAAGGTTGAGGCCAAGATCGAGATCCCCAACTACGACGGCACTGTCGACGCTGAAAAATTGGACGCCTGGCTCGACCAACTGGAGACGTACTTCGACCTCTACAACTATAGTAGCGCGAACAAGGTAATTTTCGCAAAACTAAAACTAGTAGGTCATGCATTGACTTGGTGGAAGGCCATTCTCCAAACTTCCACCAATGAGGATTTTACCTGGAGTCAGTTTAAACAATTGATCCGCCAAGAATTCTACCCTATGGGGTATGAAGAAGAGCGATGGAAGCGCTGGCATGTCCTGCGCCAAAGGCGCGACCAGACTGTGCAGGACTACACCACCGACTTCCAGCGCCAAGCATTGGCGCTTGGCATCTCCCTTGACGATCCACAGATTTTTTGCAAATTCACTGCCGGCCTACAAGAGCGTATCAATGATGAGCTCCGCCTCTTCGGTGTTCGTGATATCGCCTCGGCAAGCCAAACAGCCATGGCGATCGAGCGGAAGAATAAACAGTCTCGCGGGGAGAAGCCATTTAGGGAGTCTGCCGAGGGCTTCAAAAAGGCCAAAAAAAGGGCTCTAAAAAGAAGGGCCCATCTGATCCTGATTTGTACTGTGATCATTGTAAAATCGCAGGACATGTCAAGGATCAATGTTGGAAGCTCCATCCAGAGTTAAGACTGAAAAAGAAGGACGATCGTGGCAGACGCACAACAGCAACGACAACAACGATGGCAGCATCGACAAGTGATGCTCCTACCTTAATCGGACGGATTGATCAAGCGGACACTAGTTTGTCTTTGATGGCTATGCCGAAGGAGACAAGCCTGTAACCGTCAAATCCGACTGATAAGAGAGAGGAGTTGTTCACTTTCCGAGTTCAAGTCAAGAATGAGGTGATCGATGCTATTATCGATCCCGGCAGCCAAAAGAACTTGATCTCAGAAAACCTAGTCCAAAAACTGGGTTTGTCGACTACACCCCACTCACACCCATATCCATTGGGGTGGATCAACAGCAATATCGAGATGAAGATCGATCGCCAGTGCAAGGTGAAGTTTGCAGTGACTGGCATCTATATCGATGAAATGGTGTGCGAGGTTGTGCCGCTGAACATTTGCAACATCATCTTCGGCAGTCCCTACCTATGGGACCGCGATGCTATCTTCTTCCGTCGTCCTCAGCAATATCAATTCATTAAGGATGGACAAAAGTTTTTGTTTACCACAGAGCCACTGTCAACAACAACAACTGTAGACCTGGTAACCACTTGCCAGGCCAAGAGGATGATCAATGCCTGTCAAAATTTTGCCTTACTGGTCATTCGGCCAGTTGAATCGGAGGAGGCAAATAGCAAGGTATTAAGCCTAGCATGCAAAGAGAGAACGGACAATGTCGCCAGGCTGATAGGCGAGCATCAGGATCTGTTCCAAGAAGTCCAGGGACTGCCACCAAAGCGAACCGTGGAACATGAGATCCAATTGATCAGCGACGCTCCGCTACCGAATCTCAGCATGTACCGAAACTCGGTAATGGAGAAAGGAGATAAAGCGACAGGTGACTGAGTTACTCGAGAGTGGTGCTATCAAATCGAGTAGCTCCCCCTGTGGCTCCCTAATTGTGTTGGTGCCAAAGAAAGATGGCGGGTGGCGAATGTGTATCGACTACCGCGCCCTCAACAAAATCACCATCAAGAATCGGTACCCCTTGCCGCGGATCGATGATCTCTTGGACCAATTGAAGCATGCTCGCTACTTCACCAAACTGGACCTGAAGTCAGGCTATCATCAGGTTTGAGTCCGAGAGAATGACACCTGGAAGACTGCATTCAAGACATGACCGACATCAGGTGAAAGGCGACTTCCAAGAGGGTGATCTAGTCTGGCTCCATCTCAGCAAAGAGCGCTTGAAAGGCGAGGATAAGAAGCTTAAGCCCATCCGTTATGGACCTTTCAAAATCGTGCGCAAGATTGGTGAGAATGCGTGTCAACTAAAGCTGCCCGCATACATGAACATGTATTCGATCGTCAATATCGAGAATCTAAAGTCCTTCGAGAAGTACTGCCACCCATGGAGGATCTCGTGGTAGAACGTGAAGAGCAGCTAGCTGATGATACTATTCTGGAACGCAAGGTCACAACGACACGCAAAGGTGAACGTGAAGCCTTCCGTATTGGACGGAAAGGTCAAAAGCCAAGTGTCGCTAAGTGGTTCACAAGGGAAGCTGGAGAAACTCAATTTCCTCGCTTGCAGTTCTAGATCCAGCAGGTGTTGTTTCCTCTCAAAAATTTGGGGAGCCATGATCCGGGATGATCTAAATTCTGGATAAGTTTCAACCATTGAGAATAGGGAGAGGCGGTTACAACTACTCCGGATAAGTCTCAACCATTGAGGATAAGGCTGAGGCAGTTACAACTACTTCGGTTAGGATAAGGATCGAGGTAGTTTTAGATGGATCGGGTTGTTAAACCAAATTGGATAAAGTCAATTTGGTTAAGAATAAAATTGTTATTTTTCTGATCTTTTGTAAGCCTAAGGGCTATAAATAGGGGTCTATTGGCTCTTGTAAAGGTATTCCCAGTTAGAGAGTAAAAATAGAAAACTCTTCCACCTACAAATATATTCTTCGTCTTCTTTTTCTCTCATCCAGATTTCAGATATCGATCGGGGAGGCGCTGCGACATTGCCTCCTCCTCCGACGGATCATGTGAAGACAGTAGCCTGTTGATTCTGGGAAGTTGCAAATAGGTGCAAGTCCCGCTTGGTCAAATAGAATGCCAAACAATGCAGAACGCTCCTTAAGAGCTTTGACATTCACATGCCTTTCCCCGATACATTCTCTCTTTTCAAAGTCTTTTATGTTACGGCTTTTTGTGTTGGCATATTTTGTGAGTTGAGTCGGAGTCTTGAAGTGATCAAATTGTCAATCAGCAATCGAAGACTCAGAGAAGATTCAATAAGAGCTCAAGTTGACACTCAGTGTTTTGAGTCTTGAAGATTGAAGATGAAGAATTGTGGATCAATTACACCAATCTCAAGAAAAATGGATTCGGAATGATCAGGTACGTTTAACTAAATAATTTTGGTGATCCGAATACATTTGTGTAGTTTAGAAACACTTGGATAAATTTTCTTTGCTTAAAAATAAAAAACTGAACAAATTGGATGTTCAGGATCCGGATCAGACCAATCCAGTCCGGACCCCGAACATAGTTTAGTTCATGCGGAATTCCAGTCCGGACCTCCCCTGTTTCAGTCCGGACCCCGAACTATGTGTTTGCTGAAATCGCATGAACAGTCCGGATCAGGAAATTCCAATCCGGATCAGGAAATTTCAGTCCTGACCCCAAACTGTTTTTTCAGGAAAATTGCTTAAAAAAGACGACAGTCCGAATCAGCCAAATCCAGTCCGGACCGCCGTGCGGGAAAAATTCTGTTAAGTCAGTTTTTGATGCTTATCTCTTTCCAAAGGTTTCTAACCTATAAATAGACACTTAGGGTTCCTCAAGAACTACCAACTAATTGAGAAAACACTTTAGAGCAACCCTAGAGGCTAGGTTTTTTATCGTTCTTCTTTTAGCCTCTTTTAGGTCAATTCGACGGTTCTTTCAAGACATTCTTTTTGTCGAATTGATTTAATCTTTGCTTAGAGATTTCTCCCATGGATCTTCATTGATAATCTAAGCAAAGGATCACCATCGAAGCTTTTATCAAGTTTGCGTCGTGGATTCGACGTAGCATCGTGGATTCGATGTGTTGAAGGCTTTTCGTGGATTCGAAACGTGTGCTCGTGAATTCGAGTGGCGTTCGTGGATTCGAACGTGTGCAGTGGACGTGCAGTCGGTGAGCGCAAGATCCGAAGAAGTTGAAGGAGGGGTTTGAGTCCGTGGAGTCGGTAATCACCTTGTTATTCTTCTTTTCTTAGTGGATTGTTATTGCGTGTTGGTCCCGTAGTTTTTCTCTTGGATTGGAGTTTCCACGTAAATCTCGGTGTGCTGTTTTTATTTTCCGCATTGGTTTTTATTTTGCACTGAGAATGGTTTTTGAGTATTACACCTATTCACCCCCCCTCTAGTTGTTTGATAGTACCTATTTAAATCCTTGTGGATCTATATTAAAAACCAACAAGTGGTATCAGAGAGGGTTTTAGGTTTTTCTATCATGTCGGGTGAAATTGGTAATATTTTTAGACCTCCTCTTTTTGATGGGACCAATTATGCCTATTGAAAAGTGCGGATGAGAGCTTTTCTCATCGCAATTGATGAGCGGGTATGGCAATCCGTGGAATACGGTTGGGTGCATCCAATTGAGGAAGTAGAAAATTCTACTACCCCAAAACCTCGCTCTAGATGGTCCAAAGAGGAAATCGAAAGATCTTCTTACAATGGAAAAGGTATGAACGTTTTATTTAATTCTCTTTCCTCGACTGAGTTCACACGAATTTCTGCGTGTGAAACTGCAAAGAAAAATTGGGATATTCTCAAAATTACACATGATGGTACTAATCTAGTAAAAATTCAAAAGCTCCAGATGCTTACAAGTCAATTTGACTCTATTCATATGGATGAGCATGAATTGTTTACTGATTATTACACTAGACTTCAAGATGTAATCAATACATGTGCTAATTTAGGAGAAAAGATCCCGGAGTCGAAAGTTGTAAGAAAGATACTTCGGACTCTTCCGGAACGGTTTAGGGCAAAGGTTGCCGCCATTGAAACCGTTAGTCATCCGGATGAGATGAGAGTAGAGGAATTAGTAGGTGCTTTGCAAACTTATGAGATGACTTTTCCTACTATTCAAGTTCCTTCCAAGTCTTCTTCAAAGCTTACAGGTATTGCATTCAAATCAACAAAGGAAGAAGATGGCGAATCAAGTTCCGACGATGAAATCTCTTTTGCCGAGTTTGAAGAACAATTGGCGTGGATCACGAAGAAATTTCGTCGGAAGTTTTGGAAGAATCGAACCGATGGATCTTCATCCACGAAACCATCTAAAGGATCATCGAGTTCTAAATCCTCTAATCTCAAAAGCTCTGCAAAATCTTCTAAAGAAAAAGAAAAAGATGATTTCGAAGGGGAAATCCAATGCTATAGATGCAAAGGCTACGGCCATATTTCAACGGATTGTCCTTCTAAGAAATCATATAAAAAGAAGGCTTTGTGTGAGGACCCGAATCCCCACTTTAGGGTTTACTGTTGGTTTGGAGGCTTCAGGGAGCGTGTGTGTGCGTGTCGGGCCCAGATTTGGGTTTCTGGTGAAATTGGAGCTTGTTTTCTTTGCTGAGAGTCCATTTTGGGTGTGTGAGGTGTTTGCGCGCTTATTGGAGCTAAGAATGTGACCCGGCACGAAAATTGGATCAAGTTTACTTTTCCGGGAAATTTTGGGAAATTTTAGAAGCGAATTTTGGCTGAACGGACCTCGGATTTGGATTCAGCGCGCGAAAACGAGCGAAATGGACTATTTACTTTAATTTTTCGGAGCCCGGACGCAAAAACACGGAAATCGAGGCTTGGGTCACTGTTCCGGCGGCCGGAGAGGCGCCGGCGGCAGCGGAGCGCGGCGGAACGCGGCGGCGGAGGGCGGCGCAGGCGCGCGGTCCACCGCGGGGCGCGTGCACTGGGCGCTGGCCACGTGGCGGGCTGCGGTTGGCCGGCGCAGCGGGCGCGGTCCATGGGCCTTGGCGGGGTGCACGGTGGACCGAGGGCATGCCACGTGGCATCTCGTGGTTGGTGCGGTGTTGTGCACGCGGTCCACGAATTTTTGGCTCTGGTGCACGGTAGACCGGTGGACACGTGGCGTTGTGTGGTTGGCGGGTTCTGGTGCACTCGGTCCACTCGGCAGTGGCGGCTGAGGCGGTGCCTCGGGGCGCGTGCCCGACCCGGATCCGGCGGCGGCGCGGCCGCGCACGTCGCGCGACGTGCGCGTTGACCGGGTCGGCGTGGGGGGCGCCACGTGGCGCCCCGTGGTTGGTCGGGCGCACCGGTGCACGACCTCTGGTCGCGACACGTGGCGTCCCGTGGTTCGTCGCGGTGCGTGCGCCGGGTGCGGGGAGCAGGAATGGGACGCGTGGCGGCTTGTGGAGGTTTCGGGCGCGCACAGTAACGGGCCGGCCCGTTACTGTAGCAGCCCGAAAACTTTCGGGCGCCCGAAAGTGGTCAACTTGCCTTTTTGGGCTGTTTTCTCTTGTGGGCCTATAAATAGGCCATTTGGGATGCAATTTTCTGCCCTTTCCCGTGGGATTTAGCCTCTGCTCCCTTCACAAGACTTCTTCCTCTCCCTCTTGCCAATCTTCTGGTGAAGTTTCAGATTTTCTGGAAGTCGTGACGACTGCTTTTTCTGCCTCGTAGTGCGGAGCGACAGTTTACTGTTGGAGGCCCATTTCCGTCGCAGTTTAGTCTGGGAGACCTGCAGAGCTACCCCGACCACATTTTTGGACGATTTCTTCGCCAGCGGTTGCACAAGAGGTATATCTACGTTTTCCGTGTTGATCATTTTTCCCAGAAATGAGCTTTTGTGAGGGTTTGGGGTACATTTTTATGCCCCTTTGCTACAGTTTGGAATCTTGACAACAGCAACTTCGCAGAATTTTATCTTCACTTCTGGATATCGGATTTCGACGATTCAAGAGCCTATCGACATCTACACTTTGCGAGGATTGTCGTGATATTTTTATTGGAATTTTTGGAAAATTATTTTCAGGTGAAATTTTCGTGTGAACAGTAGCTGTGTATGCAGATTTTGGGAATATGATTATTGTGTGTGAATTGTGTGTAATTGAGAAGTGTTGTTGTACCCAGGATTTTGTAAGCACCGCTTTTGTGCTCTTTGCTTCGTGGACTTGGAGATTTATCGGTTTCTGGGCTTGTTATCTGTACCGTCCCGGACAGTTAGCGCGTTCAGGTGGGTGATCCTGCTTGCAATATCTATGGACTGCACTCTAATTCTACAAGTATATTAGCATGCATGTTAGTATATGAGTTAAATAATCTGTGCAAACTGTGTGTTGAAACCACTGTAGCTAGCTGCTATATCTGACGACTTCTTGGTAAGTTTTGCAACATGAAAACTCAAACTTAGCTTATTTGACAGTCAATTAATTATTCATGCACTGTTAGACTACAGTAAATGTGAACATGTATGCAGATTGTTCGTCACCTTAGCTTCCCCGCAGTACTTGTACTCTCGTCATACTGAGCATAGTGATTCTCCACGAGTCGTGGACTGGGAGGTTTATTAGCTGGGGATTGCATTTGCACTCGCGTCTGGGGACCGAGTGGCGTCTGTAGCAGTCTGTAGACCAGTTTGCATAGTGATAGTGATAGTGGATCTGGGATCTTTGGGACATGGTCATAGTGACAGTGTGGATTCTTAGCCAGTGAGTGAGATAGTGATTGGATCATAGCCTGCAAGTGCCACATTTGTGCTTGACAGTGTTGCGCGGTTATTTGACTCGAGCGGGTCGCTCCCCTCGAGTGCCACTCCGGAGTAGGCGAGACCGGGTTGTAGTACCGGCTTTGAGATTGAGCTAGATACCGGGTTGGAGTACCGGACATACCTACAGCAGTAGGTAGGCGCAGGTTTGACTGGACCCGTTGTGGCAGTCAGTTTGGATTGGGTGTTCTGAGTTGAGTATCAGTAGTGGCATATCGTCCTCCTGTTCTTTCCCTTGAGCATTGTAGATAGGGGCATAGTAGCAGTAGATGTTTGTAGATGTTTACTTTCCAGCTTTTCATACTGCATTTCTTTTGTTACTTTTTGTCTCTAGTAGACTTAGTGGGCAGGCCGTCGGGCTTGTTGGCGGCACCCACTGAGAACTACTGTGGGAGGTAGTTCTCACACCCGTCGTGGTGTCTTTTCCCCAGGGACTTCAGCTCCAGTTCCTGCGGTGCCAGTTGCTGATCCTGCTCTTCCAGACCGAGGTAAGGGAGTCGCGAGATAGATCCCTTCCCCTTTCAGCTTCAGTGTGTTATAGAGGTACCCTTATATTTTGGTTGTGTCATGTTTGAGAGATTATGTAGTGAGGTATCGAGTTGTACTTTTCTTCTTTCTTTAAGAGACTTTTGTATTTGTTGGTGAGGACTTATTGTATTATGAGAGTTGTACTTATTTTATTTCTAGCAGTTTATTTTGCTCTGATATCTGTTTAGTGTAGTATCTTTCTTTTTGCAGGTTAGACGCTACGCCTCTACAGGGCTTCCTGTAGGGACGGCGGATCTGTTGGCGAGCCCGGGGTACAGTCTTGACCCCGGGGCGTGACACTTTGCAAGCAAAAACTTGGGACGATTCTACTTCCGATAAATCGACCTCGAGTAAAGAGGAAAAAGTTGTTGCCTTTCATGCCTCTCAAATTTCCTCTTCTAATTTTTGCTTGTCATCATTAGTCACTGACTCTATTCCTTTGATTTTGCATGAAACATCAACATCTGACGGAGAGTCATCAATTGAGGGGGAGTCGGACGAAAAAGAACTCGTTGAGGCATATCAACAACTTCTTGCGGAATCTAAGAAGATGGCCAAGCATATCAAGAAGTTGAGGAAGCAACGACTTGAGATTCAAGACGAGAATCATGCTTTAAAGATCAAACTTCATGATCTTAAGGAGGAACGAGAACTTTTATTGGATAACAATAAAATCCTCCAAGAAAAGCTAAACCAATCGGAGACAAACGCTAAATCATATATGGACAAGATTGGTTTTCTAGAAAAGCAGTTTGAGGAGATTCATGTCACCAACCAAGCTTTGACCAAGCAAGTTCATCAACTTAAATCTGACATACAAAGGCTTTCAAACGGTTCCAAGAAACTTGATTGTATGTTCGGATTAGGTCAAACAAGTAAGGTTGGTTTGGGATTTAAAAAGAACCAAACTGTGAAGACTTCAAGTTCCACAACTAAATTGAAAGGAAGAACTTGTCACCTATGTGGACTTGAAGGACACTTGATGAAGACATGCCCGAAAAAGAGAAAGAAGAATTCTTCGGCAACTTCATCTACGGAGCGGACTCAACGGAATCAAAAGACACATCAAGTCAAAGGAGTTCACTCAACCCACCAAAGGTCCGAGTCACAACATCAATCATTCAAGTGGATCATTACGTCGCAAAGACCTAAGGTGGACCAACAGTCAAAGCTATCATCTCCCGGCCACAACGAATCAAGACAACCCAAAATTCGACGATTTTGGATTCGGAAAGGTGATATCTTTTCTTATCTTAAGTTCTGAATAGCTTATGACTGTATGTAATGCTTTGATTGGTTTTTCCTTTCATATTTTTCTCAATCTTTGCATTATATGATTTCAATGCTCTTCGTTTTTATGTTTTGTTTTTGAACAAAAGGGTTTAAACGAACGAGTGCATTGAATTTGAAAAGGGTTTACTTTCACTCACTCCAATTTAATTTTATATGAATTATCAACTTTACTCCATAATCATAATCTTTGAAGATATTTCGTTATAAGAGTTTTTGATAGTTATATTCATCAAATTTTAGTAATCATGTGTGATCTTAAGGTGCTTAACCTATCTCGGTTGTGTGAATTCATTGTGATAAACATGAGACAACCGATAGACTAAAATTTAGGATTTAATTCTTTCACATAAGAGATTGCATTTTTTCAAGGGTAAATAAATCAGTTGCCAAAGATGTGGAAAGAGTTACATTCGAAAGGAGTGTGAAAACTACCACCACATGTTGGAAAGAGCTGCCACCCCGGTCGTCCGGTTTGTGTGTGAAGCTACCACATGTTTTGGATGCTTGAAAAATATTTTTGAAATTCTTAGTTGAAGCATTCGGAGATTTATATTCAAAGTTCTTATATTTTGAACAATCTCCTGGTTGGTATAAGGTGGGATAGTTAAAAGATGCTCAAAGAGCCACCCTTAGGTATTTTAGTGTTTATCTCAAATTTGAAAGGATAGAAATCAAATTGATGTCATTTGAAAATCTCTGTAAGTCATCTTTGTAAATCCGTTACATCTTGATAGAGTTTGGATCTCTAGATTACTTTTGATGACTTGTGTTTGACGTATATAATATGAAAAATGGTTTGTAATGTTTTATCTTTGTTTTTCATGATTTCGGAGTAAATCTTTTTAATTTTTGTAAAATTAATTGGATTGAATGACATCTGTGTGATCTCACAATTTTCAAGCACTTAAATTGTTTTCTTGATTGCACGAAAATCAGTATTTGAAAGATTTCAAAATTTGGATTTGTTTAAAGAAT
Source organism: Tillandsia fasciculata (assembly GCA_029168755.2). Lineage (NCBI taxonomy): Eukaryota > Viridiplantae > Streptophyta > Magnoliopsida > Poales > Bromeliaceae > Tillandsia > Tillandsia fasciculata. The sequence goes on from CM054933.1 coordinate 6,682,404, forward strand.
TTTTGTGATTTTTGCTCTCGAGTACCGGTACGCAATCTACGTTTTTGTTATATACCGGAACTGAGCTTTTATCTCTCGTTCTCTATGAACTAATGCTGTTAGTGATTTCCTTTTGTCTAGTATGTTCACTGTTTGACAATTTGTGACAAAAAGGGGGAGAAGAGAAATGACGGAGATGAGATCATCGAGATAGGGGGAGATGATTCGAGATAGGGGGAGATGATGAAAAAGGAGCCGAAAAACAAAAAGAACCAAAAGGACGAATCAAATGTAGGATTTACATTTAATTTCTGACAACTGACTTTTGATTTGTTTGGAGTTTTGTTTTGCAGGATCTACATCACTTTAAGACTCCAAGTCCTAAGTCATAGAGTTTGTTCTAAGACTGGTTCAAATGTAATTTTTGTTTATTGGATCTTTCACGCAAAGAAAGTCAATGTTTTGGTGATGACATTGAGTTTCAATTTTTTGGTTTAAGATGAGTGTCTTGAGCGCTTTATGTATTTTTGGGTTTTGTCACGAAATTGCCAAAGGGGGAGATTGTTACGGCTTTTTGTGTTGGCATATTTCGTGAGTTGAGTCGGAGTCTTAAAGTGATCAAATTGTCAATCAGCAATCGAAGACTCAGAGAAGATTCAACAAGAGCTCAAGTTGACACTCAGTGTTTTGAATCTTGCAGATTGAAGATGAAGAATTGTGGATCAATTACACCAATCTCAAGAAAAATGGATTCGGAATGATCAGGTACGTTTAACTAAATAATTTTGGTGATCCGAATACATTTGTGTAGTTTAGAAACACTTGGATAAGTTTTCTTTGCTTAAAAATAAAAAACTGGACAAATTGGATGTTCAGGATCCGGATCAGACCAATCCAGTCCGGACCCCGAACATAGTTTAGTTCATGCGGAATTCCAGTCCAGACCTCCCCTGTTTCAGTCCGGACCCCGAACTATGTGTTTGCTGAAATCGCATGAACAGTCCGGATCAGGAAATTCCAGTCCGGATCAGGAAATTCCAGTCCGGACCCCGAACTATTTTTTCAGGAAAATTGCTGAAAAAAGACGACAGTCCGGATCAGCCAAATCCAGTCCGGACCGCCGTGCGGGAAAAATTCTGTTAAGTCAGTTTTTTATGCTTATCTCTTTCCAAAGGTTTCTAACCTATAAATGGACACTTAGGGTTTCTCAAGAACTACCGACTAATTGAGAAAACACTTGAGAGCAACCCTAGAGGCTAGGTTTTTTATCGTTCTTCTTTTAGCCTCTTTTAGGTCAATTCGACGGTTCTTTCAAGACATACTTTTTGTCGAATTGATCTAATCTTTGCTTAGAGATTTCTCCCATGGATATTCATTGATAATCTAAGCAAATGATCACCATCGAAGCTTTTATCAAGTTTGCGTCGTGGATTCGACGTAGCATCGTGGATTCGATGTGTTGAAGGCGTTTCGTGGATTCGAAACGTATGCTCGTGGATTCGAGTGGCGTTCGTGGATTCGAACGTGTGCAGTGGACGTGCAGTCGGTGAGCGCAAGATCCGAAGAAGTTGAAGGAGGGGTTTGACTCCGTGGAGTCGGTAATCACCTTGTTATTCTTCTTTTCTTAGTGGATTGTTATTGCGTTTTGGTCTCGTGGTTTTTCTCCTGGATTGGAGTTTCCACATAAATCTCGGTGTGCTATTTTTATTTTCCGCATTGGTTCTTATTTTGCATTGAGAATGGTTTTTGAGTATTACACCTATTCACCCCCCCCTCTAGTTGTTTGATAGTACCTATTTAAATCCTTGTGGATCCATATTAAAAACCAACACTTTATCCTCTCCGAGCTTATGTGCACAAATTCTCGTGGAGGAGGCTCGCTTTCGAGTGGCTCTTCGATTGAGATTCCTCGAGCACTTCAATTGCTTGACTAACTATGTTAATCTTTAGTGATCTCTATGGTTCATTATTATCGGTTTTGTTTTGTGTATTTGGTTACGATGCTTGAGGCTGCAGCACGCACACCCGCGGTTTGGCCACCGCAAGGGTGTGCTTTTTCGAAAAAGTGGTCTATGACCCGTGTACCCCACGAGGTGACGTAGTGGGGGCCCCCGTAGGTGGGGGGTTTGAGGCGCCAAGGTGTGAGCGGTGCGACCCGTCGAGGTAGGTGCTTGGCGTGGTTTACCGAGGTAGGTGCTCGGTTCGGTTGCCGGGGCAGGTGCCCGGATTAGGTTATGCAGGGATCGTGGTTTGCCCTTACGGGGAGGGCGGTTGCTCTGGATGGTTCTCACGGTCTGCTTTATTTACAGTTTTTCCTGCATTCCATCTTTTATAGTTTGTGTCGCTGACTTCCCACTCCGTGACAGGTTCCTTCAGGGGTGAGAGCTAGGGTGACAGTGAGGCCGTGGCAGCAGCATCTTTTGGTCCTTCGAGGCCATAGACTGTATTTACTTCTTTTATGCGCATTTTATTACTTGTTAGTAGCTTACTTTGTGGATTTCGATACCCTCGTGGGGTCGGTGTGGATGTTGGAGTATTTTCTTTATATTTTTGTGAATGGTTGATCTATTTTCTCCTGAATAGCCGTTTTCAGAAAAAAAAAAAAAAAAAAAAAAAAAAAAAAAAAAAAAAAAGAAAAGAAAAGAAAGAGAAAACCTTGCGAAAACCGTTTTGAAAACCTTGGTGTCGTGTGGGCACCGTTTTAAAACCCTGGGTATTTATGGATTTCGAAAACCGTTTTGGAAAACCTGGGTGTCGTGTGGGCACCGTTTAAAAATCTTGTGGATTTATGGATTGCGAAAACAGATTTGAAAACCTGGGTGCCGTGTGGGCACTGTTCTTTTTAAAAATTGTGGATTTATCCCTTTTAACCAGCCGGCCTTGTAAATTATGTAGTCTTGTGTGCTTATGTTTGTAAACTGTTGATAAACTGTTGTGGTTAAATGAATGTTATAGTTGCGACGCCGTGCATATACAGAGGAGACTCCGCCCGTTTGCGGGGTGAATCGGTGTATGCGGCGGTCTGGGCACGTACCGGGGGAAAAGGACTTTCAAAAAAATTTTACCCGCAAATTCAACGCTTTTCACTGGTCGTCTTCCGCTTAATGAAATCCCCAGGGCGTGACACCGGGGCATCGCACTCCTTTGTATCTCGTACCTTTGCCCATACTCATGACTTGAAAACAAAACCCCTATGCCATCCTCTGACCGTCCGGACTCCTAGGGGGCCTATTGAGGCTGTTAGCTATGTGCCTTCTTGCCCAATAAAGTTGGGAAGGCTAGACTTGTGAGGACCCGAATTCCCACTTAAGAGATTACTGTCGGTTTAGTGGCCTTTGGGAGTGTTTGTGCGCGTGTTGGGCCCAAGAAATGAATTTGTGGTGCAATTTGGAATTTAGTTTGCATCACTGGAGGCCTGCGTGGTGTGTCGGTGGTGTTTGCGCGCAATTTGGACACAAGTGTTGGACTTTGGGCTTAAAAAGAGATCCCGTGGGAAATTGGAGGACCCCGTCGAGTGTTTAGAAGTGGTTTCGCGCGACGCAGACGTCAAATTTAGACTCCGGGCGAAGTTTAGATAAAAGATTTCCTCTCCGGTCGCCTTCGGGAATTTTTAGAGTTGGAATTTTGGCAAATCGGACATCAGAATTGGACTCGGCGCGGAAATCGGATCAAGTTGGCTATCCGGGGGCATTCGGCAAATTTTCGGATTAGAATTTGGAGAAACGGACATCGTTTTTGGATTAAGCGCGCGAAATCGTTGAGAATGGACTATTTACTTATTTGATTTAGAGCCCGGTTGACGCGCGCGTTCTTCGAGGCGAACGCGGAAATCGAGGTGTGGCGCGGATCCCGAGGTTGGCGTGGCGCGGATCCCGAGGAGCGCGGCAGGCGCGTACGGGCGCGGGAGGGGGCGCTGACGCGCCTTCGACGCGGGTCGCGCGGGGGCCGCCACGTGGCGGGCCCCGGTTAGCGCTCGCGCGGGCTCGGGGGCACGCGCCCGTGTGGCGCGCGCGTGTCCCGCGCCTAGGGTGGCGCGGTGTAACCGCTCCCGTGTGGCGGGCGCTTTGCAGCGCCCGCGTGGCGCGCTGTGACGCGCGCCACGTGGCGCGCTGTGACGCGCGCCACGTGGCGCAGGGGGCGCGCGCTGTGCCTGGTGCGCGCGCCCCTGCTTGTGGACCGGCCGGTTGGCGGGCTCCCATTGGTGGTCCACCGTGGACCCGGGGCCGTGGACCACTCCCTTCTCCTCTTTCTTTTCTTCTTCTTCCTTCTCCCCCGCGCCATTTCTTCTCCTCTTTCTTTTCTTCCTTCTTCACTCGAGCGAGAGAGGGAGTGAGGAGGAGATTTTTGGGGGATGTGGCGGTGCGCCGTGGACCTCGCGGAGCGCGCGAGGTGTTCCAAACGGGTCGGTTGGGCGGCGCAACGCGTCGGGGTAGGTCCCGCACTTGTTTTTATGGTGTTTTTGGCACAGTTTTGGAGCGTTGTTTTGGACAGTGATTTGACCCTCTTGCTCTTATCTATGTTAGGGACCGTATTTTTACTGCTTCGTTTTGCGTGCCGACCCCGGCGGCGTGCACCATTTTGCGTGCGGACTCCGTTTGGCGCGCGGGTTTCGGCACCGTGCTCCGTTTTGCGTGCGGACTCCGGCGGCGTGCACCATTTTGCATGCGGACTCCGTTTTGCGTGCGGGGGCGGACTCCGGCGGCGTGCACCGTTTTGCGTGCGGACTCCGTTTTACACGCGAATTTCGGTACCGCGCTCCGTTTTGCGTGCGGACTTCGGCGGCGTGCACCGTTTTGCGTGCGGACTCCGTTTTGCGCGCGGGTTTCGGCACCGCGCTTCGTTTTACGTGCGGACTCTGACGGCGTGCATCGTTTTGCGTGCGGATCGCGTGGAGGCCAATTGCAAGTGTCTACAAGCAATTGGTGGCAAATCGAGGTGGGTGGCCTTATCTCCAAGTTTTATGGACTGTACAGTGATTCTACTGATGTAGGACTATGCATGATAGTTTATTTCCTTGTGTAGCATGCTAGATTGTAGGAATTGTTATTCCTTTTATCATCTGTTAATATAGTATCTTGGAACTTGACCTAGCACCCCCGTCATATGTTGCATGTGAAACCAGACCAGTAGAAAACCCTTACTTGGGCTAGGGTTATTTATGTTTAGACACCCACACTGTTTTTCTATTCCTGGACATAGTGTTATCCTTGCCCGGGTAGTGGGCCGAGAGGTCGGGTCTTTCTTTTAGTGTGGGATGCATTTGCACTCGTGCTTGGGAGCAGAGTGGAGTTTGGTAGTTGTAGTGGGTTGCTTATCTGTGCCGGGAGCCGTTTGGGTAAACGGTAGTCCCGGGAGGTCTTGTATCCCTGTTGTGCTGTCGTGGGAGGGAGCCGTTGCGCAGACGGCAGTCCCGGGCCGTCGAGTATCTTCCGGTCAGTGTTGTTGGGAACCGTTAGGGTTGACGGTGGTCCCAGGTCGTTGAGTGTTGTCCGACCTGTATTGTTAGCCTGAGTTGTTGGTCGTTCCTGGCTGTGGAGTACCTCCAGCCAATGTGCTTTGTGCTGCGAGCTGTTGGAGAGGCTAGTGTCTCGTGTTTCGTGTGAGCTGATCAGCTGAGTCGTCGAGAGTGCTCCGACTGTTGTGCGAGATATTTGGGGATCTTGAGTCCTTCCGTATTGAGAGTGAGCATGAATTTTGACTATAGCCTGCGTATGCCAATGTTTGATACTCTATGCCGCGCCGTTTTCCTCAGTTGGGGTCGCGCCCCCCTGAGATGCCGCAGTGGATGCGATGGTTGGCCTGTTGAGGCAGTTTTCCGCAGTGGATGCGATGATGGGCCTGTCGAGGCAGTTTTGCGCGAGGGGTGAGTTAGTCGGACAGGACGCCCCACGTAAATCCCGTCCTCATGTGGATGTGTGGTAGTGGGCAGGTGCGTTCCTAGTCGACAGGCGCAGGCTTGACTGGACCCTATGTGACACCTCCGGAATTTGTAGTCCTAGATCGGCTATAGCATGGATGGTAGCGATTTATGAGAGTTAATCTTGCTAGAGCGAGAGTAGTTCTAGGATGGGTGACCCTCTGGGAAGTTGGGGCGTCACATCCTTTGAGGCAGTCAGTTCGATTGGGTCGATTGAGCACCTTGGGTGCGAGTGGTCACATTTACTTTCATCTGTTCCACTTGTTGAGCATCTAGATAGAGGCATGGTAGCTGTAGAGTAGCTCCAGCTTTTCTTGTTCAGATTTCATTGCACTGTTATCTTTTGCCTCTAGTAGACTTAGTGGGCAGACCGTTGGGCTTGTTGACGGCACCCACTGAGAACTACTGTGGGAAGTAGTTCTCACACCCGTCGTGGTGTCTTTTCCCCAGGGACTTCTTCCCCTGTTCCTGTGCTCCTGTTGCTGATCCTTCTGTCCGAGGCGAGGGAGTCGCGAGCTAGTTCCCTACCCGTCGTTGGAGTGTAGCGGTACCCCTTCAGAGGAGAGCTTCAGTAGTTTAGTTTACTTCTTTTTCCTCTGTTGAGAGACCTTTGTTGTGAGGTATAGAGTTGTACTTTATTTACAGTTTGAGAGACTGATGTAGTGAGGATATTTTGTATCGAGAGCTTGTACACTGACTTATTTATTGGAGATATCTCCCTTTTGGGTTTTTGTATCAGAGGACTTTTTATACGATCGTATTTGGGGAGATGGATATTGTATTATTTTCAGTTTTTAGTAGTTTACTTTCAGCTCTGACATCTGTATACTATAGTTGATTCTTTTTGCAGGTTAGACGCTTCGTCTGTACGGCAGTTTCCGTACAGATGGCGGATCTGTTAGCGAGCCCGGGTCGCAGTCTCGACCCCGGGGCGTGACAGATTAGAGTGGTATCAGAGCCTAGGTTGTAGGTCGTGGTGGACTTAGAAACCCTAGGCTTGTGGCTGGACATTAGGATGACTGCGTAAGAGTCGTGACTTCTAGCGAGAGTCCTGATTGAGTTTTATACCTCTCCCAAGAGACGGGATGAGTGATTGGCATGTTTACTTTCCTAAGCGATTGTGTTGGCTGCAGACAACATAATGCTATGGAATGGATGACATGTCTTAAACTTTCGCTGGATTGGGTCGTAGGGTTGTTGTGTCCTGACGTTTGTTATTGTGCAGTGGACTACGATACTCCTGAGACGTCGTGTTGTGAAGAGGACACACCTCGCACCTGATGAGTACCCGAGCAGCGGGAGGTAGAGCTATCAGAGCAGAGCGAGACCCAGGAGTTTGTGTGTTGAGATAGTTTCCCACTTTAACCGAGAGGGGCCGAATCCCTGAACGGTAAAGGATCGAGAACTTCGATAGGCTGAGCCTAGAGTCTGTTCTTGTTTGATTGGGGTTCTAGGCACCGGTCTATCGGGATATTCGGATTTTTGCCGCGTCAGTCGGTTCTTCTCGCCTATGAGTGCGGTGTTGTTGTGGGAGCCGTTTGGAGTGACGGCGGTCCCAGCTGTGTAGACACTTTTCACTGGCCGAGCTACCAGATGGATACATTGCCTCTGGCCGAGTTACCAGGTGGGCACATGCCCTGGCCGAGTTACCAGGAGGACACTTTTCCCTGGCCGAGTTACCAGGAGCATACTTTCCACAGGCCGAGCTACCAGATGGATACATTGCCCCTGGCCGAGTTACCAGGTGTGCACATGCCCTGGCCGAGTTACCAGGAGGATACTTTCCACTGGCCGAACTACCAGATGGATACATTGCCCCTGACCGAGTTACCAGGTGGGCACATGCCCTGGCCGAGTTACCAGGAGGACACTTTTCCCTGGCCGAGTTACCAGGAGCATACTTTCCACAGGCCGAGCTACCAGATGGATACATTGCCCCTGGCCGAGTTACCAGGTGTGCACATGCCCTGGCCGAGTTACCAGGAGGATACTTTCCACTGGCCGAACTACCAGATGGACACATTGCCCCTGGCCGAGTTACCAGGTGGGCACATGCCCTGGCCGAGTTACCAGGAGGACACTTTTCCCTGGCCGAGTTACCAGGAGGATACTTTCCACAGGCCGAGCTACCAGATGGATACATTGCCCCTGGCCGAGTACCAGGTGTGCACATGCCCTGGCCGAGTTACCAGGAGGATACTTTCCACTGGCCGAGCTACCAGATGGACACATTGCCGAGTTACCAGGTGGGCACATGCCCTGGCCGAGTTACCAGGAGGACACTTTTCCCTGGCCGAGTTACCAGGAGGACACTTTCCACTGGCCGAGCTACCAGATGGATACATTGCCCCTGGCCGAGTTACCAGGTGGGCACATGCCCCGGCCGAGTTACCAGGAGGACACTTTTCCCTGGCCGAGTTACCAGGAGGATACTTTCCACTGGCCGAGCTACCAGATGGGTACATACCCCTAGCCGAGTTACTAGGTGGGTACATGCCCTGGCCGAGTTACCAGGTGGTTGCTTTAGTGAGATTGAGATGGTCTGACAGGACGCCGAGTTTTGGTGGCGTCGAGTTCGTCCTGTTGGACTACCGGGAGCGCAGTTGTTGACTTGGAACCAGTTTCGTGCTTTGCGGCTCAGGGCCTTCTTTCCTGACAGTGTAAGCAGAAACGGGAAGGGGATCTTAGACGCCTGCAGCAGGGGAGTCGACCTCTTCTGGAGTATGTTCGCGAGTTTTGCGATTGTAGAGCGGTGTACCCCATGTCGCCTGGATGAGGCCTGTGGATTATGTCCAATGCAGTTGAGGCCGTGAGTTGTATCGGCAGACTTGTTGGAAACTGTGGCAGTTCGGTGTTTTGACCCAGCGCTTGGGGATTGGTTGGCATAGAGCACACAAGTTTTAGCTCCAAGTGCATGCCTTCTTGGGTCACTTTTTCTAGCCGTTGGAGCGGCGGTGGAACCCGACCATATGGATGTTATTCGAGTTTGGCTGAGACCAGCATTATTCTTGAGGTGAGGAGCTTCTTGGGCTTGGCAGTGCCGGGAGAGCATGGCCAATGGATAAGGAGACTGATACCAGCGCCAATGCTAGTATTTCCAGTGTTGGGAGACGGTTTTGTGTGTTTTAGTGATGCCTCCCTTTGTGGCTGTGGAGTTACCGTGGGTTGATCTTCGGTCCGCGCTTTATCAGTCCGACCCTATGAGTATTGAGGTAGGATGAACCGCTGTTTTGTAGGCAGCTTGGATCCCACAGTTGAGCCTTTCAGTATGCCTATTATTTTCCAGCTTTGATTGATATACCTGGGCGTAGGCCATGCCTGCTTGGCTATCAGTTCTGATTCCTCAGCATTTCTGTTCTCTACTATGATAGTTTAAGTTTTCAGCTTTGGTTTATAGTTTCTGCCATGCGGCACCAGTGGAGACTACAGTTTTCAGCATCTTGAGTGGGTTTTGCGCGGATTGCCGTTGATGGTTCGGACTTTTGACCGCGAGTTTGGGCATTAGCTTTATGATCGCCTTGCGAGCCAGTTTTCAGTCCCGTTCACCGACGGTTTGGTCCCCGTCAGGGTGTTCTTTATTAGTTGAGGGATCGTGTCACGCCCCGAGTTTAAAAAAAAAACAGCGTCTAATTTTTTTTTTTTTTTTTTTTTTAAATCAGAGTTTAAAACCAGCCAAGGCGCAACAGACCGCCACATATATAGAAGAGTCCCAATCCCACTGGGGATTGAGCCTTTTCTATATATGCACGGCTATCTTGGCAATTTATCTGAGTACTAACTACGTACACCTATTTAACAATATTACAAATAAATTTATAATTACACACTTACAACCACTTTTCCAATACAATACATTTTCTTTTACAAAACACAATTACAGGTACTCTCGGCTGTCCAGGGTCAAGCTCTAACTCGTGAACTCACCAACTCGTCCCGACATCCCAACACCCGCTCGACCTGAAAAACAGTCACCCGAGGGTGTGAGACACACCGGAGTGTATCCCAGTGGGCACGACGAGCCGAGAAATAGCAGATCGTACCTACTGGTATACAATACTAGAGGATAGTAATAATCAGGGGTTAGAATAACAGGTATGTACTCATGAAGATCAGCAGATATATATAATCACAGTTGGGATAAGCAATGATCACAGTTAATATAACAGATGTATAATCATGGGGATCAGCAGATATATAATCACAGGTAGAATAAGCAATAATCACAGTTAAAATGATAGATAGGTAGTCATGGAGATCAACAGATATATAATCATGGAACTATAATCAAAGGCATCATATCAAGTCTCAGCATGCATAGGTGGATGATAGAACATCAAATCAAGGAATCAATGGAAATATAAAATCTATGCATCAATCACAGAAATATCAAGTATCCAATCAATGCCACTATTGGTCTCACAGAACCTCAGGCTCATGCCACGATCTGGCACCTGTCTGGCTGACCTAACCCCGCACCCACAAGTGCTATCAGGGGGCTCACGGGCCTTTACTGGGCCACTTTACCGGTAAAGAACAATATCCACGGGGCGCGACCCCGGCAATGTTCGTGAAGTACAGCGGTGCGTGGCGATCAATCATGCGAATGCTCAAGCTCATGGTCCACAGACCGGGTAATCGGCAACAAGCTGGGAAATCCCCACTGGGATGCAATAACAAAGTCAACTGAATCTCAACTCTCATGCAGGAATGATCAGCTACTAATCAACTCAATCTCAACTCATATGCAAGATCAAAGGCAAATCTCAACTCAACATAAGATCAACAGCAAGCTCAACTCAATCATACAGACCAACCAAACATACAAAATTAAACACATATTTTTGAGAAAACTATTTTGAAAAGTCCAAACCTCGAAGAGCGTTGCCCTTGTCCTATCAAACAAGAACAGACTCAGGCGACCCTACGAAGCTCGGTAGGTTTTAGGTCCAAACCTCGCAGAGCAATGCCTTTGTCCTATCAAACAAGAACAGACTCTGGCGACCCTACGACGTTCAGTAAAACATTAGTTGACTAAAATTATGTGTTCAGCAGTGTATATTTGATCAACAGGAAAGCAGCAACTCATGTGTCGGAATAATCATCAACTAATCCAATCCAGGATGCAATATCAGAATCAACTGAATCTCAACTCATAGGCAGGAATATAATCAACATCAGCTAGAACATGAATCAGGATATAGATACTGACATCAAGCAATGAAGTGCAAATCAGGTAATGACCAATCAAGCAAAGCAACAAATAGTAATATAACTCAATCAAAGGCAGACAGGCTCAAATAAAATCTAAGTTAACAAAAACAGGGGTCCAACCAATACCGTACACAGAGGGCCGAAATGATAAAGCCCGGACCGAAGATAACCCACCTGACAAATTGCAGGCGACTGATCTGTAACTCTGTACGCTCAAAACCAGATGCAAACTGGGTATACCTGAATCAAACATATTGATCAGGGAACAACTTTAATTCTAACTTAATTCAAGTCAACTTAAACCTTTTTATTGTCATTTGAGCACTGTTTTTGCTCGTTCATTCAACTGGAAAATCATTTTAACAATCCGTCACTTCCAGCAGGTGACTTTCATCTTGCTGAACACCGTGCTCACCAATTTGCGGCAGCACGGAACCCGAGACAAACTTCGGGCCATAAAATTCTCGACTAACATAGCCTTAATGCATTTTTGTTTCTTCGAGACTTCAAACTCTAAATCTAACGCAAGCATCGCGTTTAGTGACCCCAAAATAGCCAGTAATGCACTGTCGCGGCTTCGCAAACAGCCTAGAACACAGTTTTGTCTTAACATTATAGTTTTAGGTTGATTTCACTACATCTTTTATTCTATTCATCAAACAGCAAAAGTCTGAATATCAAAATTGACCTAAATCATGCTTGGATCACTGTGCTCAGCCTGGTTGGGATCCAGGAGTGCTGGTTCAAGCAGAACCAAGGCCATGCCCACACACTAGTTCACAATGCACCAAACTTCAATCCATACAGAATCACTTTGATCTGAAATGAGCACTAAGCTCAGGGGATATGTTTGAGCATCTTTCATATTCATAACTTTGTCAAATTCCAAATATTTCTTCTTTGAGGCATTTAAGCAAACACTTGGTGTGCACCTTATACACCACACACACAACACCAACATTGAGTTGGTTCTCTGCAACCACAGCACTAGAGGCAACCTAACTTGGATAGAAATGCTCATTGGAGTCTTCTCTATCTTTCCTGCAACTTGGAGCAAACCAAAACCCATAGTTGGCCGCGAGCTCGAGGAGGAAGATGAAGCTCAAGCTTCGAATTTCATGACTGCTTAACCAGCACAACTGGGACCCAACTACTTGATTAATTGGATGCTAAATACCTCACTAAATCTTCCTGTACCTGTGCCCGGCAACAGGACACGGCTACGGCGGCGGGGAGCCAAGCTCGGGTTTGAGCTTATCCCGCTCTAATGGCGGATTTTAAAAGAGGCAATATAAAGCTTTCTAACTTGCACAGAAGTGATCTATGGGATCATACAAAACTTCCCGACCATCTAACCCCGGCCGGAAATGGCCGGAGCGCCGGCGGCCAAGCTTGGGTTCCAATTCGGGTTCATCCATGGCCGAACCACCTCTGGCGTGCATGGTGTTACGATCGAGGGCCCAAACCCTAGATGGCGAAGAGAGAAGCGAAAGGGGGGAAGGGAGGAAGTGGCGAGAGAGTAGTCAGCAGCAAGTGGTTCAGGGAAATCCAGTAAGTAGGGCTTCCAACTAAGCCAGATATGGCAATGATCACCTCGGTCGGGAGAAGTGGGAGCAAGGGCCGCAGCAGGAGCAAAGGCCACAATAGGGGTACCTCGGGCGGAGGCCCATTAGGCCACTATTAGCATTACCTATTAGGAGCAGTGGAGGCCCACTTTCTGAGCCCAACTGCAGCAAGATAAGCCTTAGAGGCCTTAGTAACTAGAATTAGTATTTCAGATATTTCATTGTAAACACTTTATTATAGCTAATCGTAGATTAGAGGAAAGAGTATATAAGAGTGATTGTAAGTAAGATGAGCATTATGAATGAAAAGTAAATTGTTCTCCAAACCTCTCCCTTACTCTCTCTTGTTTACTCTTTCTTCCTCAATTCTCTCAATTCTCTCAATTCTCTTCTACTCAATTCCTCTCCTCAATCCTTCAACCTCCTTACTCTGTTCTCACTCTCTTTTACCGAGCCCATCATCCTCCCCGACACCACGTTTCAGAGCATTCTCATCACCAACGGGTGCCGAGTCGTCCGGAATTCCCGCGCGTCGACCGTCATCCTCACCGCCATCCACGCCTCAGGAATAGCCAGTCACCGGCGGGTTGCGGATCGTCGGGATATAACATTATTGGTATCAGAGCGGCACGATCCCAGGGATCGGCGCCTCCCTCCTATACCAGAACCGAAGGCAACCAGGCAACCGTGAGTGCAGAGGACCATTTTCCGAACCAGCAAGGCAACCGGGGACTCATTGAGATACTACCGCAACTCACGGCCAATCAGCAGAAGCAACGAAGCCACCAAGGGCTCTAAGGCCATTCAAGCATTCCGTCGAACAACTGGGGGGCGTGCCCCTGGATCACTCCGGCGTGACCCATCCGAATTACCCTCAACACAAGAGTGGCAAAGAAAGGAAACAAATCCAGAGTCAACAATCGAAAGCCCACAGAAGACACAAAAATGGCAGAAGGAACCAGAATGAAGGACATGCAAGAGCACATACGCACCTTGGAGGAGAGGCTTCAACAATTCACAGTGGAATATGATGGCAAATTAGAAGAGAAGATCGGCACCTTAAATCAACAAATGGAAGCAATGCAACGGGCGAACCAGCTGCACCATGAGGCGCTGCAAGCCGAAGCGGCCAAGCGGCATGAGGCACTGCTCCAGGAAACTGCCCGCAAGCATGAGCAGTTGCTCAAGCTGTTTGCGAACCCACCGCCGTCAGTTAGCCCACACTCAACCGGCATGTCCACCGCCAATAGCACACCGCTCACAATTAGAGAAGGCAAGCAACCTGCTAACGCGCAGACAGGGGGAAGTTCATCTCGCACACAATTTGAGGATAAAGGGAAGGGCATATTACCGAACCCAGGGCGGTTCCAGGAGAGGATGGAAGAACCACACCACCGGGCCAACACTCACCTCCCATATCCTAAATTAAAGTTTCCATTGTTCAGCGGAGATGAACCCCGAGAATGGAGTAGCAAATGCGATCAATATTTCAAAATTTATCAAATACCGGAGATGCAATGGGTCGAGATAGCTACGATGCACTTTACCGGGAGAGCCCATAAATGGAAGGAGGGGTACCTCATTGACAAGGCTGATGTTACCTGGGAAGAGCTCGTGGAGGCAGCTTGCCGAAGGTTCGAAGGGTCGGATACCCGAAGGTTGGTCCGGGAATTTAACAAATTGGCGCAAACCGGCACAGTGGAGCGGTATCAAGAAAAATTCGAAGATCTGCGAGCCCGAATGCTTTACTCCAACCCTGCACTTAGCGAGCAGCATTTTATCGAGAGCTACATTAGTGGATTAAAAGACGAACTGATACCGTTTATCGATCTCTCGCAACCGACCACGCTCGAGGAGGTGTACGAGCAAGCCAAATTACACGAGCAGGCCTTAGCCATCATTATGAGAAAGAGCAAACCAGCATACAAGCCCTCAGCAGCTCCGTATCAAGGCCCCAATACCACCAAGGCTGCTGCAACGGGGGAGGGAAGTAAAGGCTTGCCACTGAAGCACTACCCGGGCCAACAGCAAGGCATTAGCAAGCAACTCTTTGAACAGAGGAGGGCCGCGGGGCTGTGTTTCAAGTGCGGCGAAAAATACCAACCGGGCCATCAGTGTCAACCAAAATCCCTCCACCACATTAAGACCTATTGGGAACCCGAAGAGGTGTTCGACGAGCAATTGTTACAATGGGAGGAGGAAGAAGAGGGGAACCCAGTTGCTGAAGAAGAAGAAGAAGAAGTGGGTATTTCAGTGCACGCTCTCAGTGGGCAAAACCCACACGACACCATCAAGGTACCAGGGGTAGTGGGCGAAAAAAATATCACAGTCCTAATCGATACGGGCAGCACCCACAGTTTCATAGACTTCAAGATAGCTAAAGAGGTCAAGGCGACAATGACGGCAGCCAACCCCCTGATCGTGACCGTCGCGGATGGCCATAAAGTTATGAGCAAGCTCAAATGCTCCAATTTTCAATGGACTATGCAGGGGGAAAGCTACCAGGCGGAGTTAAGAGTCATCCGGTTAGATGGCTCCAGCATCATCTTGGGGATCGATTGGTTGAGACAGTACGGGAGGGTCACCTTCGACTACATCGATAATTCGGTGTCATTCATCAAGGAGGGGCGACCAATGAATCTCAAGGGGATAGCCGAAGGATCAAAACTGAGCTCGGCCACCGCGGAACTGAAGCTTATGACGGCTGTACAGTGGTACAGAGAGAGTAGAGAGGGGAATTGTTGCGCCATAGGCAAATACTGCCCCGGGGAAACCACCAAAGAAAAGGAGGAGGTTCCCAAGGAAATTCAAGGAGTCCTCGATCTATACCTCGATGTGTTCCAGGAGCCTCAAGGCTTGCCCCCTAGCAGGCCCCAAGATCACAGGATCCCCTTACAAATTGATGCGAAACCTGTCAACCTTAGGCCCTACCGATACACTCATGAGCAGAAGGAGGAGATTGATAAGCAGATAAAGGAGATGCTGCAGAATTCGATAATCAGGCCGAGCACCAGCCCCTATGCGTCGCCCGTACTCTTAGTCAAGAAGAAGGACAAGACTTGGAGGCTCTGTGTGGACTACAGGCACCTGAACCGGGCCACTGTGAAGGACAAGTACCCCATCCCACTAATCGACGACTTGTTGGATGAGTTGGGGGGCTCTCGTTATTTCTCAAAAATTGATTTGCGCTCCGGCTACCACCAAATCAGGGTAAACCCCGAAGAGGTGCACAAGACCGCATTCAAAACCCACCAAGGCCATTACGAATTTCTAGTGATGCCCTTCGGGTTGACGAATGCCCCCTCGACTTTCCAAGCGATCATGAACAGCCTGTTCGAGCCATACCTCCGAAGGTTTGTACTCGTATTCTTTGACGACATACTCGTTTACAGCAAATCTCTTTTCGATCATGTGGCACACTTAAAAACTGTGTTGGGCGTGTTGAGGGATAACCGACTCTTTGCCAAGAGGACCAAGTGCTCATTTGGACAGGAGAAGGTGGAATTTTTGGGGCACATCATATCAAGGGAAGGAGTGGCTACCGACCCCGACAAGGTGGCGGCAATGAGGGAATGGCCTGCACCCAAAACTGTGCGAGAATTGCGGGGTTTCCTCGGTCTCACGGGGTACTATCGGAGATTTATTAAAGGGTACGGGGGATTGAGCAAACCGCTTACCGAGCTTCTAAAGAAGGACAACTTCGCGTGGAATGACGAAGCGCAAGAAGCATTCGAAAGGCTGCAGGAGGTAATGACAACGGCCCCAGTGTTGGCGATGCCCGACTTCACCAAACCGTTTACCATCGAGGTGGATGCGTGTGGTAACGGTATCGGGGCCGTGCTTACACAAGACGGAAAGCCGCTGGCCTACCTTAGCAAGGCAATCAGCCCACGCAACATGGGGCTGTCGACATACGAAAAGGAGTTTTTAGCCATCCTTCTAGCCGTGACCAAGTGGAGGCACTACCTCAGCTCCAACCCGTTTATCATTAAGACGGACCACGAGAGCCTGAAGTACTTGCTGGAACAGCGGATAACCACCGCAGTACAACAAAAGGGGATGTTAAAACTTATGGGGATGGACTACACCATCCAGTACAAGAAAGGAAAGGAGAACATAGCGGCCGATGCCCTCTCAAGAAGAAGGAGGGAAGAGGGAGACAACAATGCCATTACTGCCATCATCCCCACTTGGGTCCAGGAAGTGGTAGACAGCTATGAAGGGAATGCACAGGTGCAGCATACAATCACCCAACTACTGTTAAGCCCAGAGTCTCAGCCAAATTTCACCCTACAGCAGGGAGTACTCAAATACAAGGGAAGGCTCTATATAGGGGGCTCAGGGGATCTAAGAGTGCGGCTTATGGATCAAATGCATGCCTCGGCTTTGGGCGGGCACTCTGGTATGAATCATACCTACCGAAGGATGAAACAGATGTTCTACTGGCCCGGCATGAAACAGGACATAGAGAAGAAAGTAAAGGGGTGTGAAGTATGCATAAGAAACAAGATCGACGGGACACCTTACGCGGGCTTGCTACAACCCCTACAAATTCCGGTGCAAGCGTGGCAATCCATCAGCATGGACTTCATAGAAGCGCTGCCAAAATCCGAGGGAAAGGATACCATACTCGTGGTGGTCGACAGACTCACGAAGTACGCGCACTTTATTGCGCTCAAACATCCCTACGGTGCTCAAGAGGTGGCCAGGGCCTTTATGGATACCATCTACCGATTGCACGGGCTTCCCCAAGGAATCGTATCGGATCGCGACAAAATATTCACAAGTCAGATATGGCAGGAATTATTCAAGCTTATGGGGGTCAAGCTACACATGAGCACGGCGTATCACCCGCAGACCGACGGCCAGACGGAACGGGTCAACCGGTGCTTAGAGACCTACTTGCGCTGCATGTGCTTCCATCAACCGCGCAAGTGGCACAAGTGGCTAACCCTGGCCGAGTGGTGGTACAACACCAACCACCACTCCGCCTTAGGGATGACTCCGTTTCAGGCCATGTATGGATACCCCCCCCGGCATACCCTTTGGCCCACTTGAATGTGAACGTCGGACCCACAGTGGAAGAGTGGAACCTTGAAAGAGAGAAGATGGTGCACCTACTGCGAGCGAGACTGAAGGAGGCCCAAAACAGGATGAAACAAAACGCCGACAAGAAAGGGTCGACAAGGAGTACCAAGAAGGGGAAGATGTTTACCTGAAGCTCCAACCGTACCGCCAGAGCAGCGTTGCCCTGCGGCACCATCTCAAACTTACCGCCAGATACTTTGGGCCTTTCAAGGTGCTCGAGCGAATCGGGCCGGTGGCATACCGACTGCAACTCCCTGAAGGATCTCGAGTGCACCCGGTGTTCCACGTCTCTCTGCTCAAGAAGGGAGTTCCAGAGAAGGCACAGATCTCACCGGCGGCACCCCAGGTTGGCGAAGAGGGCCAGATCTTGGCGGCGCCGGAGAAGGTACTTGATCGACGCCTGGCTCGTCGCGGTAAGCGGGCAACAACGCAAGTCCTCGTCAAGTGGAGTAATCTGGATGAAGCCGGAGCTACATGGGAGGACTACGGCTCTCAAGAGGCAGTTCCCGGAGTTCGATCCTTGAGGGCAAGGATCGTGTTGAGGGGGAGGGTGTGTTACGATCGAGGGCCCAAACCCTAGATGGCGAAGAGAGAAGCGAAAAGGGGGAAGGGAGGAAGTAGCGAGAGAGAGGTCAGCAGCGAAGTGGTTTGGGGGGAATCCAGTAAGTAAGGCGTCCAACTAAGCCAGATATGGTAATGATCACTTCGGTCGGGAGAAGCGGGAGCAAGGGCCACGGCGGGAGCAAAAGGCCACAAAGGGGGGCCTCAGGCGGAGGCCCATTAAGCCACTTTTAGCATCACTTAGTAGGAACAGTGGAGGCCCACTTTCTGAGCCCAACTGCAGTAAAATAAGCCTTAGAGGCCCAGTCACTAGAAGTAGTATTCCAGATATTTCAGAGTAAACACTTTATTATAGCTAATCGTAGATTAGAGGAGAGAGTATATAAGAGTGATTGTAAGTAAGATGAGCATTATGAATGAAAAGTAAATTGTTCTCCAAACCTCTCCCTTACTCTCTCTTTTACTCTTTCTTCCTCAATTCTCTCAATTCTCAATTCTCTTCTACTCAATCCCTCTCCTCAATCTTTCAACCTCCTTACTCTGTTCTCACTCTCTTTTACCGAGCCCATCATCCTCCCCGACACCACGTTTCAGAGCATTCTCATCACCAACGGGTGCCGAGTCGTCCGGAATTCCCGCGCGTCGACCGTCATCCTCACCGCCATCCACGCCTCAGGAATAGCCCGTCACCGGCGGGTTGCGGATCGTCGGGATATAACACATGGGAGCCATGCAACTGCACGGTTGAATTCCAAATGGTCCCATGAAGCTTCCCCATCAAGTGTCCGGCGGCAGAGAGGCTCGCCGGTGCCGAGGTTGGAGATTCGGCCAACATGCAAATAAACCCAAAACTAGGGTTTGAGATTTCGTCACA
This sequence comes from Tillandsia fasciculata, assembly GCA_029168755.2. Taxonomy (NCBI): domain Eukaryota; kingdom Viridiplantae; phylum Streptophyta; class Magnoliopsida; order Poales; family Bromeliaceae; genus Tillandsia; species Tillandsia fasciculata. The sequence goes on from CM054933.1 coordinate 6,701,599, forward strand.
CACAGTGAACCAGACTTCCTCAAATTTTGAGGAAGTGATCCACACATTCTACAGTCCAACTCCTCCATTTTACTTTTCATCTTTGTTCACTGGTTGTCGAGAAAAATCAAGGCGGAGCTCATCTAGGTTTCCGGCGACCCATTGTGGCCGCCGGCCAACCACTCTGCATGGGGCCTCGGGGTCTTGCAGGGATGATGCTTAGGGCCTATAGAACCTACTACTAGGGGTCAAGGGTGTAAACACTCAATAGATTGGGAGTCTTACCTTGGCCGAGCTCGGGGAAGGAGGAGGAAGCCGGTTTCTTGCACCTCCCACCTCGCGCGACCTCGGCCCACTCCAGCAAGGTCTAGAAGCACCAAGAAATTCTCAGGTGCCACCCAAAACCAACCCAGAGAGAGTTGGCCCCAACTTTCCACTTCTTCTCACTTTTCATAGTTTCTCTCTCCTCGGATTAGGATCCCTCGGCCTCCAACCTTGCGGGCTTGGTCTGGAAAGGAAGCAGAGGACTAGATTTGCTTGAGGAATCACAGAGATCAGTGAAACTAGGTTTGGATTCCTCTGCTTCACCCTCACGTCTCCTCACACTCTCGGGTTTGCACTCAATGGCTTGTGTCTCTTGGCTGTCCAGGACTTCGGGGCTGGTATGGGTGGTGCAAGAGTCCCTAGGTGATGCCTGGGGTTCCACCACGACTCCTCGGGCTACAACCAAGAAGACCAAGGGACAAATTTCCCTTTATTGCAAGATTCTACCCAACATCCCTATTCACACTTAACCCTTAACATCCGAACTCCCTGCTGTAGGTTACAAATGCACCTAGGACCCCATAGTTTAAGTCCCATAAATATTAATACATAGAATATTAAGTTTCCTTACAAATTAGTCCATTTTTAGGGGTTTTCACGCTTTTCGAGAAAATTCGCTCGCCGTTTCGCTAAACGGACTTCTCCACGACGTCCGGCTCGTCGAGACCTATCAGGTGGCATATTTGTTTGGTTCGTTTGACGCTCGGATTAAAAATTGTTCCATAGAGTTCGGCGATTTTCGGTGCGTTGCACGCACTTCGATGCACCCGGGTCGGCAAACGCAAAAACCGTCAGTGCCATTGCGCTCAGAACATCGAAAATAGCTAGAATCCATTACTCATACCCCTATGTTATCTTTTAAATCAGTGAATCGGACTTTAGTGACCTAAGAGGACTAAAAATTGAGGGTTTACTATTCACTTAAGCTGTGGGGCCCACCCGCTTCTTTTCTGATTTCTGGAAGATCCGACCGTCGGATCGAAAATATATGAATATGAAACTTTTATGTTTCGACGAGACGATCGCAATGGTGATCTCGGATTTTCCAGATCAGATCCCGATCAAAAGTCGATATTTCTGGGCCACTATTGACCCACTAATTGCCAATTTTTGCTATTTAAATAATTCTGAAAATTATTTTAAACTTAAATTTTGGATTTTAAAAATTATGGTTACTACAGATCGACTTCGACCCGTGGGTCCGTTGGGGTTATGATAGCATGTTGAATGACCAACTGTGGCATGAGATTGTGTCTCTTGAGGATCCCTTTTGAGGGTAGCTTGCGGTTGAGTAGTCCACTCGGGTGGTTTTGGATCGGGAAGTAACCGAGTGAAGACCCCAGCTTATTGAATTTCTTTCCTTATTGGATGAATGTGTGGGTATGCTTCGGGTCGCCTTGTTGGGTTGGCACCATGATGTGGTTTGGTGCGTGTTGCACTAGTGGTTATTTCCGTTTTCCCCCAGCCTTTTATTGGAGCCCCTTGGGTATTTCACATCTCAGCTCAGAAGTGATTGTAATGACACGGTATTTTGTAATATTTAACCCTCCTTCTATTTTAGTGTTCTTTTAGTATCCCGGGAATATTACTTTTGGTTAGTCGGTCGGTGTGTGTGGCACTTGTATTTTTCTGCGGAAGAGCGCGAAAAATGAAGACCGACGATGCGATCGGATCGGAAATCCGATGTCGGGAACCCCCGGAACGGGATTTTTAGTGATGCGGTGATTAGTCGTGCATCGAAATCCGTGCAAAATATCTTGCACCCGTTTGTGGATAATGGGGGTTATCTCGTGTGGATAATTAATTAATTAAGTTAATTAATTAATTATCCGGTGACGGGGAAAATAGATTTTTCTCTACGTACGATTTGGAAAATAACAGAAATTGGGAAAATTAAATATTAAGATAATTAGATAATATAAGTATTTTCCCCTCGTTAAGAAAAGAGAATTCTAAACCCTAGCCGTAAGGAAAGAGAATTCTAAACCCTAGCCGTAAGAGCGGAGAGAAAAGAAAGAAAAGAAGAAGGGCGAAACCCTAATCGGAAGAAAAGAAGGAAGAAGCGGAGGAACCCGATCGCCCGTTTTACGTGCCGGAGATCGGAGAACGAGACGCCATCGTCTACGGGGAGCGGATCCGGATCTCCGACGACGCGAGGACCAAGATCGGTTCTTTATTTTCCGATTAAGTGAGGTTAGTGTTGTAGATCCTTTCGTAGAATTTAATCGGGGGTTTTTCGTGTTCTTGTAAGGTCGTACATCGCGGATTTTCGTCGGGTTTTGATCCGTGTCTTTCTTGTTCTTGATTGGGGGTGATCGGTGTTTTTTTTTTATCGAATTTAACCGATGGTTTTTAATCGGTTTCTTTTTGACGGACCTCCGATCGACGTTTTGGTTGTTCGTCGGTCGTCGGTTTAGCCGTTAGAATTACCGGGAATTTTTCGGGAATTTTTGGGGCGACTTCGTCGGGACATAGTGGGTTAACGGGAGGCCGCCGCCGCCGTTGTTAGACGGGAGGCCGCCGCCGTCGTTACCATGTTCGCGGGGTCGTCGCCGGGATCGCACGGGAGCGAAAACGGAGAAGAAATCGCGAAACGGGAGCGAAAACGGCGAAAACTAGGGTTTACTGTGCCTTTCCGTACAGGATGGTCCACGGCCCGTGGCGTGCACCCGGTGCACGCCCGCGGTGCGGAAAACCGCGGACCCGGTGCACGCAACCGTGCACCGGCCTGCGCGGTGCACGCTCTAGGCGTGCACCCGGCGCACGCCTCCGCACCCGGGAAGCGCAGACCCGGTGCACGCTTGTGTCGTGCACCGGCCCGGCCCAAGACGCGCGGTGCACGCTCCCTGCGTGCACCCGGCGCATGCCGCGCAGCCGCCCGAGCTGTAAACCCGGTCCACGCCCTGGCCTGTGCACCACCCGACAGCCCGGAGTTCTTTTGCTCCGTTTTTGCCCGTTTTTCCACCGTTTTGAGCGCCGTTTTCGCCGTTGGGATCGTTATTTCCGTGGCTTTCTTGTCATGGCCACCTGGGACCTTCTTGGTCACTATTTTATTATGATGGGTGTCGTTTTCGCCGACGCTCCGCGCCTCGACGAAATTGTCGGGGGCGCGCCGTCGGGACTCTTTTCTCATCGTTTTTGCCGTCGGGGCCCTCCTGGTTTAACCTTTGATGCCCCGAGTGGGCTATCGGTTGAGGAATGGGTTTTGTTGGTTTCCGTTAGCGGTTTTGGGTTCCGACGGAGTCCGCGACGAAGTAGTCGCGGTCCGGTTGTTGTTAGTCTTCAATGTTATCGGTTTTACTCGATGGTTTTGATTTGTTGGTTTTCGATTGACGTCGCGGTCCTCTAGGTATGATGATTTTGGCTTTGTGGGTTTATTGTATCAGTGGTTGGGGCCACTGATTTTACCTGACTAGGGTAATGTGTTGATTGGTGCTTTTGGATATTCTAGTAGGCCGCGAGGAGCTCCGTTTTGCTTAGGACGGACGCGGGCGCAGTCGGTTATCTTCAACCAGGTGGGTCCTTTGCATCAAGTGCTGTAAGTGCATTGAGTGCAACATATCACTAAAATGTTTATTGCTAACCGGTTAATAAAGTAGATGACAGATGCTAATGTTTTAACCCTTCGCTTTATGTAATGATTAATTTACGCCGATCTCGGCATCCCTTTTTGAATGCTGCACGTACACCGGCGGAATAGGCCCCCGCAATGGTGTACTTTTCCGGAGAAGTGGTCTATATGACCCGTGTGCCCCACGTGTGTTGTTTGGGGACCTTATCACGATGGCCAAACGTGTCGCCCACGCATCGTGAGAGGGTTAGAGCTTCAATTGTCACGTGGGGAGATCATCGATCTACCCTGACGGGACGTGTCACGTGGGGAGATCATCGATCTACCCTGACGGGACGGTGGTAACTAAAGTAAACAAAGTAATTAAAGTAAGTTTCAGGGCGAAGGATAGCGAAGGTTTCGGTGCGGCGTAACTCTTTCTAAACTCTTGATTATTATTGTTAAGCATCTACTTTATTTGTCACTGACTTTACCCACTCCGTGACAGGTCCATCTAAGTAAGTACGGTGGGACGGTGGTGAGGCATCGCGGACTTTAGGTTTGGCCGTATGAGGCCTTTTGATCAAACTCTTATTCGGTTATCTCTCTCTTTTCCCTTTTTGGTTATTTTGTGTGGATATGTGGATCATGCTGGATATGTGGACATGTATTTTTAAATGTTTAGTTATGATTATGTTTCATGTTAACTGTGCGGCCGTTTTACGATGAAAAAGAATTTCGAAAACGCTTTTCAAAAATAGGGTGTCGTGTGGGCACCACTTTGAAAACCCTGGGGATTTATCCTTTCAAAACAATGTAGCCGCCTGCATGTGAATGTTAGATGTTTTAAAAACTTGGGTGTCGAGTGGACACTGTTTGCGAACTCCTAGGTTCTTTCAATGTTAATACTTGTTGTACTTATTCTCTGTGACTGTGTGATCAATGCCGTGTAATGTGATTCATGTAAAAGTAGTTGAGACGCCGTGCATATACAAAGGAGACTCTGTCCGTGTACAGGGTGAATTTGTATATGTGGCGGGTCTGGCACGCACCGGCAGGCGAGGTTGTTGATTATCTGATTTCAAAAAAAAAAAAATATACACGTTTTCCGCTTATCCTGAGACCTCCGGGGCGTGACAGATTTTATGGTATCAGAGAGAAAAACGGCTTTGACCACAACAGTCGGTGTCCAGTAACCGCAGTGCATGATCCTACCACCAAAATTGGATATGAGATAACCAGGTCGTAGGTGTCTTAGAACGTGAGTGTGCGGGGATAAAAGGGTCGTAACCGTAGTGTTTTTGTAGGTCAAGTACTAGGCCAGGAACCTTAGGGTTAATGCGGTTTCTTTGTATACAGCAGCATAATGGCTCGAAATGGGTTATCGACGGAGAATGCAGGGGCAGAAAGTATGGGGCCAACAGCGGCGGAGTATCAGCTCCTCCGACAACAACTACGAGAGATGGCCGGGCAGTTAGCAACCTTTATGGAACAAGTGCGTCCGTTGACGCAACTGCCGACTACACCAGAGGAGGTCGCCCAGGCTCCTCCGCCCGGACCAGCCGCGCCAGTGATGGGACCGCCGGTGGCGGACAGCGAGATTATGGTCGCCCCTCCTCCGACCACGGTAACCGGGGCACCGTCGGTTCAGGCAACAACACCTTCAGTAGCACCCACACCAGCAACAGCGAGACTTCTGCCGGGGCCACTGTTGGAGACCCCTTGAGAGAGACCGTGGTGGCGCCTACCCCTAGAATGTCCACCGATGCCGCGGGGAAAGCCCCTATCCAGCAAACCGAATGGGATAGGGCGACGGCGAACTTGGCAAATTTCAAGAGGTACAACCCACCCGTGTTTGAGGGAGAGACGTCCGACCCTTGGGTCGTGGAAAAATGGGTGGATACCATGGAAAGGCTCTTCGAAGACCTGCTGATAGAGGAGCAGGAGCGGGTCCCCTTGGCGGTCAACTTTCTAGAGGGAAACGCCCGCATGTGGTGGAAGGCGGTGTTCTCGGACCCCTCGGAAGGCACCGCCCTCCCATCTTGGTCCTCGTTCCGAGGAAAATTGTTTGGGGCATTCTTATCCGACAGCATCAAACAGCAGATGGAAGACGACCTGGTGCACATCAAGCAAGGAAGTCGGACAGTTATGGGGTACCAACGGGCATTTGTGAGGTTGGTCAAATGCGTCCCCTCTATCATAAGGGACGAACTTCACAAGGCCCGTCTTTTTATGGATGGTTTACGGAGCGACGTCTTCAAGGTGGTGCAAGCGGCGGATTTGCGCACCTTCCAGGAGGTGGTCGATAGGGCCACCGTGGTGGAGCGCGGATTTATGTTTTCACAAGCCCGACGGGAGAGCTCGAAATACGGCGGGGATAAGAAACGAACTCGGTCCTATTTCGGTGAAGAGCGTACCAAGGGGAGCCGGCCCCCGAAACGCCCGAGATCACAACAAGGAGCCAAGAATGCGCCGACAGGAGGACAAAGGCCGGTGTACAAGCCTTGCATCATTTGCGATGGATTACACAAAGTGGTCGAATGTCCCCAGAAGCAAGACCACTGTTTTCGATGCGGCAAACCGGGGCACTTACGTTTCAGCTGCCCCTTGTACGCGGGGACATCATCCGTAGCGGCATCTACACCATTGTCTCGACGACCGGGAGCAGGGAGAGCCTATACGGTGACCCACCAGGGGACGGACCCACAGAGCACGATGTAACAGGTAATACTCGAGTTTCAATTTTTCGTGCGAGAACTTTTGTGTTAACACCCGAGCGTCCCACTCGTTCACCTTGCTTCATGTTTCCAACCCTACCTTAGTTATTAGTATCGTAGAAATAAGTTCGGTCAAACCTTTAAGCTACCCCTCGAGGCAGGCGGCTGTACTCCTTCCTGCCAGCGAGGGTGAGGCAGGTTCTTAGTCTCTAAGAACTAATGAGGTTTCCGTTAAAGGGTTGTCGGCATAGCGCTTGGGGCCGACAGTCGCGGCAATCTCTAAGCGGTGGCTGACTGCTTGAAGTTCCAAGCGTGTCTCCGGGAACCGGATTTGCCGGAACTTGTAAACTTAGCGTGTAGGAGCGCCTTCTGCTCGCACTTCTTGGTTGCGGGCAGGAAGCTCGGTAGAAGGCAGTCGAGCAGCGTTCGCAAGTACCGTATGGATCTCGACACGAGAAGGACAAGTACTCCTCTACCTCGGATAGATGACCTACGCGATCAACTACAAGGAGAAACGGCATTCCCTAAAGATCGATCTGCGGACCGGCTAACGCCAGCCTAGAGTCCGGGGTAATGACACGCGGAAAACAGACCGGCGAGCTCGGAATAGTCAACATGAGTTTACGGTTATACCGTTTAGACTCGTTAACGCACCAGCGGTGTTCACGGGCATGAGGAATGGGATACTCAAGCCCATCTTAGACCAGTCGGTGATAGTCCTCCAGATTACGTTCCGGTCTACTCTCGCATAGACCAGGGATATGGGGAACACCCGCGGGTATTCCCCAGACCCTCCGGGATCAGAAACCACTATGCCAAAACTTATAAAGTGTGAGTTTTGGCTCCGCGAGGTTGGCTTTCTGGGGCATATTGTGTCGGTTGCTGGGATTGCGGTCGACCTGAAGAAGATAGATTCGGTGACCGACTAGCCCAGACCGACGACGGTAACCGAGATTAGAAGCTTCCTGGGGCTAGCAGGGCATTATAGACGCTTCGTGGAAGGCTTCTCCAAGATAGCTTTGCCCCTCACTCGCTTGACCCGTAAAGGAGAAAAGTACATCTGGACAGAGCAATGCCAGAAGAGTTTCGAAGAACTCAAGGACAAGTTGACGCGAGCCCCGGTGCTCGCTCTACCGGAACCCGGCGAGGATTGCGAGGTGTACTGTGATGCGTCGCGAAATGGCCTCGGCGGCGTGCTCATGCAACGGGGTAGAGTCATAGCTTATGCGTCGAGGCAACTCAAGGAGTACGAGAGGAACTACCCCGTGCACGATCTGGAGCTTGCAGCGGTCGTTTTGGTCCTCAAGTTATGGAGGCACTACCTGTATGGGACACACTGCAACGTGTACTCAGACCATCAGAGCTTAAAGTACCTTTCACCCAGAAGGAACTGAATTTGCGGCAAAGGCGGTGGCTCGAATTACTAAAGGATTACGATTTAACCATCCATTACCACCCTGGGAAGGCGAACGTGGTGGCGGATGCCTTGAGCCGCAAAGGGCAGACAGCGGATCAGTGACGAACGCCCTCACCCAACAGGACCGTTTGATTGCGGAATTTGCACAATTAAGACTGGAGGTGGTACCAGCAGGAACGGTCGCACGACTTATGACCCTGGTGGTCCGACCGACCTTATTGGATAAAATCCGCGAAGGGCAATCGACGGATAACCAGCTACAACTTGTACGTGATAGGCTACCCACAGACCAAGGAGGTGATTTTGCGATGAATGCTAACGGCACGATATGTTTTCGGGGACGAATCTGTGTGCCGGATCTACCAGAACTCAAGGAAGAGATCCTGAGGGAGGCGCATACCGCCCCCTATGCGGTGCACCCCGGGGGAACAAAGATGTATAAGGATGTCAAACAAACCTTCTGGTGGCCCAAGATGAAGGAAGATGTGACTCGATTCGTGGCACACTGCCTAATATGCCAACAGGTGAAGGCCGAACACCAGCGCCCAGCTGGGAAGTTGCAGCCGTTGCCCGTGCCGGAGTGGAAGTGGGAGATGATCACGATGGATTTTGTGACTGGTTTTCGAGATCATCCCAAGGGCACGACGCGATATGGGTCATAGTGGACCGTTTGACGAAATCCGCCCACTTCCTGCCGATTCATACGACGTGGACCCGGGAGCGACTGGCACGAACCTATATAGATGAGATAGTAAGATTGCATGGTGTACCGGTGTCCATCACGTCGGACAGAGACACGCGGTTCGTGTCGAGTTTTTGGCACAGTCTGCAGCGAGCAATGGGGACCAAGCTGCATTTCAGCACGGCCTTTCACCCGCAAACAGACGGACAATCAGAGCGGGTGATTCAGATCCTTGAAGACATGCTGCGGGCATGCGTGCTAGACCTAGGCGACGGATGGTCTCAATATCTGCCACTTGTGGAATTCGCCTATAATAACAGTTACCAAGCCAGCATAAAGATGGCGCCATACGAAGCTTTGTACGGGCGCCGCTGTCGGTCGCCTTTGTGCTGGGATGACTTGGGAGAGCGCAAATGGTTGGGACCGGATTTGGTCGAAGAAACCGAGGCAAAGGTGCGCCTCATCAGGCAGCGACTGCTAACCGCCCAGAGCAGACAGAAAAGTTACGCAGACCGCAGACGACGGGAGTTGGAATTCGCAGTAGGCGAGCACGTGTTGCTGCGGGTGTCGCCTTCGAAAGGAACCCGACGTTTCGGCCTGAGAGGGAAATTAAGTCCGAGGTACGTGGGACCGTTTGAGATCCTAGAGCGCGTGGCCCGGTGGCTTATCGCCTGGCCTTGCCGCCAAGCCTAGACCGAGTACACAACGTGTTCCACGTGTCGATGCTTCGGAAGTACCTTCCCGACCCCTCTCACGCCCTGGACATATCCACGATCAAGCTTCAGGAGGATTTAACTGTTGAAGAAACACCGGTGCGGATCCTGGCGCGAGAGGACAAGAAACTGCGAACCGGACCATCCCCTACGTGAAGGTCCAATGGAGCAACCACGAGGAACGCGAGGCGACGTGGGAGCTGGAATCGAAAATGCGGGAGTGTTTTCCCGAGCTGTTTAGCGAGGGCTGTATTTAAGTTTCGGGGACGAAACTTTTTATAAAGTGTGAGTGGTGTAATGACACGGTATTTTGTAATATTTAACCCTCCTTCTATTTTAGTGTTCTTTTAGTATCCCGGGAATATTACTTTTGGTTAGTCGGTCGGTGTGTGTGGCACTTGTATTTTTCTGCGGAAGAGCGCGAAAAATGAAGACCGACGATGCGATCGGATCGGAAATCCGATGTCGGGAACCCCCGGAACGGGATTTTTAGTGATGCGGTGATTAGTCGTGCATCGAAATCCGTGCAAAATATCTTGCACCCGTTTGTGGATAATGGGGGTTATCTCGTGTGGATAATTAATTAATTAATTAATTAATTATCCGGTGATGGGGAAATTAGATTTTTCTCTACGTACGATTTGGAAAATAACAGAAATTGGGGAAATTAAATATTAAGATAATTAGATAATATAAGTATTTTCCCCTCGTTAAGAAAAGAGAATTCTAAACCCTAGCCGTAAGGAAAGAGAATTCTAAACCCTAGCCGTAAGAGCGGAGAGAAAAGAAAGAAAAGAAGAAGGGCGAAACCCTAATCGGAAGAAAAGAAGGAAGAAGCGGAGGAACCCGATCGCCCGTTTTACGTGCCGGAGATCGGAGAACGAGACGCCATCGTCTACGGGGAGCGGATCCGGATCTCCGACGACGCGAGGACCAAGATCGGTTCTTTATTTTCCGATTAAGTGAGGTTAGTGGTTGTAGATCCTTTCGTAGAATTTAATCGGGGGTTTTTCGTGTTCTTGTAAGGTCGTACATCGCGGATTTTCGTCGGGTTTTGATCCGTGTCTTTCTTGTTCTTGATTGGGGGTGATCGGTGTTTTTTTTATCGAATTTAACCGATGGTTTTTAATCGGTTTCTTTTTGACGGACCTCCGATCGACGTTTTGGTTGTTCGTCGGTCGTCGGTTTAGCCGTTAGAATTACCGGGAATTTTTCGGGAATTTTTGGGGCGACTTCGTCGGGACATAGTGGGTTAACGGGAGGCCGCCGCCGCCGTTGTTAGACGGGAGGCCGCCGCCGTCGTTACCATGTTCGCGGGGTCGTCGCCGGGATCGCACGGGAGCGAAAACGGAGAAGAAATCGCGAAACGGGAGCGAAAACGGCGAAAACTAGGGTTTACTGTGCCTTTCCGTACAGGATGGTCCACGGCCCGTGGCGTGCACCCGGTGCACGCCCGCGGTGCGGAAAACCGCGGACCCGGTGCACGCAACCGTGCACCGGCCTGCGCGGTGCACGCTCTAGGCGTGCACCCGGCGCACGCCTCCGCACCCGGGAAGCGCAGACCCGGTGCACGCTTGTGTCGTGCACCGGCCCGGCCCAAGACGCGCGGTGCACGCTCCCTGCGTGCACCCGGCGCATGCCGCGCAGCCGCCCGAGCTGTAAACCCGGTCCACGCCCTGGCCTGTGCACCACCCGACAGCCCGGAGTTCTTTTGCTCCGTTTTTGCCCGTTTTTCCACCGTTTTGAGCGCCGTTTTCGCCGTTGGGATCGTTATTTCCGTGGCTTTCTTGTCATGGCCACCTGGGACCTTCTTGGTCACTATTTTATTATGATGGGTGTCGTTTTCGCCGACGCTCCGCGCCTCGACGGAATTGTCGGGGGCGCGCCGTCGGGACTCTTTTCTCATCGTTTTTGCCGTCGGGGCCCTCCTGGTTTAACCTTTGATGCCCCGAGTGGGCTATCGGTTGAGGAATGGGTTTTGTTGGTTTCCGTTAGCGGTTTTGGGTTCCGACGGAGTCCGCGACGAAGTAGTCGCGGTCCGGTTGTTGTTAGTCTTCAATGTTATCGGTTTTACTCGATGGTTTTGATTTGTCGGTTTTCGATTGACGTCGCGATCCTCTAGGTATGATGATTTTGGCTTTGTGGGTTTATTGAATCAGTGGTTGGGGCCACTGATTTTACCTGACTAGGGTAATGTGTTGATTGGTGCTTTTGGATATTCTAGTAGGCCGCGAGGAGTTCCGTTTTGCTTAGGACGGACGCGGGCGCAGTCGGTTATCTTCAACCAGGTGGGTCCTTTGCATCAAGTGCTGTAAGTGCATTGAGTGCAACATATCACTAAAATGTTTATTGCTAACCGGTTAATAAAGTAGATGACAGATGCTAATGTTTTAACCCTTCGCTTTATGTAATGATTAATTTACGCCGATCTCGGCATCCCTTTTTGAATGCTGCACGTACACCGGCGGAATAGGCCCCCGCAATGGTGTACTTTTCCGGAGAAGTGGTCTATATGACCCGTGTGCCCCACGTGTGTTGTTTGGGGACCTTATCACGATGGCCAAACGTGTCGCCCACGCATCGTGAGAGGGTTAGAGCTTCAATTGTCACGTGGGGAGATCATCGATCTACCCTGACGGGACGTGTCACGTGGGGAGATCATCGATCTACCCTGACGGGACGGTGGTAACTAAAGTAAACAAAGTAATTAAAGTAAGTTTCAGGGCGAAGGATAGCGAAGGTTTCGGTGCGGCGTAACTCTTTCTAAACTCTTGATTATTATTGTTAAGCATCTACTTTATTTGTCACTGACTTTACCCACTCCGTGACAGGTCCATCTAAGTAAGTACGGTGGGACGGTGGTGAGGCATCGCGGACTTTAGGTTTGGCCGTATGAGGCCTTTTGATCAAACTCTTATTCGGTTATCTCTCTCTTTTCCCTTTTTGGTTATTTTGTGTGGATATGTGGATCATGCTGGATATGTGGACATGTATTTTTAAATGTTTAGTTATGATTATGTTTCATGTTAACTGTGCGGCCGTTTTACGATGAAAAAGAATTTCGAAAACGCTTTTCAAAAATAGGGTGTCGTGTGGGCACCACTTTGAAAACCCTGGGGATTTATCCTTTCAAAACAATGTAGCCGCCTGCATGTGAATGTTAGATGTTTTAAAAACTTGGGTGTCGAGTGGACACTGTTTGCGAACTCCTAGGTTCTTTCAATGTTAATACTTGTTGTACTTATTCTCTGTGACTGTGTGATCAATGCCGTGTAATGTGATTCATGTAAAAGTAGTTGAGACGCCGTGCATATACAAAGGAGACTCTGTCCGTGTACAGGGTGAATTTGTATATGTGGCGGGTCTGGCACGCACCGGCAGGCGAGGTTGTTGATTATCTGATTTCAAAAAAAAAAAAATATACACGTTTTCCGCTTATCCTGAGACCTCCGGGGCGTGACA
>CM054933.1:6714542-6730150 GCA_029168755.2 Tillandsia fasciculata
GCATTGTAAGAATCTTGAATTTTGAAAATAATAACTAAATGGAATCGATAAAAGTCAAGTTGAATTTGGACCATAAATGACTCAGATAGCGACAGTGGCCCCTTTTCTGCAGTGTATTTTGCACAGTTAGTGGGCCAGAAATGTCACTTTCAATCCGGACCTGATCTCGAAGATCGGAGACCACGAGTGCGATCGTCTCGTCGAACCGAGTGAAACCATATTCAACTTGTTCAGATCTGACGGTCGGATCTTCCAGAAATCAGCGTTGAAGCTGGCGGGGCCCGCGACTTAAGTCGCGGGTACAATGAACAGTAAACTTGATTTTCGAACCCCTCTCGTGCCAACGTTGAGCCAGTTCACTGTCCGGACTCCGATCATAGCACTTCAAGTAGCCGTTTTTAACGGTCTCGTCATTCGGACGCAACGGCGCTGACAGAATTTCCGTTTGACGACCCTAGAGTCTCGAAAAGCGTGAAAACTGTATTTTACACAGTTATTATGGACCGAAGTTTAGTCCGGGCACTTTTTCGAGAAACAGAGATCGCTACCTGATAGGTTTCGTCGAGTCGGACGTCCTGGCGAAGTCCGTTTTTCGATCTGATGCACGGATCTCCTCGAAATGCGTGAAATACGTCGAAAAAATGCAAAAATTGCATACGAAACCCTATGTTTCTTGCCTCGGAAAGCATGCCACCCCCCTAGGGAAGGACCTAAGAGTGAAATAAAAGTATGGGGAGGGACTGATCTGTAGCTGTGGACTGAGGAGGGGCTAAAATGCAATTTGGCCCATTGCTATATATAGCATATGCCCGAGCTAGGGTTCCTCCACAAACCCTAGACCCTCTGCCCCTCCAGCCGCAGCTCCAACAGAACCCACGCCTTCTCTGCCTCATCCCTCGCCAGCCCGCACCAGCCGCCGCCGCGCACTCGCCGGAAAAAGGAGGATCAAGGACTTCTCTTGATCTCGGGTGGTTGGTGAGGAGAGCACTTGGAGGGTGATCGAGAGGACGGGACCCTGTCTGGTGGACTCCTCGGGACGCCGCGACCGAAACACGCCGCGTTCGACCCGAGTGGGCCCGTGCTCTGCCGCCGCCGGCGCCGCCGCGGCCACCCGCTCCTCTTCTGGAAGTCCGGCGAAGGTGAGTCCTTGTAAAGTTTTATGCATTCGGGTTTTTGGACACGATCGTTGTGCTCCTGACATCTAGGCCATCATCCGGGAGCAGGCTGACCCGGCACCGCCGACCCGATTGCCGGCGGGAGCAACCCCCCCGCCGGATTATTCTTCTCGTGACCGATCTCCAGCGTCACCACCATCCGACGCCGATCAGCTAGAGATCAGAACCGTTGGATCGGGTCTTCTTGGTGACTGCAACGCCTCCACGAAAGTCCATCGCGATCGGATCAAGATCAAGCCGATCGAAGCTGCCCTAGGAATCGGCTTATTGGCATCTTGGCCGATCATCGCCGTCCGGCGCCGCCGCGGCCTTCCGGCGCCGCCCAACCTTGCACCGAGCCTCACTGCATCGAGAGGAACATCTCGATCCAAGTTGCCCCGGCCGGAACCCAGCCGGCCGGAAACCGCCATTAGAGCCCTCCGAGCTCGACCAAGCTCTTCCGGCGCCGCCTCGCCGACGCTTCTCAGCCGCCGGGAACCTCCAGGTAGGTTCCTATGATCCCCTAGACCCTTCCCATGCAGTTGCATGGCCCTCTTAACGTGGCTTTCTCCCGTTCCAGAGTTGCACCCGAGGTGAACCACGGCTCGAGCTCCGCGATCCCCGCCGCTCCGAGGCTCCGGCAACCTTACAGGTAAGCCCTAAATACCCTGTAGATGATCCCATGTTTTTATTTTGGCCAAAATGACCCCCTATAGCTTAGCCTCAAAGCTTGCACCCGAGGTCACCCTTCGGGTTCATCTCCGGCCGCCGCTGCCTCCGGCCGCCGGGGCTCGACCCCATGAACCTGAGAGCTTCTGGGACATCCAGGATGTTGATGCTCACGCCCGGTTGCAGGCTGACCAGGAGTTGATCCAAGAATACCCCAAACCGAGCTTGGGCTTTCGGGTGGTGTCGCTCCGGCCACTGTTCCGGCCAGTCTCCGGCGACCCGCAGGTGAGGACCAACCCTCCTTGGTCATCATGTAATACCATGCTCCGGTTAATGTTGATTTAGATCAAATATATATCAGATTTAGCAAAGTTGGAAAAATGGACTAAAGAACATTATGGGCCAACTTTTAACTCGGGATCCGTGTCGACCAAACCCGTGAGCACGGGCTCCGTCTCGACGTAACGAACTCGCTGGAATTTACGGCGTCGTCGTCGGAGTCCCGGATTGCGAGAACGGGGCAAAACACTGCATCTAATATCGCGAGTTAAAAGGCTAACCCTTGCCCTGGGGTCTCGCGCTGACCCAAGATTGTGAGCACGGGGTCCGTCGCATCAGATGTGACACGCTGGCACTTACGGCGTCGTCGTTGGCCCCCGGATTTTTTCCGAACGAGCTAAAATAGTTAATCATTAAAAGAAATTATGCAAATTTTTAATAAATTATGGATCAACTTGCAATTGTAGCCCCTTAGCTGCCCTTAAACAGCACCTACGCACTACCTGACCATTTTATTGGGATTTCGAGGGTCCTCGTTGACCCAGGAATCAGATATCGACTGACGAAATGACCGATTTGACCCGTTAAAACGTTCCGTTAGTGTAACGCTGTCGGGAAGGGTTGTGTGAGCTATTTACTGATCATATCTCTTTATACAGGGCCCAGTTCTTCAGCACCAGCCTCCCAGTAGCAGCGCGGGAGTTCGAGGAATCTGCCTCGTCCAGGTGGGTTCTTTCGACCGGGCCTCAGCTTTTTGGCCCTCTGGTTGCTTAGTTTGTCGGACCCCTGTTTTGATTTCCCTACTGATCATATGACTTGGCCTGACATATATTGACCTCCTTGACTTAGCATGATCCCTCTGATTGACATTGATCTGATTTGACCTATGATTGAGATATTTACTGATATACGATTACTTGATCCTGAATGATAGCCATTACTCGATATGCGTGATTACTTTTGACATATTATGATCCTCCTGTTTGACGTTGACCCAATTAGACCTATACTTGTGATATTCTTGCATCTGAGTTGAGCTTCCGCTAAACACATGTTTTTCCTTTTTACAAATGTTTTTATCCAAGCGTCGCAGGGTCGCCTGAGTCTGTTCTTGTTTGATAGGACGAAGGCATCGCTCTTCGAGGTTTGGGCCTAAAGAACTTGATTTCAAAATGATTTTCAAAACAAAATAAAAATATGTGTTTAGTCCTGTATGATTAGTCTTCCGTTCCTCCCAATATTGTGATTAGATACAGTTGGTTTATATCTTGCATTCTTGATACCTTGATATATTGATCCTTGATTGTGTTGGTTGATGATTATTCCTGCATTGATTCGATTCTACTCGGTGATTAACCCTGGACATAGATCTTGATCGATTCATCTACCTGTTTATTAGCTTATTGATTTGATCGATATGACCCATGATTCGATTTTACTCATTGATTCCTATCACTTGAGATACTGCTTGATATTCCGATATGCATGATTGATTGATTCTGATCGATAGATGTTGACTGATGATTCCCTGTTGGGATCTCGGCATGTTGCCGACTACCCGGTCACTAGACCGTGAGCTTGAGCATTTGCATTGTGATCGCCCGCACCGTTGTACTTCACGAACATCAGCGGAATGCTACCCGCAGCGATGTTTTTTACCGGTAAAGTGGTTAGCAGTTGCAACCCGTGACCCCTCGTGGGGGGGGATGTCAACCAGGAGGTGCCAGGAGGGCAGTTTTGCCTGAGGTCTTGTGGACCAATATGGTGGCTTTTGATTGGATGTTGATAGTTTCCTTATTGACGCATTACCTTTACCTTATACTGTTGCTCAGTTTATTTCCAGTATTTAGTATCGGTAGACATGCTTTTATCATTTGCAGTTCCTTATGCATGATTATTGTGGATACCTTTGATTTCCAGCATACATGATCTACCGTTCTTATGACTGATTATCACTGACATATCCTGATTTACAGTATTTCTTATCTGTAGTTTGATGATTGATTACCTGCCTAGTTAGCCTATCTGTGGATTCTGTTGATTATCAGTAGATCGACTTTATTGTTCAGCTTTACCCTATGATTCTTACTATCCGCAGATTTTAGTACCCAGTAGGCACGATTAGCTGGTGCTCGGCTCGTCGTGCCCACTGGGATACACTCCGGTGTGTCTCACACCCTCGGGTGACTGTTTTTCAGGTCATTAGGGTGCTGGGATGTCGGGACGATCCGGTGAGGCTGTCACGATAGAGCTGTCCCCCTGATGACATAGATCGATGATTGAGATCCCCGATTATCTGTAGTTGACTTGCACTTATGTTATTTCAGTTTCTAGTTCATTTAGATATTTCAATTTGATGTTAGTATGATACTTGGATTATTCCTGATGATTAGTATGGTTTAGTTGAGATAGTTATTGCTCGCTGATCGATGATTGGATTAGCCTAGCCGTGCATGTATAGGAGAGACCCTATCCTTTTGGATAGGGGATTTTCTATACGTGTGGCGGTCTGTTACGCCCGTTTTGCAAACTCTGATTTAATCAAAAAAAAAAAAAAAAATTTCAGACTGGATTTTTAAACTCGGGGCGTGACACGCATGCAAAGGCACGAACGGGTCCCTCTAGGCCTGGTGAAGTCGTCCATGGCTATCACCGGCGTCCCAGAGCAACGGCGGCGCCGGAGCACAAAGCTTGGCCAACACCTTCGTCTTCCCCAAACTAGGGCACGTCATGCCGAGCTCCCCAGTACACCAAACTTCACCAAATTTGGTGAGGGGCTTGAGATGGTCCAGCAGAAGAAGTTGAGCATTTTAAATCTTCGCCAAAGTCGCGGGAGCAAAGATAGCTCGAGGCGGAGCTATGTTGGGTTTCCGGCGGTGCAACTCCACCGCCGGCGAACCGGAGATTTTTCGACCGCGGAGCTGGGCAGGGAAAGTCCTCTGGTCACGAGGAAGCTACTTCCAAAGGTCTCGGGCCAAGAAAACGAGAGAAGAAAGAATCCTTACCGTGGACGAAGTTGGAGAAGAATGAATAAGCGAGGTCTCTTCCCCGACTTCGCGCGGCCACGGCACACCCCGGCTTCACTCAGGCTCGGCCACAGCAAGCCATAGAAGTCTTCAAGAGGTCCAGGAAGAAGTCCTAGTGTGCAAACTTCCTTCTCCAATCCACCAACCGTAAACATGGAAGTTTTGTTCGGGCTTTTATCCTTGGCGACCTAGGGCTCAGGGAAAATGCCCTGTCGCTTGGAGGATTTAAGAGGAGGGTGACAGTTATGGAGAGTCCCCTGGAATGCCTCAAGCATAACTCCCATGAACCCAAGAGTCACCAAGGTTTATTTAGTGTAGGATTTTGGCATTTTTTTTCTTTTAGTCCCGTACAATTAACCTCTTACCCGAAGCTCCCACTGTAGGTCACTTTTGTAGAGAGAACCCTCTCCAAGAAATTCTATCTCAATTTGTTCATAAAATAATAGGGTTTACTAAGAAAAATCCTTTTTTTTTGTTGTTTTTCATGTTTTTCGAGACTTTAGAGTGGTCAAACTAGAAAACGGGTTTCACCACGACGTCCGCGGAAATCGACGAAACCTATCAAGTAGCGTGTTTGGTTTCTTGAGTTTGCGCCCCGATAAATTCTCGATTCATAATATTCAGTATATTTAACAATTTGGCACGCCTTTCGTGTCCTAGGCTCATCCAACATGAAAACGGACTGCGCCATTGCGCTCAGAATGGCCGAACCGTTCGAATCGAGTATCTGGACCATCCGATTCAGACTCCATACGGTCGATCGCTGACATTGGCTGAAGGGGGACTCAAGTCAGGAGTTACTATTCACGACTTACGTCGTGGGCCCCACTTCGCTTTTCATTGTTTTCGAGACGATCCGACCGTCGGATCGAAAATTAGTTTACACCATTTTTAATCGATTCGATGGTGATTTTAGTTTTTCGAGTCGGGCCCGGATCTATAAGTTGAGATAAAATTTCCTCGAAAATTGTGCAAATTTGCACTTTCTGTCTCATAATTTTTTCAGAAATTATATTTAAATTCAAATTTAATTTTCAAAATTCACGATTACTGCAAATAATCTAAATAAAAAATTAGAAATATTTTAAATAAAATTATATTAATACGTAGTAATATGTAATTTAAAATTATCAATTAAATTTAGGTTAAAACATTAAATTACTATTTTTTTTATAAATATTTATTATTTATATTTTTTTAAAACAAAAAAAAAAATAAACAAACAAACAAACAAACAATAGTTCTATATAATATATAAATACGTATAACGACGACACTTTAGTTCTCTAACCGATCCATAATCTTTTCAAAAATGAAATTCCGCCAAAATCGCCGCAGAAAGCAGAGGAGAAAGCACCGCCGCCACTAGCACCGCGACGTTCGCTCGGAAATCCCGCAAGAACAAGAAACCCAATGGCAAGGACTCGGAGAGAGATGCGGGAGAGACGATTTTCAAAAAATTATCACCTGGTCGCCGCGTTTCCCCCACCACCCGGTTTCCCGGCCTCTTCCCCACAGCAATCGGTGTTCCCCGCCGCCATCGGTGTTACCCGCCGCATCGGTGTTCCCCCCCCCCCCCCCCACCCATCATCTTGGACGGCCCCGGCATCTTCCCCTTCGCTGCCTCCTCCGACGCCGCCGCCTCCTCCTCCGCCGCCGGTGGATGCCTCCTACTCCTCCGCCGCCTTCGCTGGTACATCCTCCTCCTCTTCGCGGTACCGGCTCCTCCTCCTCCTCGGTACCGGCTCTCCTCCTCCTCTGCCTCCTGTCCTGATGTCGCCGCAGCCTCCTGTGCCTGTGTTTCCATTGCTATATTGGCCCACGACAGCGTATTGTTTCAGTAACCCCGTACCTCCCGCCTCCTCCCTGGTACCAGTAGCGCTGGGTAGCGCTGGTGGCGGTACCGCTGCATATTTTGCCCCCCGCACCTCCTGCGCCATAATGCTTGCCCCTCCTGCCCCCCACCGCACCTCCCGCCTCCCCCCCCCCCCCCCTCCCCCCCGCACCTCCCGCCTCCCTTATGTCGCCTCCCCCCCATGCACCTCCCACCTCCCCCCCCCCGCCCTCCCGCCTCCGCCTCCCTTATGTCGTAGATGCAACGAGCCCCTGCGCCTGTCGAGTCCAAAAAATTGAAACAAAAGACTCTGAGATTCTTTGATGTTTTCGTATACACCATTTGTTTTTGTATAAGCTGATGTTCTTTAATAAATTTGATTTGGGTATTCTCTATACTGATGTTGTACCTTTTCTTGCTAAGGTTGTTTTTGTATACAGCTGATGTCTTGAATAAATTGATTTGGATATTCTCTATACTGATTGTTGCACCTTTTCTTGCCAAGGTTTTTTTGTATACAGCTGATGTTCTTGAATAAATTTGATTTGGGTATTCTCTATACTGATTGTTGTACCTTTTCTTGCCAAGGTTGGTAATAATGGTTCCTTCTTGGTTCCTAATTGAATACCGCTTGTGCCCTGCTGCTGTATGTGTGCGTGAACTATAATATACATTTTAAAGTTAGCATTCTGTTGAATTTATTGAATTAGAATTACAAAAAAATTAACTATGTGTGAGGCGTTATGTGTGGAGTGCTCGCTGCTGGGGCATAAAATTTTTTTTGTCTATATCAGTGCAATTATATTTCCTAAAATACTTTATGCAGTAAAATATAAATTTTTTTCATACTGTTTTAAACTATTGAGTCAGATATTGATCTGCTGTTTGTGAATTGCAGGATTATGACTGAATAGGTCGTAGTATTGTTGATGATATAGATCAATATGATCAATATCTAATTTGATTGTCTTAGACAGATTTAAAGATAACCTATGTTTTTATTATTTAGATCGTTTCGAACTTTTAATTGCTCAAATATGGAGATTGTCTTTTGTATTCAAGCAAATTTTAATAGAATAACTTGAATTTACTTTATAAAGAAATTAAACGGTATTATTTAAATACTAAAATATAAACTTTAATTTATATAAATATTAATTATTATTTAATTAATATTTATATTAATTAATTAGATAAAATAGTATTATTTAAAATTATAATACTTTTATTTTCATATTCTCCAAACGGAAAATTAATTTTGTTCCTACTTATTCCTAAACTTATTCTATATAAAAACAAAAAATTATACCTTTGGAACCAAACCAAACCAAACGAGATCTGGGTACAATTCCCAACCTTCCACCCCTTTGTTTTTTTATTTTTTCAAAATTAAAAAATTTTAAATTTTAAAATATTTAAATTTATAAAATTTAAAATTTCAATTTTTTAACTTCTTAATAAATATAAAAATTTAATTTTTTTAAAAAAATTTTAAAATTTATATAAATTTTAAAATTAAATTTTTTTGCTTTAACTTTTGTAATTTTTTAAGACAATTAAAATTAAAATTTTTAACTTTTATAATTTTTTAACTTTAGAAAATTTTAAATTTTATAGCTTTTTAAATTTTTAACTTTAATTTTTAATAAATTTAAAAACTTATAAAATTTATTAATTATAAAATTATAAAATTTATATAATTTTTTTAATTTTTAACTTTAATTTTTAATAAATTTTAAATTTTAAATTTGTACCAATTTTTATATACAAAATTTTGAATTTTTAAAAATTTATAAAATTTTAAAATTTTTTAATAATTTTTTTATATACAAATAAAATATAAATTTAATAATTTTTTAAATAAATATTTTAAATTAAATATTTAAAATAATGCAAGTAAAATTTTTATTTTGTATTAAAAATTATTATCGTTGAGGACAATTTCGTCAATTCATACAACTACTGTTCTCTATGGCTGCGTTTGGAATCGGGTTAAGGTAGAATTAGCTAAACCGGGGATAAGTATAAAGTACGGAACTAGAGCGAAAATGCGTTCGGTTTTGGCGAGTTCGGAATCGATCTAGGGTTCATTTGATCCTGATTGGTTCATCATATTGTTCGTTTCCAGGCATTTGAGGTGATTTTTGTTTTATGATTCCACTGGTGCTCCAAGAGCTCGTGAATGGACCACATAACAAAACTTTTGTTCTGGTGGCCAACAGAGGCAAGCACCAGCCTCAGTACCTCTAGGGCATCACCAGGCACCATCCTGGGTCTGTCCCCGGCGCGCGGTGGCCAGAGCTAGGCCATGCAGCCACCGTGGGCAACTTCAATGGCAACTCTTTAACCCGAGGTTCTCGGAGGCACAGGACAGCACTCCAAGCTTCCTCACGCAAGATCATGAAGGTATGGGCATCCCCCGGCCAGTGGGAGGCGGCGGATGGCGGGCCGCCATTAACGCGGCCAACCTTGGACCTCTAATGGTGGATCTTTATCAGACCAGCATGGGCCGCATGCAAAGGCACGAACGGGTCCCTCTAGGCCTGGTGAAGTCGTCCATGGCTATCACCGGCGTCCCAGAGCAACGGCGGCGCCGGAGCACAAAGCTCGGCCAACACCTTCGTCTTCCCCAAACTAGGGCACGTCACGCCGAGCTCCCCAGTACACCAAACTTCACCAAATTTGGTGAGGGGCTTGAGATGGTCCAGCAGAAGAAGTTGAGCATTTTAAATCTTCGCCAAAGTCGCCGGGAGCAAAGATAGCTCGAGGCGGAGCTATGTTGGGTTTCCGGCGGTGCAACTCCACCGCCGGCGAACCGGAGATTTTTCGACCGCGGAGCTGGGCAGGGAAAGTCCTCTGGTCACGAGGAAGCTACTTCCAAAGGTCTCGGGCCAAGAAAACGAGAGAAGAAAGAATCCTTACCGTGGACGAAGTTGGAGAAGAATGAAGAAGCGAGGTCTCTTCCCCGACTTCGCGCGGCCACGGCACACCCCGGCTTCACTCAGGCTCGGCCACAGCAAGCCATAGAAGTCTTCAAGAGGTCCAGGAAGAAGTCCTAGTGTGCAAACTTCCTTCTCCAATCCACCAACCCGTAAACATGGAAGTTTTGTTCGGGCTTGTATCCTTGGCGACCTAGGGCTCAGGGGAAAATGCCCTGTCGCTTGGAGGATTTAAGAGGAGGGTGACAGTTATGGAGAGTCCCCTGGAATGCCTCAAGCATAACTCCCATGAACCCAAGAGTCACCAAGGTTATTTAGTGTAGGATTTTGGCATTTTTTTCTTTTTAGTCCCCGTACAATTAACCTCTTACCCCAAGCTCCCCACTGTAGGTCACTTTTGTAGAGAGAACCCTCTCCAAGAAATTCTATCTCAATTTGTTCATAAAATAATAGGGTTTATTAAGAAAAATCCTTTTTTGTTGTTGTTTTTCATGTTTTTCGAGACTTTAGAGTGGTCAAACTAGAAAACGGGTTTCACCACGACGTCCGCTCGACGAAACCTATCAAGTAGCGTGTTTGGTTTCTTGAGTTTGCGCCCCGATAAATTCTCGATTCATAATATTCAGTATATTTAACAATTTGGCACGCCTTTCGATGTCCTAGGCTCGTCAAACATGAAAACGGACTGCGCCATTGCGCTCAGAATGGCCGAACCGTTCGAATCGAGTATCTGGACCATCCGATTCAGACTCCATACGGTCGATCGGCTGACATTGGCTGAAGGGGGACTCAAGTCAGGAGTTACTATTCACGACTTACGTCGTGGGCCCCACTTCGCTTTTCATTGTTTTCGAGACGATCCGACCGTCGGATCGAAAATTAGTTTACACCATTTTTAATCGATTCGATGGTGATTTTAGTTTTTCGAGTTCGGGCCCGGATCTATAAGTTGAGATAAAATTTCCTCGAAAATTGTGCAAATTTGCACTTTCTGTCTCATAATTTTTTCAGAAATTATATTTAAATTCAAATTTTAATTTTCAAAATTCACGATTACTGCAAATAATCTAAATAAAAAATTAGAAATATTTTAAAATAAAATTATATTAATACATAGTAATATGTAATTTAAAATTAGCAATTTAAATTTAGGTTAAAACATTAAATTTACTATTTTTTTTATAAATTATTTATTATTTATATTTTTTTTTAAAAAAAAAAAAAAAAAAAACAAACAAACAAACAATAGTTCTATATAAATATATAAATACGTATAACGACGACACTTTAGTTCTCTAACCGATCCATAATCTTTTCAAAAATGAAATTTCCGCCAAAAGCGCCGCAGAAAGCAGAGGAGAAAGCACCGCCGCCACTAGCACCGCGACGTTCGCTCGGAAATCCCGCAAGAACAAGAAACCCAATGGCAAGGACTCGGAGAGAGATGCGGGAAGAGACGATTTTCAAAAATTTATCACCTGGTCGCCGCGTTTCCCCCGCCACCCGGGTTTCCCGGCCTCTTCCCCACAGCAATCGGTGTTCCCCGCCGCCATCGGTGTTACCCGCCGCCATCGGTGTTCCCCCCCCCCCATCATCTTGGACGGCCCCGGCATCTTCCCCTTCGCTGCCTCCTCCTCCTCCGCCGCCTCCTCCTCCGCCGCCGGTGATGCCTCCTCCTCCTCCGCCGCCTTCGCTGGTACCTCCTCCTCCTCCATCGCCGGTACCGGCTCCTCCTCCTCCTCCGGTACCGGCTCCTCCTCCTCCTCTGCCTCCTGTCCTGATGTCGCCGCAGCCTCCTGTGCCTGTGTTTCCATTGCTATATTTGCCCACGGCAGCGTATTGTTTCAGTAACCCCGTACCTCCCGCCTCCTCCCTGGTACCAGTAGCGCTGGTAGCGCTGGTGGCGGTACCGCTGCCATATTTTGCCCCCGCACCTCCTGCGCCATTAATGCTGCCCTCCCGCCCCCCACGCACCTCCCGCCTCCCCCCCCGCACCTCCCGCCTCCCTTACCTCCCCCCGCACCTCCCCCCCCGCACCTCCCGCCTCCCTTATGTCGTAGATGCCACGAGCCCCTGCGCCTGTCGAGTCCAAAAAATTGAAACAAAAGACTCTGAGATTCTTTGATGTTTTCGTATACACCATTTGTTTTTGTATACAGCTGATGTTCTTGAATAAATTTGATTTGGGTATTCTCTATACTGATTGTTGTACCTTTTCTTGCTAAGGTTGTTTTTGTATACAGCTGACGTTCTTGAATAAATTTGATTTGGGTATTCTCTATACTGATTGTTGCACCTTTTCTTGCCAAGGTTGTTTTTGTATACAGCTGATGTTCTTGAATAAATTTGATTTGGGTATTCTCTATACTGATTGTTGTACCTTTTCTTGCCAAGGTTGGTAATAATTGGTTTCTTCTTGGTTTCCTAATTGAATACCGCTTGTGCCCTGCTGCTGTATGTGTGCGTGAACTATAATATACATTTTTAAAGTTAGCATTCTGTTGAATTTATTGAATTAGAATTACAAAAAAATTAACTATGTGTGAGGCGTTATGTGTGGAGTGCTCGCTGCTGGGGCATAAAATTTTTTTTGTCTATATCAGTGCAATTACATTTCCTAAAATACTTTATGCAGTAAAATATAAATTTTTTTTCATACTGTTTTAAACTATTGAGTCAGATATTGATCTGCTGTTTGTGAATTGCAGGATTATGACTAAATAGGTCGTAGTATTGTTGATGATATAGATCAATATGATCAATATCTAATTTGATTGTCTTAGACAGATTTAAAGATAACCTATGTTTATATTATTTAGATCGTTTCGAACTTTTAATTGCTCAAATATGGAGATTGTCTTTTGTATTCAAGCAAATTTTAATAGAATAACTTGAATTTACTTTATAAAGAAATTAAACGGTATTATTTAAATACTAAAATATAAACTTTAATTTATATAAATATTAATTATTATTAATTAATATTTTATATAATTAATTAGATAAAATAGTATTATTTAAAATTATAATTACTTTATTTTCACTATTCTCCAAACGGAAAATTAATTTGTTCCTACTTATTCCTAAACTTATTCTATATAAAAACAAAAAATTATACCTTTCGAACCAAACCAAACCAAACGAGATCTGGGTACAATTCCCAACCTTAAACCCATTTGTTTTTTTTTTTTTTTTCAAAATTAAAAAATTTTAAATTTTAAAATATTTAAATTTATAAAATTTAAAATTTCAATTTTTTAACTTCTTAATAAATATAAAAATTTAATTTTTTTAAAAAAATTTTAAAATTTATATAAATTTTAAAATTAATTTTTTTGCTTTAACTTTTGTAATTTTTTAAGACAATTAAAATTAAAATTTTTAACTTTTATAATTTTTTAACTTTAGAAAATTTTTAAATTTTATAGCTTTTTAAATTTTTAACTTTAATTTTTAATAAATTTAAAAACTTATAAAATTTATTAATTATAAAATTTTAAAATTATATAATTTTTTTAATTTTTAACTTTAATTTTTAATAAATTTTAAATTTTAAATTTGTACCAATTTTTATATACAAAATTTTGAATTTTTAAAAATTTATAAAATTTTAAATTTTTTTAATAATTTTTTTATATACAAATAAAATATAAATTTTAATAATTTTTTAAATAAATATTTTAAATTAAATATTTAAAATAATGCAAGTAAAATTTTTATTTTGTATTAAAAATTATTTTCGTTGAGGACAATTTCGTCAATTCATACAACTACTGTTTTCTATGGCTGCGTTTGGAATCGGGTTAAGGTAGAATTAGCTAAACCGGGGATAAGTATAAAGTACGGAACTAGAGCGAAAAAGCGTTTGGGATGGTTCCAGGGATAAGAGATTTTGTGTTTGGTTTAATAATGAGGAATAGGAGGAATAAAGAGGATAAGTTGGGTAAATTACCTTTTTGCCCTCAAAAGTTAATATGTGATAAAGAGAGAGAGAGGAGAGAGAGGGATTTGTGATGATGAGAGTGTATTGGGAAGAGAGAAAGGAGGGGAGGAGGGGTAGTTTGGTAAAATAATATAATTTTAACTCAAGAAATAAAAATTTCGAAATAATATCAAAATTAGTCAACTATATTGTTGAATCTAAAATAATAAAAATTAAAATTAAAATAAATTATTCGGTAATGTCAAATTTATTAAAGTATTAAACAACAATTCATCAATAAATTTAATTATTTTTTTATTAAAATTTTATATTATATTAAAAATTAAAATTAAGCGTATTTTCAAAATTCGATCCAAAAATTGAGCCTACTTTCAAAATTCGGCCGAAAAAATAATTTCTTTAAAGTCTAGGCAACTAAAATCCAGCCCAACCCAATCCCCCTCAGGACCACAAAAAAAAAAAAGAAATAAAAAAAGAAATAAAAAACACGATCAACCCTTTCCTCAAACCCATTCCCTTTTCTCTCTCTCTCTCTCTCTCTCTCTCTCTCTCTCTCTCTCTCTCTCTCTCTCTCCTCCTCCTCGTTCCCGTTGAAGGTTGAGAAGAGTCGGCGGCGACGGCGGCGTCGGCTCTCCCCTCCTCTTCGTTTCCGGCGCCGGCGGCGCCGGCGGCGTAAGAGTGAGGGTTGCTAGGGTTTTCGAGATCTCCTTGCGGAGGATCCTCGATCTTTGAGGTGAGTTCGGTTTTGGCGAGTTCGGAATCGATCTAGGGTTCATTTGATCCTGATTGGTTCATCATATTGTTCGTTTCCAGGCATTTGAGGTGATTTTTGTTTTATGATTCCACTGGTGCTCCAAGAGCTCGTGAATGGACCACATAACAAAACTTTTGTTCTGGTGGCCAACAGAGGCAAGCACCAGCCTCAGTACCTCTAGGGCATCACCAGGCACCATCCTGGGTCTGTCCCCGGCGCGCGGTGGCCAGAGCTAGGCCATGCAGCCACCGTGGGCAACTTCAATGGCAACTCTTTAACCCGAGGTTCTCGGAGGCACAGGACAGCACTCCAAGCTTCCTCACCCAAGATCATGAAGGTATGGGCATCCCCCGCCAGTGGGAGGCGCGGATGGCGGGCCGCCATTAACGCGGCCAACCTTGGACCTCTAATGGTGGATCTTTATCAGACCAGCATGGGCCGCATGCAAATAAGGCACGAACGGGTCCCTCTAGGCCTGGTGAAGTCGTCCATGGCTATCACCGGCCGTCCCAGAGCAACGGCGGCGCCGGAGCACAAAGCTCGGCCAACACCTTCGTCTTCCCCAAACTAGGGCAGGTCACGCCGAGCTCCCCAGTAAACCAAACTTCACCAAATTTGGTGAGGGGCTTGAGATGGTCCAGCAGAAGAAGTTGAGCATTTTAAATCTTCGCCAATGTCGCCGGGAGCAAAGATAGCTCGAGCGGAGCTATGTTGGGTTTCCGGCGGTGCAACTCCACCGCCGGCGAACCGGAGATTTTTCGACCGCGGAGCTGGGCAGGGAAAGTCCTCTGGTCACGATGAAGCTACTTCCAAAGGTCTCGGGCCAAGAAAACGAGAGAAGAAAGACTCCTTACCGTGGACGGTTTGAGAGAATGAAGAAGCGAGGGTCTCTTCCCCGACTTCGCGCGGCCACGGCACACCCCGGCTTCACTCAGGCTCGCCTCAGCAAGCCATAGAAGTCTTCAAGAGGTCCAGGAAAGAATCTTAGTGTGCAAACTTCCTTCTCCATC